>CANSZD010002918.1:5337500-6017500 GCA_947648045.1 Beta corolliflora | reverse complement strand
GGTCATAGCTAGGGAACTTCTACAGGCTTTCCAAATTAGTCCGGGCTAAATAATGCCCCAAGTCTGGAGGGTTCTTAGTGTTATCGACAGGGTCACGTCCAACTAGGATGAACCTTTTACCCTTCAAGATCTCCTGTACTGCTATGAAATTAGGGTTCAAGGGAGGAACAGAATAGCTTTGCACGTTAGGGCAAGAAGAAATGCATTGGTTGAAGGAGTACCATCGGATGACAGAGGATGGAAGGGTAATTATCTCTTTCTGAAAAAATCGTCTCTTGGCAAATTAGGGAAATTCTTAATCGGAGGCTGGAATATGGAAGGTTCGTGAATTTTCTTACGATTTTTCCTAACGTCACGATGTTAACACTGCACTTACGTCGTTTCTTTTGCAAGTCTAGATCAGAAGCTGTTAGTTTACATGGAGGAATCGGAACAAAGTTGGGTCAAATTCTTGGAGTTTAGTGCAGAAGATCGTTCGTTTAAAAAGATATCGACTGTTGATCAAGGCAGCTGCTCTTCAATGGCCTCTGGTAAGAATTCGTCCTTCTCAAACCGTAAAACACTGCTGTTGCAATTGGTCTTTAATACGTCTTGTTTCTTTACGACAGACTCTTCACAATCTAGACAAAGGGGATCTCTGGACAGTCAGGCCTTAACTGAGCTTCTTAGGAAGAGAAAGAGGGGAACTGAACATTCTGCCACATCGTCCACTATGTCGTCTGGGAAGCAGCAGATACATCATGACATTGTCCATGTTGAAGATGACGACGCTGTTGTGCAACAACCAAAAGTTCGTAAGTCTGAATTTCCTGTCCCTCCTAACAAGGAGGGACCATCATACTCCGTGACAGTTCCTAACGATCGAACAAGTCAATCTGGCCTGAAGCGGAGAAACTTCTCTTTCCTGGAGCTGAGGATCGTTTGCTGGACCAACCTATGCCAGGGCTGATGTCAGATGGTCTAGACATGATTTTCCAGGTATGAATATAATTTGTACTTCTGTAGGTAACGTATGTTTGTAATGGTCGTTTGAATATAATCTTTTGTTTATCAGGCGTCGCAGCATTTTCTGATGGTCAAGAAGGAGATATCCACCCTTTACCGGAGTCATCAAGTGATGAAAACTAAGGCAGAGAAAAATGAAGCAGCAATGAAAGAAAAATACGCAGAGATAAAGAGGATTCATCTTGAGATGACAAAAATGACTGAAGCTTTGAAGAAGAATGGTGAAGAGTTGGAAAATTTGCAGATGCAATTTGCAGACTTTGAGGAGGCGTCGAAGATTGAAATTGAAGCGCTACAAACTCAAGTCGCAGTGTAGAAGAATGAAATGGATTTGATAGAAGCTGAGGTGACCACGACGGTCAGAGCCAAACTCATTTATCAATACATGATGAAGCGCACAGCGTCATGGAATCCTCAAAAAGAGATTGACATGTACCTCAAATGGGTAGGTTCAATGAAAGACTTAGCGAATCCAGGCGATTTAAACCAGGCGACGGCGGAATCTTCTGCAAACGTTGACCAACAAGAGGATGACATCTTTGTTACTAGCGCAACACTGATAAGGTCTGACTTACTTCAAGATGACAACTTAGAGAAGGAGGTCGTACCTGAAGTTCAAGCGTCGGAGAAGTATGCTGATGACAATGTGAATGATGCTCCTGGCGTTTAGCCGTTTTAAAACTTTAAACTTTTGCTTGAAAATAATGGATCTTTTGGGTTATTCGTGTGAATAATCGAACATATGTAGTTTTAACTTTTGGGTCACACATGGGAGTGACCATGACTTATGTTTGCTTTTGGCCATTCGTGGGAATGGTATGACATTTTACTTTGTGCAAATAATCTGTTAAAAATTATGTCGTGCCGTTTTCTGGCGTTTAAGTACGATGATCAGGCGCTTTGAAAGCCTTTCAATGTCGTATAGGTTATGTTTCACTAAAATGAAAATTGACTATGCATAAAACACATTTACTTACTTGTCTTGAGCAGGTTGAGTGTTTAAGACGCTATTAAACTTTTGCGAATGGCGTTGAGATCTTCTGACGTTTGTAACGGCGTATGATGCGAAAGTAACTTTATTGGCGTCGTTTGCAATGCTTTGTCATTCTAGTTGATTTATTACACAAAATTAATTGTTGGTCGCTTCGTCTGAACGTCGCGATCTTATTGAAAAGCATGAAAAATCCAGTAAAAAAGAAACACACAGTAATGCTCCATTGTTAACACTTCAACGACTCTACGATGACATGTTCATCACTTATTGAATACAAAAGAAATAAAATAAAATATTACTTAGAACTTAGCTAGAAGAAATAACTTTTGAGATGGACATCGTTCCAACTACGTGGGACCATGGTTCCATCGCGTCGGACCAACTTATATGCGCTATTACCAACGACCTTGCTGATTTGATAGGGACCTTCCCATTTTGGACCTAGCTTACCTGCGTCGGGGTCTTGTGTGTTCTGGAAGACCTTCCTTAACACCTAGTCACCTTCAATGAATGACTTGGCTTGTACGTTTTTGTAAAAACTCCTTGCGACAATCTGCTGTTGCGCTGTCATGCGTATCAACGCTGCGTCTCGCAATTCCTCTATGGTATCTAGGTCGCTGATCAGTTCGTCATGATTTTTCTGCTCCGTCATTAGACCATACCTGGCAGTTGGAATACTTACCTCAGCTGGTAGGACTGCTTCGCAGCAATAAACTAGTGAGAAGGGTGTTTGTCCAGTCGCAGTGCGTGGCGTCGTGCGATTTGCCCATAAGATAGCTGGCAACGCTTCTGCCCATTTTCCATTCTTTGCAGTGAGACGCTTCTTTAATGTGTCTATGACTGTCTTGTTGCTGGACTCAGCTTGTCCATTGGTCTGAGGATATCTGGGCGTTGATGTCTGCAACGTGATGTTCCATTCGTCGCTTAAGTGCTTTGTTTTATCGCTGATAAATTGCGACCCATTGTCGCATATAATTTCTGATGGAACACCAAACCTGCAAATAATGTTAGTATGTATAAACGAAATTTCCTCGTCACGTACTTGTTGGAAGGAATCTGCCTCTATCCACTTAGAAAAGTAATCCGTTAGTGCTAACATAAAGACCTTATGTCCTAGGGCTGGAGGTAGTTTACCAACTATGTCCATTCCACATTTCATGAAAGGCCAAGGAGTTAAAGTTGGATGCAAAATTTCACAAGGTTTGTTCGTCATACCTGCGTGTCGTTGACAACTGTCACATTTGGTGACTTACCTGATTGCGTCTTGCTTCATTGTGGGCCACTAATAGCCCATTCTCAATGCTCTGTTGGATAGGCTGCGTCCTCCCGAATGGTTTACACATGTCCCTTCATGTAGATCTTGCAAAACTTGCTCCCATTGATGCATCTCTAAGCAATGCAAATACGGCCCAGCGACGGACTTTTTGAATAGCATTCCTTGAATGATGACGTATCTAGATGCTTTAAAGCGAACTCGTCGCGCTTCTGTTCTGCCTTATGGGAGTACATCATTAGTTAAATAGTCGTAAAAAGGTTTCGTCCAACTAATGCTTACCTCGATGTTTGCAGGGATGTCCTCGTTGGTTTCGTCAATGGTGTCGTCTACTGGCGCAACGTCATCATTTGTTTGGCCATCATCATCGTTGTCGATCGCGGCGATGACGTCTATAACTTCTTTTGCACTTGCTTATCGCTGGAGTCATAAGGTGAATGATAGGGACGGAGGTGAACGACACGTCTCTCAAAGATGATCCTAGATTGGCTAAGGCATACGCCGCGTGTTACGATCTCTTGGGACTCGCAATATGTCAAAGGGGTTAAATATTTTTCTTTTACCTTGTGCGACCTCCAAGTATAGGGCCATCTTGGAATCCTTAGCGGCAAATTCTCCCTTGAGCTAGTCGACTATCGGCCGGTGAATCACTTTGTAGACTTTTAACGCTTTTGCCCCCAAGTCGCTTGCCAAGGTCATTCCTGCGATCAGCGCTTCATATTCAGCTTCATTATTAGTCGCTTTGAAGCCACAACATATGGCTTGTACTATCTTGTCCCCTTGTGGTGACTTCAGGACAACGCCAAGACCTGCACCACGAAAAATAGAAGAACCATCAACAAATATAATCCAAGCCTCGTCGCTGACATGGTTAATCCTGGCGACTTCATCATCTGCGATCTTCTCAAGTTCTGGACTGAAGTCCGCCACAAAATCGGCCATGGCTTGCGGCTTGATTGTTGTCCTAGGCAGGTACTTGATGTCGTATCCACTGAGCGCGATGGCCCACTTTCCCATGCGACCTGTCAACTCGGGTCTAAGCAAAACATTTTTAATGGGATAATTAGTCATGATAACGACAGTATGAGTCTCAAAGTAATGTCTTAGTTTTTTAGCGGCAATAACTAAGGCTAACACAAGTTTTTCCAAGGAAGAATACCTGGTCTCTGTGTCTAACAGAGACTTACTGACGTAGTAAATAGGGAGTTGTTGACTTTCAGCTTCTCTTGTCAAGACAGCACTAACTGACGTATTGCTTACGGCCATATATAATTGAAGCGTTTCTCCATCGCTTGGTTTATTGGACAGCAGAGGTGAGGAGGCCAAGTACTGCTTGAGTGCTTGCAGAGCGTCCTCATGAGCTTGGGACCAATTAAAGCCTTTGTTTTTGCGCATAACGTCGTAGAACAAGTGGCACTTTTCGGACGATCTGGATATGAAACGATTAAGCGCAGCGACGCGTCCGGTTAATTTTTGCACTTCTTCGACGTTTCCGGGAGATTGGATGTTGATCAATGCCTTGATCTGGTCAGGACTTGCAACAATTCCTCGTTGCGTCATGACGTAACCTAAAAATTTACCTGCAGCAACTCCGAATGTACACGTAGTGGGGTTAAGTTTCATACCGTACTATCGGAGGACGTCGAACGCTTCAGATTGATGTTGAATATGGTCGTTTTCTTGTTTGGATTTCACCAACATATCATCAATGTATACTTCCATGGTGTCGCCTAGCAGATCCTTGAACATCTGGTTGACTAGGCGTTGGTACGTCGCATCTGCATTTTTTAGTCCAAAAGGCATAACCTTATAGCAATAAATACCTTTGTCGGTGACGAACGCTGTCTTTTCCTGGTCGTCTGGATGCATGAGAATTTGATTGTAGCTAGAGTATGCGTCCATGAACGTCAGGAGCTGGATTTCATTGCGTCTATGTGGGGAAGTGGGAATGGATCCTTAGGACAAGCCATGTTAAGGTCTGTGAAGTCGATGCAAACCTTCCACTTGTCGTTCTTCTTACTGACAACGACAACATTAGCCAACCAATCAGGATATTTAACTTCGCGTACCTTACCTGTGTTAATCAACTTTTGTACTTCGTCGTTTATGATTTGATTGCGTTCAGGAGCGAATTTACGTCGTTTCCGCTTGACTGGTTTATGCTCCGGATCGACGTTCAGCTTATGAGTGATAACGTCTGGACTTATACATGTCATATCTTCATGGGACAAGCAAAATAATCCTGGTTAGTCTTTAGGAAATCGATTACCTGGTTACGAGTTCTGGCGACAAAGTCGCTCCAATGCGAACGACACTATCAGGAAAGGCTGCATCAAGCGCCACTTTATCTACGTTCTGCTCATCTGGTGCGTCGGGCGCTGATCCGCTTGTTAATTGCTAGATGGACGTCTTGGCAGGCTTTTGCGACGAACTGTAGCACTCTCGAGCAGCTTTCTGCTCACCCTTGATCTCTTGGACGCCCCATTTGGTAGGGAACTTGAGCGTCTGATGATATGTTGATGAAACTGCTTTCATTTTGTGGATCCAAGGCGTGCCCGGGATGACGTTATAGGCAGAAGGACAGTCCACGACATTGAATCTTGTTGGCAGGTTGACGCCATTGGCGAAAGTAGGTAGTGTGATCTCACCGACGGTCTGCTGCGCCTCGCCGCTGAAGCTGTCTAGGACAGTTGATTTCTTCGTTATATCCCTGTCACAAAAACCCATACCTTCGAGGGCCTTTTTGAATATGATGTTGGCTGAACTTCCGCCATCGACCAGCACTCGTCGCAGCAGGCAATGGCTGACGGTCAAGGATATGACCAGTCCATCGTGGTGCTCCTCGTCGCACACGTCGTTGTCGTCGAAAGTGATAGACATCGCCTCTAGTTTGCGTGCGTCATCTGACCTGCAAGAATGAGGAACAATTGGACGAGGGAGATCCCTATCTAGCTAGCCTCTTGGCTGCTGAATACGTTAGTCCACAAACATATGATCCACCGGAGATTACATTTTATTACCTTGATGTATGCAGGGGATGCAGGCGGATTTGACTTGGAACGATTTTTATCGAAGGACGCCTTCCCCTTGTCGCTGAGGAGGTCTTGGAGGGGTCCTTTGTTTATCATGAATGCGACCTCCCTTCGGAGCGCGATGCATTCTTCTATCTTGTGGCCATAATCATGGTGGAACTGACACCACTTAGTCTGGTCCTTTTGACCGTCTGGACGATCGCTCTTTCTCGGCCAACGGACAGGAGCTCCGATCCTTGTTAGCGCATTAACGACACCTCCGACGTCGACGAAGAACCCATAGGATCCAATGTCAGGGTACGACGGTTGATCCGCCTTAAACTCGGTACCTGCGTTTTCAGTCATATCATTAATATTGTGTACCTGCTTAGGGCGACTGTAGGGATGACTCCGCCAATTGTTCTTCTTGGTACGAAGGCTTTGCGATCGCTCGTGCTGTCCGACACATGGCGAGTGGAGATGGTATTGAGGATGGCATCGTCTTCTTCCAAACGCATCTGAGCTAATGCCCTGGATTTCACCTCTTCGAATGTTGTGCACGGGTACTTTGTTAGATGATTGTATAGCTTCGACAGAAGGATGTGACCTTTCCTGAAACATTCAATAGATGTCTTAGTGTAAAGGTCTTTAATACTAATCATTTCTTTATTAAAGCGATTATAATAATCGCGAACAGATTCTCCTGGTCCTTGGACAATGCCATAAAGGTCGCTCGTCTGCTTATCCAGACTACGACTACCTTCGCATTTATCATAGAATTTATTGACCAAGGTTGAGAAATTGCTGATGCTCCGGGCTTGAGGGATCCGAGTCATTTGAGAGTTGACCCGGTCAAGGTAGCCCCAAAGGACTTGCACATGCACGCTTCGACGAGATCCCACGGGATGGATGCCTGCCACATTCTTTGCTTGTACTGAGCGACGTGCTCAGTGAGGTCGGTTGATCCATCATATGTGGCAGTCAGGACGGTGACACTGCATGCCCATCTCGGTGCTCGACGACAATGGGCGTGGGTGCCCCAAGGAGCTGAGACAGGAGCTTCATCATGCACCGATTCTGCTTTTCGATCAGGACCATCCGCTTCGCCATGGGATATTCGTCTTAATTCTCGGGGGTCTTCTCAGGATTTCCTCCGTCTTGATCGTTAAAGGGGCCTCCATTTAGGAAACCTTCATCGTCGTCCGACTCGGCGCTCTCGGAATCAGTGAGGTGGTGCATGACGGGAATGTCGTTTGCACTGAAGTGACGCACATGCTCCCCTCTCTCACCTACCTCTTGCCCTTTCAAGCGCCTTTTATCGAAGCTACTTCCTCTATCATTCGTTGTCTACCTTTCCTAGGTGAGGCTTTCAACCATAACCCCCACCCCATACTCACTTCCTGATCTTTGACTCCCTCATTCAAACAGTCTTTTCACTATGACCCATTACACCACAAAGAAATCAAAAAAAAAAACGGAAGCCTTTCGTACTGGAATGACACCCGAATTTCCCGACCATCCTTCCCTCTTATACGTCGAGTTCTTCGAATTGGCTTAGTGATGTATAGTAATAGTTTAACTCTTCGATACGATTAAATCCACCACTACATAGTCCTCGTTGTCCAGTTTAGATTTCGATATTGAAGCGCAAGATCATCAGCCATATTGACTGAAGATCGTCCTCGAAAAGAGGGAGAATATGGCTTGCCCTAGGAGCACTAGTAGAATAATTGCATATTCTTTGCGGCTATATTCTTTGCGGTTTTACCTATACGCAGCAATAAACCACGTCAAAATAAAAGCAATATCTTGGCTTATTCTTTGCGGTCAAAAACCGCAAGCAATAGGTTAATTACCTATTCTTTGCGCCCTTAATTGCTGCTGCGGTCAAAAACCGCCGCAATAGGCCACTTAATGACCGCAAAGAATAAGCAATTATTCTACTAGTGCGGATACATCATGACATTGTCCATGTTGAAGATGACGACTTGTTGTGCAACAACCGTAAGTTCGTAAGTCCGAATTTCTGTCCCTCCTAACAAGGAGGGACCATCATACTCCGTGACAGTTCCTAACGATCGAACAAGTCAATCTGGCCTGAAGCGGAGAAACTTCTCTTTCCTGGAGCTGAGGATCGTTTGCGGGACCAACCTATGCCAGGGCTGATGTCAGATGGTCTAGACATGATTTTCCAGGTATGAATATAATTTGTACTTCTGTAGGTAACGTATGTTTGTAATGGTCGTTTGAATATAATCTTTTGTATATCAGGCGTCGCAGCATTTTCTGATGGTCAAGAAGGAGATATCCACCCTTTACCGGAGTCATCAAGTGATGAAAACTAAGGCAGAGAATAATGAAACAGCAATGAAAGAAAAAGACGCGGAGATAAAGAGGATTCATCTTGAGATGACAAAAATGACTGAAGCTTTGAAGAAGAATGGTGAAGAGTTGGAAAATTTGCAGATGCAATTTGCAGACTTTGAGGAGGCGTCGAAGATTGAAATTGAAGTGCTACAAACTCAAGTCGCAGTGCAGAAGAATGAAATGGATTTGATAGAAGCTGAGGTGACCACGACGGTCAGAGCCAAACTCATTTATCAATACATGATGAAGCGCACAGCGTCATGGAATCCTCAAAAAGAGATTGACATGTACCTCAAATGGGTAGGTTCAATGAAAGACTTAGCGAATCCAGGCGATTTAAACCAGGCGACGGCGGAATCTTCTGCAAACGTTGACCAACAAGAGGATGACATCTTTGTTACTAGCGCAACACCGATATGGTCTGACTTACCTCAAGATGACAACTTAGAGAAGGAGGTCGTACCTGAAGTTCAAGCGTCGGAGAAGTATGCTGATGACAATGTGAATGATGCTCCTGGCGTTTAGCCGTTTTAAAACTTTAAACTTTTGCTTGAAAATAATGGATCTTTTGGGTTATTCGTGTGAATAATCGAACATATGTAGTTTTAACTTTTGGGTCACACATGGGAGTGACCATGACTTATGTTTGCTTTTGGCCATTCGTGGGAATGGTATGACATTTTACGTTGTGCAAATAATCTGTTAAAAATTATGTCGTGCCGTTTTCTGGCGTTTAAGTACGATGATCAGGCGCTTTGAAAGCCTTTCAATGTCGTATAGGTTATGTTTCACTAAAATGAAAATTAACTATGCATAAAACACATTTACTTACTTGTCTTGAGCAGGTTGAGTGTTTAAGACGCTATTAAACTTTTGTGAATGGCGTTGAGATCTTCTGACGTTTGTAACGGCGTATGATGCGAAAGTAACTTTATTGGCGTCGTTTGCAATGCTTTGTCATTCTAGTTGATTTATTACACAAAATTAATTGTTGGTCGCTTCGTCTGAACGTCGCGATCTTATTGAAGAGCATGAAAAATCCAGTAAAAAAGAAACACACAGTAATGCTCCGTTGTTAACACTTCAACGACTCTACGATGACATGTTCATCACTTATTGAATACAAAAGAAATAAAATAAAATGTTACTTAGAACTTAGCTAGAAGAAATAACTTTTGAGATGGACATCGTTCCAACTACGTGGGACCATGGTTCCGTCGCGTCGGACCAACTTATATGCGCTATTACCAACGACCTTGCTGATTTGATAGGGACCTTCCCATTTTGGACCTAGCTTACCTGCGTCGGGGTCTTGTGTGTTCTGGAAGACCTTCCTTAACACCTAGTCACCTTCAATGAATGACTTGGCTTGTACGTTTTTGTAAAAACTCCTTGCGACAATCTGCTGTTGCGCTGTCATGCGTATCAACGCTGCGTCTCGCAATTCCTCTATGGTATCTAGGTCGCTGATTAGTTCGTCATGATTTTTCTGCTCCGTCATTAGACCATACCTGGCAGTTGGAATACTTACCTCGGTTGGGTAGGATCGCTTGCGACCATAAACTAGTGAGAAGGGTGTTTGTCCGAGTCGCGGTGCGTGGCGTCGTGCGATTTGCCCATAAGATAGTCGGCAACGCTTACGCCCATTTTCCATTCTTTGCAGTGAGACGCTTCTTTAATGTGTCTATGACTGTCTTGTTGCTGGACTCAGCTTGTCCATTGGCCTGAGGATATCTGGGCGTTGATGTCAGCAACGTGATGTTCCATTCGTCGCTTAAGTGCTTTATTTTATCGCTGATAAATTGCGACCCATTGTCGCATATAATTTCTGATGGAACACCAAACCTGCAAATAATGTTAGTATGTATAAAAGAAATTTCCTCGTCACGTACTTGTTGGAAGGAATCTGCCTCTATCCACTTAGAAAAGTAATCCGTTAGTGCTAACATAAAGACCTTATGTCCTAGGGCTGGAGGTAGTTTACCAACTATGTCCATTCCCCATTTCATGAAAGGCCAAGGAGTTAAAGTTGGATGCAAAATTTCACAAGGTTTGTTCGTCATACCTGCGTGTCGTTGACAACTGTCACATTTGGTGACTTACCTGATTGTGTCTTGCTTCATTGTTGGCCACTAATAGCCCATTCTCAATGCTCTGTTGGATAGGCTGCGTCCTCCCGAATGGTTTACACATGTCCCTTCATGTAGATCTTGCAAAACTTGCTCCCATTGATGCATCTCTAAGCAATGCAAATACGACCCAGCGACGGACTTTTTGAATAGCATTCCTTGAATGATGACGTATCTAGATGCTTTGAAGCGAACTCGTCGCGCTTCTGTTCTGCCTTATGGGAGTACATCATTAGTTAAATAGTCGTAAAAAGGTTTCGTCCAACTAATGCTTACCTCGATGTTTGCAGGGATGTCCTCGTTGGTTTCGTCAATGGTGTCGTCTACTGGTGCAACGTCATCATTTGTTTGGCCATCATCATCGTTGTCGATCGCGGCGATGACGTCTATAACGTCTTTTGCACTTGCTTATCGCTGGAGTCATAAGGTGAATGATAGGGACGGAGGTGAACGACACGTCTCTCAAAGATGATCCTAGATTGGCTAAGGCATCTGCTTGCGTGTTCTGATCTCTTGGGACCTGCAATATGTCAAAGGGGTTAAATATTTTTCTTTTACCTTGTGCGACCTCCAAGTATAGGGCCATCTTGGAATCCTTTGCGGCAAATTCTCCCTTGAGCTAGCTGACTATCAGCAGTGAATCACTGTAGACTTTTAACGCTTTTGCCCCCAAGTCGCTTGCCAAGGTCATTCCTGCGATCAGCGCTTCATATTCAGCTTCATTATTAGTCGCTTTGAAGCCACAACATATGGCTTGTACTATCTTGTCCCCTTGTGGTGACTTCAGGACAACGCCAAGACCTGCACCACGAAAAATAGAAGAACCATCAACAAATAAAATCCATGCATCGTCGCTGACATGGTTAATCCTGGCGACTTCATCATCTGCGATCTTCTCAAGTTCTGGACTGAAGTCCGCCACAAAATCGGCCAAGGCTTGCGGCTTGATTGTTGTCCTAGGCAGGTACTTGATGTCGTATCCACTGAGCGCGATGGCCCACTTTCCCATGCGACCTGTCAACTCGGGTCTAAGCAAAACATTTTTAATGGGATAATTAGTCATGATAACGACAGTATGAGTCTCAAAGTAATGTCTTAGTTTTTTAGCGGCAATAACTAAGGTTAACACAAGTTTTTCCAAGGAAGAATACCTGGTCTCTGTGTCTAACAGAGACTTACTGACGTAGTAAATAGGGAGTTGTTGACTTTCAGCTTCTCTTGTCAAGACAGCACTAACTGACGTATTGCTTACGGCCATATATAATTGAAGCGTTTCTCCATCGCTTGGTTTATTGGACAGCAGAGGTGAGGAGGCCAAGTACTGCTTGAGTGCTTGCAGAGCGTCCTCATGAGCTTGGGACCAATTAAAGCCTTTGTTTTTGCGCATAATGTCGTTTCCGCTTGACTGGTTTATGCTCCGGATCGACGTTCAGCTTATGAGTGATAACGTCTGGACTTATACATGTCATATCTTCATGGGACAAGCAAAATAATCCTGGTTAGTCTTTAGGAAATCGATTACCTGGTTACGAGTTCTGGCGACAAAGTCGCTCCAATGCGAACGACACGATCAGGAAAGGTTGCATCAAGCGCCACTTCATCTACGTTCTGCTCATCTGGTGCGTCGGGCGCTGATCCGCTTGTTAATTGCTAGATGGACGTCTTGGCAGGCTTTTGCGACGAACTGTAGCACTCTCGAGCAGTTTTCTGCTCACCCTTGATCTCTTGGACGCCCCATTTGGTAGGGAACTTGAGCGTCTGATGATATGTTGATGAAACTGCTTTCATTTTGTGGATCCAAGGCGTGCCCGGGATGACGTTATAGGCGAAGGACCGATCCACGACATTGAATCTTGTTGGCGGAGTTGACGCCATTGGCGAAAGTAGGTAGTGTGATCTCACCGACGGTCTGCTGCGCCTAGCCGCTGAAGCTGTCTAGGACAGTAGATTTCTTCGTTATATCCCTGTCACAAAAACCCATACCTTCGAGGGCCTTTTTGAATATGATGTTGGCTGAACTTCCGCCATCGACCAGCACTCGTCGCAGCAGGCAATGGCTGACGGTCAAGGATATGACCAGTCCATCATGGTGCTCCTCGTCGCACACGTCGTTGTCGTCGAAAGTGATAGACATCGCCTCTAGTTTGCGTTCGTCATCCGACTGCGCAAGAATGAGGAACAATTGGACGAGGGAGATCCCTATCTAGCTAGCCTCTTGGGCTGCTGAATACGTTAGTCCACAAATATCTGATCCACCGGAGATTACATTTTATTACCTTGATGTATGCAGGGGATGCAGGCGGATTTGACTTGGAAGGATTTTTATCGAAGGACGCCTTCCCCTTGTCGCTGAGGAGGTCTTGGAGGGGTCCTTTGTTTATCATGAATGCGACCTCCCTTCGGAGCGCGATGCATTCTTCTGTCTTGTGGCCAAAATCATGGTGGAACTGACACCACTTAGTCTGGTCCTTTTGACCGTCTGGACGATCGCTCTTTCTCGGCCAACGGACAGGAGCTCCGATCCTTGTTAGCGCATTAACGACACCTCCGACGTCGACGAAGAACCCATAGGATCCAATGTCAGGGTACGACGGTTGATCCGCCTTAAACTCGGTACCTGCGTTTTCAGTCATATCATTAATATTGTGTACCTGCTTAGGGCGACTGTAGGGATGACTCCGCCAATTGTTCTTCTTGGGTACGAAGGCTTTGCGATTGCTCGTGCTGTCCGACACATGACGAGTGAAGATGGTATTGAGGATGGCATCGTCTTCTTCCAAACGCATCTGAGCTAATGCCCTGGATTTCACCTCTTCGAATGTTGTGCACGGGTACTTTGTTAGATGATTATTAAAGCGATTATAATAATCGCGAACAGATTCTCCTGGTCCTTGGACAATGCCAAAAAGGTCGCTCGTCTGCTTATCCAGACTACGACTACCTTCGCATTTATCATAGAATTTATTGACCAAGGTTGAGAAATTGCTGATGCTCCGGGCTTGAGGGATCCGAGTCATTTGAGAGTTGACCCGGTCAAGGTAGCCCCAAAGGACTTGCACATGCACGCTTCGACGAGATCCCACGGGATGGATGCCTGCCACATTCTTTGCTTGTACTGAGCGACGTGCTCAGTGAGGTCGGTTGATCCATCATATGTGGCAGTCAGGAAAGGGAGATTGAGCTTCTTCGGCTGCGACGCTTTGGAAATCTTCTCGACGAATGGTGACGCTGCATGCCCATCTCGGTGCTCGACGACAATGGGCGTGGGTGCCCCAAGGAGCTGAGACAGGAGCTTCATTATGCGCCGATTCTGCTTTTCGATCAGGACCATCCGCTTCGCCATGGGATATTCGTCTTAATTCTCGGGGGTCTTCTCAGGATTTCCTCCGTCTTGATCGTTAAAGGGGCCTCCATTTAGGAAACCTTCATCGTCGTCCGACTCGGCGCTCTCGGAATCAGTGAGGTGGTGCATGACGGGAATGTCGTTTGCACTGAAGTGACGCACATGCTCCCCTCTCTCACCTACCTCTTGCCCTTTCGAGCGCCTTTTATCGAAGCTACTTCCTCTATCATTCGTTGTCTACCTTTCCTAGGTGAGGCTTTCAACCATAACCCCCACCCCATACTCACTTCCTGATCTTTGACTCCCGCATTCAAACAGTCTTTTTCACTATGACCCATTACACCACAAAGAAAAAAAAAAAAAAACGGAAGCCTTTATGACTTTGGAATGACACCCGAATTTCCCGACCATCCTTCCCTCTTATACGTCGAGTTCTTCGAATTGGCTTAGTGATGTATAGTAATAGTTTAACTCTTCGATACGATTAAATCCACCACTACATAGTCCTCGTTGTCCAGTTTAAATTTCGATATTGAAGCGCAAGATCATCAGCCATATTGACTGAAGATCGTCCTCGAAAAGAGGGAGAATATGGCTTGCCCTAGGAGGGAGAGCTTTTCAGTCTTTCAATGGAGTCTCTATAGGTAAATTAGAGCGAGATAACTTCTTTCACTTTGATATCACTACTACAAATACCCCTTAATAAGTCGGATTTTTAAGGTGCAAAAACTTGTAAACCTATCAAGTCGCCTCATGCATAATTGGCGACTTATTAGGTGGGGGGTCAAAGTCAACAACGCACATATCAAGTCGCCTAATATGTAGGAGACGACTCGATAGTTTTATGAGTTGCACCTACGTGCGACTCATAAACCTATCGAGTCACCTCATACATATTAGGGGGACTTAATAGGGATTTTGTTTACTTTGAGTCCAAATTTGATATGCCTAACCACCACCTAATAATTTGCCTAATATGTATGAGGTGACTCGATAGGTTTACGAGTCGCACCTTATACACGGTGACTACAAAGGTCCAACTTATTAGTGGGTTTAATTAGGGTATAAGTCGAGCTTTTAGAGACCTTTGTGTATAAGGTGTGACTCGTAATATAAATCTATCGAGTTGCATCATATATATTACGGGACTCACTAAATGTTTTCCTGACATTGATCCGAATCTTACCACCACCTAACATGTCTCCTAATATATATGAGGCAACTCGGTAGGTTTTTAATTATTATTTATTTAAAATAATTACAACTAATATGTAAAAAGTTACTTTTGCCTAATGGCATTAACTTTAATCTTTTGAGGGGGGACCAGGGGGTCAAACGTTGGAGGAAGCATAAAAATGGACATGGAGGGAAAAATAAAGGTGTTGGAAGTTTATGAGTCGCCTCTTCCAACGTAGGCGACTTAAATAGCTTAACTTATGGAATCGCCTTTTCTAGCACAAACGACTCACTAGCTTAACCTATCGAGTTGCCTAACATCTAATAGGCGACTTATAAAATAGCAATCGAGTCGCCTCAAGAGGTGGCTCCTAAAGTCTAGATAGCTTTAGATTCGGTAGCATTGGAGTCGCCTCAACGGCGACTTGTGAGGTCATTTACAGGTGACTCGATAGGGGATTATGCACCTGCTCGATGTTTAATTTCACAAAGTTCATATTCAATAACAGGTATCCTCTTAGGTTTATATTAGGTGAGATTGGATTTGAGCAAGTTGCCATATTTGGATGATCTCCATTGACGAAGAGGGTGTTTGTATGAGTTGAATGTTGGATTTGAACAAGTTGTCAAACTTGGGTGATCTCCAATTGTAGGGCCGATGTTCTTTGAATTTTCTAAGAAACCTCTCCCCATCAAAAGAAAATTATACTAGATAGTTTGAACTAAAATATTATTGTATTGATATTTAGGACCTATTGGATTTGGCAAGTCAACAATAATGGATCTCGGAAGTCTCTATGATGGAAATAAGATACACTAAGATATAGTTTGATTATTAATTTAATGTATATGATATTTGTGTCTTAGTGTTCTCGACATCTAGGTAAGGTTGAATGGGGCTATTATCATGAAATACATGTATCAAATAGTCTTACTTGGTTTACAAAGTATTGGTAATATGGAAGACGTATGTGTATTTTTGTTATTATAGCTTTATCTAATATTTTATTTTCCCAAAGAATCATGGTTGGCCGAGTTAGTTGGAGGTCGTCCTTCCACCCTTGTGACAATGGTTTGATTCTTCGCCCTTGAAAAGTGAGATCCTTAATTTTCCCCCACATGTGCAAGGGATCCCGTTATCAAATCATGGAAGCAGATAAGGTAATTCTTTTTCTTATGAACTGAAGTTAAATTCAATCCCCTAGTTTGTAAGAATACTAAGCTCTGTTAAAATGATTCTATAATTTCATATAAGATGTATGCTATCTTAATTATGCTTTCTCCGATTAAGTAAAATCATGCTTAGAAACCAAGAGACAATTGGTAGCAGGAGTCCGTTTAGCCGTTAAGGATGAGAAGGCGTTGAGGACGTGATGCATACAACCTATGTGGTGAGGTTGAAAAAGATGAATTTATTTAATTTGCTTAAATGCTTAAGGGTTGAAAAACGAATTAGCAGTACTTATATGAAAGTTGATAGAATTGTTATTAACGATTAAGGTTTATTATGAGCAAAGGGATTGAGTCTAAAAGAAGTTCATACTGAAAAGAATATTTCCTTGTACTATTTGCTTGCTTATTTAGTTGTTATATTTATTTGTTTTATCATGAAATCACAAATAAAGAATGTTAAATTAGATATTGAAACTAGAAATTATGCTTTACTATTTAAAATTAATAGGGTAAAAGATCAAATAAGTATTTTTAAAATTTATTTATATGAAGCATATGAAAAGAACGATACTGAAACAAGAGATGCTCTAGTTAAATTAATACAAAAGGAACAAAATAAACAAGAAAAACTTTAGAAAGATAAAATAGAACTTAAATACTTAGAAAATTCATTATATATATGACAATCAAATCACAAATAAAAAGTGTTAAACAACATATAGAAATTCATGAAATGATTTTAGACGTTTATATTATGAATCTACAAAATCAAATAGATGTCTATGAAAATTATTTCTATGAAGCATACAGAAGAAAAGATGTTATACCAAAAGATACCTTTATAAAATATTTAACCGAACTTCAAAATAAGAAAAATAAATATTTAGAAGAAAAAAGGGAACTTAAGGATTTACAAAATTCGTTATATGTATAACAACTAAATTACAAATAGAAAAGGCCATAAGAAGAGTTAATTTCCAATATTTTATATCAACTATGCAATCTGATATTAAAAATTTAGAATTAAGAAATCAAAAACAAATAGCTATCATTAATAAAATACAAATATTAGAACAAGCAACATTAAGTGATAATTATAATTATGAAGAAATTGAAAAAGAGTTCAAACCTTTCGATGACCAAATAGAACTACTGAATAAACAAATTAAAGAACGGGAAGATATATCTAACAAAATACAAGAAGATTATATTAATTATACATTAGATAGAAAACCAAGCATGTACGTATGAGTGAGCTAGAAAAAGAAGAAAATTTTTAGAACTAATCTAAAAATAATTAATACAAATATTTTATTAATTATACAATTACTAAAAGAAAGTAAGAATGATCTAGATAAACCGGGAATCAAGTAATACTAAAGTACCAATAGAACTAGAAGAACAAGGTTATGAAATCTTAGAAAAGAAGATAACTAAAGAATATTCACAATTATTTCCAGAATTAATTTTAAAGAAAAGAATAGAAATTGAATATAAAAAAGTAATTGAACAATCTTAATAATGAATAAAAATGAAAGAATCATTGATGAAGAAATTATCAGATACCCTGATGGTCCATTTAAAATATGTAAAACTAATCAAGATAGGCAATTTGCTGAGATTAGTGAAGGAAAATTCTATTTAATATCAGATAGGAAACAAATGATATTAGAAACAATATTTGATACAGAGCGAAGACTATCTAAAGAAAATGATTTAGTACAAATAACAAATATAGAAAGTAATTATCCAGAAAATAAAACAATTAATGATATATATAAAAAATTAGAAAAGTTAGAAAGAAAATATGATGAAAGAATGAGAATAATAGAAGAATCTATCAAAATAATACATATTAATACTAAACAAATATTAGATAAAGTTTACAGAGTAGAAAATCATTTTAATGGAGAAATCCAAAATCTTAAAATAGAGATAACAATAGATTTGATTAAATAGAAGAACAGCTCATAAGTAATATCAAAGATAACACTGAAATATCAGAAATCCATGAATTAGATGAAGAAACAATAAATAATACTACTATAGAAGCTTTAACTACTGAAATAGAACGACTTAAAGTAAATAATATAGAGGTAAATACTCTAGAAGAAAATAGTGAAGATTTTAATTCTGAACAATCTAGTCAAGAATTTAGATATTCGAATTATTTAGAATCAGACTTTAATTCAAATAAAGATAAGGAAATTAATGCACTTACCAATGATGACGAATACTATTATATGGAAACTAGTAAAAATTATAAACCTACATTTAGAAATAAAAAATATGATCACAACTATAGAAATAATAACTATATATGGAAATATCGAAGAAAAAATAGAAAATGACTACATACCTAGAGATAACCAAACAGGAGAAACTTTAAATTTAGATTTCTCTACAAATGTTGAATTAGATATACAAAATTGGACAACTAAAATAAATGCTAGATTAATAGAAACTAAAATACCAGTTAGTATGGCGTCTAATTATATTGAAGGAACAATTACGGGAATAGCAAATAACTATTTAGCTAATGTAGGAATAAATGATTTAACGAAATACGAAGTACTAAAATAGAAGGACAAGATATGACAAGAATCAACACAAATGTTGAAAAAATATGAACATATAATTAGAAGAGAATTTGGAAGTTTAAATGCGAGATTTAAAACATGCGGAAGCTAAGAAAGAATATAGTAAATCCCAATTATATAATATGGTAATATGTTCTATGTGTCCGGAAGATTTAAACAGGATATAATTGTGCATTCCAATTAAATTATTATGAACTAGGAACCGAAACACGGAAACAAATGGCTATATTTCGAAAACTATATTTTGAAAAATTACCAATACCTATAAATATTATGGTACAAGAAGCATATGCCAAAGAACCTAAATCAAGAACCTTAGGATAACAAATAGCATTTTTACAAACATGGTATAGAAACTACTGTATCGAAGTTAATAACCAAAAGGCATATAGAAAACAAGCTAAGATAAGTAATTGTTGTGAAAAATATGAAATACCAAGATTCGGATGTTATAAATTACATAAAAATTATAAAAGTAAAAAACCCAAATTAACGAAAAGAAGGTATAAAAGATTTAAACCTTATGGAAAATATAAAAATAAGAAAAAATCAAACAAAAATTACTTTGTTAAAAGAAAAGTTTATAAGTATGCCAACAACCCTAAAAAATGAAAATGTTATAATTGTGGATGAATAGGTCATATAGCGAGAGAATGTAAAACTAAAATAAATAAAAACATAAATAAAAATATAAAAAATGTAAATTTTATTGAATTACATATAGCTGAATACGAAATAGGAAAAACCAATATACCACCAGATGAGGAAATATACGTTTTAGAATATGAAACAGATAACAACGAAATTAATGAAATAATAAGTAGTGAAGAAGAAGATAATACTGAAACTGATAATAATGGATAAAGAGTTACAAGAAGTTGATTACGATGAAGATTTTACTTGTACAACATAAAAATCAAAGAGCCATTTTTTATTTACAAAAATATAATGCATTAAAATAAGAAGGATTCACTTTATCGCCCAATAAAATAATTGAAAAGAAATTTGATTTTAATATAACTAAGTATTTTAAGAAGAAAAAGGAAGAGTATTTAGTTATAGCTGATAGAGAACATGTTATAGATATAACACAAGTACAAGGTAACACTAAAGTCCCATTAATTACACAAGAAGTGTTAAATGAAGAAATAACAGAAATTAACAACGTATTAAGAAATAAACCAATCACATTTAGATTTGTAGAATTAGCAGCTATAGAAATGATAATAAAAGCCTATTTTAAAGAAGGAATAGATACTCCCTTAGAATTACAATTAGCCGATGACAAGAATCAAAGAACCTATAGAACAAGCTATTATAGCACAACTTAAAGGAAATCTCATTTATCAAAAAGTAAGATTCATAATTAAGCCAAATTATTCAATAAGTCTAACAGACTAGAATATAAAAAAGGCACTAGTCTTATATTGGAAACGAGATGGAATAAACGTGACGAATGGATCAAAAGTTATGACAGTACAATGCAAAAATGCTTATATATTAACCGATCAACATCAGGTTTATACTAAAAACAAATTAAGACCAATTACTATAGATACCCCTTTTACTGATCTTATATTACCTATAGAAAAAGGATTAAAATTATATTCTAAACCAAGTTATGAAGACTTAGAAATAGTGAAAAAACGCTTAAGTATTTCTAGATCCAAAAAGGAACGAAATGAGAACTTACCTATTCAAATAAAATCACAAGAATATTACATAATCATACAAATAGAAACAAAAAGTTTGACTGCAAAACTAGATATTAATAAGGAAAGCAATTATATTCCCTTAGAAAAATTGTCAAACCAAATAGTAAATGAAAATTTTAATAGACTAATAATTCTTACAACAAAAATTGCATTACAAGAAATAAATATTGAATATATTATAACCTTAAACAATGAAATAATATTAGGAAAAGAATTTTTAGAAAAAGTTAAACCTTGGAAAATAGAACAAGATTATTTTGAATTCACTTATAATCAAACCCAGTCTAGAACTAGAATAATCAATGACTAATACAATACCTAGTTTAGATGAATTAATAAAAATACAAAAACAAATAGAAATAGCTAAAGAAGAAAAAAATCTATATAAATCAAAGACTGCAAAATATAATATGTGTAGGATGTCATAAAGACAGTATAAGAATATTATCTAATAAAGAACAAATGAAAATACGAGACATAGAAATATTAGAACAAAAGGTACATAAAATAAAAAATAAACTAGTAATCCTTAATAAAAATGAGTAGTTTAATTTATATTTTAGTAAAAATAATCTTTGAAGGATATAAAAGCAGATATTATACACCAATGGTAGATACAGGAGCTCAAGCAACAATTATGAAAGAAAACTGTTTACCATAATGGAAAAGGTTAAATACTCCATTTAAGATAAACAGATTTAATAACAATAGTAGTAAAATTACTCTTTATCAAACAAATGTAAATATACAAATTTGGGATAAAATATTAATTATACCCAAAGTATATTGCTTTGAATTAGTAGAAAAAGATATTATATTAGGAACTAATTTCTTAAACCAATATAAATCATTTAGTATAGATAAAGAATTTCTTACTTTGTTTACCCCTTGTCGACATAAGTTAAAAGCCAAGATAGTTAAAAATAGAGAAAGACTACCAATAGAATGGGAAAAATGTAAAATACGAGAGGAATCAAAACTAGTCCAAAAAATGAAAACCAACAAGGAAACCAACAATTTAGACATAATAGAAATAGGAATATTACATTTAGATAAACTCACTCCTTTAACAACTAAGTTAGAAGAATTATGTAGTGACAATCCTTTAGAAAATTGGCATAAGCATAAAACTGAAATAAAAATAACACTAAAAGACCAAAACAATATAATATCTCAAAAACCTTTTAATAATACTCAAAGAGATGAAAAGGAATTTAAAATGCATATAACAGAACTATTAGCAGGAAAACTAATTAGACCAAGTGATTCAAAACATAGTAGCAGTGCATTTATAGTTAATAATCATTCTAAACAAAAACGAGGTAAAACAAGAATGGTTATAGATTATAGAATTTTAAATGAGAAAACAATTATATATAATTATCCCATACCAAATAAGATACTTAAAATGAGACAAATACAAGGCAATAATTATTTTTCAAAATTTAATTGTAAAAGTGGCTTTCACCAATTAAAATTAACCGAAGAATCTAAACAGCTAACAACATTCAAGGTCCCTAATGGATTTTATGAATGGAATGTTTTACCCTTTGGATATAAAAACGCCCCTGGCAGAATTCAAGCCTTTATGGATAAACACTTAAATCAATTATCAAATTGTGTAGTTTATATGGATGACATACTAATATATTCTAAGACGCAAGAAGAGCACTATAAGCTATTAGAACAATTTATAGAAATTATAAAAACAAGCGGAATTATTTTGAGCAAAAAGAAGATGGAACTATTTAAAACACAAATAGAATTCTTAGGATTTGAAATAGATAAGGCTGGAATAAAAATGCAAGACCATATAGCTCAGAAAATTATAGAGTTTCAAAAAGAAATTAACATAAAGAAAGAATTACAGAAATTTTTAGGAATAGTAAATCAAGTTAGAGAGTTTATACCTAAATTATCACAATATACTGAACCTTTGACTAAAAAATTAAAGAAAGACTACGACTTAAAATGGGAAGATACTGATACAAAGATTTTAGAAAAAAATCAAAGAATTAGTCAAAAAACTACCAAAATTAAGTTTCCCTGATGAAGATAAAGAGTTTACATGGATAGTTGAAACAGATGCTAGTGAAACCAATAATGGTTATGGAGCAGTATTAAACTACAGATACAAAAATGATAAAAAAGAATATATATGTAGATATCATTCAGGAACTCTTAAAGCAAATGAAATCAATTGGGACATAAATAAAAAAGAGTTAAAGGCAGTAAAATATGGAATCAAAAAATTTGAATGTTATATCGTTTATAGAAAATTTATAATCAGAACAGATAATAGAACTGTTAGGAGTTGGTTAAATCAAATGTTACAGGATTTCATTACTAGAAAAGAAATAAACAGAATTATAGCGGACATCAATCAATATGAATTTACTGTTGAATTATTAAAAACTGATGAAAACTGTTATGCAGATTATCTCTCCAGAGTTAGTTCAACAACTGGTTCAAGAGAATCAGGAACTAAAGATACAAATACAAGAGTTAATGAAAGAAATAGCTCTTATGCAAAAAGAAAGAGCAGCTTCCAATCCAGATAAGGAGCAAGCAGATATTGGCAGTAGCCAAAGCTATGGCAGAAGCCAAAACTATCAAAATCGAGCTATTACAAAAAAAATTAATACTCCTATGAATAGGAGAAATATGTCCTTACAAAGATATTCTCCAAGCCAAGTTAGCCCTAAAGCAGTTATTAACGAGATAGAATTTCCTACTCTCGTACTAGATACTACCTCATTCAAGGAAAAATTAATCATTGGAACCAAACAAACTATGAACCCTTTGGTTCGACAATATATTTCCAATTTCTTAGTTATTGCAAACAAGTTAAACACAATCTCTGAGGTAGTTGTTAAAGATAACCAACAAGAGATAGAAAGAGGTTATGTCACTAATCATCTGAAAAAGACAAATGAGTTAATTGCCTTGCCAGGTTGTAATACAAAAACAGTCAAGGCAGCATATGACTATGGACTTCACAATTCAGTTTACACCATGAATAGAGAAGAGCTATCCTCAATTCCCAGTTTATATAAGGCAGCTAAAAATTACTTAAATCTTACAATGTCTCCAATGATTTTTATGAGATGTTACACAACCCCTGGTGAAACTACTTTTCAAGTTATAAAGCAGTGTATTCGAGTTATCAAGATGGGATGTACGACTACTTATATTGTCCCTGAGAAAGTTATGGCTCAGCCTGAGTTAAACGTTAATGATATACCAGAGATTCTCCGGGAAAAGAGAGCAGTTAAAATCAAGATAATTTATGAAGCTTTGTGCAGCATAGTCAAGACTCCAGTATGGGTAAATCATAAAGAGCTTAATACATTAGTTATTTCTCAAAGTAAAGAATATGGTTATGATGCCGTGGAAACTATAAAGTCTTGGATATGGACTTTACTCCATCCAGACAAAGAACCAGTTACCAGATATATTCCACGAAATTTCATGACCACAGATACTTTGAAAAAATACTGTAGCTGGATGCAGCAAAATAATAACCATACATGCCAGATATACAAAAGCCAACAAACTACTGTTTCCATAATTGAAGATATGGAAGACGAAGATAGAGTCGAATCCTCTGGAAGTCAGCAAGAAGTCATATCAAGATAAGCAAGTAGCCACAAAGAGATAGCCACGTAAAAATTAATCTTGTAATATTTATTATCTTGATAAGTTTAGCAACAGTGATGTAATAATTCAAATATACAGCTGGAATGTGAATAGTGAATAGTATTTTCACTTTTCACTGTAGCAAATAGTAGCAAATAGTAATTGTAATAGTATGAAGTTTTTGTACGAACCGTTGTAATCTACTGCCTATAAATTAAGAAGCCCCTAATGAAACATAATCATCAGAAGGCAACCTTGCCCAAACACATCTTCTCTCTATCACTCTTCTCTCACAAAAACTTAATAAAATCACGCTTCACTCCCACAGTTGGTATCAGAAATATTTACTTATTTTCAGAGTTATTCTTCAAGATATTCCGTTATCAAATTATGGAAGCAGATAAGGTAATTCTTTGTCTTATGAACTCGAATTTAAATTCAATCCCCTAGTTTGTAATAATACTGAGATCTGTTAAAATGATTCTATAATTTCATATAAGATGTATGATATCTTCATTACGCTTTCCCCGATTAAGTAAAATCATGCTTAGAAACCAAGAGACAATTGGTAAGCGGGAGTCCGTTTAGCCGTTAAGGATGAGAAGGCGTTGAGGACGTGATGCATAAAACCTATGTGGTGAGGTTGAAAAACATGAATTTATTTAATTTACTTAAATGCTTAAGGGTTGAAAAGCGGATTAGCAGTACTTATATGAAAGTTGATGGAATTGTTATTAACTGATTAAGGTTTATTATGAGCAAAGGGATTGAGTCTAAAAGAAGTTCATACAGAAAAGAATATTTACTTGTACTATTTGCTTGCTTATTTACTTGTTATATTTATTTGTTTTATCATGAAATCACAAATAAAGAATGTTAAATTAGATATTGAAACTAGAAATTATGCTTTACTATTTAAAATTAATAGGGTAAAAGATCAAATAAGTATTTTCAAAATTTATTTATATGAAGCATATGAAAAAAACGATACTGAAATAAGAGATGCTCTAGTTATATTAATACAAAAGGAACAAAATAAACTAGAAAATTTTTTGAAAGATAAAATAGAACTTAAATACTTAGAAAATTCATTATATATATGACAATCAAATCACAAATAAAAAGTGTTAAACAACATATAGAAATTCAAGAAATGATTTTAGACGTTAATATTATGAATCTACAAAATTAAATAGATGTCTATGAAAATTATTTCTATGAAGCATACAGAAGCAAAAAAAATAAAAAAAAGATACCTTTTAAGAATGTAATTTCTGTTAGATTTTTTCTTATTTTTATATTTTCCATAAGGTTTAAATCTTTTATACCTTCTTTTCGTTAATTTAGGTTTTTTACTTTTATAATTTTATGTAATTTATAACATCCGAATTTTGGTATTTCATATTTTTCACAACAATTACTTATCTTAGCTTTTTTTCTAAATGCCTTATGGTTATTAACTTCGATACAGTAGTTTCTATACCATGTCTGTAAAAATGCTATTTGTTATCCTAAGGTTCCTGATTTAGGTTCGTTGGCATACGCTTCTTGTACCATAATATTTATAGGTATTGGTAATTTTTCAAAATATAGTTTTCGAAATATAGCCATTTGTTCAGGTGTTTCAGTTCCTAGTTCATAATAATTTAATTGGAATGCACAATTATATATGTTTAGATCTTCTGGACACATAGAACATATTTCCATATTATATAATTGGGATTTACTATATTCTTTCTTAGCTTCTACATGTTTTAAATCTGCATTTAAACTTCCAAATTCTCTTCTAATTACATGTTCATATTTTTTCAACATTTGTGTTGATTCTGTCATATCTTGTCCTTCTATTTTAGTACTTCGTATTTCTGTTAAATCTTTTATTCTTACATTAGCTAAATAGTTTTTTGCTATTCTTGTAATTGTTCCTTCAATATAATTAGACGCCATACTAACTGGTATTTTAGTTTCTATTAATCTTGTATTTATTTTAGCTGTCCAATTTTGTATATCTAATTCAACATTTGTAGAGCAATCTAAATTTAAAGTTTCTCCTGTTTGGTTATCTCTAGGTATGAAGTAATTTTTTTTATATTTCTTCTATATTTCCATATATAGTTATTATTTCTATAGTTGTGATCATATTTTTTTCTTTCTAAATGTAGGTTTATAATTTCTACTAGTTTCCATATAATAGTATTCGTCATCATTGGTAAGTGCATTAATTTTCTTACCTTTATTTGAATTAATGTCTGATTCTAAATAATTCGAATATCTAAATTCTTGACTAGATTGTTCAGAATTAAAATCTTCACTATTTTCTTCTAGAGTATTTACCTCTATATTATTTACTTTAAGTCGTTCTATTCCAATAGTTAAAGCTTCTATAGTAGTATTATTTATCGTTTCTTCATATGATTCATGGATTTCTGATATTTCAGTGTTATCTTTGATATTACTTATGAGCTGTTCTTCTATTTTATAAAATCTATTGTTATACTCTATTTTAAGATTTTGGATTTCTCCATTAAAATGATTTTCTACTCTGTAAACTTTATCTAATATTTATTTAGTATTAATATGTATTATTTTGATAGATTCTTCCATTTTTCTCATTCTTTCGTCATATTTTTTTTCTAACTTTTCTAATTTTTTATATATATCATTAATTGTTTTATTTTCTGGATAATTACTTTCTATATTTGTTATTTGTACTAAATTATTTTCTTTAGCTAGTCTTCGCTCTCTATCAAATATTATTTCCAATATCATTTGTTTTCTATCTGTTATTAAATAGAATTTTCCTTCACTAATGTCAGAAAATTGCCTATATTGATTAGTTTTACATATTTTAAATGGACCCTCAGGGTATCTGATAATTTCTTCATCAATGATTTTTCGGTTTTTTCACCATATACCCCTGACTAATTTTTTTTTGCACCGTATACCCTTTCAACTTTCCAAATTCACCATATACCCCTCAAGTTTGAAAAAATACATCGACTTACCCTTAATGACTAACGGCGTTAAACTCCGTTAGTCATTATGCCCTAATCCTCCCCTAACCCTAATTAACTAACTTAAATCAAACCCTAATCCTATCCCTAACCCTAACCCTAATACCCTAACCCTAACATTTAACACCCCCTACCCCTCCCCCCACCCCCTTACCCCCTGCCCCCACCCCCACCCCCACCGCACCACCACCCTTCCCCCGGCCCTCCCTCCCCCCGCATCCCTCCCCTCCCCGCAGCATCCCCCTCCCCGCAAAGATCCCCCTCCTTCCCCCGCAAAGACCACCTCGCCCGCGCCCCTCCTTCCCCAAAGCAGACCACCCTCCCCTCCCCCTCCACTCTCCCTGCAGCCCCCCTTCCCCGAAGACACCCCCTCCCCTCCCCCTTCCACCCTCCTCCCGCACCCCTCCCTTCGTTGCACGAACCCCTCCACCCTCCTTCTCCCCCCCTTCCCTTGCTGAATCGCACGAGCCCCCTCCTCCCTCCCCCTCCTCCATCACCTCCTGCACCCCCTCCCCTTCCTTTTCGGCTCCAACAATGGCGGCATAACATAAAACCCTAACCTCAAACTCAACCTCAAATACAATCAAGTTTCCGTTGAAATTGTGTTGATTTTGAGGTGCTAGAATTCTTTAATTGAGTTGTTTTCGCGCAGCGGAAAGGGAGGGGAGGGGTTCGCGCAGCAGAGAGAAGGGAAGGGGATGGGGGTTCACGCAGCAGAGGAAGGGAAGGGATGGTGGTTCGCGACGAGGGGAAGGGAGGGGGAGGGGGTTCGTGCAAAGCATGGAAGGGGAGGGGAGGGGGTTCACGCAACGGGAGGGGAGGTGGTGGTGACGGTGGAAGGGAGGGGATCGGCGGAGGGGGAGGGGGAGGAGGGTCAGCGGGGGAAGGGGATGGGGTGGTGGTGACGGGTCGTGGTGAGGGGGTGGTGGTGGTGACGGGTGGTGGTGCAAGGGGGGTAAGGGGGTGGGGGAGGGGTGGTTAGGGTTAGGGCCTAAGTTAGTGTATTAGATTAGGGTTAGGGTTAGGATTAGGGTTTGATTTAAGTTAGTTAATTAGGGTTAGGGGAGGATTAGGGCCTAATGACTAACGGAAGTCTAACACCGTTAGTCAAAAGGGTAAGTCGATGTATTTTTTCAAACGTGAGGGGTATATGGTGAATTTGGAAAGTTGAAAGGGTATACGGTGCAAAAAAAAATTAGTCAGGGGTATATGGTGAAAAAACCGATGATTTTTTCATTTTTATTCATTATTAAGATTGTTCAATTACTCTTTTATAATCAATTTCTATTCTTTTCTTTAAAAGTAATTCTGGAAATAATTGTGAATATTCATTAGTTATCTTCTTTTCTAAGATTTCATAACCTTGTTCTTCTAGTTCTATTGGTACTTTAGTATTACTTGATTCTGGTTTATCTAGATCATTCTTACTTTCTTTTAGTAATTGTATAATTAATAAAATATTTGTATTAATTATTTATAGACTAGTTCCTAAATTTTCTTCTTTTTCTAGCTCACTCATACGTACATGCTTGGTTTTCTATCTAATGTATAATTAATATAATCTTCTTGTATTTTGTTAGATATATCTTCTTGTTCTTTAATTTGTTTATTCAGTAGTTCTATTTGATCATCGAAAGGTTTGAACTCTTTTTCAATTTCTTCATAATTATAATTATCACTTAATGTTGCTTGTTCTAATATTTGTATTTTATTAATGATAGCTATTTGTTTATGATTTCTTAATTCTAAATTTTTAATATCAGATTCCATAGTTGAGATAAAATATTGGAAATTAACTCTTCTTATGGCCTTTTCTATTTGTGATTTAGTTGTCATACATATAACGAATTTTGTAAATCCTTAAGTTCCCTTTTTTCTTCTAAATGTTTAATTTTCTTATTTTGAAGTTCGGTTAAATATTTTAAAAAGGTATCTTTTGGTATAACATCTTTTCTTCTGTATGCTTCATAGAAATAATTTTCATAGACATCTATTTGATTTTGTAGATGCATAATATAAACGTCTAAAATCATTTCTTGAATTTCTATATGTTGTTTAACACTTTTTATTTGTTATTTGATTGTCATATATATAATGAATTTTCTAAGTATTTAAGTTCTATTTTATCTTTCAAAAGTTTTTCTAGTTTATTTTGTTCCTTTTGAATTAATTTAACTAGAGCATCTCTTGTTTCAATATTGTTCTTTTCATATGCTTCATATAAATAAATTTAAAAAATACTTATTTGATCTTTTACCCTATTAATTTTAAATAGTAAAGCATAATTTCTAGTTTCAATATCTAATTTAACATTCTTTAGTTGTGATTTCAGGATAAAACAAATAAATATAACAAGTAAATAAGCAAGCAAATAGTACAAGTAAATATTATTTTCTGTATGAACTTCTTTTAGACTCAATCCCTTTGCTCATAATAAACCTTAATCGCTAATAACAATTCTATCAACTTTCATATAAGTACCGCTTAATCGCTTTTCAACCCTTAAGCATTTAAGCAAATTAAATAAATTCATGTTTTTCAACCTCACCACATAGGTTTTATGCATCACGTCCTCAACGCCTTCTCATCCTTAACGGCTAAACGGATTCCTGCTACCAATTGTCTCTTGATTTCTAAGCATGATTTTACTTAATCGGGAAAGCATAATTAAGATAGCATACATCTTATATGAAATTATAGAAATATTTTAACGGATCTCGGTATTATTATAAACTAGGGGATTGAATTTAAATTCAGTTCATAAGAAAAAAGAATTACCTTATTTGCTTCCATAATTTGATAATGGAATATCTTGAAGAATAAGTCTAAAAATAAGTAAATAGCTCGAACAATTACAGGAATAGCAAAAAGATTAGCTAAATATTTAACCGAACTTCAAAATAAGAAAAATAAACATTTAGATGAAAAAAGGGAACTTAAGGATTTACAAAATTCGTTATATGTATGACAACTAAATCACAAATAGAAAAGGCCATAAGAAGAGTTAATTTCCAATATTTTATATCAACTATGCAATCTGATATTAAAAATTTAGAATTAAGAAATCAAAAGCAAATAGCTATCATTAATAAAATACAACTATTAGAACAAGCAACATTAAGTGATAATTATAATTATGAAGAAATTGAAAAAGAGTTCAAACCTTTCGATGACCAAATAGAACTACTTCGAATAAACAAATTAAAGAACAGAAGATATATCTAACAAAATACAAGAAGATTATATTAATTATACATTAGATAGAAAACCAAGCATATACATATGAGTGAGCTAGAAAAAGAAGAAAATTTAGGAACTAATCTAAAAATAATTAATACAAATATTTTAATAATTATACAATTAATAAAAGAAAGTAAGAATGATCTAGATAAACCGTAATCAAGTAATACTAAAGTACCAATAGAACTAGAAGAACAAGGTTATGAAATCATAGAAAAGAAGATAACTAAAGAATATTCACAATTATTTGCAGAATTACTTTTAAAGAAAAGAATAGAAATTGAATATAAAAGAATAATTGAACAATTTTAATAATGAATATAAATGAAAAAATCATTGATGAAGAAATTATCAGATACCCTGATGGTCCATTTAAAATATGTAAAACTAATCAAGATAGGCAATTTGCTGAGATTAGTGAAGGAAATTTCTATTTAATAATTGGTAGAAAACAAATGATATTAGAAACAATATTTGATAGAGAGTGAAGACTAGCTAAAGAAAATGATTTAGTACAAATAACAAATAAAGAAAGTAATTATCCAGAAAATAAAACAATTAATGATATATATAAAAAATTAGAAAAGTTAGGAAGAAAATATGATGAAAGAATGAGAAAAATGGAAGAATCTATCAAAATAATACATATTAATACTAAACAAATTTTAGATAAAGTTTATAGAGTAGAAAATCATTTTAATGGAGAAATTCAAAATCTCAAAATAGAGTATAACAATAGATTTGATAAAATAGAAGAACATCTCATAAGTATTATCAAAGATAACACCGAAATATCAGAAATTCATGAATCGTAGATGAAGAAACAATAAATAATACTACTATAGAAGCTTTAACTAATCTGAAATAGAACGACTTAAAGTAAATAATATAGAGGTAAATACTCTAGAAGAAAATAGTGAAGATTTTAATTACGAACAATCTAGTCAAGAATTTAGATATTCGAATTATTTAGAATCGGACTTTAATTCAAATAAAGATAAAGAAATTAATGCACTTACCAACGATGACGAATACTATTATATGGAAACTAGTAGAAATTATAAACCTACATATAGAAAGAAAAATATGATCACAACTATAGAAATAATAACTATATATGGAAATATCAAAGAAAAATAGAAAATGACTAGATACCTAGAGATAACCAAACAGAGAAACTTTAAATTTAGATTGCTCTACAAATGTTGGATTAGATATACAAAATTGGACAAAGAAAAATAAATGCAAGATTAATATAATTATATATATGACAATCAAATCACAAATAAAAAGTGTTAAACAACATATATAAATTCAAGAAATGATTTTACACGTTTATATTATGAATCTACAAAATCAAATAGATGTCTATGAAAATTATTTCTATGAAGCATACGTAAGATAAGATGTTATACCAAAAGATACCTTTTTAAAATATTTAACCGAACTTCAAACTAAGAAAAATAAACATTTAGAAGAAAAAAAGGAACTTAAGGATTTACAAAATTCGTTATATGTATGACAACTAAATCACAAATAGAAAAGGCCATAGGAAGAGTTAATTTCCAATATTTTATATCAACTATGCAATCGATATTAAAAATTTAGAATTAAGAAATCAAAAACAAATAACTATCATTAATAAAATACAAATATTAGAACAAGCAACATTAAGTGATAATTATAATTATGAAGAAATTGAAAAAGAGTTCAAACCTTTCGATGACCAAATAGAACTACTGAATAAACAAATTAAAGAACAGGAAGATATATCTAACAAAAATACAAGAAGATTATATTAATTATACATTAGATAGAAAACCAAGCATGTACGTATGAGTGAGCTAGAAAAAGAAGAAAATTTAGGAACTAATCTAAAAATAATTAATACAAATATTTTATTAATTATACAATTACTAAAAGAAAGTAAGAATGATCTAGATAAACCGTAATCAAGTAATACTAAAGTACCAATAGAACTAGAAGAACAAGATTATGAAATCTTAGAAAAGAAGATAACTAAAGAATATTCACAATTATTTCCAGAATTACTTTTAAAGAAAAGAATAGAAATTGAATATAAAAGAGTAATTGAACAATCTTGATAATGAATAAAAATGAAAAAATCATTGATGATGAAATTATCAGATACCCTGATGGTCCATTTAAAATTTATAAAAATCATAACAATATTCTTTACTTTGACAAATAACGAATGTATTAAGCTCTTTATGATTTACCCATACCGGAGTCTTGACTATGCTGCACAAACCTTCATAAATTATCTTGATTTTAACCGCTCTCTTTTCCCTGAGAATCTCCGGGTATATCATTAACGTTTAACTCAGGCTGAGCCATAACTTTCTCAAGGATAATATAAGTAGTCGTACATCCCATCTTGATAACTAGAATACACTGCTTTATTTCTTGAAAAGTAGCTTCACCAGGGGCTGTGTAACATCTCATAAAGATCATTGGAGACTTTGTAAGATTTAAGTAATTTTTAGCCGCCTTATATAAATCGGGAATTTAGGATAGCTCTTCTCCATTCATGGTGTAAACCGAATTGAGAAGTCCATAGTCATATACCGCTTCTGACTATTTTTGTATTAGAAACTGGCAAGGCAATTAACTCATTTGTCTTTTTCGGAGGATTAGTGACATAACCTCTTTCTATCTCTTGTTGGTTATCTTTAACAACTACCTCAGGGACTGTGTTTAACTTGTTTGCAATAACTAAGAAATTGGAAATATATTGTCGAACCAAAGGGTGCATAGTTTGTTTGGTTCTAAGGGTTAATTTTTCCTTGAATGAGCTAGTATCCGGCACGAGAGAGTAGGAAATTTTATCTCGTTAATAACGCTTTAGGGCTAACTTGGCTTGGAGAATATCTTTGTAAGGACATATTTCTCCTATTCATAGGAGTATTAATTTTTTTTCCCGTAATAGCTCGATTTTGATAATTTTGGCTTCTCACATAGCTTTCACACGCCAATATCTACTTGCTCCTTATCCGGATTGGAAGTCGCTCTTTCTTTTTGCATAAGAGCTATTTCTTTCATTAACTCTTGTATTTGTATCTTTTGTTCCCGATTCTCTTGAACCGCTTGTTGAACTAACTCTAGAGAGATAATCCGCATAATAGTTCTCATCGCTTTTAATAATTCAACAAGAAATTCATATTGATTGATGTCCGCTATAATTCTCGTTTATTTCTTTTCTAGTAATGGAATCCGTAACTTTTGATTTAACCAACTCCTAACAGCTCTATTATCTCGTTTTGATTATAAATTTACTATAAACGATATAACATTCAAATTTTTTGATTCCATATTTTACTGCCTTTAACTCTTTTTTATTTATGTCCTAATTGATTTCATTTGCTTTAAAAGTTCCTGAATGATATCTACATATATATTCTTTTTTATCATTTTTGTATCTGTATTTTAACACTGCTCCATAACCATTATTGGTTTCACTAGCATCTGTTTAAACTATCCATGTAAACTCTTTATCTTCATCAGAAAACTTAGTTTTGGTAGTTTTTTTGACTAATTCTTTGATTTTTTCTAAAATCTTTGTATCAAGATCTTCCCATTTAAAAATCGTAGTCTTTCTTTAATTTTTTAGTCAAAGGTTCAAGTATATTGTGATAATTTAGGTATAAACTCTCTAACTTGATTTACTATTACTAAGAATTTCGGTAATTCTTTCTTAGTGTTAATTTCTTTTGAAACTCTATAATTTTCTCGAGCTATATGGTCTTGCATTTTTATTCCAATCCTTATCTATTTTAAATCCTAAGAATTCTATTTGTGTTTTAAATAGTTCCATCTTCTTTTGCTCAAAACAATTCCGCTTGTTTTTATAATTTCTATAAATTGTTCTAATAGCTTATAGTGTTCTTCTTGCGTCTTAAAATTTATTAGTATGTCATCAATATAAACTACACAATTTGATAATTGATTTAAGTGGTTATCCATAAAGGCTTGAAATCGCAGGGCGTTTTTATATCCAAAGGGTAAAACATTCCATTCATAAAATCCATTAGGGACCTTGAATGCTGTTAGGTGTTTGGATTCTTCGGTTAATTTTAATTGGTGAAAGCCACTTTAACAATCAAATTTTGAAAAATAATTATAGCCTTGTATTTGTCTCATTTTAAGTATCTTATTTGGTATGGGATAATTATATGTAATTGTTTTCTCATTTAAAATTCTATAATCTATAACCATTCTTGTTTTACCACTATTTTGTTCGGAATGATTATTAACTATAAATGCAATCGCTACTATGTTTTGAATCACTTGGTCTAATTAGTTTTCCTCGCTAATAGTTCTTTATATGCATTTTAAATTCCTTTTCGTCTCTTTGAGTATTATTAAAAGGTTCTTGAGATATTATACTGTTTTGGTCTTTTAGTGTTATTTTTATTTCAGTATTATGCTTATGCCAATTTTCTAAAGGATTGTCACTACATAATTATTCTAACTTAGTTTTTAAAGGAGTGAGTTTATCTAAATGTAATATTCCTATTTCTATTATGTCTAAATTGTTGGTTTCCTTTTTGGTTATCATTTTTTGGACTAGTTTTGCTTCCTCTCCTATTTTACATTTTTCCCATTCTATTGATAGTCTTTCTCTATTTTTAACTATCTTGGCTTTTAACTTATGTCGACAAGGGGTAAACAAAGTAAGAAATTATTTATCCATACTAAATGGTTTATATTGGTTTCGAAATTAGTTCCTAATATAATATCTTTTCCTACTAATTCAAAGCAATATACTTTGGGTATAATTAATATTTTATCCCAAATTTGTATATTTACATTTGTTTGATAAAGAGTAATTTTACTACTATTGTTATTAAATCAGTTTATCCTAAATGGAGTATTTAACCTTTTCCATTCTGGTAAACAATTTTCTTTCATAATTGTTGCTTGAGCTCCTGTATCTACCATTGGTGTATAAAATCTGCTTTTATATCCTTCAAAGATTATTTTTACTAAAATATAAATTAAACTACTCATTTTTATTTAGGATTACTAGTTTATTTTTTATTTTATGTACCTTTTGTTCTAATATTTCTATGTCTCGTATTTTCATTTGTTCTTTATTAGATAATATTGTTATACTTGTCTTTATAACATCCTACACATATTATATTTTGCAGTCTTTGACTTATATAGATGTTTTCTTTTTTAGGTATTTCTATTTGTTTTTGTTATTGTTAATAATTTATCTAATCTAGATATTGTATTAATCAATGATTATTCTAGTTCTAGACTGGGTTTGATTATAAGTGAATTCAAAATAATCTTGTTCTATTTTCTAAGGTTTAACTTTTTCTAAAAATTCTTTTCCTAATATTATTTCATTGTTTAAGGTTATAATATATTCAATATTTATTTCTTGTAATGCAATTTTTGTTGTAAGAATTATTAGTCTATTAAATTTTTCATTTACTATTTGGTTTGACAATTTTTCTAAGGGAATATAATTGCTTTCCTAATTAATATCTAGTTTTGCAGTCAAACTTTTTGTTCCTATTTGTATAATTATGTAATATTCTTGTGATTTTATTTGAATAGGTAAGTTCTCATTTCGTTCCTTTTTGGATCTAGAAATACTTAAGCGTTTTTTCACTATTTCTAAGTCTTCATAACTTGGTTTAGAATATAATTTTAATCCTTTTTCTATAGGTAATATAAGATCGGTAAAAGGGGTATCTATAGTAATTGGTCTTAATTTGTTTTTAGTATAAACCTGATGTTGATCTTTTAATATATAAGCATTTTTGCATTGTACTGTCATAACTTTTGATCCATTCGTCATGTTTATTCCATCTAGTTTCCAATATAAGACTAATGCCTTTTCTATATTCTGGTCAGTTAGACTTATTGAATAATTTGGCTTAATTAGGAATCTTACTTTTTAATAAATGAGATTTCCTTTAAGTTGTGCTATAATAGCTTGTTCTATAGGTTCTTTGATTATGTCATCGGCTAATTGTAATTCTCGGGGAGTATCTATTCCTTCTTTAAAACAAAGCTTTTATTATTATTTCTATAGTCGCTAATTCTACAAATCTAAATGTGATTGGTTTATTTCTTAATACGTTGTTAACTTTAGTTATTTCTATAACATGTTCTCTATCGGCTATAACTAAATACTCTTCCTTTTTCTTCTTAAAATACTTCGTTATATTAAAATCAAATTTCTTTTCAATTATTTTATTGGGCGATAAAGTGAATCCTTCGTATTTTAATGCATTATATTTTTGTAAATAAAAAATGGCTCTTTGATTTTTATGTTGTACATTAATATCTTCATCGTAATCAACTTCTTGTAACTCTTTATCCATTATTATCAGTTTCAGTATTATCTTCTTCTTCACTACTTATTATTTCATTAATTTCGTTGTTATCTCGTTTCATATTCTAAAACGTATATTTCCTCATCCGGCGGTATATTGGTTTTTCCTAATTCGTATTCGCCTATAAGTAATTCAATAAAATTTACATTTTTTATATTTTTATTTATGTTTTTATTTATTTTAGTTTTACATTCTCTCGCTATATGACCTATCTCGTCCACAATTATAACATTTACATTTTTTAGGTTGTTAGCATACTTATAAACTTTTCTTTTAACAAAGTAATTTCTGTTTGATTTTTTCTTATTTTTATATTTTCCATAAGGTTTAATTCTTTTATACCTTCTTTTCGTTAATTTGGAATTTTTACTTTTATAATTTTTATGTAATTTATAACATCCGAATTTTGGTATTTCATATTTTTCCCAACAATTACTTATCTTAGCTTGTTTTCTAAATGCCTTTTGGTTATTAACTTCGATACAACAGTATCTATACCATGTATGTAAAAATGCTATTTGTTCTCCTAAGGTTCCCGATTTAGGTTCTTTGGCATATGCTTCTTGTACCATAATATTTATAGGTATTGGTAATTTTTCAAAATATAGTTTTCGAAATATAGCCATTTGTTCGAGTGTTTCAGTTCCTAGTTCATAATAATTTAATTGGAATGCACAATCATATCTCGTTTAAATCTTCCCGGACACATAGAACATATTTCCATATTATATAATTGGGATTTACTATATTCTTTCTTAGCTTCGAATGTTTTAAATCTCGCGTTTAAACTTCCAAATTCTCTTCTAATTACATGTTCATATTTTTTCAATATTTGTGTTGATTCCGTCATATCTTGTCCTTCTATTTTAGTACTTCGTATTTCGTTAAATCTTTTATTCCTACATTAGCTAAATAGTTTTTTGCTATTCCCGTAATTAGACGCCATACTAACCGGTATTTTAGTTTCTATTAATCTTGCATTTATTTTAGCCATCCAATTTTGTATATCTAATTCAACATTTGTAGAGCAATCTAAATTTAAAGTTTCTCCTATTTGGTTATCTCTAGGTATGTAGTCATTTTCTATTTTTCTTCGATATTTCCATATATAGTTATTATTTATATAGTTGTGATCATATTTTTTCTTTCTAAATGTAGGTTTATAATTTCTACTAGTTTCCATATAATAGTATTCGTCATCATTGGTAAGTGCATTAATTTCTTTATCTTTATTTGAATTAAAGTCCGATTCTAAATAATTCGAATATCTAAATTCTTGACTAGATTGTTCAAAAATTAAAATCTTCACTATTTTCTTCTAGAGTATTTACCTCTATATTATTTACTTTAAGTCGTTCTATTTCAGTAGTTAAAGCTTCTATAGTAATATTATTTATTGTTTCTTCATCTGATTCATGGATTTCTGATATTTCAGTGTTATCGTTGATATTACTTATGAGCTGTTCTTCTATTTTATCAAATCTATTGTTATACACTATTTTAAGATTTTGGATTTCTCCATTAAAATGATTTTCTACTCTGTAAACTTTATCAAATATTTTTTTAGTATTAATATGTATTATTTTGATAGATTCTTCCATTTTTCTCATTCTTTCATCATATTTTCTTTCTAACTTTTCTAATTTTTTATATATATCATTAATTGTTATATTTTCCGGATAATTAATTTCTATATTTGTTATTTGTACTAAATCATTTTCTTTAGCTAGTCTTCACTCTCTATCAAATATTATTTCTAATATCATTTGTTTTCTATCTCGTTATTAAATAGAATTTTCCTTCACTAATCTTAGCAAATTGCCTATCTTGATTAGTTTTACATATTTTAAATGGACCATCGGGGTATCCGATAATTTCTTCATCAATGATTTTTTTCATTTTTATTCATTATTAAGATTGTTCAATTACTCTTTTATATTCAATTTCTATTATTTTCTTTAAAAGTAATTCTGATAAAAATCGTGAATATTCTTTAGTTATCTTCTTTTCTAAGATTTCATAACCTTGTTCTTCTAGTTCTATTGGTACTTTAGTATTACTTGATTCTGGTTTATCTAGATCATTCTTACTTTCTTTTAGTAATTATATCATTAATAAAATATTTGTATTAATTATTTATAGATTAGTTCCTAAATTTTCTTCTTATTCTAGCTCACTCAAACGTACATGCTTGGTTTTCTATCTAATGTATAATTAATATAATCTTCTTGTATTTTGTTAGATATATCTTCCTAGTTCTTTAATTTGTTTATTCAAGAGTTCTATTTGGTCATCGAAAGGTTTGAACTCTTTTTCAATTTCTTCATAATTATAATTATCACTTAATGTTGCTTGTTCTAATATTTGTATTTTATTAATGATAGCTATTTGTTTTTTATTTCTTAATTCTAAATTTTTAATATCGGATTGCATAATTGATATAAAATATTGGAAATTAACTCTTCTTTTGGCCTTTTCTATTTGTGATTTAGTTGTCATACATATAACGAATTTTGTAAATCCTTAAGTTCCCTTTTTTCTTCTTAATGTTTATTTTTCTTATTTGAAGTTCGGTTTAATATTTTAAAAAGGTATCTTTTGGTATAACATCTTTTCTTCTGTATGCTTCATAGAAATAATTTTCATAGACATCTATTTGATTTTTAAGGGTTAATTTTTCCATAGCTCTAATATATCTTCATGTTCTATTTAATTAATGGCCTTTTCTAAGGGTTAATTTATCTTTGAATGAGGTAGTATCTGGTACGAGAGTAGGAAATTCTATCTCGTTAATAACTGCTTTAGGGCTAACTTGACTTGGAGAATATCTTTGTAAGGCCATATTTCTCCTATTCATAGGAGTATTAATTTTTTTTGAAATAGCTCGATTTTGATAGTTTTAGCTTCTGCCATAACTTGGGCTACTGCCAATATATGGTTTCTCCTTATCTAGATTGGAAGCTGCTCTTTCTTTTTGCGTAAGAGCTATTTCTTTCATTAACTCTTGTATTTGTATCTTTTGTTCCTGATTCTCTTGAACCAGTTGTTGAACTAACTATGGAGAGATAATCTGCATAACAGTTTTCATCAGTTTTTAATAATTCAACAGTAAATTCATCTTGATTGATGTCAAACTCTCTAACTTGATTTACTATTCCTAAGAATTTATGTAATTTTTCCTTAGTGTTAATTTCTTTTTAAAACTCTATAATTTTCTGAGCTATATGGTCTTGTATTTTTATTCCAGCCTTATCTATTTCAAATCCTAAGAATTCTATTTGTGTTTTAAATAGTTCCATCTTCTTTTTGCTCAAAACAATTCCGCTTGTTTTTATAATTTCTATAAATTGTTCTAATAGCTTATAGTGTTCTTCTTGCGTCTTAGAATATATTAGTATGTCATCAATATAAACTACACAATTTGATAATTGATTTAAGTGTTTATCCATAAAGGCTTGAAATCTGCCAGGGGCGTTTTATGAATGAAATGTTAATAATGTTAATAATGGCTTGAAATTATGGATAAACACTTAAATCAATTATCAAATTGTGTAGTTTATATTGAAGACATACTAATATATTCTAAGACGCAAGAAGAACACTATTAGCTATTAGAACAATTTATAGAAATTATAAAAACAAGCGGAATTGTTTTGAGCAAAAAGAAGATGGAACTATTTAAAACACAAATAGAATTCTTAGGATTTGAAATAGATAAGGCTGGAATAAAAATGCAAGACCATATAGCTCAGAAAATTATAGACTTTCAAAAAGAAATTAACACTAAGAAAGAATTACAGAAATTCTTAGGAATAGTAAATCAAGTTAGAGAGTTTGACATCAATCAATATGAGTTTACTGTTGAATTATTAAAAACTGATGAAAACTGTTATGCAGATTATCTCTCCAGAGTTAGTTCAACAACTGGTTCAAGAGAATCAGGAACAAAAAATACAAATACAAGAGTTAATGAAAGAAATAGCTCTTATGCAAAAAAGAAAGAGCACTTTCCAATCCGAGATAAGGAGCAAGCGTGATATCGTGGCGAGCCAAAGCTATGGCGTAAGCCAAAACTATCAAAATCGAGCTATTACAAAAAAAATTAATACTCCTATGAATAGGAGAAATATGTCCTTACAAAGATATGCTCCAAGCCAAGTTAGCCCTAAAGCAGTTATTAACGAGATATAATTTCCTACTCTCGTACCACATACCACCTCATTCAAGGAAAAATTAACCCTTGGAACCAAACAAACTATGAACCCTTTGGTTCGACAATATATTTCCAATTTCTTAGTTATTGCAAACAAGTTAAACATAGTCCCTGAGGTAGTTGTTAAAGATAAACAACAAGAGATTGAAAGAGGATATGTCACTAATCCTCCGAAAAGACAAATGAGTTAATTGCCTTGCCGCTTTCTAATACAAAAATAGTCAAGGCAAAGATATGACTATGGACTTCTCAATTCGGTTTACACCATGAATGGAGAAGACCTATCCTCAATTCCCGCTTTATATAAGGCGACTAAAAATTACTTAAATCTTACAAAGTCTACAATAATGATCTTTATGAGATGTTACACAGCCCTTGGTGAAGCTACTTTTCAAGAAATAAAGCAGTGTATTCGAGTTATCAAGATGGGATGTACGACTACTTATATTATCCCCGAGAAAGTTATGGCTCAGACTGAGTTAAACGTTAATGATATACCAGAGATTATCCGGGAAAAGAGAGCAGTTAAAATCAAGATAAATTATGAAGGTTTGTGCAGCATAGTCAAGACTCCAGTATGGGTAAATCATAAAGAGCTTAATACATTAGTTATTTCTCAAAGTAAAGAATATGGTTATGATGCCGTGGAAACTATAAAGTCTTGGATATGGACTTTACTCCATCCAGACCAAGAACCAGTTACCAGATATATTCCACGAATTTCATGACCACATATACTTTGAAAATATATTATAGCTGGATGCAAGCAAAATAATAACCATACATGCCGGATATGCAAAAGCCAATAAACTACTGTTCCCATAATTGAAGATATGGAAGACGAAGATAGAGCCGAATCCTCTGGAAGTCAGCAAGAAGTTATATCAAGATAAGCAAGTAGCCACAAAGAGATAGCCACAAAGAGATAGCCACGTAAAAATTAATCTTGTAATATTTATTATCTTGATAAGTTTAGCAACAGTAATGTAATAATTCAAAGATACAAATTGGGAATGTGAATAGTGAATATTATTTTCACTTTTCACTGTAGCAAATAGTAATTGTAATAGTATGAAGTTTTTGTACGAACCGTTGTAATCTCCTGACTATAAATAAAGAAGCCCCTGATGAAACAAAATCATCAGAAGGCAACCTTGCCCAAACAAATCATCTTCTCTCTATCACTCTTCTCTCTCACAAAAACTTAATAAAATCACGCTTCACTCCCACAGTTGGTATCAGAGCTATTTACTTATTTTTAGAGTTATTCTTCAAGATATTCCGTTATCAAACTATGGAAGCAGATAAGGTAATTCTTTTTCTTATGAACTAAATTTATATTCAATCCCCTAGTTTGTAATAATACAGAGATCTGTTAAAATGATTCTATAATTTCATATAAGATGCATGCTATCTTAATTATGCTTTCCCCGATTAAGTAAAAACATGCTTAGAAACCAAGAGACAATTGGTAGCAGGAGTCCGTTTAGCCGTTAAGGATGAGAAGGCGTTGAGGACGTGATGCAATAAAACCTATGTGGTGAGGTTGAAAAACATGAATTTATTTAATTTGCTTAAATGCTTAAGGGTTGAAAAGCTGATTAGCGGTACTTATATGAAAGTTGATGGAATTGTTATTAACTCGAATAAGGTTTATTATGAGCAAAGGGATTGAGTCTAAAAGAAGTTCATACAAAAAGAATATTTACTTGTACTATTTGCTTGCTTATTTACTTGTTATATTTTATAATTTTCATTTTAATCCTTTTTAAAATAAAGTATAACAATAGATTCGATAAAATAGAAGAACAACTCATAACTAATATCAAAGATAACACTAAAATATCAAAAATCCATGAATCAGATGAAGAATTAATAAATAATACTACTATAGAAGCTTTAACTACTGAAATAGAACGACTTAAAGTAAATTATATAGAGGTAAATACTCTAGAAGAAAATTGTAACACCCCAGAATTTCAAAGCAGGAAAAGAGAGAGATAATAATAGTTTTATAGGACGATGGCGGAAACATCGTCTTCTGGGAATGTCATTACTACAAGAAATGCGTTTAAATAACTAAGTGATAAAACCAACATAATAAATAGTATAAATAAAATTAATTAACTAGATTAATAACCAAAAGAGAAACTAGCTCTTCAACTAACTGAAAGTCTATGCCTAAAACATCTAACATTTTAATGCTCACATCTCAACCCGAGCCCAAAACCAAAGAAGATTTCCATCAACATAACCTGCAAAAATATACAACAAATATCCACAATCAGTGGGGAGTAACTAACAGCTCTCCCAGCTCAATTAGGATCCACATAGGAGTTATCGAGCATTAATAAATAAGTCTCAATCAACATAAAGTATCAAACTGAACCAAATAACAGCCAAACAACAACTAACAGTTAAACATGCTTAAATAAAGTAAATCAACAATAATGAACTTAAGATAAGCATACAAGATCCATAACATGAGCCTCCAAAATAATAGAACAAAATAATATAATAGCTTTTGAGAAAGAGCAGAACGCCAGTGGATCGCAACCCACTTCCTAAGGTTTGTCAGATCGAAATCTCCAGACAGCCTATGGGCATACGTTCCCTATTGCCTGTGTCTAAGAATGGCCAAACTCCTGATGCAGGATAGTACCCAGCTCAGTACTTCCCAACCTCTCGGACGACAACAATTAACCCAGGTAATACCCCTAAATCGCAACCTAGGTGGTTGGCATGTTCTTCACCGAGGACTACATCTATCCCACCGGATATCTTAATCTCAATAAAACATTTCTACAAATAAATACTATAATTTATTCAACATTTATTCATCAAATATAAATAATAAGGATGCCCTTCAGGCCTTACACCTAAAATCAGCAGAAACTAGGATCGCAATCCAAGAGTCTCAATTCAACAATATTTATTCTTCTCAAAGTAATAGTCATAATAATACTAATAAAAATCATTTCTCCCAACCAAAAAGAATAAACACTCTTTAAAACATAATTATACACCAAATACACAATAAAATAAAATACTCCAAACTACTGCACTCTCGTTGTCTGAGTTTGGGTACAAGGTTAATTACAACGTTAGTTATAATACCCCCGGTACATAACTCTTGGCGAAACGGTACTAAAGACAGTATTATTCTCCCTCGAGTACTGTAACGTCGACAACTTAGATATTGATTAATAAAAGTACAACACTATTATACTCTCAATTTAATTAAAAACAACACAAACAATCATAAGAGAACTAATATTATCATAAATTTAAATGAACCACAAAAAAAAATCACCTAACTTATAACAGCCAACCTTTAACACACTTAGATAATAACAACCATAACATGCTAAAAACTAATCTGACGCATTGAGAAAACTTCATAACTTCATTACAAAGGACTAAAGCATAACTACAACAATACCCTCCACAAGTAATACTTACCAATTCAGTGGCGGATTTACAGGGGGTACAGTGGGTACAGCTGTACCCCCATTCCCAAAAAAAAAATTGACGGAAAAAAGAAAAAAAAAAATTTCGCTGCCCAATACCAGCTTTTTCTCACGCGTGAATCAGGCTGATGCGTCCCTTTCTTTCTCTCTCCTCTGGGCTTCTCTCCGTGACTCGGTACTCTCTTGTTTTTTTTGGTGAATCAGTAGACGATAGCTTGATAGCTTCTATCCGTAACGTTACTTTTTTTTTGACTCCACTCCCTCATACTTTTTCTTCTCTCTTTTCTTTCTTTCGGTAGTATAACGTCCCTTTATTTATTTCTTTTTGTCGCCTCTTCTCGGAGCCGGGAGGCCGAACGGCGAAGACGGCTTACGCCCGCGTCGCCGGTTTGCCAGGATCCCGGAGGCCGAAACCGCGAACGAGCGTCGCGACTTTCCCGCGAAGAAGGCGAAAGGCAAGCCCAGAACCGAGAACCCTACCGTACCGCTGCTATCGCCGACGGCGACCCCGACTGATTGAGGTAATTTTTTTTTTTTTTTAATTTCTGCTAATTTATAAACTATAGACTTCTCATTTTGATGTGAATTGATATATTGAATTGAAATAAGAAATTATGAAAATGAAATTTAAATGTTGTATTGTTGTGTAATTGTGAAATATGGAATTGAGATTACTTGAATTGAAATTGTTGTGTAATTGTGAAATATGGAATTGAGATTACTTGAATTGAAATTAGAGATAACTTGAATTGAAATTAGAGATTAGAAATTGTGAAATTGAAATTAGAGATTAGAAATTGTGAATTTGGAATTAGATGTTGTGAAATGTAATTTGAAACAAGGGACTTTGGAATTAATATCTAATAATATGTTTACTTTATACTAGATTTGGAAGATGAAAAACAAAAGTTTAGAATCTTTTTGGAACTTGTAATTTTTATTTATTTGAAACTTATGTATTTTCGTAGTTTTAAATTAGTTGTAATTTGAATCATTGATTGATATTGACATTGTATTTTGATTTGATTTTTTAGTCGTAAATCAACTCAAGTATTGTATTTTGTAAGATTTGATTTTTTCTCATCCGTACCCCCATCCCGTAATTCCTGGATACGCCACTGCTTACCATGATAAACACTAACAAAGTTTCTGCAGGCAACCAAGTAATATCATCATGTGAGCAACAAAAATAACAGCAGCCAAGCAGAACTTGAGGTGCGGTGCACCTCGTCCACTGCCAGACCAGCTTTGGCTTACGAGACAAAGCAGTGCGGGGCACCAAAACTAGAGGTGCGGCACACAGTGGTTCTACAGGCAGCAAGGATGTGATCTAATGCCATCAAAAACTCACCCAAACTCCAATCAATATCATTTATCATCATACAGCGACAACAAACTCATGATAAACATATATATTAACCGAAAAAAAAAATATATTCTTCACATACTATATAATCATAAGCAGAGAGAATAAAATCATGTAATTCTAGACATGGATTCTACCATTACAACAAGAGGTTACCATGTAATTCTAATCATAGTATCAAACAAAGAATTTCATGAGATTGTCAATAACATCACACTAAACCATATAATTCATGAAAACTCAACCAACATATAACATGAAATTATTCCCACCCAAATTCCAAGAATCATACTAACCCAACTTAAGTATTGAAAACTCGATAAATCCTAAACGAACTCTAATTGTACTCGGATCGCCGTTAGTTACCTGGGTCAACTGGAGGATTGAAGCAAAGTCGTCTACGTCCGATCCTCGTGCGTGGATTCGTCCTCCAAGTGATCACCTCCTAGCCACCAACAACCACTTAGTATCACAAGAATTTTAGTAGGAAAAGGCCGTATGTATTTTTTTTTGTGTGGAGTATAGAGCAAAATAAGGTAGATGAATTTTGTATGATGAATAGAGAGAAAAATTTCAGCACTCCTCTTCCCGAAATGCAACGGCAACAGCTAAGTAGTTTGAGTATAAGAATTTCTAACCAAAAGCACCTTAAAAGTGGCTAAAAAGAAGGAAAGAAAAGGGGGTTACAAAGGTTAATGACGGGGTATGATTATGGTAATAATGAGGACTGAGGTATTAAAAAGGGTGTTACAAAGTCTAAAAGAAATCAGGAAAACTCCCCCATAATCTAAACAGTTTTGGCCCTCTTGAAAGAAAAAAAAAATTGGTCCATTCGTCCGAGCTTCAAACAGTCCAACACGCGTTACCGGTAGGGCTGAGCAAAAGACCGGTCTAGACCGGAATTTGGACCGGACCGGACCGGAATTTGGACCGGACCGGACCGGTCCTCGGTCCAAAGAAAACGTTGATTCCGGGTTTCCGGTCCGGTCCGGTCAAAAACCGGAATCCACCGGTCCGGACCGGATACCCGGTTTCAATAAAAAAAATTTGACTTTATGGAAAAAGTAAAAAAGAGGCAACACCCTTTTGAAACCCTAATGTTCTGGAACCATCACAACTCACACGCCCCTCTCTCTCTCTCCTCCTCTCACTCTTCCAATTTTTCCACTTTCTCTCTCCTCTTCTTCACGGTAATAGAGATCTTGAACACTTCCACCTTTTACTTCCCATAATCTCCACTCCAAAACCATCTACAATACGCCCCTATTTTGTTGTCAAAGTAGAAACAAAGAGCTACTCACTGTATTTTAGCAGAAAAGCAGGAGAATTTAAGCACAATTATTGGTAACGGTAATGGTGTTGAATTCCATTTTCATCAAGTGAATCCGGTTATTTAGATTTTTAATTCTTGTATTTGTTTTGTGGTTTTTTTTTTTCAATTTCCTTTTCATTTTCGTGTAATTGTTGCTCTTTATTTTTCTCTACCATTTTCGTGTAATTGTTGGCTTGTTGCTGTTTATTTCGTGTAATTCGAGTTCTATTTTCGTTTTTTTGCTCAATTTTGTTCATCTAATTGTTGCTTTTTATTTACTGTTTTTATTATGTTTTCGTTCGAATTGTTGTAAATAGTGAGTTCCATTTTCGTGTAATTGTTGTAGTCTTTGTAGATGATGAGTTTGATCTTCGTTTGTTCTCAATTTTGTTCATAATCTTTTAATTGTTTGGAACAAGTTGCAAATAGCAGTATCTTTCTCCTCTACTTTGGTTGGCACTATGCTCTACTGGGCTACTAAACTTTTTTTTTTTTTTAAATTGGAAAAAATACAAAACAATTCCAACAGGGCAACAGGTCCAAAACCGGACCGGACCTGAAAAATCAGGTCCGGTCCGGTCTGGACCGGAATAGAAACAGGTCCGGTCCATGTCCAAAGATTTCGCAATTCCGGTCCACCGGTCCAGCCGGTTCCGGTCCGGTCCGGTCCGGTTCTGGACCGGTGCTCAGCCCTAGTTACCGGTCCAAAATATATATAAAGTAGCGTTATATAAAAAATAATAATTCGCAATACTAAACGCACATAAATAATTATAACTAATAAAATAGCTAAATAAATATACACACTTTAAATTAATAATCCCGACAACACAATACCACAATTAAACAATTATACATGTTAAAAAAATAGTTTTTAATAATAAATTATTTTATTTTAACGGAAAATATCATTTTAATGTAAACAAACGCCAAAAATAAAGCGTGAAAATTACGGGGTGTTACAAAAATAGTGAAGATTTTAATTTTGAACAATCTAGTCAAGAATTTAGATATTCGAATTATTTAGAATCAGACTTTAATTCAAATAAAGATAAAGAAAATAATGCACTTACCAATGATGACGAATACTATTATATGGAAACTAGTAGAAATTATAAACCAACATTTAGAAAGAAAAAATATGATCACAACTATAGAAATAATAACTATATATGGAAATATCGAAGAAAAATAGAAAATGACTACATACCTAGAGATAACCAAACAGGAAAAACTATAAATTTAGATTGCTCTACAAATGTTGAATTAGATATACAAAATTGGACAGCTAAAATAAATGCAAGATTAATAGAAACTAAAATACCAGTTAGTATGGCGTCTAATTATATTGAAGGAACAATTACAGGAATAGCAAAAAACTATTTAGCTAATGTAGTAATAAAAGATTTAATAGAAATACAAAGTACTAATATAGAAGGACAAGATATGACAGAATCAACACAAATGTTGAAAAAATATGAACATGTAATTAGAAGAGAATTTGGAAGTTTAAATGCAGATTTAAAACATGCAGAAGCTAAGAAAGAATATAGTAAATCCCAATTATATGATATGGAAATATGTTCTATGTGTCCAGAGGATTTAACCAGATATAATTGCGCATTCAAATTAAATTACTATGAACTAGGAACTGAAACACCTGAACAAATGTCTATATTTCGAAAACTATATTTTGAAAAATAACCAATACCTATAAATAGTTCTATTTGGTCATCGAAAGGTTTGAACTCTTTTTCAATTTCTTCATAATTATAATTATCACTTAATGTTGCTTGTTCTAATATTTGTATTTTATTAATGATAGCTATTTGTTTTTGATTTCTTAATTCTAAATTTTTAATATCAGATTGCATAGTTGATATAAAATATTGGAAATTAACTCTTCTTATGGCCTTTTCTATTTGTGATTTAGTTGTCATACATATAATTTATTTTGTAACTCCTTAAGTTCCCTTTTTTCTTCTAAATATTTATTTTTCTTATTTTGAAGTTCGGTTAAATATTTTAAAAAGGTATCTTTTGGTATAACATCTTTTCTTCTGTATGCTTCATTGAAATAATTTTCATAGACATCTATTTGATTTTGTAGATTCATAATATAAACGTCTAAAATCATTTCTGGAATTTCTATATGTTGTTTAACACTTTTTATTTGTGATTTGATTGTCATATATATAATGAATTTTCTAAGTATTTAAGTTATATTTTATCTTTCAAAAGTTTTTCTAGTTTATTTTGTTCCTTTTGTATTAATTTAACTAGAGCATCTCTTGTTTCAGTATCGTTCTTTTCATATGCTTCATATAAATAAATTTTAAAAATACTTATTTGATCTTTTACCTATTAATTTTAAATAGTAAAGCACAATTTCTAGTTTCAATATCTAATTTAACATTCTTTATTTGTGATTTCATGATAAAACAAATAAATATAACAAGTAAATAAGCAATCAAATAGTACAAGTAAATATTCTTTTCTGTATGAACTTCTTTTAGACTCAATCCCTTTGCTCATAATAAACCTTAATCAATTAATAACAATTCCATCAACTTTCATATAAGTACTGCTAATCCGCTTTTCAACCCTTAAGCATTTAAGCAAATTTAATAAATTCATGTTTTTCAACCTCACCACATAGGTTTTATGCATCACGTCCTCAACGCCTTCTCATCCTTAACGGCTAAACGGACTCCTGCTACCAATTGTCTCTTGGTTTCTAAGCATGATTTTACTTAATCGGGGAAAGCATAATTAAGACTAGTCTTATATGCACGCTATGCGTGCGAAATCATATACTTCTAGTAATAAATTTCTTTAAAAATTGTTTACGAAAATTAAAAGGGGAATTATAGTTGTCGGTGTTGTGTTTTTTGTTTGCAAATGATGAAGAAGATAATAAAATGATGATTGATGAGGAAGAAGATGTTGTAGTGTAACTTGTTTTTGAAAGTTAGAGATAAATTAGGTACTTTTTTTTTTGTAAATTAAATATGGTTGGCAGTTACCCTTCTCTTTTATTCTTCTTTTTCTTCATTTTCTTATTTTTTGGTGTCCCCCATGAGTTGCTTTATATAATAGTCTGTTTATAACCCATTTGGACAAAACAATCCTAATCATGATTCTTTCAAATTTAAAATGATCATGAAACAATTCGGAGTCATGAAAAGCGTAATATTGCAAAAATACATGTCAATCGTAAGATACAAAGACAATCAAAGTGAAGATGACAATAATAATAAGCTCATTATTAGCTACTCCTACATTAGATTATTTGAAAACGCAATCCTCCCACATTCAGAGTGTGTGTAATTAATTTAGCAATGTAGTTTATTTCTCTGAAAATTCCAAAGGGAAATGATATTATATGAAGATGATTAATAAAAAATATATCATTATTTTTTACCTGAATACATCATTTATAATTCTTATTTAATGTAGTTTATTTCTAAAAAAATTCAAAGGCAAATGAAATTATATGTAGATGATTGATAAAAATAATCATCATTCTCTACGTGTCCATATCTCTAAGGTATCTTTATAATCCTTATTTCTTCTAAAACATCACTTTCCCCATTGCTCTCACTCTCTCATTCCTCCTAACCATCTCTCCTCCTAGATACAACATCACCGAGAAAGTGTCCAAATCCCTCCCCGGCCTCCTCCTCTATAATCAAGTAGAAAATTTATGTTAGAATATATACCTTGTATATATTGTGTATCTCTGATTTAGTTAGTGTATCATTAGTTTCCTAATTAGTTGGCTAATTTGTAGCCTAACTTACCTCTTGTATATTGTATATAACGTTTACTTGATGCAATACAATCGGCACAGAATCACATTCCTTCATGGTATCAGCCTTTTTCGATCCTCTTCCAACCCTAGCCTATCTTCTCCTCCCCTTCTTTCTATCTTTTCTCTTCATTCCATCCATGGCCGACTCTCAAAAATTTCACCCCGCTCTCACCATCACTAATGTGAAGTCTCTCGTTCCCGTCACGTTAGACAACGAAAGCGGGGTATGTATCACTCTTGGGCCGCTCTCTTCACTAATCTTGCTAGGGTTCATGATCTTTATGATCACTTGGTTCCACCAACGGAAGAAACCGCCAAGACCGCGTATACCAAGGCCAAAACCGCTGACCTTGCTCTATGGAACCGTCTTGATGCCGCCGTACTTCAATGGATTTACGGCACTATCTCTCCCGATCTTCTTCATGCCATCCTCAAACGTGATGACACCGCCGAGGCGGCATGGAAGCGTCTTGAAGCCTTATTCCAAGACAATAAAGCTTCCCGTGCTACCCACCTTGAAGAAGATTTTACTAATGCTGCTTTTGAAGATTTCAACTCCATTGACACCTACCGCAACCATCTTCAATCTCTTGCCGACCGACTTACCGATGTTGATGCTCCTATCAAATAACAAAGGTTAGTCTTACGCCTCACCGGTTCCTTGCCGGAAGCTTTTGGTGGTACCGTAGATTTTATACAAAATCAAGAACCGTTACCGTCCTTTGAAAGTTGTCGCTCAAGGTTGAAGATGACTGAGCGCACCATTAAAGCTCGTATAGCACGCGAGTCTGGTGGTCATGGAAACCGCTCCGGTGCCGCCTGTCGTCGCCTCATCCGAGCCCTCCTCCACCTCCTCTAAACGTACCCATAATAATCATAACAACAAGGGACGTAATAACTATAAACATAAAGGGAGAGGGAAAGGGGTCGGTCAGCATAATGGGTCCACCGGTGGTCGCCCGTCGGCCAGTCTAGTCGCCAGCCGCCTCGTCGCCAGGGCCCCACCGCCACCCGGCCACAGGTGGTCGAATGGTCGGGAGGGTGGACGATTCCACCGTGCCCTTTCCCAGCTTATTCATGGCAGCCTAGGCCATTTGTTTCGGCCCAACGACCAACTGGGCCTGGGATTCTTGGGTCCAGACCACAAGCATACAATGTTTGTGATCCTTCTACTCCTTCTACTTGTTGGGTACATGCCAACCGATATTGACGCCGCAATGCATGCTTTATCGCTCTCTCAACCTGATGGAAATTACTACATGGATACGGGAGCGACATCTCACATGACGGCGGATACAGGTATTCTCTCGTCTTATTTCAATTCTAGAAATAAAAATCATAACATTGTTGTTGGTAGTCGTCATGTAATTCCCGTTGTTGGTCACGGTAGCACTACTTTACCCTCACCACATCCTCCCTTTGTCCTGCAAAATGTGTTACATGCCCCTAAACTTATTAAAAATCTGATCTATGTTCGTAAATTTACCACTGACAATATGGTTTCTATTTCTTTTGACCCTTTTGGTTTCTCTGTCAATGACTTACAGACGGGGACCCGACTAATGAGATGTGACAGTGTTGGGGACTTATATCCACTTTTCTCAAACTCACAAGCCATACCATTCAACCAATCAGCTCTTACTGCTATGACTCATGATCTTTGGCATAATCGGCTAGGCCATCCTGGCAATGCTATTATACATTCTCTTCGTAGTAATAAGTTTATTGATTGTAATAAGGCTTGTAACAGTTTTTGCTCATCTTGTCCTCTTGGGAAACATACTAAACTCCCTTTTACTGATTCTTTGTCTCATACTTTCTTGCCGTTTGATATTATTCATAGTGATCTTTGGACTTCCCCTGTTGCTAGCTCTTCCGGACACCGTTATTATGTTCTATTTCTTGATGATTATAGCAAATTTTTGTGGACTTTTCCTATTGCCAAAAAATCTCAGGTTAAGCAATTGTTTATGTCTTTTCATGCTTTCGTCAAGACCCAATTTGAACGTAATATAAAAACTTTTCAATGTGACAACGGGACGGAATATGTTAATGGCACCCTTGCACAGTTCTTTGATCACCATGGCATGCTTTATCGTCTTTCTTGTCCTCATACATCACCTCAAAATGGTAAGGCTGAAAGACATATCAAATCCATAAATAATATCATACGCACTATTCTCTCTCATGCCTCTATGCCACTCTCCTTTTGGCATCATGCCCTCTCTATGGCCACATATCTCCTCAATATACTTCCTTCCAAAGTATCAAATTACTTCTCCCCCGCCCAAATTCTTTATCAACGTGCCCCTTCCTATTCGGATTTGCATGTTTTTGGGTGTCTATGTTTCCCTTTATTCCCCTCTACCACCATTCACAAATTACAAGCACGATCTACCCCTTGTGCCTATCTTGGACCCGCTCCAAATCATCGTGGTTCAAAATGCTATGAGCTATCTAGTGGTAAAATCATAATTTGTCGTCATGTTCGTTTTGTTGAAGATGAATTTCCGTTCTCTAAACTTCACAAACCCCTTCCTATAGATTATGATTGTTTGAGTGATAATTTTACTACTTCCATCCTTCCTTTTATCTCTCAAAACAAAAATCAACACCACATTGAGCCCAATCCACTGCCATCTCCTTGGCCGTCCTCCCCTCTTCCTCACACTGGGCCGCCTAATTCCCGGACCAAAGACGTGAGCTCTCCTCTCCAGCCTCCACGCTTCTCCCCTCTCCCCTCTCACTTGGGCTTGCAGCCCACTTCTCCCTCTGCACGCATACCTTCTCCTCCTCACAGCCCACTTCAGCGTGATGCCCAAACTCTCCCACTCTCCTCTCCACAGCGTGCTGCCCCTACTCCCCCATCTCCCTCCACTACACCGAATCCACCAAGGCCCACAAATCCTATGTCCACTCGCATGACTACTCGTGCCGTCAATGGTATTTATAAACCCAATCCCAAATATTCCTCCAATCTTCATGTTTCAACCACTATGGCTATTTCTCCTATCCCGAAAAATCCTATTAGTGCTATCCGTGATCAAAATTGGAAGAATGCAATGTTGGATGAATTTAATGCTTTAATTGACAATAAGACTTGGGAATTAGTGCCTCGACCACCTAATGTGAATGTTATTCGGTCTATGTGGATTTTTCGTCATAAACACAAATCTGACGGTTCTTTTGAGCGTTACAAAGCTCGTCTTGTAGGTGATGGGAAAACTCAGCAGCAGGGCATTGATTGTGATGAGACTTTTAGTCCAGTGGTCAAACAAGCCACCATTAGAGCAGTTCTTAGTATTGCTTTTTCCAAATCTTGGCCCATTCATCAAATGGACGTCAAGAATGCTTTCTTGCATGGTCATCTCAATGAAACAGTCTATATGCATCAACCCATGGGTTTTCGTAACAAAACTTATCCTGATCATGTTTGTCTTTTGAAGAAATCTTTGTATGGCTTGAAACAGGCTCCTCGAGCTTGGTACCAAAGATTTGCGGATTTTGTTGCTACCATTGGGTTTTCTCACAGTAAGTCAGATCACTCTTTATTCATCTACAAGAATGGTTCTGATGTTGCTTATATTTTGTTATATGTGGATGACATTATACTCACAGCTTCTTCTGATCGTCTGCGTACGAATATTATGACTCTCTTAGCTTCCCGAGTTTGCTATGAAGGATCCGGGGCCTCCGAGTTTCTTTTTGGGCATTGCCGTCTCTCGTTATGATCATAGTCTTTTTCTTATCTCGAAACAAAGATGTCGCTCAAATTATTGAACGTGCGGGCATGTCTAATCCGTAGTCCCCGTGCTACTCCCGTTGACACTCGACCCAAACTTAGTGCCGCGCGACACTCCTTATGATGATCCGACTATGTATCGTAGCCTTGCAGGAGCTCTTCAATATCTCACCTTTACTAGGCCCGACATCACCTATGCTGTTCAACAGATCTGTCTTCATATGCATGCTCCGACTAATGAGCATATGCGGGCTCTTAAGCGTATCATACGCTACATTCAGGGCACTCTTTCCTTTGGTCTACACTTGTACAAGTCCCAAATTGATCGTATTATCTCATATACCGATGCAGATTGGGAGGTTGTCCCGACACCCGCTCTGGTCTACCTCTGGATATTGTGTATTTCTCGGGGACAACTTGATCTCTTGGTCTTCAAAACGGCAACCTACCCTTTCCCGTAGCAAAGGCCGAGGCGTAATAGAGGTGTTGCTAATGTTGTTTCCGAAACCTGCTGGCTCCGAAACTTGCTTTTAGAGTTGCATTGTCCTATTCAAAAGGCTACTCTTGTTTATTGTGACAATGTGAGTGCTATCTACTTATCCGGCAATCCTGTTAAACATCAACGCACTAAACACATTGAGATGGATATTCACTTCGTCCGTGAAAAAGTAGCTCGTGGCGAAGTGCGTGTGCTTCATGTCCCGTCCCGTTACCAAATTGCTGATATTTTTACAAAAGGGCTTCCGCGCGTTTTATTTGATGATTTCAGGGACAGTCTCAGCATACGAGAACCTCCCGCTTCGACTGAGGGGGTGTGTTAGAATATATACCTTGTATATATTGTGTATCTCTGATTTAGTTAGTGTATCATTAGTTTCCTAATTAGTCAAGCTAATTTGTAGCCTAACTTACCTCTTGTATATTGTATATAACGTTTACTTGATGCAATACAATCGGCACGGAATCACATTCCTTCATGGTATCAGAGCTACACAATATATACAAGGTATATATTCTAACAATTTAGAATTAAAGTGAAAATTGAAGAACTTAAATGCATTATTTGGCAATGCTTCGAAGACAACAATTGGAGGGACAACAAATTGGTTTTTGAGCTGTTAAACATTGCCAATTTTGATATTGCTTAGAGGTGAGTTTGAATCTGAATCATTTTGTTTTTGCATGTGAAAGATTTTGGGTCAGCGCAATCGAACCAATTTGTGTGGCTGGGTTTCATTTGTTGTACAAAAGCAAGAGATAAGTGCTGATTTGATTTCATGGATGATTATTATGGTTGAAGATATTTAATTCTTTTGTTTACAAATTTATTCGAATTTGGATGAATTAAATTCCCCTAACTATTTGATTTTTATTCACGGAAAAGATTGAGTTTTGATATTTGGGGATATATACATTGTAATCTTGAAAAATGAAATACGATTCCTTGAAGAATTTATATAGTTTGATTCAAAATGTTTAAAAGCAATTTGTAATTAACTTATTGTGAGAAATCGAGTTCAAATTTTCGTTGTTTGATTCGAATTAGTATTCCATGAAAAGATAGTTTTTCTATATGAAAAAAACATTGTAATTATTCCATGGAAAAAATTATTTTTCCCGAATCATTATTCGACGAAAAGATTGAATTTTCTTTGATAAATTATAGTTTTGTATTGTAAATTTGGTGAGCGTTTTTCTTTTGAGAAATCCCAAATGGAGTATTCAGTTTCCACATAGAAGAACACCGTTATCTCCTCGAAGAATTTATGCTAACCCAGTTATAATTTTAGGATTGTGAAGTTTAATGTTGCGAGTTTCTGGGTTTGGAAAAATTGTATTCGGATTCTTAGTAAATATTTTTTATTTCCCACATAAAAAATGAATTGTAATTTTGATTCCTTAAGAAATTGTATTTTTTCCTATATTTTAGTTGCACAATAAGGTTATTCTTCTACTTTAATTTGAGTTATAAATAAAATTGCGTAATTTGGATAATCATGTAGGTTAGTTAGGAGAAGTATTATCTCAACTTCACATTGATAGCACAAAGAAAATGTGATTGAGTAAGAATTACCTTTTAACAATTTCCGCTGTTAGTCCTCTTGGATTGTTTGTTGCTCCTCTTAGTATGGTTTGATTACACGCTGAATTAAAAGCACACCAATTGTGATCACGATTATGAATTAGATGAAGAACAACGCATAACAGTAAGTAAGAATTACCTTGTCACTTTTTTCTCCCTTGTCATTACTAATTTACTCTTGGTTTGTTGTTTGATCCCTCTGTTTTGATCGATTACACGCTGAATTAAAAACTTATGAATCAGATCATGAAGAACAAAGCATAATAAGAATGTCGGTTTGTTTTAGAATATGATTTACCTGATCTTGGCTTGCAGTTGACGGCGTTGTCTTTCTGATTTGGTTTGCAGATAATGGAGAGTAGAAGATGATGAACTTTAAAAAATTGTGGAGCGTGTAACTGTAATTGGTTTATAGGAGTTAGAGATGGAAACTAATTATTTAAGTTTTAATCAATTTCTACTTCCTCCCACTAAATCAGGGATTTATAGTTTTAAAAAAAATTTACTTGAGATAATCCAGTTTTGGAAAGTAACTGCTGTACTGTGAAGTGCGTGATTTTTTTTGTGCCTTTTTATCTTTTATCTTTTTTATTATTTAGGTAGTTGCACCCTATTTTATTTTTTTATTTTTTGGTGTCCCCCCATAGTTACCTTATATAATAGAGATAGCATACATCTTATATGAAATTATAGAATCATTTTAACATATCTCAGTATTATTACAAACTAGGGGATTGAATTTAAATTCAGTTCATAAGAAAAAGAATTACCTTATCTGCTTCCATAATTTGATAACGGAATATCTTGAAGAATAACTCTAAAAATAAGTAAATTGCTCTAATACCAACTGTGGGAGTGAAGCGTGATTTTATTAAGTTTTTGTGAGAGAGAAGAGTGATAGAGAGAAGATGTGTTTGGGCAAGGTTGACTTCTGATGATTTTGTTTCATCAGGGGCTTATTTATTTATAGGCAGGAGATTACAACGGTTCGTACAAAAACTTCATACTATTACAATTACTATTTGCTACAGTGAAAAGTGAAAATACTATTCACTATTCACATTCCAGCTGTATCTTTGAATTATTACATTATTGTTGCTAAACTTATCAAGATAATAAATATTACAGGATTAATTTTTACGTGGCTATATCTTTGTGGCTACTTGCTTATCTTGATATACCTAACAAAATACAAGAAGATTATATGAATTATACATTAGATAGAAAACCAAGCATGTACGTATGAGTGAGCTAGAAAAAGAAGAAAATTTAGGAACTAATCTAAAAATAATTAATACAAATATTTTATTAATTATACAATTACTAAAAGAAAGTAAGAATGATCTAGATAAACCAGAATCAAGTAATACTAAAGTACCAATAGAACTAGAAGAACAAGGTTATGAAATCTTAGAAAAGAAGATAACTAAAGAATATTCACAATTATTTCCATAATTACTTTTAAAGAGTAATTGAACAATCTTAATAATGAATAAAAATGAAAAAATCATTGATGAAGAAATTATCAGATACCCTGATGGTCCATTTAAAATATGTAAAACTAATCAAGATAGGCAATTTGCTGAGATTAGTGAAGGAAAATTCTATTTAATAACAGCTAGAAAACAAATGATATTATAAACAATATTTGATAGAGGTTAAATACCAGAATGTAAAAGGTTAAATACTCCATTTAAGATAAATTTATCAAGATAATAAATATTACAAGATTAATTTTTACGTGGCTATCTCTTTGTGGCTACTTGCTTATCTTGATATGAAATCTTGCTGACTTCCAGAGGATTCGGCTCTATCTTCGTCGTCCATATCTTCAATTATGGGAACAGTAGTTTGTTGGCTTTTGCATATATGACATGTATGGTTATTATTTTGCCGCATCCAAACTAGATATTTTTCAAAGTATTTGTGGTCATGAAATTTCGTGGAATATATCTGGTAACTGGTTCTTGGTCTGGATGGAGTAAGGTCCATATCCAAGACTTTATAGTTTCCACGGCATCATAAACATATTCTTTACTTTGAGAAATAAAAATAATTATAGCCTTGTATTGGTCTCATTTTAAGTATCTTATTTGGTATGGAATAATTATATGTAATTGTTTTCTCATTTAAAATTCTATGATCTATTGCCATTCTTGTTTTACCTCGTTTTTATTCAAGAATGATTATTAACTATAAATGCACTGCTACTATGTTTTAAATCACTTGGTCTAATTAGTTTTCCTGCTAATAGTTATGTTATATGCATTTTAAATTCCTTTTCATCTCTTTGAGTATTATTAAAAGGTTTTTGAGATATTATATTGTTTTGGTCATTTAGTGTTATTTTTATTTCAGTTTTATGGTTATGCCAATTATTTAAAGGATTGTCACTACATAATTCTTCTAACTTAGTTTTTAAAGGAGTGAGTTTATCTAAATGTAATATTCCTATTTCTATTATGTCTAAATTGTTGGTTTCCTTTTTGTTTTTCATTTTTTGGAATAGTTTTGCTTCCTCTCCTATTTTACATTTTTCCCATTCTATTGGTAGTCTTTCTCTATTTTTAACTATCTTGGCATTTAACTTATGTCGACAAGGGGTAAACAAAGTAAGAAATTCTTTATCTATACTAAATGGTTTATATTGGTTTAATATAATATCTTTTCCTACTAATTCAAAGCAATATACTTTGGGTATAATTAATATTTTATCCCAAATTTATATATTTACATTTGTTTGTTAAAGAGTAATTTTACTACTATTGTTATTAAATCCGTTTATCTTAAATGGAGTATTTAACCTTTTCCATTCTGGTAAACAGTTTTCTTACATAATTGTTGCTTGAACTCCTGTATCTACCATTGGTGTATAATATATGCTTTTATATCCTTCAAAGATTATTTTTACTAAAATATAAATTAAAGTACTCATTTTTATTAAGGATTACTAGTTTATTTTTTATTTTATGTACCTTTTGTTCTAATATTTCTATGTCTCGTATTTTCATTTGTTCTTTATTAGATAATATTATTATACGGTCTTTATGACATCCTGCACATATTATATTTTGCAGTCTTTGACTTATATAGATTTTTTCTTCTTTAGCTATTTCTATTTGTTTTTGTATTTTTATTAATTCATCTAAACTAGGTATTGTATTACTCATTGATTATTCTAGTTCTAGACTGGGTTTGATTATAAGTGAATTCAAAATAATCTTGTTCTATTTTCGAAGGTTTAACTTTTTCTAAAAATTATTTTCCTAATATTATTTCATTGTTTAAGGTTATTATATATTCAATATTTATTTCCTGTAATGCAATTTTTGTTGTAAGAATTATTAGTCTATTAAATTTTTCATTTACTATTTGGTTTGACAATTTTTCTAAGGGAATATAATTGCTTTCCTTATTAATATCTAGTTTTGCAGTCAAACTTTTTGTTCCTATTTGTATGATTATGTAATATTCTTGTGATTTTATTTGAATAGGTAAGTTCTCATTTCGTTCCTTTTAGGATCTAGAAATACTTAAGCGTTTTTTCACTATTTCTAAGTCTTCATAACTTGGTTTAGAATATAATTTTAATCCTTTTTCTATAGGTAATATAAGATCAGTAGAAGGGGTATCTATAGTAATTGGTCTTAATTTGTTTTTTAGTATAAACCTGATGTTGATCGGTTAATATTTAAGCATTTTTGCATTGTACTGTCATAACTTTTGATCCATTCGTCATGTTTATTCCATCTAGTTTCCAATATAAGACTAATGCCTTTTCTATATTCTGGTCAGTTAGACTTATTGAATAATTCGGCTTAATTATGAATCTTACTTTTTGATAAATGAGATTTCCTTTACGTTGTGCTATAATAGGTTGTTCTATAGGTTCCTTGATTCTGTCATCGACTAATTGTAATTCTAAGGGAGTATCTATTCCTTCTTTAAAACAGGCTTTTATTATTATTATTTCTATAGCTGCTAATTCTACAAATCTAAATGTGATTGGTTTATTTCTTAATACGTTGTTAATTTTAGTTATTTCTTCATTTAACACTTCTTGTGTAATTAATGGGACTTTAGTGTTACCTTGTACTTGTGTTATATCTATAACATGTTCTCTATCAGCTATAACTAAATACTCTTCCTTTCTCTTCTTAAGTTTCCGAAAATGTTCACCAGATACCCTTTTTCTAACGGAAGTTAACTTGCCGTTAGCTTTATTTACCATTTTGTCATTATTAACCCCTAACCCTAAAATCTAAACCCTAATCCCTATCCCTAATCTAAACCCTAATCCCTAACCCTAATCTAAACCCTAACCATATCCCACCCTCCCTCCCCCTCCACCCCAGCCAAGCCCCACCCCCCCACTCCCACCCCTCCTCTCCACCCCGGTTCAGCCTCCGAGCGCCCACCATCTCCCTCCCGAGCCCAGCCCTCTCCCTCCCCTCCGTCGCAGCCTCCATACCCCCTCCCCCCGCCGACCCGGCCCCCCGCCCTCCCCTTCGATTTATCTCTCCCCGACGCCCTCTCCTCTCTCACACTGCGCTATGTCGTGCGGCGAAATTAAGGTTGTCGTTTTCCTTGGCGTTTAAGCGTTTGTTTATTCCAGTCTTTGCCTAGCGAAATCGAATGTTCGAGTCTTTGCCACCGAGTCTATGCCGGAGAGAGAGAAACGCCGGCGAAATCGAATGGGAGGGAGGGGACGAAATCATGTCAAGGGTGTTATGCGTTTCCCCGAAATTCATATCCGATTCCTCCCCTTCGATTTCTCCACCACCAACAAAGTCTAGACTAGGCTGCGCCGCTATGGGGAGGGGGCGAGGGAAGGAAGGGGGGTGCGGGAGTTGCTGCTATGGGGAGGGGAGCGAGGGAAGTAATGGGGTGCGGGGGTTGCGTCGCAGGGGAGGAGGGCGAGGGAAGGAAGGGGGGCGAGGGTGAGGGGCATGGGGGGATGGGGTGAGGGTGGGGTTGGGGGTGGGGCCGGGTTGGGGGGATGGCGGGTGGAGGGTAACTTGTTAGGGTTAGGTTAATTAGGTTTCGTGTTTGGGGGCTAGGTTAATTAGGCATTAGGGTTAGGGTTAGGGCATAATGGTGGCAAAATCGTAAATAAAACTAACGACGAGTTAACATCCGTTAGTAAAAAGGGTACATGGTGCACAGTTTTTAAAACTCAGGGGTATATGGTGAATTACTGAAACATTAAGGGTATATGGTGAATTTTCCAATTTGTCGGGGATATATGGTGAAAAAAACGTATTTTTATTTATGTTTTTATTTATTTTAGTTTTACATTCTCTCGCTATATGACCTATCTGTCCACAATTATAACATTTATATTTATTAGGGTTGTTAGCATACTTATAAACTTTTCTTTTAGCAAAGTAATTTCTGTTTGATTTTTTCTTATTTTTATATTTTCCATAAGGTTTAAATCTTTTATACCTTCTTTTCGTTAATTTAGGCTTTTTACTTTTATAATTTTTATGTAATTTATAACATCCGAATTTTGGTATTTCATATTTTTCACAACAATTACGTACTTATCTTAGCTTGTTTTCTAAATGCCTTTTGGTTATTAACTTCGATACAGTAATTTCTATACCATGTCTGTTAAAATGCTATTTGTTCTCCTAAGGTTCCTGATTTAGGTTCTTTGGCATATGCTTCTTGTACCATAATATTTATAGGTATTGGTAATTTTTCAAAATATAGTTTTCGAAATATAGCCATTTGTTCAGGTGTTTCAGTTCCTAGTTCATAATATGTAAAACTAATCAAGATAGGCAATTTGCTGAGATTAGTGAAGGAAAATTCTATTTAATAACAGATAGAAAACAAATGATATTAGAAACAATATTTGATAGAGAGCGAAGACTAGCTAAAGAAAATGATTTAGTACAAATAACAAATATAGAAAGTAATTATCCAGAAAATAAAACAATTAATGATATATATAAAAAATTAAAAAAGTTAGAAAGAAAATATGATGAAAGAATGAGAAAAATGGAAGAATCTATCAAAATAATACATATTAATACTAAACAAATATTAGATAAAGTTTACAGAGTAGAAAACCATTTTAATGGAGAAATCCCTGGGGAGTGAAAATTGATTTTATTAAGTTTTTGTGAGAGAGAAGATGTGTTTGGGCAAGGTTGCCTTCCGATGATTTTGTTTCATCAAGGGCTTCTTTATTTATAGGCGGGGAGATTACAACGGTTCGTACAAAAACTTCATACTATTACAATTACTATTTGCTATCATTGCTACAAAGAAAAGTCAAAATACTATTCACTATTCACATTCCAAATTGTATCTTTGAATTATTACATTATCATTGCTAAACTTATCAAGATAATAAATATTACAAGATTAATTTTTACGTGGCTATCTCTTTGTGGCTACTTGCTTATCTTGATATGACTTCTTGCCGACTTCCGAGGATTCGGCTCTATCTTCGTCTTCCATATCGTCAATTATGGGAACAAAGAGTTTGTTGGCTTTTGCATATCTCGCATGTATGGTTATTATTTTGCTGCATCCAGCTACAGTATTTTTCAAAGTATCTGTGGTCATGAAATTTCGTGGAATATTTCTGGTAACTGGTTCTTGGTCTGGATGGAGTAAAGTCCATATCCAAGATTTTATAGTTTTCACGGCATCATAACCATATTCTTTACTTTGAGAAATAACTAATGAATTAAGCTCTTTATGATTTACCCATACTGGAGTCTTGACTATGTTGCACAAAGCTTCATAAATTATCTTGATTTTAACTGCTCTCTTTTCCCGGAGAATCTCTGGTATATCATTAACGTTTAACTCAGGCTGAGCCATAACTTCCTCAGGGATAATATAAGTAGTCGTACATCCCATCTTGATAACTCGAATACACTGCTTTATTTCTTGAAAAGTAGCTTCACCAGGGGTTGTGTAACATCTCATAAAGACCAATCCGTTTTGGGTCTATTATATGCAAGAAAAAAATGTTCGGATTCTTTTGAGACACTATTCCTCAAAGTTGGGATTATTCTAAAATAATCAAAAGGTGGATTATTCTTAAATTCTACGAATTGGCCAAATGATGGATTATTGAAAACAAAATATATACATATACATATATATACATATACATATACATATATATACATATATATACATATACATATACATATACATATCTATACATATGCATATCTATACATATACATACATATACATATATATACATATACATATCTATACATATACATATCTGTACATATATATACATATACATATGTATACATATACATGTTTTTGTGATATGATACTATTTTGGTCTTTTAATGTTATTTGTATTTCACTTTTATGCTTATGCCAATTTTCTAAAGGATTTTCGCTGCATAGTTCTTCTAACTTAGTTTTTAAAGGAGTAAGTTTATCTATATGTAATATTCCTATTTCTATTATGTCTAAATTGTTGATTCCTTTTTTGGTTTTCATTTTTTGGACTAGTTTCGCTTCTTCTCCTATTTTACAATTTTCCCATTCTATTGGTAATCTTTCTTTATTAGTAACTACTTTGGCTTTTAGTTTATGTTGACAAGGGGTAAACAAAGTAAGAAATTCTTTATCTATACTAAAGGGTTTATATTGGTTTAAGAAATTAGTTCCTAATATAGTATCTTTTCCAATTAATTCAAAGCAATAAACCTTAGGTATGCCCTCGAAAGTTGGTATCAGCGCCTACTATTCATAAGGCTACTATTCACCGTTTATCCCAGAGTTATACTCGTAGAAGATATTTCACAAGTAATTATGGAAGCAGATAAGGTAATCCCTTTCCTTATGAACTGAATTTAAATTCAATCCCCTAGTTTATAATAATACTGAGATCTGTTAAGATGATTCTATAATTTCATATAGGATGTATGCTATCTTAATTATGCTTTCCCCGATTAAGTAAAATCATGTTTAGAAACCAAGAGACAATTGGTAGCAGGAGCCCGTTTAGCCGTTGAGAATGAGAAGGCGTTGAGGGCGTGATGCATAAAACCTATGTGGTGAGGTTGAAAAACATGAATTTATTTAATTATGCTTAAGTGCTTAAGGGTTGTCAAAGCGGATTAGCAATACTTATATGAAAGTTGATAGAATTGTTATTAACCGATTAAGGTTTATTATGAGCAAACGGGATTGAGTCTTAAAAGAAAGTTCATAAAGAAACAAACATTAATTACCTATTCACTTGTTTATTTGCTTAAATATTTTCCCGATTATCTCGCTTATCATATGAATTCTCTAATAAAAACCGTTAAATTACGTGTTGAATGGATAAATTATGCTTTACAATTTAAAATTGATAACTTAAAAGAACAACTAAGAATTTCTCATATTCACGCAGCCTAGAGTAGAAGATCTTGACTTAGCTAATATTTTAATCGATATATTACAGAAGAACACAACAGGATAGATAAACTTGTACAAGTACAACTAGAAATTAAAAAATTATTAGATTTCTTAAAACAAATAGAACTCAACCAATCATTATAGAACTTGAACAACCGATAGATTCAATATGACTAAATCACAAATCGAAACGTCCTAGAAGATATTTAAATGCGACAAAATATGTTAAATTTCCAACTACGGATTCAACAAGATAAAATAGATGAATTTGAAAATTATTTATATGAAGCCAATAGAAGAAAAGATACCGAACTAAGAGATGCCTTAAGAAAATATCTAACTAGTCTACAAAATAAAAAGAATCAAAAGCTAATCGCTAAACAAGAACTTAAAGATTTACAAAATTCATTATACGTATGAGTACTAAATCACAAGTAAATAGAGCAATGAGAAAAGCTAATTGGCAATACTTTATATCACTTATGCAAGCGGATATTAAAAGTTTAGAATTAAGTAATCAAAAGCAAATAGCTATTATTAATAAACTACAAATATTGGAACGAGCAACATTAAATGATAACTCGACTATGACGAAATTGAAAACGAGTTAAAACCTTTTGATGATCAATTAGAACTACTAGAAATACAAATTAAGGAACAGGAAAATGTGGTTAAGAAAATTCTAGCAGATTATAATAATTATAAGATAAATAGGAAACCAAATTTTTATACTTATGAGTGAACTTGAGAAAGAAGAACCCTTAGGTACTAGTTTAAGAATAATTAATACGAATATTCCGTTAGTTATAAAAATACTAAATGAAAGTAAAAATAAACCCGGACAAACCAGAGTCTAGTAATATTAAGTTACCAATAGAATTAGAAGAACAAGGTTATGAAATCTTAGAAAAGAAAATAACTAAAGAATATTCTCGCTTATTTCCGGATTTACTTTTAAGAAAAAGAATAGAAATTGAATATGAAAGAATTAGCGAACAATTAGAAATATGAATAAAAACGAAAAAAATCATTGAAGAAGAAATTATTAGATACCCCGATGGTCCATTTAAAATACATAAGACTAATCAAAATAGACAATTTGCGAAAATAAGTGAAGGAAGATTTTATTTAATAAAAGATAGAAAACAAATGATACTAGAAAACGAATTTGACAGGGAAAGAAGACTAGCACTAGAAAATAATTTAGTACAAATAACAAATATAGAAAGTAGCTATCAAGACAAAGAAACAATTAATGACATCTATAAAAAATTAGAAAAGTTAGAAAGAAAGTATGATGAAAGAATGAGAAAAATAGAAGAATCTATCAAAATAATACATATTAATACCAAACAAATTTTAGATAAAGTCTACAGAGTAGAAAATAATTTTAATGAAGAGATACAAAATCTTACAATAGAATATAACAATAGGTTTGATAAAATAGAAGAACAAATTATATGTAACATTAAAGAAAATACGTAAATATCGAAATCCACGTGACGTATAACGAAATAATAAATAATACTACCATAGAAACTTTAGAAACTTTAACTACGTAAATAGAACGACTAGAAGTAAATAATATAGAGGTAAATACTCTAGAAGAAAATAGTGAAGAATTTTATTCGAACAATCTTGTCAAGAATTTAGATATTCAAATCATTTAGAATCGACTTTAATTCGAAAAGGATGAAGAAATTAACGCACTTACTAAGGCTTACACGGATGACGACTATGATTATATGGAAACTAATAGAAATTATAAACCTACTTTTAAAAAAAGAAGAAATATGGGTGTAATCATAAAAATAATGACTATATATGGAAATATCGAAGAAAATTTGAAAATGATTACATACCCAGAGATAACCAAACAAGTGAAACATTAAATCTAGATTGTGCTACAAATGCTGAATTAGAAATACAAAATTGGATAGCTAGAATAAATGCAAAATTAATAGAAGCTAAAATACCGCTTAGTGCAAGGCAAATTATATCGAAGCCACAATAACAGGAATAGCAAAAAGTTATTTAACTAATATAGGAATTACGAAATTAACAGAATTGCGAAGTACTAAGATAGAAGGAACAGAGATGACAGATTCAACACAAATGTTGAAAAAATACGAAAAAATAATTCGAAGAGAATTTGGCAATCCAAATGCGGATTTAAAATATGCGAAGCTAAGAAAGAATACCGTAAGTCCCAACTATATAATATGCAAATATGTTCCATGTGTCCAAAGATTTAAACAAATATAATTGTGCATTCCAAATGAATTATTATGAATTAGGAACCGAAACACTCGAACAACTAGCCGTATTTCGGAAATTATATTTTGAAAAATTACCAATACCTATAAACATTATGGTACAAGAAGCATATTATACGTAACCTAAAACAGAACTCTAGGTGAACAAATATCATTTCTACAAACATAGTATAAAAATTATTGTATTGAAATCAATAACCAAAAAGCATTTAGAAAACAAGCTAAACTAAGTGACTGTTGTGAAAAATATGAAATACCTAAATTTGGTTGTCACAAATTAAACACAAGATATAAAACTAAAAGACCCAAATCAATGCGAAGACAATATAAAAGATTCAAACCATATGGAAAATATAAAAATAAGAAGCGATCAAATAAAAATTACTTTATAAAAAGAAGAATCTATAAATATGCAAAAAATCCAAAAAGATGTAGATGTTATAATTGTGGACAGATAGGTCATATAGCAAAAGATTGTAAGACAAAAACGAATAAAAATACTAATAAAAACATAAAAAATGTCAATTTTATTGAACTACATATAGCAGAGTATGAAATTGGAAGAAAAAATATACCACCGGATGAAGAAACCTATGTGGTGAGGTTGAAAAACATGAATTTATTTAATTATGCTTAAGTGCTTAAGGGTTGTCAAAGCGGATTAGCAATACTTATATGAAAGTTGATAGAATTGTTATTAACCGATTAAGGTTTATTATGAGCAAACGGGATTGAGTCTTAAAAGAAAGTTCATAAAGAAACAGATTAATTACCTATTCACTTGTTTATTTGCTTAAATATTTTCCCGATTATGTGCTTATCATATGAATTCTCTAATAAAAACTGTTAAATTACGTGTTGAATGGATAAATTATGCTTTAGAATTTAAAATTGATAACTTAAAAGAACAACTAAGAATTTCTCATATTCACGCAGCTAGAGTAGAAGATCTTGACTTAGGTAATATTTTAATCGATATATTACAGGAAGAACACAACAGATAGATAAACTTGTACAAGTACAACTAGAAATTAAAAAATTATTAGATTTCTTAAAACAAATAGAACTCAGCCAATCATTAATAGAACTTGAACAACCGATAGATTCAATATGACTAAATCACAAATCGAAACGTCCTAGAAGATATTGAAATGCGACAAAATATGTTAAATTTCCAACTACGGATTCAACAAGATAAAATAGATGAATTTGAAAATTATTTATATGAAGCCAATAGAAGAAAAGATACTTGAACTAAGAGATGCCTTAAGAAAATATCTAACTAGTCTACAAAATAAAAAGAATCAAAAGCTAATCGCTAAACAAGAACTTAAAGATTTACAAAATTCATTATACGTATGAGTACTAAATCACAAGTAAATAGAGCAATGAGAAAAGCTAATTGGCAATACTTTATATCACTTATGCAAGCGGATATTAAAAGTTTAGAATTAAGTAATCAAAAGCAAATAGCTATTATTAATAAACTACAAATATTGGAACGAGCAACATTAAATGATAACTCGACTATGACGAAATTGAAAACGAGTTAAAACCTTTTGATGATCAATTAGAACTACTAGAAATACAAATTAAGGAACAGGAAAATGTGGTTAAGAAAATTCTAGCAGATTATAATAATTATAAGATAAATAGGAAACCAGCCTTATACTTATGAGTGAACTTGAGAAAGAAGAACCCTTAGGTACTAGTTTAAGAATAATTAATACGAATATTCCGTTAGTTATAAAAATACTAAATGAAAGTAAAAATAAACCAGACAAACCAGAGTCTAGTAATATTAAGTTACCAATAGAATTAGAAGAACAAGGTTATGAAATCTTAGAAAAGAAAATAACTAAAGAATATTCTCGCTTATTTCCCGATTCACTTTTAAGAAAAAGAATAGAAATTGAATATGAAAGAATTAGCGAACAATTAGAAATATGAATAAAAACGAAAAAATCATTGAAGAAGAAATTATTAGATACCCCGATGGTCCATTTAAAATACATAAGACTAATCAAAATAGACAATTTGCGTAAATAAGTGAAGGAAGATTTTATTTAATAAAAGATAGAAAACAAATGATACTAGAAAACGAATTTGACAGGGAAAGAAGACTAGCACTAGAAAATAATTTAGTACAAATAACAAATATAGAAAGTAGCTATCAAGACAAGAAAACAATTAATGACATCTATAAAAAATTAGAAAAGTTAGAAAGAAAGTATGATGAAAGAATGAGAAAAATAGAAGAATCTATCAAAATAATACATATTAATACCAAACAAATTTTAGATAAAGTCTACGGAAGTACAAAATAATTTTAATGAAGAGATACAAAATCTTACAATAGAATATAACAATAGGTTTGATAAAATAGAAGAACAAATTATATGTAACATTAAAGAAAATACGAAATATCGAAATCCACCGATCGATAACGGATTTTGAGGAGAAAGATTTGTAGCGAGAGAGAAGAGAGATGTATGGAAACTTGCTGATGATCCTTTGCTTCACCAAATGATCTTATTTATAGGCAAATTTATTACAAGTACCGTACAATTTTACAAAACTATTCATACTACTATTTGCTACGGTGAAAAGTGCTACAAGAAAGACCTGTTCACTATTCACTATTCACATATTTTACGCGTTAGTCGCCTAACTTTTGTCCTCGTTGTAACTATTACAAAGTTTATCCGTTACGGAAAAACATCTTCCTATCATATTTGTAGACGGTGTTTTATTCTTGTATGTTGGGCTTTCATCCGAGTAGTAGATGCCGCTTGTAAATGATTCGGCTCTATCTTCATAGCTGTCCATATCTTCAATTATTGGGTAACAATTTGTTTAACTCCACACATTTTACATGAGTGGTTATTATTTTGCCGCATCCAACCGCAATATCTTTGCAAAGTATCTTGGGTTAGAAAATTTCCGGGTAAGTACCTTGTAATCGGTTCTTGGTCCGGATGGAGCGAGGCTCCATACCCATGACTTAATAGTTTCGACCGTATCATGGCCATATGATTTACTTTGAGAGATAATTAATGTGTTTAACTCTCTATGGTTTATCCAAACATAAGTCTTGACCATGTTAAGCAAGGCTTCATAAATTGCTTTTATCTTGACTGCCCTCTTTTCCTTGAGGAGGTCTGGTATCTCATTGTGGTTTAGTTCCGTTGTGCCTTAATTTCTTCGGGAAAGATAAAATTGGGTCATGCGGCCCATTTTAACAACCCTAATACATTGTTTTATCTCGGAGAAAGTAACTTCGCCGGGCGGTATAGCATCTTACAAAAAATCATAGGAGATTTTGTAATATGTAAGTAACTTTTAGCCGCTTTGTATAGCTCAGAATTGATGATAGCTCTTCTCCATTCATTGTATATACCGAATTAAGAAGGCCATAATCATAAGTTGCTTTGATTAACTTTGCATTGCAACCAGGCAACGCCATTAACTCGTTTATCCTTTTTAAAGGATTGGTTACATATCCACCTTTGATTTCTCCATGGCGGTCTTTTGTGGTTATTTCCGGAAATGTATTTAGTCATTGGCAATAAGTAAGAAATTATCTATATATTTACGAACCGAAGGATTCATAGTTTGTTTAGTTCCTAGGGTTAACTTTTCTTTGAAGGAGGTGGTATCTGGTATAAGGCTTGGAAAATTTAGTTCGTTGATAACTGGAGTGGGGTTATAGGTTTGTAAGGACATACTTCGTTTCAAAGGAGGATTAACTTTTTTTTGTTGTAATAATTCGGCTTTTATATTTTTGGCTAGTGCCAATATCCGCTTGCTCCTTACTAGGAGTGCTGGAAGTGGTCGCTCTTTTCATAGAAGCAAGTTCTTCCATTAACGGTTTGAGCGTATCTTGAGCTCTTGGTTTTCTAGAACCAATTGTTGAGCTATTTCTTGAGAGATAGTCCGCAAAACAATTTTCATTAGTTTTTAATAATTCAATAGAGAACTCATATTGATTGATGTCGGCTATTATTCGATTTATCTCCTTTCGTGTAATGGAATCTTGTAGTTTTTGAGTTAACCAACTTTCTAACAGTTCTATTATCTGTTCTAATGATGAATTTACTATAAACTACGTAACATTCGAATTTTTTGATTCCATATTTTACTGTTTTTAATTCCTTTTTATTTATATCCCAATTGATTTCATTTGCCTTAAATGTTCCCGAGTGATATCGACAAACATATTCTCTTTTATCGTTTTTATATCTATACTTTAATACCGCTCCGTAACCGTTATTAGTTTCACTAGCATCTGTTTCCACTATCCATGTAAATTCTTTGTCTTCATCCGGGAAAGCTTAGTTTTGGTAGCTTTCCGACTAGTTCTTTAATTTTTTCTAAAGTCTTTGTGTCGGTATCATTCCATCTAAAATCGTAGTCTTTCTTTAATTTTTTAGTTAATGGTTCAAGTATATTGTGATAGTTTAGGGATAAATTCTCTAACCCGATTGATTATTCCTAAGAACTTTTGTAATTCTTTTTTAGTATTAATTTCTTGCTGAAACTCTATAATTTTTTGGGCTATATGATCTTGCATTTTTATTCCAACTTTATCTATTTCAAATCCTAAGAATTCAATTTGTGTTTTAAATAATTCCATTTTCTTTTTACTTAAAACTATACCACTAGTTTTGATAATTTCTATAAATTGCTCTAATAACTTATAATGCTCTTCTTGAGTTTTCGAATAGATTAGTATGTCATCAATATAGACTACACAATTTGATAATTGATTTAAATATTTATCCATAAATGCTTGGAATCTTCCCGGTGCATTTTTATATCCAAAAGGTAAAACATTCCATTCATAGAATCCGTTAGGGACTTTGAATGCTGTTAATTGTTTAGATTCTTCAGTTAGTTTTAATTGGTGAAAACCACTTTTACAATCAAATTTTGAAAAATAATTATATCCTTGTATTTGTCTCATTTTAAGTATTTTATTTGGTATGGGGTAATTGTATGTTATTGTTTTTTCGTTTAGGATTCTATAGTCGATAACCATTCTTGTTTTTCCTCTCTTTTGCTCGAATGATTGTTAACTATAAAAGCACTGCTACTATGTTTTGAATTACTTGGTCTAATTAGTTTTCCAACTACTAATTCTGTTATATGCATTTTAAATTCTTTTTCATCTCTTTGAGTATTATTAAAAGGTTTTTGTGATATGATACTATTTTGGTCTTTTAATGTTATTTGTATTTCAGTTTTATGCTTATGCCAATTTTCTAAAGGATTTTCGCTGCATAGTTCTTCTAACTTAGTTTTTAAAGGAGTAAGTTTATCTATATGTAATATTCCTATTTTTATTATGTCTAAATTGTTGATTCCTTTTTTGGTTTTCATTTTTTGGACTAGTTTCGCTTCTTCTCCTATTTTACAATTTTCCCATTCTATTGGTAATCTTTCTTTATTAGTAACTACTTTGGCTTTTAGTTTATGTTGACAAGGGGTAAACAAAGTAAGAAATTCTTTATCTATACTAAAGGGTTTATATTGGTTTAAGAAATTAGTTCCTAATATAATATCTTTTCCAATTAATTCAAAGCAATATACCTTAGGTATGACTAGTATTTTATCCCAAATTTGTATTTTTATATTCGTTTGATAAAGAGTAATTTTACTACTATTATTATTAAATCCGTTTATTTTAAAGGGAGTGTTTAATCTTTTCCATTTTGGTAAACAATTTTCTTTCATAATTGTTGTTTGAGCTCCTCGTGTCTACCATTGGTGTATAATATCTGCTTTTATATTCATCAAAGATTATTTTTACTAAAATATAAATTAAATTACTCATTTTTATTAAGGATAACTAGTTTATTTTTCATCTTGCGTAACTTTTGTTCTAAGACCTCTATATCTCTTGTTTTCTTTTGTTCTTCATTAGATAAAGTTCGTATACTATCTCTATGGCACTCTACAAATATTATGTATTGCAGTCTTTGACTTATATATGCCTTTTCTTCTTTAGCTATCTCTATCTGTTTTTGTAGTTTTATTAATTCTATCAAACTTGGTATAGCATTACTCATTGATTATTCTAGGTTTAGATTGGGTTTGATTATAAGTAAATTCAAAATAGTCTTGGTCTATATTCCAAGGTTTAACTTTTTCTAAAAAATTCCTTTCCTAATATTATTTCATTGTTTAGGGTTATAACATATTCAATGTTTATTTCTTGCAAGGCAATTTTTGTTGTAAGGATTATTAATCTATTAAAGTTTTCATTAATTATTTTGTTAGTTAGATTCTTTAAGGGAATATAATTACTTTCTTTATTAACATCTAGTTTTGCAATTAAACTTTTAGTTTCTATTCGTATGTTTATGTAACATTCATGTGATTGTATTCGAATGGGTAGGTTGTCGGTTAAATCTCGTTTAGATCTAGAAACGCTTAATCGTTTCTTTACTATTTCTAAGTCTTCATAGTCTGGTTTAGAGTATAATTTTATACCTTTTTCTATAGGTAATATAAGACCCGAAAAAAGGGGTATCTATAGTAATTGGTCTTAGTTTATTTTTAGTATAAACCTGATGTTGATCGGTTAATATATAAGCATTCTTACATTGTACTTGTCATAACTTTTGATCCATTTGTCATGTTTATTCCATCTAGTTTCCAATATAAGACTAATGCCTTTTCAAAATTTTGGTCAGTTAAACTTATAGAATAATTTGGCTTAATTATGAATCGAACTTTTTGATAAATAAGATTTCCTTTAAGTTGTGCTATAATACTTTGTTCTATAGGTTCTTTAATTCTATCATCGGCTAATTCTAATTCTAAGGGAGTATCTATTCCTTCCTTAAAACAGGCTTTTATTATTATTTCAATGGTTGCTAATTATACAAATCTAAATGTGATTGGTTTATTTTTTAATATGTTGTTGATTTTAGTTATTTCTTCATTTAATACTTCTTGTGTTATTAATGGGACTCTAGTGTTACCTTGTATTTGTGTTATATCTATAACATGTTCTCTATCAGCCTATAACTAAATATTCTTCCTTTTTCCTTTTAAAGTACTTAGTCAATTCAAATTTTTTCTTTTCAATTATTTTATTAGGAGATAATGTAAATCCTTCATGCTTCAACGCATTATACCTTTGTAGATCAAAAATAGCTCTTTGATTTTTATGTTGTACAAGAATATCTTCATCGTAGTCAACTTCTTGTAATTCTTTATCCATTACTATCACTTTACGTATTATCTTCTTCTTCACTACTTCTTATTTCATTATTATCTATTTCGTATTCTAAGACATATATTTCTTCATCTGGTGGTATATTTTTTCTTCCAATTTCATACTCTGCTATATGTTGTTCAATAAAATTGACATTTTTTATGTTTTTATTAGTATTTTTATTCGTTTTTGTCTTACAATCTTTTGCTATATGACCTATCTGTCCACAATTATAACATCTACATCTTTTTGGATTTTTTGCATATTTATAGATTCTTCTTTTTATAAAGTAATTTTTATTTGATCGCTTCTTATTTTTATATTTTCCATATGGTTTGAAGCTTTTATATTGTCTTCGCATTGATTTGGGTCTTTTAGTTTTATATCTTGTGTTTAATTTGTGACAACCAAATTTAGGTATTTCATATTTTTCACAACAGTCACTTAGTTTAGCTTGTTTTCTAAATGCTTTTTGGTTATTGATTTCAATACAATAATTTTTATACCATGTTTGTAGAAATGATATTTGTTCACCTAGAGTTCCCTGTTTTAGGTTCCGTATAATATGCTTCTTGTACCATAATGTTTATAGGTATTGGCAATTTTTCAAAATATAATTTCCGAAATACAACTAGTTGTTCGGTGTGTTTCGGTTCCTAATTCATAATAATTCATTTGGAATGCACAATTATATTTGTTTAAATCTTCCGGAAACATGGAACATATTTGCATATTATATAGTTGGGACTTACAAGTATTCTTTCTTAGCTTCTCGCATATTTTAAATCGCATTTGGATTGCCAAATTCTCTTCGAATTATTTTTTCGTATTTTTTCAACATTTGTGTTGAATCTGTCATCTCTGTTCCTTCTATCTTAGTACTTCGCAATTCCGTTAATTCTGTAATTCCTATATTAGTTAAATAACTTTTTGCTATTCCCGTTATTGTGGCTTCGATATAATTTGCGCTGCACTAACTGGTATTTTAGCTTCTATTAATTTTGCATTTATTCTAGCTATCCAATTTTGTATTTCTAATTCAAGCATTTGTAGCACAATCTAGATTTAAAGTTTCACTTGTTTGGTTATCTCTCGGGTATGTAATCATTTTCAAATTTTCTTCGATATTTCCATATATAGTCATTATTTTTATGATTATACCCATATTTCTTCTTTTTAAAAGTAAGTTTATAATTTCTATTAGTTTCCATATAATCATAGTCGTCATCCGTGTAAGCCTTAGTAAGTGCGTTAATTTCTTCATCCTTTTCTCGAATTAAAGTCCGATTCTAAATGATTTGAATATCTAAATTCTTGACTAGATTGTTCGTAATAAAATTCTTCACTATTTTCTTCTAGAGTATTTTCCTCTATATTATTTACTTCTAGTCGTTCTATTTCAGTAGTTAAAGTTTCTAAAGTTTCTATGGTAGTATTATTTATTATTTCGTTATCTCGATCCGTGGATTTCGATATTTCGTATTTTCTTTAATGTTACATATAAGTTGTTCTTCAATTTTATCAAACCTATTGTTATATTCTATTGTAAGATTTTGTATCTCTTCATTAAAATTATTTTCTACTCTGTAGACTTTATCTAAAAGTTGTTTGGTATTAATATGTATTATTTTGATAGATTCTTCTATTTTTCTCATTCTTTCATCATACTTTCTTTCTAACTTTTCTAATTTTTTATAGATGTCATTAATTGTTTTACTGTCTTGATAGCTACTTTCTATATTTGTTATTTGTACTAAATTATTTTCTAGTGCTAGTCTTCTTTCCCTGTCAAATTCGTTTTCTAGTATCATTTGTTTTCTATCTTTTATTAAATAAAATCTTCCTTCACTTATTTCTGCAAATTGTCTATTTTGATTAGTCTTATGTATTTTAAATGGACCATCAGGGTATCTAATAATTTCTTCTTCAATGATTTTTTCATTTTTATTCATATTTCTAATTGTTCGCTAATTCTTTCATATTCAATTTCTATTCTTTTTCTTAAAAGTAAATCCGAAATAACCGAGAATATTCTTTAGTTATTTTCTTTTCTAAGATTTCATAACCTTGTTCTTCTAATTCTATTGGTAACTTAATATTACTAGACTCTGGTTTGTCTGGTTTATTTTTACTTTCATTTAGTATTTTTATAACTAACAGAATATTCGTATTAATTATTCTTAAACTAGTACCTAAGGGTTCTTCTTTCTCAAGTTCACTCATAAGTATAAGGCTGGTTTCCTATTTATCTTATAATTATTATAATCTGCTAGAATTTTCTTAACCACATTTTCCTGTTCCTTAATTTGTATTTCTAGTAGTTCTAATTGATCATCAAAAGGTTTTAACTCGTTTTCAATTTCATCATAGTTAGAGTTTTTATTAGAGAATTCATATGATAAGCAAATAATCAGGAAAATATTTAAGCAAATAAACAAGTGAATAGGTAATTAATCTGTTTCTTTATGAACTTTCTTTTAAGACTCAATCCCGTTTGCTCATAATAAACCTTAATCGGTTAATAACAATTCTATCAACTTTCATATATGTATTGCTAATCCGCTTTGACAACCCTTAAGCACTTAAGCATAATTAAATAAATTCATGTTTTTCAACCTCACCACATAGGTTTTATGCATCACGCCCTCAACGCCTTCTCATTCTCAACGGCTAAACGGGCTCCTGCTACCAATTGTCTCTTGGTTTCTAAACATGATTTTACTTAATCGGGGAAAGCATAATTAAGATAGCATACATCCTATATGAAATTATAGATTCATCTTAACTGATCTCAGTATTATTATAAACTAGGGGATTGAATTTAAATTCAGTTCATAAGGAAAGGGATTACCTTATCTGCTTCCATAATTACTTGTGAAATATCTTCTACGAGTATAACTCTGGGATAAACGGTGAATAGTAGCCTTATGAATAGTAGGCTCTGATACCAACTTTCGAGGGTAAAGCGTGTTTAAGATTTTGAGGAGAAAGATTTGTAGAGAGAGAGAAGAGAGATGTAGGGAAACTTGCTGATGATCCTTTGCTTCACCAGCTGATCTTATTTATAGGCAAAGTTATTACAAGTACCGTACAATTTTACAAAACTATTCATACTACTATTTGCTACAGTGAAAAGTGCTACAGTGAAAGTACTGTTCACTATTCACTATTCACATATTTTACGCGTTAGCCGCCTAACTTTTGTCCTGTTGTAACTATTACAAAGTTTATCTGTTACGGGAAAAACATCTTCCTATCCTATTTGTAGACAGGTGTTTTATTCTTGTATGTTGTGCTCTATCTGAGTAGTAGATGCTGCTGTAGATGATTCGGCTCTATCTTCATAGCTGTCCATATCTTCAATTATTGGTACAGTCATTTGTTTAACTCCACACATTTTACATGAGTGGTTATTATTTTGCTTTGCATCCAACCGCAATATCTTTGCAAAGTATCTTGGGTTAGAAAATTTCCGGGTAAGTTTCTTGTAATCGGTTCTTGGTGCGGATGGAGCGGGCTCCATACCCATGACTTAATAGTTTCGACCGTATCATGGCCATATGATTTGCTTTGAGAGATAATTAATGTGTTTAACTCTCTATGGTTTATCCAAACATAAGTCTTGACCATGTTAAGCAAGGCTTCATAAATTGCTTTTATCTTGACTGCCCTCTTTTCCTTGAGGAGGTCTGGTATCTCATTGTGGTTTAGTTCTGGCTGTGCCTTAATTTCTTCGGGAAAGATAAAATTGGCTGTGCAGCCCATTTTAACAACCCTAATACATTGTTTTATCTCAGAGAAAGTAACTTCGCCTGGGGCGGTATAGCATCTTACAAAAATCATAGGAGATTTTGTAATATGTAAGTAACTTTTAGCTGCTTTGTATAGCTCAGGAATTGATGATAGCTCTTCTCCATTCATTGTATATACTGAATTAAGAAGGCCATAATCATAAGCTGCTTTGATTAACTTTGCATTGCAACCAGGCAACGCTATTAACTCGTTTATCCTTTTTAAAGGATTGGTTACATATCCACCTTCGATTTCTCCATGGCGGTCTTTTGTGGTTATTTCTGGAAATGTATTTAGTCTGTTGGCAATAAGTAAGAAATTATCAATATATTTACGAACCGAAGGATTCATAGTTTGTTTAATTCCTAGGGTTAACTTTTCTTTGAAGGAGGTGGTATCCCGGTATAAGGCTTGGAAAATTTAGTTCGTTGATAACTGGAGTGGGGTTATAGGTTTGTAAGGACATACTTCGTTTGAAAGGAGGATTAACTTTTTTTGTTGTAATAATTCGGCTTTTATATTTTTGGCTAGTGCCAATATCTGCTTGCTCCTTACTAGGATTGCTGGAAGTGGCTGCTCTTTTCATAGAAGCAAGTTCTTCCATTAACTGTTTGAGCTGTATCTTGAGCTCTTGGTTTTCTAGAACCAATTGTTGAGCTATTTCTTGAGAGATAGTCTGCAAAACAATTTTCATTAGTTTTTAATAATTCAATAGAGAACTCATATTGATTGATGTCGGCTATTATTCGATTTATCTCCTTTCGTGTAATGAAATCTTGTAGTTTTTGAGTTAACCAACTTCTAACAGTTCTATTATCTGTTCTAATGATGAAATTACTATAAACTATGTAACATTCGAATTTTTTGATTCCATATTTTACTTGCTTTTAATTCCTTTTTATTTATATCCCAATTGATTTCATTTGCCTTAAATGTTCCTGAGTGATATCGACAAACATATTCTCTTTTATCGTTTTTATATCTATACTTTAATACTGCTCCGTAACCGTTATTAGTTTCACTAGCATCTGTTTCCACTATCCATGTAAATTCTTTGTCTTCATCGGGAAAGCTTAGTTTTGGTAGCTTTCTGACTAATTCTTTAATTTTTTCTAAAGTCTTTGTGTCAGTATCATTCCATCTAAAATCGTAGTCTTTCTTTAGTTTTTTAGTTAATGGTTCAAGATATTGTGATAGTTTAGGGATAAATTCTCTAACCCGATTGACTATTCCTAAGAACTTTTGTAATTCTTTTTTAGTATTAATTTCTTGCTGAAACTCTATAATTTTTTGGGCTATATGATCTTGCATTTTTATTCCAACTTTATCTATTTCAAATCCTAAGAATTCAATTTCCGTTTTAAATAATTCCATTTTCTTTTTACTTAAAACTATACCACTAGTTTTGATAATTTCTATAAATTGCTCTAATAACTTATAATGCTCTTCTTGAGTTTTCGAATAGATTAGTATGTCATCAATATAGACTACACAATTTGATAATTGATTTAAATATTTATCCATAAATGCTTGGAATCTTCCTCGGTGCATTTTTATATCCAAAAGGTAAAACATTCCAGTCATAGAATCCGTTAGGGACTTTGAATGCTTGTTAATTGTTTAGATTCTTCAGTTAGTTTTAATTGGTGAAAACCACTTTTACAATCAAATTTTGAAAAATAATTATATCCTTGTATTTGTCTCATTTTAAGTATTTTATTTGGTATGGGGTAATTGTATGTTATTGTTTTTTCGTTTAGGATTCTATAGTCGATAACCATTCTTGTTTTTCCTCTCTTTTGCTCGAAATGATTGTTAACTATAAAAGCACCGCTTACTATGTTTTGAATTACCTGGTCTAATTAGTTTTCCAACTACTAATTCTGTTATATGCATCTTAAATTCTTTTTCATCTCTTTGAGTATTATTAAAAGGTTTTTGTGATATGATACTATTTTGGTCTTTTAATGTTATTTGTATTTCGGTTTTATGCTTATGCCAATTTTCTAAAGGATTTTCGCTGCATAGTTCTTCTAACTTAGTTTTTAAAGGAGTAAGTTTATCTATATGTAATATTCCTATTTCTATTATGTCTAAATTGTTGATTCCTTTTTTGGTTTTCATTTTTTGGACTACTTTCGCTTCTTCTCCTATTTTACAATTTTCCCATTCTATTGGTAATCTTTCTTTATTAGTAACTACTTTGGCTTTTAGTTTATGTTGACAAGGGGTAAACAAAGTAAGAAATTCTTTATCTATACTAAAGGGTTTATATTGGTTTAAGAAATTAGTTCCTAATATAATATCTTTTCCAATTAATTCAAAGCAATATACCTTAGGTATGACTAGTATTTTATCCCAAATTTGTATTTTTATATTCGTTTGATAAAGAGTAATTTTACTACTATTATTATTAAATCCGTTTATTTTAAAGGGAGTGTTTAATCTTTTCCATTTTGGTAAATAATTTTCTTTCATAATTGTTGTTTGAGCTCCCGTGTCTACCATTGGTGTATAATATCTCTTTTATATTCATCAATGATTATTTTTACTAAAATATAAATTAAATTACTCATTTTTATTAAGGATAACTAGTTTATTTTTCATCTTGCGTAACTTTTGTTCTAAGACCTCTATATCTCTTGTTTTCTTTTGTTCTTCATTAGATAAAGTTCGTATACTATCTCTATGGCACTCTACAAATATTATGTATTGCAGTCTTTGACTTATATATGCCTTTTCTTCTTTAGCTATCTCTATCTGTTTTTGTAGTTTTATTAATTCTATCAAACTTGGTATAGCATTACTCATTGATTATTCTAGTTTTAGATTGGGTTTGATTATAAGTAAATTCAAAATAGTCTTGGTCTATATTCCAAGGTTTAACTTTTTCTAAAAATTCCTTTCCTAATATTATTTCATTGTTTAGGGTTATAACATATTCAATGTTTATTTCTTGCAAGGCAATTTTTGTTGTAAGGATTATTAATCTATTAAAGTTTTCATTAATTATTTTGTTAGTTAGATTCTTTAAGGGAATATAATTACTTTCTTTATTAACATCTAGTTTTGCAATTAAACTTTTAGTTTCTATTTGTATGTTTATGTAACATTCATGTGATTGTATTCGAATGGGTAGGTTGCCAGTTAAATCTCGTTTAGATCTAGAAACGCTTAATCGTTTCTTTACTATTTCTAAGTCTTCATAGTCCCGGTTTAGAGTATAATTTTATTCCTTTTTCTATAGGTAATATAAGACCCGAAAAAGGGGTATCTATAGTAATTGGTCTTAGTTTATTTTTAGTATAAACCTGATGTTGATCGGTTAATATATAAGCATTCTTACATTGTACTTGTCATAAGTTTTGATCCATTTGTCATGTTTATTCCATCTAGTTTCCAATATAAGACTAATGCCTTTTCAATATTTTGGTCGGTTAAACTTATAGAATAATTTGGCTTAATTATGAATCGAACTTTTTGATAAATAAGATTTCCTTTAAGTTGTGCTATAATACTTTGTTCTATAGGTTCTTTAATTCTATCATCGGCTAATTCTAATTCTAAGGGAGTATCTATTCCTTCCTTAAAACAGGCTTTTATTATTATTTCAATGGCTGCTAATTCTACAAATCTAAATGTGATTGGTTTATTTTTTAATATGTTGTTAATTTTAGTTATTTCTTCATTTAACACTTCTTGTGTTATTAATGGGACTCTAGTGTTACCTTGTATTTGTGTTATATCTATAACATGTTCTCTATCGCCTATAACTAAATATTATTCCTTTTTCCTTTTAAAGTACTTAGTCAATTCAAATTTTTTCTTTTCAATTATTTTATTAGGAGATAATGTAAATCCTTCATGCTTCAACGCATTATACCTTTGTAGATCAAAAATAGCTCTTTGATTTTTATGTTGTACAAGTAATATCTTCATCGTAGTCAACTTCTTGTAATTCTTTATCCATTACTATCACTTTCTGTATTATCTTCTTCTTCACTACTTCTTATTTCATTATTATCTCGTTTCGTATTCTAAGACATATATTTCTTCATCTGGTGGTATATTTTTTCTTCCAATTTCATACTCGCTATATGTAGTTCAATAAAATTGACATTTTTTATGTTTTTATTAGTATTTTTATTCGTTTTTGTCTTACAATCTTTTGCTATATGACCTATCTCGTCCACAATTATAACATCTACATCTTTTTGGATTTTTTGCATATTTATAGATTCTTCTTTTTATAAAGTAATTTTTATTTGATCGCTTCTTATTTTTATATTTTCCATATGGTTTGAATCTTTTATATTGTCTTCGCATTGATTTGGGTCTTTTAGTTTTATATCTTGTGTTTAATTTGTGACAACCAAATTTAGGTATTTCATATTTTTCACAACAATCACTTAGTTTAGCTTGTTTTCTAAATGCTTTTTGGTTATTGATTTCAATACAATAATTTTTATACCAAGTTTGTAGAATTGATATTTGTTCACCTAGAGTTCCTATTTTAGGTTCTCGTATAATATGCTTCTTGTACCATAATGTTTATAGGTATTGGTAATTTTTCAAAATATAATTTCCGAAATACAGCTAGTTGTTCAGGTGTTTCGGTTCCTAATTCATAATAATTCATTTGGAATGCACAATTATATTTGTTTAAATCTTCTGGACACATGGAACATATTTTCATATTATATAGTTGGGACTTACAGTATTCTTTCTTAGCTTCTGCATATTTTAAATCTGCATTTGGATTGCCAAATTCTCTTCGAATTATTTTTTCATATTTTTTCAACATTTGTGTTGAATCTGTCATCTCTGTTCCTTCTATCTTAGTACTTCGCAATTCTGTTAATTCAGTAATTCCTATATTAGTTAAATAACATTTTGCTATTCCCGTTATTGTGGCTTCGATATAATTTACCGCCGCACTAACTGGTATTTTAGCTTCTATTAATTTTGCATTTATTCTAGCTATCCAATTTTGTATTTCTAATTCAGCATTTGTAGCACAATCTAGATTTAAAGATTCACTTGTTTGGTTATCTCTCGGGTATGTAATCATTTTCAAATTTTCTTCGATATTTCCATATATAGTCATTATTTTTATGATTATACCCATATTTCTTCTTTTTAAAAGTAGGTTTATAATTTCTATTAGTTTCCATATAATCATAGTCGTCATCCGTGTAAGCCTTAGTAAGTGCGTTAATTTCTTCATCCTTTTCCGAATTAAAGTCCGATTCTAAATGATTTGAATATCTAAATTCTTGACTAGATTGTTCGAATAAAATTCTTCACTATTTTCTTCTAGAGTATTTACCTCTATATTATTTATACATATACATACATATATATATACATATACATATACATATATATACATATAAATATATATACATATACATACATATATATATATACATATATATATACATATACATATACATATACATATATATACATATACATATATACATATACATATATATACATATACATATATATACATATACATATATACATATATACATATATACATATATACATATACATATATACATATACATATATATATAGAGGCAAAATCATGTGAGAATGCTATTTAGGTGAGAAATGAGAAAGAATCACCATCATTGGATTAGATACAACAAACGGCCCGGATCTCATGCTATTGTTAAAACACCAAAGTTTTTTCTCCGTTGCGTTTTCTCCTTTTCTCTCTCCTCTTCCTTCTATTTCAAGCTTTCTCTCCGTTTCATGCAATCCTCGTGGCTGTCATATTGCGATACAAGAAGGTTAGTATTTCGAAATTTTGTTGCAATTATCTATATTCAATTTTCGCGATTTGGACAATTTGTTTTTGAGTTTTTGGTTGAATTTTGGACTTTTTTGAAATTTTGTTGCAAGCGAGTTAGGATCTCATCTTTTGCTTTCAATTTCTCTCTCTCTCGTTCTTCTCCTCGTTCTAAAGTTTGGAGTTTCAACTTTTTAAAGAAGAATACAATTATGGAAGAAAAAGTGAAAATGGGATTGTGGTTGAATCTAAATTAGAAGATTACACTTATCATGAGAAGAACAAGAACTGTAGATTTGTGAGTTAGTGAATTGTGTATTTACCATTTTACATTAGCATTTGGATTTAGCAATTTGCTAATTAGAGTTATAGGAAGTATTTTTTAGAGTTAGGACAAGTCTCCTTTAGAGTTATAGGAAGTCTTGTTTAAAGTTATAGGAAGTCTTGTTTAGAGTTGTAACAAGTATTCTTTAGAGTTATAACAAATTTTGTTTAGAATTATAGTTAGTGATAACTAGAGTTATGGTAAACGTTCTTTAGAGTTATAAGAACCGATTATGCATCGAATTCAAATTCTCTCGTCATCCCCAAATGGCAAATGTAGTAGTAAAATGTGGCTAGGTAGCTCGAAATAATAAATCGCAATTTGCTAGATATGTTCTGTTTTCCTCTCGTTATTTGATGGATTAAAGCGGCTTACACCAACAAAATCTCTCTATTTTTGTTTGTTTTTCAAACGGTTGCAGCAATTGGGTTGGTGGATTTTTTGATACACAAGGCAATTGAGGGATTTATCGAAGGAGGAAAGTATAGGAGAAAAGTGAAAAATATATTAAAGTTTTATTTACCTCAAGTTGAAGCTGCTTCATTTTTTAGCATAGTATTAGCATTTTTATGGCAAAAAGTTGTTAGATTGGCCTAAGTTTATGTTTCATTTCATATTATGGAGTAGCTTTTTTATGTCATTAGCAGCTGGGATTCTCCTAATTTACTTCCAAAAGCCTTCTACCGATGCATGTGGAGCTGCCCTTGTTGCATTTGCAATTGGAAATGGATTATATTCTTGTTGGGTAACTCAAAGAACTCGCTTCGTACCAAAATCTTGATAAAATCGCTCGAACCAATATCGAAATTTCTCGATTCAAATCATCCTACATACTATATGCTCGTTGTCGGGTTCTTGTGGATGTTTCTATAGATTTTTGCTATGATTTGAGCTTTGAAATTCTATTTTCCACCATTGGTTGTTATTGCACTAGTTTTGAGCTTAGCTTGGACTACTGAGGTGATTAGAAATGTGGGTAATTTAACCTGTGAGCAGAGTAATTGCTCTTTATTACCTAAGAGGAATGCAGTCTATTATTTTTGCTTCCAAAGGGCACTTACTAGGAACCTTGGAAGTGCTTTAGTGCTTGTCTTTACAATTATAGGAAGTAGTATTTAGAGTTATGGCAACACTTTTTTAGAGTTATAGGAAGTAGTAATTAGAGTTATGACAACACTTCTTTATAGTTGTAGAAGATACTTACTAGAGTTACACCAACTTTGTTTAGAGTTTTATGCAATAGTAATTAGAGTTATGAAAATGAAAACACTAGTTTAGAGTTATAGGAACTAGAAAGTAATAATTAGTTCATATAACTCTTAACAACTATAATTCATAAAACTCTAATCAAATGTCGCCATAACTCTAACTACTAGTCTATATAACTCTAATCAAATGTTCGCTCAACTCTTAAATACTGGTTCATGTAACTCTAATCAAATGTTGATGTAACTCTAACTTTGACTTCCTATAACTCTATCAAATGTTTGCATAACTATAAATTCTACTTCCTATAACTTTAATCAAATGTTTGCATAACTCTAACTTTTATTTCCTATGACTCTAAATAAATGTTGCCGTAACTCTAACTTTTATTTCCTATGACTCTAATTAAATGTTGCCGTAACTCTAACTACTTGTTTATATAACTTTAATCAAATGTTGCAAGTTGATAGCCTGTTATCTCAATTGGCGAGTGTTTTGTGTGCAAACACAAAAAATATGTGGGTTTGACTCCCACACAGGCTTTTATTATTTGATATGCTTTTTTTAATGGCCTTGTTCAGTTTTTAGGATGTAATTTTTCTCCCTTACATATTGAGGTGGTAAAAGAAGAAATAAATTACACTAGCTTGAATCACAATAAGAAAACAAGTTCGACTTTACTTAAAATTTACAGGAGTGCAATTGTAGACAACAATTTGTTCTATATTTTAGGTTTCTAACTTGTAACAAGAGTCATTTCATAACCTATGTGGGAATCGAACCCACATCTTGTGCGTAGCACAATGCTCTTCCATTTGAGCTAATAGGTTTTAAAGTGTTCGAACATGATGTGCCCAAAAAGCCAGCAACATCCTTGCAAACAGTATTAGTAAACTAATAAGACACTCACATGACTCATGACTATGGCTTTCTTTTATACGTATCGTTTACCAAATATGGTTGAGGTTTATGTTTTCTAAATTCGATCACAGAGATACAACATAGGATTAAAAAACATCAATTAACAATTAAAATCAGAACTGCCTAATGTACTTTGTGATAGTCTGATAATGTGACCGCCGTGTATTAATAATGGAGTCGAATTTGGAAAACTTAATGGTCGTGAACTTCTTATTTAGACCATGGAGGTACTCCAAATTGAACAAAGTAAACATGATTACAAAGTGAAAATCATAATTTAGAAGTAAGTATAACTTACAGTGCTCCTAAATTTTACAAGTGAAGAACCATAGACGAAACAGCGCCTCCACAATTACAATATGATATAATGCATAACACAACAACAAAAATGAAAAATCAAACCAGCAAAAAAGAACGTTACTATCTGTAATTTGCAGATTAAAATGTGAATTTTTTTATCGAATTAAGAAAACACAGAGAATCAAGATCAGTCTCATAATAACTCATCAGTGACATAGATACTAGGTTTATACACCCCATCGATCTCTAAAATGCAAAGTGACAAAAGTTAAAAGACTTAATCACCACTATTCAATTATATAGTTATTTTTGTTCTTGGATTGAGTCAACATGTTTAATTATACCAAGAAGACAATTGAGAACTCTTCTTGTCAACATCACAAATATTAGTAATTGATTGTAAATGTGCATGCTTGCTAAAGTGATTTTCTTTCTCGATAACAAAATTGTATCATCAGATCATTCAACTTTCTTTAGTCCAATTGTATGCGTCAATTTAGGAGATACAAGATCGATTCATGGTGTAAGAAAAACAAAAACAAGATCAATTCAAAAGATTTAGTTGGCGTTAAAATTGCAGAACAAACAATTGAAGTCCCACGACCGCCAGTCCCCATACAGTAATCAAAATTCGTTTCACAACAACAACAACAATTTCGAATATAATCTTGAGTATAGCAACAATTTCGAATATACCAACAATTTCAAAATTCTAAAAAAAAAACGAAAAATTAAACAAAATACTAACCTTCTTCTCCCATATTGTATGGGTCTATTGAACTAATCTTGAGTGCCGAATTTCACGAATAATTTGGGACGAAATTCACTGAATTGATATTGGAAAAGAAAATTTAACGTATCATGGATTGAAAGCAGAGAACCGAAATAAGAGAGAGAGGAGAGAAGAGAGAAGAGAGAGAAAGTAGGTTATGCGTGAGAAGCGTTTAAAATTTGGGGTTTTGCTTTTTTTAAGGTTTTAATCTTGGTCATTAAATGAAACATGATCTAAGGGTTAGAATTTCTTCTCGGTTCTCATGTAAAACTCCCTTCTCACTTGAACTCAATTCTATATATATATATATATATATACACACACATATATATATATATATATATATACACACACATATATATATATACACACACATATATATATATATATATATACACATATATATATATACACATATATATATATATATACATATACATATATACATATACATATATACATATACATATATATATATATATACACATATTTATATACATATACATACACATATTTATATACATATATATACACATATTTATATACATATATATACACATATTTATATATATATACATATATATACATATATACATATATATACATATATATACATATTTATATATATATATACATATATATACATATATATATATATATATACATATTTATATATATATATACATATACATATATATATATATATATATATATATCATATTTATATATATATATACATATTTATATATATATATATTGGGAATTCAAGTTTGGTAGAGGAATTCACATAGAAGAGTTCACTACTAGTGCTTACCAACGTCAAATGTCCATCCAACTGCTTGATAATGAGTCAGTCAAAACACATATAAGTCAAGGTTTTAGGTATATCCATTTTGGTTGTGTCCAAATAGCTGTCAAGCCAATGGTCGATTAGGTATTGATTGTCCAGTTATGCTTGCTCTAAGGGATAAATCTCTTAGGTCTTTCAATGATTCTTTATTAGCTTTGACAATTACTAATATTTGTCAAGGTCCAATTTATTTCAATCTGTTTTCCAAATTTGAGTAAAGACCTTAAGGATCCTTGAATCTTTAACTATGATGTTAGTCTTTCAAAAGATCTCCAATTTGAAGGTGCAAGAAACTTTTCCATTATTTATCGTGTTTATTACAAACTTTTAAATACTCAAATGAATCTGAGGTGTAGAATACGTTTTGCTCCTGGTGAAACTCTACTTTTTAAAGTTGAACATGGCAAAGCAACTACACACGTTCCAGCAGAAGCTCTTGCATGGGATAAAGTAACCGTTCCAGATGAGTGGCAACTTAAAACCCCACCAATTCCAAAATCTTTAAATGAATCAAAGGTTGAACAGATAATTGAAGAACCGGATGGCGAGTTCTTACTAGATTGAATTCGAGTAGGGAGTTTCCATCTTCTTCTTCCAATTATGATTTTCAAAGTGCTAGATCTTCTTGTTCTTTTGAAAGATCAAGTACTTTTCCAAATACAGAAGAATTTACATCCACTTCTCAAAATTACAAGGTTTTCGAAAAATCTCCTATTCCAGAAATAGTTGATGATAATGACTTTCCATCACCAACTAAGTGTGATATGAGACCTCCAAAGATCTCTAGTTTGAATGTCCTCACTAGAGAAGGATTTCAAATTGATAAACCAATGCTTCAAAAAGATTTTGCTAATCCAGTACATCTTGAAAAATGAAATTGGTTATTCTCCAATTTTGATAAACCTACCACAAAATTTATCCGTGAGCAGTACTATGCAAAGCTGGATAAGTTATCTGCAAATATTCCATTTTTTACTTGGCTTCCAATTTATTTAAGTAATCAAAAGATTTCTTATCCATTTTCTAATTTATGTGTTAAGTTTAATATTGCTAAAAAATAGACTCTTCAAAACAGTGAACTCGTTTCATCTATCCATCCTCCACTAGCAGGTTTGCAGGTTACTTCTAACGAAGGAACTTGTGAAGCTGCTCCATATAAAGTAGGAAGAGATGCTGATGATAAATCAGGTCCTACTTTAGGAGATATAAAAAAGGTTTATGAACAAAATAATTTTTCCAACACAATTTTACATACGATTTCCAAACAAGTTGCTCAAATATCAACTCAAATTGATTATTTATCTTCCAAAACTTCTGATCCTCAATCTTCAAAAGAAATTGATGATTTTTCACATAAATGAAATGGAATCTCTTCTGAACACAGTAGTCCAACATTTCCAAATGAAATTTCAAGGCCACTTATTCACGTTCCAAATGTTTTTTCAATTTCAAAAGGTATTGGAAATAGCAATAATGCACTTTTGAAAAGAATTTCTGAAAAATTAGATAAAATCACGTGTCTAGAAAAGGATAAAAGGGCAAATGAAATTGCTCAAGCCTTTTCTTCAGGTGATGAATCTCCATCTCAAAATAATTGAATTCATTACAAAAACTGGAGCAATAATCCAATGCGGAATTATTATTCCAGGCCTACACCTCCAGATCTTCAATTTAAAGAAAGAGTTCGAATCTGATCATTCTCTCCAATTTTGTTCAAAAGGACTTTGTGTTATTTCCAAAAAGAAAAAGAGAAGGAATTACTTCTCGAAATTATTGATAAAATTCACGATAGTGATATTAGAAAACAATATCTTGAAAGATTAAGAGAAATTGTTTTAAAATCTTCTCCACTAGAAGAGAAGGGAAAACAAGTTTCTTTTAGTCTCCAAACAATACTTGATGATTCTCCTTATCATCAAGCGTTTATTTCTCCAGTTAATACCCAAGATATTCAAAGTGAGGTGATCCAAATAAAATCTCAAATTAAAGATCTTGAGCAAAATATTTTAAAACTTCAAACAAAAGATTTAGAGCTTGAGGTAAAAATTACACTTCTTCAAATTTCTAATTTTGAAACAGGAGACATATAACAGAACCTCCTCCTATTCCAACTGATTCTATCCAGTTTACGAAAATCCAATTGATAACGAAAAATTCCTTCAAATTATTTAACGATTTAATTATCAAAAATGGTATTGTCCAATTACGTTAGTTGTTGATCATGATTTCCAAATTTATGATATTGCGTTATTTGGTAGTGGTGTGGATCTCAATTGTATTAAGGAAAGACTAATTGCTTCTAAATACTATGAGAGGACCACTTGGGCATTTGACTAGTGCTAATGGTCAAAAACTCCAAATTAATTATAAACTTTCCATAGCTTCCATTTTTAATGATGATTATTACTTTCAAACTCCATTTACCCTTGTTAAGGATCTTAATTACAATATTGTCCTTGGCACTCCATTTTTAACTCAGATTTATCCATTTTCAGTTAATGAAGTAGGCATTCATACTTCCATATGTGACAAAATAATTTCTTTCAAATTTTCTCTCAAATTACAACATAGTGATGTCCATCTTCTTCAAACTAATTCTATTTATAAACAACTCAATATGATTTCTCGAGAACGAACGGGATGAAGAATTCCAAAAAGCAACAAAGAATAGGAGATAGTTAAACATCCTACTGGGTGGCATTCCTGTGTCTACCAATCAATTCTCAAATCTTTCAAACTTCCCTCCAATTTCTTATGCCCAAACCATCTCTCAAATACCGCAATCCTTAAATCCTCCTCTCGAATTCCCACAGATATTTCTTATATTCTCAAACCCACACGTCAAAATCTTTTTTTAACCACATTCACTACAAATAAATTTTCCAATGAAGATTACTACAAAAAAAATCTCTGATTTTACCCATAGATATATTCCAAAAAATTTCAACCGGTGGTATCCCTTTGAGATTACCAAACCAATCCAATATTACGAAATATTCTCCGTGATACAAATTCTCGTAATTTCGGGGATAATATTACAACCTCCACAAATTATTCCAAATGTTTAATCTTCCAAGTTCTTTCCAGTACTAACTGGAATATGTCTCTCACAAAATCCAGATCCTTTTCATCCAATTGCCAAGATCCTACTATTCCAAATACTTATACTTATTACGATTATATCCAAGCTTGGTTTAATTCTTTCCTTGTCCAAAGCTATGACCACTCCTGGTTCATTAGCTTTCATCCAGAAAAATAAAACATTTCCAATATGGTTTCTAGAATGGTTGGAACGTTATGGTGCCACCACAAAAAGCTTTCCCGACGAAATTCGGGATTCTTTCCAAATATATTGTTCCAAATCCAATATTGAAGAATGATTTGAATTTTCCAATATTTTGTATTTTTGCCGGACATTTCGAATTTCATGGATAATGTTATGGCATTATTCACTTATCAAACACTTTCCCGATAAACCATTTTCCGTTACTCAGGAGTTTAGGGTCAAGTGGTGGAAGAATTTCCAAATTTAACCAAAACATCAGGAATGTGTATCCAAATATTTTTAATATGGTCCATCGGCCTTGAAAGATTATAATGAATGGAAAAAAAGGGTTTGCAAGCAATATCAACAGTCCCAAAGAACTTCCTTCGGCTCCTCCAACAATGAATCAATACCCCTCCTATTCCAAGTCCAAATCCAAGAATAAGGCCCATTTTGATCAGCCGAACTTTTTGGACAATTTCTACAGTTCATCCAAAGAAAGTGCAAAGGGTTCCTCTTCCAAAAGTTCCAGATCTTCTAAGGCTTCCACCCCACATGTATATGGTGGTCCATGTGCTCGGGACCCATTTGATTTACGATAATACATGTATCCAAAGTTTATTCCAAATTGCCTAGAATTCAACTCCAAAGAAAGATAAGCATTCCAAAGATCAAATTTCCAACAAAGTCAAAAGATGAATAGTGAACAAAAAAAAGTAACCTAGGTGAACGAGTACCCATGAATAGTACTTTCGTCCAATTTTGTCAAAAGCTACGGCGCACTTTCAAAAGCAATGGAAGAAGTTCGTCCAAATTGTCCAAAGCTTGTAAAAGAAAATAGTTAGATTCCAATATGTAATTATTTTGTCTACTCCAATAATTGTATTCAAATTATTGTACCCCTTTCCCCGGGTCTATAAATAGACTCATTTGTATCCAATGTAATACAAAGCGAAAAAAGAGCGAATTTAGAGCAAGAAAAATATAGAGCAAAATAGGGAGAGTTTGATCGAAACAAAAACTTTGTAATTTCCAAGTTATCAATACAAGTAAAAGTTTCAATCATCCTTTCTAGTACTTCTATAAGCTCTCATTCTCACTCCAACATTTAAATTACCATATTAGTTTTTCCATATTAGTTTTTAGTTTTAAATTGCATTTTCCATTTAAAGGTTCAGTTCTTTAAAGTTAATCTGCTTTGAACTGTCCTGGGTCCCTTCCTGTATATATATATATATATATATATATATATATATATATATATATATATATATATATATATATATATATACACATACATACATAGCTAAAACAAGAACTTAAGGTACCTTTATGATATCTAAACCTAGTAGGAAGACAAGTTTATCAATACATATACATATAAACATTAATAAGATGTCGAATCAAAATATAACTATGTTGAATTTTTACAAAGCTAAAACAAGTTTATTAATAAATAGAGAGCAAATGGTGGCAGAGTGCAAAACCAAGTATATATGTTCATTCTTACTTTTGCTTTGTTGAAACGAGATTACTCATTTACTCTTACTTATGGAGTATACATATGAAGAGGTAAACTCATATTTAGGTCAGTGAGAATCAACAAGGTTATCCTATATCCAGCGAGTAGTGTTGTGGAGGGGGGCAAGTCAATAACTAGAGGTCCTTTTTGTTTATGCTGATTTTTGCCTAAGCGACAATATTAGTTATGGGGACGACAACAACCAGATTTATATGATGTATGATATGCAAATACGAAAAGGGATTCAATGGGGAACGACACAAAGGACTGTTGACGCGGAAAAACCCCAATGAAGGTGGGTAAAAACCGCGGATGGATGTAAGTTCACCAATCCACTATATGCAATCGTCACTTAAAGTGAATGGCAATCAATATACCCCAAGATATTTGTTCTAAGTACAAGAGTTGTTTATTTGAGTAAAAGTTAGAAAGCTGATAAAAATGTAAAGTATGAATAATCTCGAAATGGTGGCAATTGCTAGTATGTTTTGTGTATGAACCTTGCAGCTCTAGTGCCTTTAAATAGCAATGAACCAGCTGCAACGTGCATCCTAAGATCTCAGAGATAGCTCCGCATGATCTCCGCACAATCTCAACAGATCTCCTGCATCCGTGCCATTCTGCATTTACTTCCACCTTAAATGATAACTTCAGCAACAACATAGCAGTCATGCCTCCTTATTCCTCGGGCATCAGTTAGACCCTTGACTTAGTCATAACGTCGATGTCGTGTCTGACCATGTCAACGTCTCTGTCTCATTACGTCAACTTTAACCTGAAATTTTAGCCATGACAGTTTGCCCCCAATTGTTGTAATGAGGATTACGTTAGAGTCATAAAACAATTGTCACTTTAGAACCTTGCATTAACTCGGACAGTGACGCAGTAAGTCAATTAGTAACAAGATAAATTTCTGAAAAAGATAACTCAAAAGTCATATGTAAGAGATAAGTAAATTCAAAGATAATTAAATTTCCTTTGGCAATTAAAAACTATCCGTTAATGTTTAAATCAATAGTACAAAAAATCGTGCCAGTTAAGCCAAAGCCACACGCAAAATTTCTCTCTCCTCCAAGAAACCCTGAACTTCCCCTTGAATGCTCTAGAATTCTCCGGAGAAGCTCGACTGAATCACCTCGTCTCACCAGGTAAAATCCGTCACTTTTAACTTCAATTCACACAAATTTCTTGCTTTTTCTTCGAATCTATGGGTCCAAGTAGGCGTAGAATTAGGAATTACATCAAGAATCATGAGAAAAATAAGGCGAAAGAAAAGATTATAGAAGAGGGAAACGAAATTGACGATGATCAATCAACTATGTCAAAAGAAGACCTAATGAAACTCTTAAACCCAGGAAATTTACCCACCGACACGATCTTGAAAAACGGTGAACCTCATGAACGTCCAGAGGATTGCCCTGTTGACTGGGTGGTTCTTTATGAATATCCGTTCAAAATAAGTCTTAGGCTTCCTTATCTGGCCATAGTTAGGGAAATTCTACAGGCTTTCCAAACTAGTCCGGGCCAAATAATGCCCCAAGTCTGGAGGGTTCTTAGTGTTATCGACAGGGTCGCGTTGGTTGAAGGAGTACCATCGAATGACAGAGGATGGAAGGGTGATTATCTCTTTGTGAAAAAATCGTCTCTTGGCGAATAAGGGAAATTCTTAATCGGAGGCTGGAATATGGAAGGTTCGTGAATTTTCTTACGATTTTTCCTAACGTCACGATGTTAACACTGTACTTACGTCGTTTCTTTTGTAGGTCTAGATCCGAAGCTGTTCGTTCACAGGGAGGAATTGGAACAAAGGTGCGTCAAATTCTTGGAGTTTAGCGTAGAAGATCGTTCGTTTGAAAAGATATAGACTGTTGATCAAGGCAGCTTCTCTTTAATGGCCTCTGGTAAGAATTCGTCCTTCTCAAATCGTTAAACACCGCTGTTGTAATTGGTCTTTAGTACGTCTTGTTTCTTTACGACGTGACTCTTCACACATCTAGACAAAGGGGGTCTCCGGACAAGTCGAGGCCTTAACCATGGCAATTGGTCTTTAATACGTCTTGTTTCTTTACCGCATTGTCCACTACGTCGTCTGGGAAGCAGGTACATCACGACGTTGTCCATGTTGAAGATGACGACGCTGCTGTGCAATAACCAAAAGTTCGTAAGTCTGAATTTCCTGCCCCTCCTGACAAGGAGGGACCATCATACTCCGTGACAATTCCTAACTCTTCACAAAAATGACTGAAGCTTTGAAGAAGAATGGTGAAGAGTTGGAAAATTTGCAGAAGCAATTTGCAGACGTTGAGGAGGCGTCGAAGATTGAAATTGAAGCGCTACAAACTCAAGTCGCAGCGCAGAAGAATGAATTGGATTTGATAGAAGCTGAGGTGACCACGACGGTCAGAGGCAAACTCATGCATCAATACATGATGAAGCGCACAACGTTATGAAATCCTCAAAAAGAGATTGACCTGTACCTCAAATGGGTAGGTTCAATGAAAGACTTAGCAGATCCAGGCGATTTAAACTAGGCGACGGCGGAATCTTCTGCGAACATTGACCAATAAGAGGATGACATCGTTGTTACCAGCGCAACACTGATAACGTCTGACTTACCTCAAGGTGACAACATAGAGAAGGAGGTCGTACCTGAAGTTCAAGTGTCGAAGAAGTATGCTGATGACAATGTGAATGATGCTCCTGGCGTTTAGCCGTTTTAAAACTTTTAACTTTTGCTTGAAAACAATGGATCTTTTGGGTTATTCGTGTCAATAATCGAACATATGTAGTTTTAACTTTTGGGTCACTCATGGGAGTGACCATGACTTATGTTTGCTTTTGGCCATTCGTGGGAATGGTATGATGTTTTACTTTGTGCAAATAATCTATCGAAACTTATGTCGTGCCGTTTTCTGGCGTTTAAGTACGATGATCAGGCGCTTTGAAAGCCTTTCTCTTTCGTATAGGTTATGTTTCACTAAAATGAAAATTGACTATGCATCAAACACATTTACTTACTTGCCATGAGCTGGTTGAGTGTTTGCGACGCTGTTAAACTTTTGTGAATGGCGTTGAGATATTATGACGGCGTATGATGCGAATGTAACTTTATTGGCGTCGTTTTCAATGCTTTGTCATTCTAGTTGACTTATTACACAAAATTAATTGTTGGTCGCTTCGTCTGAACGTCGCGATCTTATTGAAAAGCATGAAAAATCCTATAAAAGAAACACTCAGTAATGCTCCGTCCTTGACATTTCAACGACTCTACGATGACATGTTCATCACTTATTGAATACAAAAGAAATAAAATAAAATGTTACTTAGAACTTAGCTAGAAGAAATATCTTTTGAGATGGACAGCGTTCCAACTACGTGGAACCATGGTTCTGTCGTGTCGGACCAACTGATATGCGCCATTACCAACGACCTTGCTGATTTGATAGGGACCTTCCCATTTTGGACCTAGCTTACCTGCGTTGGGCTCTTATGTGTTCTGGAAGACCTTCCTTAACACCCAGTCACCTTCAATGAATGACTTGGCTTGTACGTTTTTGTTAAAACTCCTTGCGATAATCTGCTGTTGCGCTGCCATGCGTATCAACGCTGCGTCTCGTAATTCCTCTATGGTATCTAGGTCGCTGATCAGTTCGTCACGATTTTGCTGCTCTATCATCAGACCATACCTGGCAGTTGGAATACTTACCTCAGCTGGTAGGACTGCCTCGCAGTCATAAACCAGTGAGAAGGGTGTTTGTCCAGTCGCATTGCGTGGCATCGTGCGATTTGCCCACATGATAGCTGGCAACGCTTCTGCCTATTTTCCTTTCTTAGTAGTGAGACGCTTCTTCAATGTGTCTATGACAGTCTTGTTGCTGGACTCTGCTTGTCCATTGGCCAGAGGATATCAGGGCGTTGATGTCAGCAACGTGATGTTCCATTCGGCGCAGAAGTGCTTTGTGTTTATCGCTGATAAATTGCGACCCATTGTCGCATATAATTTCTGACGGAACACCAAACCTGCAAATAATGTTAGTATGTATAAAAGAAATTACCTCGTTGTCACGTACTTGTTGGAAGGAATCTCTATCCACTTAGAAAAGTAATATGTTAGTGCTAACATAAAGACCTTCTGTCCTGGGGCTGGAGGTAGTTTACCAACTATGTCCATTCCCCATTTCATGAGTTAAAGTTGGATGCAAAATTTCACAAGGTTTGTGCGTCATACCTGCGTGTCGTTGACAACTGTCACATGTGGTGACGAACCTGATTGCGTCTTGCTTCATTGTTGGCCAGTAATAGCCCATTCTCAAAGCTCTGTTGGATAGGCTGCGTCCTCCAGAATGGATTCCACATGTCCCTTCATTTACATCGTGCAAAACTTGCTCCCATTGATGCTTCTCTAAGCAACGCAAATACGGCCCAGCGACGGACTTTTTGAATAGCACTCCTTGAATGATGACGTATCTAGATGCCTTGAAGCGAACTCGTTGCGCTTCGTTCGCCTTCTACGGAAGTACATCATTAGTTAAATAGTTGTAAATAGGTTTCGTCCAACTAATGCTTACCTCGACGTTTGCAGGGATGTCGTCGTTGGTTTCGTCAATGGTGTCGTCTTCACTGGCGCAACGTCATCATTTGATTGGCCATCATCATCGTTGTTGATCGCGGCGATGACGTCTATAACGTCTTTTGCACTTGCTTATCGCTGGAGTCATAAGGTGAATGATTGGGACGGAGGTGAACGACACGTCTCTCAAAGATGATCCAAGATTGGCTAAGGCATCTGCTTGCGTGTTCTGATCTCATGGTACCTCCACAAATTCCAATATTACAGAAATATTCTCCGTGATACATATTCCTGTAATTTCAGGGATAATATTACAACCTCCACAAATTATTCCAAATGTTTAATCTTCCAAGTTCTTTCCAGTACTAACTGGAATATGTCTCTCACAAAATCCAGATCCTTTTCATCCAATTGCCAAGATCCTACTCTTCCAAATACTTATACTTATTACGATTATATCCAAGCTTGGTTTAATTCTTTCCTTGTCCAAAGCTATGACCACTCCTGGTTCATTAGCTTTCATCCAGAAAAATAAAACATTTCCAATATGGTTTCTAGAATGGTTGGAACGTTATGGTGCCACCACAAAAAGCTTTCCTGACGAAATTCAGGATTCTTTCCAAATATATTGTTCCAAATCCAATATTGAAGAATGATTTGAATTTTCCAATATTTTGTATTTTTGCCAGACATTTCGAATTTCATGGATAATGTTATGGCATTATTCACTTATCAAACACTTTCCTGATAAACCATTTTCCCTTACTCAGGAGTTTAGGGTCAAGTGGTGGAAGAATTTCCAAATTTAACCAAAACATCAGGAATGTGTATCCAAATATTTTCAATATGGTCCATCAGCCTTGAAAGATTATAATGAATGGAAAAAAAGGGTTTGCAGCAATATCAACAGTCCCAGCAACTTCCTTCGGCTCCTCCAACAATGAATCAATCCCCCTCCTATTCCAAGTACAAATCCAAGAATAAGGCCCATTTTGATCGGCGTGAACTTTTTGGACAATTTCTACGGTTCATCCAAAGAAAGTGCAAAGGGTTCCTCTTCCAAAAGTTCCAGGATCTTCTAAGGCTTCCGGCCCACATGTATATGGTGGTCCATGTGCTCGGGACCCATTTGATTTACGATAATACATGTATCCAAAGTTTATTCCAGCTGTCTAGAATTCAACTCCAGCAAAGATAAGCATTCCAGCATCAAATTTCCAACAAAGTCAAAAGATGAATAGTGAACAGTAAAAAGTAACCGGTGAACAGTACCCATGAATAGTACTTTCGTCCAATTTTGTCAAAAGCTACGGCGCACTTTCAAAAGCAATGGAAGAAGTTCGTCCAGCTGTCCAAAGCTTGTAAAAGAAAATAGTTAGATTCCAATATGTAATTATTTTGTCTACTCCAATAATTGTATTCAAATTATTGTACCCCTTTCCCTGGGTCTATAAATAGACTCATTTGTATCCAATGTAATACAAAGCGAAAAAAGAGCGAATTTAGAGCAAGAAAAATATAGAGCAAAATAGGGAGAGTTTGACTGAAACAAAAACTTTGTAATTTCCAAGTTATCAATACAAGTAAAAGTTTCAATCATCCTTTCTAGTACTTCTATAAGCTCTCATTCTCACTCCAACATTTAAATTACCATATTAGTTTTTCCATATTAGTTTTTAGTTTTAAATTGCATTTTCCATTTAAAGGTTCAGTTCTTTAAAGTTAATCTGCTTTGAACTGTCCTGGGTCCCTTCCTGTATATATATATATATATATATATATATATATATATATATATATATATATATATATATATATATATATATATATATATATATATATATATATATATACACATACATACATAGCTAAAACAAGAACTTAAGGTACCTTTATGATATCTAAACCTAGTAGGAAGACAAGTTTATCAATACATATACATATAAACATTAATAAGATGTCGAATCAAAATATAACTATGTTGAATTTTTACAAAGCTAAAACAAGTTTATTAATAAATAGAGAGCAAATGGTGGCAGAGTGCAAAACCAAGTATATATGTTCATTCTTACTTTTGCTTAGTTGAAACGAGATTACTCATTTACTCTTACTTATGGAGTATACATATGAAGAGGTAAACTCATATTTAGGTCAGTGAGAATCAACAAGGTTATCCTATATCCAGCGAGTAGTGTTGTGGAGGGGGCAAGTCAATAACTAGAGGTCCTTTTTGTTTATGCTGATTTTTGCCTAAGCGACAATATTAGTTATGGGGACGACAACAACCAGATTTATATGATGTATGATATGCAAATACGAAAAGGGATTCAATGGGGAACGACACAAAGGATCTGCTGACGCGGAAAAACCCCAATGAAGGTGGGTAAAACCGCGGATGGATGTAAGTCCACCAATCCACTATATGCAATCGTCACTTAAAGTGAATGGCAATCAATATACCCCAAGATATTTGTTCTAAGTACAAGAGTTGTTTATTTGAGTAAAAGTTAGAAAGGCGATAAAAATGTAAAGTATGAATAATCTCGAAATGGTGGCAATTGCTAGTATGTTTTGTGTATGAACCTTGCGAGCTCTAGTGCCTTTAAATAGCAATGAACCAGCCGCAACGTGCATCCTAAGATCTCGGAGATAGCTCCGCATGATCTCCGCACAATCTCAACGGATCTCCCCGCATCCGTGCCATTCCGCATTGACTTCCACCTTAAATGATAACCTCAAGAACAACATAGCAGTCATGCCTCCTTATTCCTCGGGCATCAGTTAGACCCTTGACTTAGTCATAACGTCGATGTCGTGTCTGACCATGTCAACGTCTCTGTCTCATTACGTCAACTTTAACCTGAAATTTTAGCCATGACAGTTTGCCCCCAATTGTTGTAATGAGGATTACGTTAGAGTCATAAAACAATTGTCACTTTAGAACCTTGCATTAACTCGGACAGTGACGCAGTAAGTCAATTAGTAACAAGATAAATTTCGGAAAAAGATAACTCAAAAGTCATATGTAAGAGATAAGTAAATTCAAAGATAATTAAATTTCCTTTGGCAATTAAAAACTATCCGTTAATGTTTAAATCAATAGTACAAAAAATCGTGCCAGTTAAGCCAAAGCCACACGCAAAATTTCTCTCTCCTCCAAGAAACCCTGAACTTCCCCTTGAATGCTCTAGAATTCTCCGGAGAAGCTCGACTGAATCACCTCGTCTCACCAGGTAAAATCCGTCACTTTTAACTTCAATTCACACAAATTTCTTGCTTTTTCTTCGAATCTATGGGTCCAAGTAGGCGTAGAATTAGGAATTACATCAAGAATCATGAGAAAAATAAGGCGAAAGAAAAGATTATAGAAGAGGGAAACGAAATTGACGATGATCAATCAACTATGTCAAAAGAAGACCTAATGAAACTCTTAAACCCAGGAAATTTACCCACCGACACGATCTTGAAAAACGGTGAACCTCATGAACGTCCAGAGGATTGCCCTGTTGACTGGGTGGTTCTTTATGAATATTCGTTCAAAATAAGTCTTAGGCTTCCTTATCTGGCCATAGTTAGGGAAATTCTACGAGCTTTCCAAACTAGTCCGGGCAAATAATGCCCCAAGTCCCGGAGGGTTCTTAGTGTTATCGACAGGGTCGCGTTGGTTGAAGGAGTACCATCGAATGACAGAGGATGGAAGGGTGATTATCTCTTTGTGAAAAAATCGTCTCTTGGCGAATAAGGGAAATTCTTAATCGGAGGCTGGAATATGGAAGGTTCGTGAATTTTCTTACGATTTTTCCTAACGTCACGATGTTAACACTGTACTTACGTCGTTTCTTTTGTAGGTCTAGATCCGAAGCTGTTCGTTCACAGGGAGGAATTGGAACAAAGGTGCGTCAAATTCTTGGAGTTTAGCGTAGAAGATCGTACGTTTGAAAAGATATAGACTGTTGATCAAGGCAGCTTCTCTTTAATGGCCTCTGGTAAGAATTCGTCCTTCTCAAATCGTTAAACACCGCTGTTGTAATTGGTCTTTAGTACGTCTTGTTTCTTTACGACGGACTCTTCACAATCTAGACAAAGGGGGTCTACCGGACGATCAGGCCTTAACTGTTGCAATTGGTCTTTAATACGTCTTGTTTCTTTACCGCATTGTCCACTACGTCGTCTGGGAAGCAGGTACATCACGACGTTGTCCATGTTGAAGATGACGACGCTGCTGTGCAATAACCAAAAGTTCGTAAGTCTGAATTTCCTGCCCCTCCTGACAAGGAGGGACCATCATACTCCGTGACAATTCCTAATGATTTTATGTCGTAGAACAAGTCAATCTGGCATGAAGCGGAGAAACTTCTCTTTCCTGGAGCTGAGGATCGTTTGCGGGACCGTCATATGCCAGGGCTGATGTTAGATGGTCTAGACATGATTTTCCAGGTATGAATATAATTTGTACTTCCGTAGGTAACGTATGTTTGTAATGGTCGTTTGAATATAATCTTTTGTTTATCAGGCGTCGCAACATTTTCTGATGGTCAAGAAGGAGAAATCCACCCTTTACCGGAGTCATAAAGTGATGAAAACTAAGGCAGAGAAAAATGAAGCAGCAATGAAAGAAAATGACGCGGAGATAAAGAGGATTCGTCTTGAGATGACATAAATGACTGAAGCTTTGAAGAAGAATGGTGAAGAGTTGGAAAATTTGCAGAAGCAATTTGCAGACGTTGAGGAGGCGTCGAAGATTGAAATTGAAGCGCTACAAACTCAAGTCGCAGCGCAGAAGAATGAATTGGATTTGATAGAAGCTGAGGTGACCACGACGGTCAGAGGCAAACTCATGCATCAATACATGATGAAGCGCACAACGTCTTGAAGTCCTCAAAAAGAGATTGACTTGTACCTCAAATGGGTAGGTTCAATGAAAGACTTAGCGGATCCAGGCGATTTAAACTAGGCGACGGCGGAATCTTCTGCGAACATTGACCAATAAGAGGATGACATCGTTGTTACCAGCGCAACACTGATAACGTCTGACTTACCTCAAGGTGACAACATAGAGAAGGAGGTCGTACCTGAAGTTCAAGTGTCGAAGAAGTATGCTGATGACAATGTGAATGATGCTCCTGGCGTTTAGCCGTTTTAAAACTTTTAACTTTTGCTTGAAAACAATGGATCTTTTGGGTTATTCGTGTCAATAATCGAACATATGTAGTTTTAACTTTTGGGTCACTCATGGGAGTGACCATGACTTATGTTTGCTTTTGGCCATTCGTGGGAATGGTATGATGTTTTACTTTGTGCAAATAATCTATCGAAACTTATGTCGTGCCGTTTTCTGGCGTTTAAGTACGATGATCAGGCGCTTTGAAAGCCTTTCTCTTTCGTATAGGTTATGTTTCACTAAAATGAAAATTGACTATGCATCAAACACATTTACTTACTTGCCATGAGTCGGTTGAGTGTTTACGACGCCGTTAAACTTTTGTGAATGGCGTTGAGATATTATGACGGCGTATGATGCGAATGTAACTTTATTGGCGTCGTTTTCAATGCTTTGTCATTCTAGTTGACTTATTACACAAAATTAATTGTTGGTCGCTTCGTCCGAACGTCGCGATCTTATTGAAAAGCATGAAAAATCCTATAAAAGAAACACTCAGTAATGCTCCGTCCTTGACATTTCAACGACTCTACGATGACATGTTCATCACTTATTGAATACAAAAGAAATAAAATAAAATGTTACTTAGAACTTAGCTAGAAGAAATATCTTTTGAGATGGACAGCGTTCCAACTACGTGGAACCATGGTTCCGTCGTGTCGGACCAACTGATATGCGCCATTACCAACGACCTTGCTGATTTGATAGGGACCTTCCCATTTTGGACCTAGCTTACTGCGTTGGGCTCTTATGTGTTACGGAAGACCTTCCTTAACACCCGATCACCTTCAATGAATGACTTGGCTTGTACGTTTTTGTTAAAACTCCTTGCGATAATCTGCTGTTGCGCTGCCATGCGTATCAACGCTGCGTCTCGTAATTCCTCTATGGTATCTAGGTCGCGATCGGTTCGTCACGATTTTGCTTTGCTCTATCATCGAACCATACCTGGCGGTTGGAATACTTACCTCACTTGGTAGGATCGCCTCGCGATCATAAACCAAGGAGAAGGGTGTTTGTCCAGTCGCATTGCGTGGCATCGTGCGATTTGCCCACATGATAGCTGGCAACGCTTCTGCCTATTTTCCTTTCTTAGTAGTGAGACGCTTCTTCAATGTGTCTATGACAGTCTTGTTGCTGGACTCTGCTTGTCCATTGGCCAGAGGATATCAGGGCGTTGATGTCAGCAACGTGATGTTCCATTCGGCGCAGAAGTGCTTTGTGTTTATCGCCGATAAATTGCGACCCATTGTCGCATATAATTTCTGACGGAACACCAAACCTGCAAATAATGTTAGTATGTATAAAAGAAATTACCTCGTTGTCACGTACTTGTTGGAAGGAATCTCTATCCACTTAGAAAAGTAATATGTTAGTGCTAACATAAAGACCTTCTGTCCTGGGGCTGGAGGTAGTTTACCAACTATGTCCATTCCCCATTTCATGAGTTAAAGTTGGATGCAAAATTTCACAAGGTTTGTGCGTCATACTGCGTGTCGTTGACAACCTGTCACATGTGGTGACGAACCCGATTGCGTCTTGCTTCATTGTTGGCCGCAATAGCCCATTCTCAAAGCTCGTTGGATAGGCTGCGTCCTCCAGAATGGATTCCACATGTCCCTTCATTTACATCGTGCAAAACTTGCTCCCATTGATGCTTCTCTAAGCAACGCAAATACAGCCCAGCGACGGACTTTTTGAATAGCACTCCTTGAATGATGACGTATCTAGATGCCTTGAAGCGAACTCGTTGCGCTTCTGTTCTGCCTTCTGGGAGTACATCATTAGTTAAATAGTTGTAAATAGGTTTCGTCCAACTAATGCTTACCTCGACGTTTGCAGGGATGTCGTCGTTGGTTTCGTCAATGGTGTCGTCTACTGGCGCAACGTCATCATTTGATTGGCCATCATCATTGTTGTTGATCGTGGCGATGACGTCTATAACGTCTTTTGCACTTGCTTATCGCTGGAGTCATAAGGTGAATGATTGGGACGGAGGTGAACGACACGTCTCTCAAAGATGATCCTAGATTGGCTATGGCATCTGCTTGCGTGTTCTGATCTCATGGTACCTCCACAAATTCCAATATTACAGAAATATTCTCCGTGATACAAATTCCTGTAATTTCAGGGATAATATTACAACCTCCACAAATTATTCCAAATGTTTAATCTTCCAAGTTCTTTCCAGTACTAACTGGAATATGTCTCTCACAAAATCCAGATCCTTTTCATCCAATTGCCAAGATCCTACTCTTCCAAATACTTATACTTATTACGATTATATCCAAGCTTGGTTTAATTCTTTCCTTGTCCAAAGCTATGACCACTCCTGGTTCATTAGCTTTCATCCAGAAAAATAAAACATTTCCAATATGGTTTCTAGAATGGTTGGAACGTTATGGTGCCACCACAAAAAGCTTTCCTGACGAAATTCAGGATTCTTTCCAAATATATTGTTCCAAATCCAATATTGAAGAATGATTTGAATTTACCAATATTTTCAGAATTTCATGGATAATGTTATGGCATTATTCACTTATCAAACACTTTCCTGATAAACCATTTTCCCTTACTCAGGAGTTTAGGGTCAAGTGGTGGAAGAATTTCCAAATTTAACCAAAACATCAGGAATGTGTATCCAAATATTTTCAATATGGTCCATCAGCCTTGAAAGATTATAATGAATGGAAAAAAAGGGTTTGCAAGCAATATCAACGGTCCCCAAAGAACTTCCTTCGGCTCCTCCAACAATGAATCAATCCCCCTCCTATTCCAAGTACAAATCCAAGAATAAGGCCCATTTTGATCAGGTGAACTTTTTGGACAATTTCTACGATTCATCCAAGAAAGTGCAAAGGGTTCCTCTTCCAAAAGTTCCAGATCTTCTAAGGCTTCCAGCCCACATGTATATGGTGGTCCATGTGCTCAGGACCCATTTGATTTCGATAATACATGTATCCAAAGTTTATTCCACTGCCTAGAATTCAACTCCAAAGCAAAGATAAGCATTCCAAAGATCAAATTTCCAACAAAGTCAAAAGATGAATAGTGAACAAGTAAAAAGTAACCTAGTGAACGGTACCCATGAATAGTACTTTCGTCCAATTTTGTCAAAAGCTACGGCGCACTTTCAAAAGCAATGGAAGAAGTTCGTCCCAATTTGTCCAAAGCTTGTAAAAGAAAATAGTTAGATTCCAATATGTAATTATTTTGTCTACTCCAATAATTGTATTCAAATTATTGTACCCCTTTCCCCCGGGTCTATAAATAGACTCATTTGTATCCAATGTAATACAAAGCGAAAAAAGAGCGAATTTAGAGCAAGAAAAATATAGAGCAAAATAGGGAGAGTTTGATTAAAACAAAAACTTTGTAATTTCCAAGTTATCAATACAAGTAAAAGTTTCAATCATCCTTTCTAGTACTTCTATAAGCTCTCATTCTCACTCCAACATTTAAATTACCATATTAGTTTTTCCATATTAGTTTTTAGTTTTAAATTGCATTTTCCATTTAAAGGTTCAGTTCTTTAAAGTTAATCTGCTTTGAACTGTCCTGGGTCCCTTCCTGTATATATATATATATATATATATATATATATATACACATACATACATAGCTAAAACAAGAACTTAAGGTACCTTTATGATATCTAAACCTAGTAGGAAGACAAGTTTATCAATACATATACATATAAACATTAATAAGATGTCGAATCAAAATATAACTATGTTGAATTTTTACAAAGCTAAAACAAGTTTATTAATAAATAGAGAGCAAATGGTGGCGAGTGCAAAACCAAGTATATATGTTCATTCTTACTTTTGCTTAGTTGAAACGAGATTACTCATTTACTCTTACTTATGGAGTATACATATGAAGAGGTAAACTCATATTTAGGTCAGTGAGAATCAACAAGGTTATCCTATATCCAGCGAGTAGTGTTGTGGAGGGGGCAAGTCAATAACTAGAGGTCCTTTTTGTTTATGCTGATTTTTGCCTAAGCGACAATATTAGTTATGGGGACGACAACAACCAGATTTATATGATGTATGATATGCAAATACGAAAAGGGATTCAATGGGGAACGACACAAAGGACTGTTGACGCGGAAAAACCCCAATGAAGGTGGGTAAAAACCGCGGATGGATGTAAGTTCACCAATCCACTATATGCAATCGTCACTTAAAGTGAATGGCAATCAATATACCCCAAGATATTTGTTCTAAGTACAAGAGTTGTTTATTTGAGTAAAAGTTAGAAAGCTGATAAAAATGTAAAGTATGAATAATCTCGAAATGGTGGCAATTGCTAGTATGTTTTGTGTATGAACCTTGCAGCTCTAGTGCCTTTAAATAGCAATGAACCAGCTGCAACGTGCATCCTAAGATCTCAGAGATAGCTCCGCATGATCTCCGCACAATCTCAACAGATCTCCTGCATCCGTGCCATTCTGCATTGACTTCCACCTTAAATGATAACTTCAGCAACAACATAGCAGTCATGCCTCCTTATTCCTCGGGCATCAGTTAGACCCTTGACTTAGTCATAACGTCGATGTCGTGTCTGACCATGTCAACGTCTTTGTCTCATTACGTCAACTTTAACCTGAAATTTTAGCCATGACAGTTTGCCCCCAATTGTTGTAATGAGGATTACGTTAGAGTCATAAAACAATTGTCACTTTAGAACCTTGCATTAACTCGGACAGTGACGCAGTAAGTCAATTAGTAACAAGATAAATTTCTGAAAAAGATAACTCAAAAGTCATATGTAAGAGATAAGTAAATTCAAAGATAATTAAATTTCCTTTGGCAATTAAAAACTATCCGTTAATGTTTAAATCAATAGTACAAAAAATCGTGCCAGTTAAACCAAAGCCACACGCAAAATTTCTCTCTCCTCCAAGAAACCCTGAACTTCCCCTTGAATGCTCTAGAATTCTCCGGAGAAGCTCGACTGAATCACCTCGTCTCACCAGGTAAAATCCGTCACTTTTAACTTCAATTCACACAAATTTCTTGCTTTTTCTTCGAATCTATGGGTCCAAGTAGGCGTAGAATTAGGAATTACATCAAGAATCATGGGAAAAATAAGGCGAAAGAAAAGATTATAGAAGAGGGAAACGAAATTGACGATGATCAATCAACTATGTCAAAAGAAGACCTAATGAAACTCTTAAACCCAGGAAATTTACCCACCGACACGATCTTGAAAAACGCTGAACCTCATGAACGTCCAGAGGATTGCCCTGTTGACTGGGTGGTTCTTTATGAATATCCGTTCAAAATAAGTCTTAGGCTTCCTTATCTGGCCATAGTTAGGGAACTTCTACAGGCTTTCCAAACTAGTCCGGGCCAAATAATGCCCCAAGTCTGGAGGGTTCTTAGTGTTATCGACAGGGTCGCGTTGGTTGAAGGAGTACCATCGAATGACAGAGGATGGAAGGGTGATTATCTCTTTGTGAAAAAATCGTCTCTTGGCGAATAAGGGAAATTCTTAATCGGAGGCTGGAATATGGAAGGTTCGTGAATTTTCTTACGGTTTTTCCTAACGTCACGATGTTAACACTGTACTTACGTCGTTTCTTTTGTAGGTCTAGATCCGAAGCTGTTCGTTCACAGGAAGGAATTGGAACAAAGGTGCGTCAAATTCTTGGAGTTTAGCGTAGAAGATCGTTCGTTTCAAAAGATATAGACTGTTGATCAAGGCAGCTTCTCTTTAATGGCCTCTGGTAAGAATTCGTCCTTCTCAAATCGTTAAACACCGCTGTTGTAATTGGTCTTTAGTACGTCTTGTTTCTTTACGACAGACTCTTCACAATCTAGACAAAGGGGGTCTCTGGACAGTCAGGCCTTAACTGTTGCAATTGGTCTTTAATACGTCTTGTTTCTTTACCGCATTGTCCACTACGTCGTCTGGGAAGCAGGTACATCACGACGTTGTCCATGTTGAAGATGACAACGCTGCTGTGCAATAACCAAAAGTTCGTAAGTCTGAATTTCCTGCCCCTCCTGACAAGGAGGGACCATCATACTCCGTGACAATTCCTAATGATTTTATGTCGTCGAACATGTCAATCTGGCATGAAGCGGAGAAACTTCTCTTTCCTGGAGCTGAGGATCGTTTGCGGGACCGTCATATGCCAGGGCTGATGTTAGATGGTCTAGACATGATTTTCCAGGTATGAATATAATTTGTACTTCCGTAGGTAACGTATGTTTGTAATGGTCGTTTGAATATAATCTTTTGTTTATCAGGCGTCGCAACATTTTCTGATGGTCAAGAAGGAGAAATCCACCCTTTACCGGAGTCATCAAGTGATGAAAAATGAAGCAGCAATGAAAGAAAATGACGCGGAGATAAAGAGGATTCGTCTTGAGATGACAAAAATGACTGAAGCTTTGAAGAAGAATGGTGAAGAGTTGGAAAATTTGCAGAAGCAATTTGCAGACGTTGAGGAGGCGTCGAAGATTGAAATTGAAGCGCTACAAACTCAAGTCGCAGCGCAGAAGAATGAATTGGATTTGATAGAAGCTGAGGTGACCACGACGGTCAGAGGCAAACTCATGCATCAATACATGATGAAGCGCACAACGTCATGAAGTCCTCAAAAAGAGATTGACCTGTACCTCAAATGGGTAGGTTCAATGAAAGACTTAGCGGATCCAGGCGATTTAAACTAGGCGACGGCGGAATCTTCTGCGAACATTGACCAATAAGAGGATGACATCGTTGTTACCAGCGCAACACTGATAACGTCTGACTTACCTCAAGGTGACAACATAGAGAAGGAGGTCGTACCTGAAGTTCAAGTGTCGAAGAAGTATGCTGATGACAATGTGAATGATGCTCCTGGCGTTTAGCCGTTTTAAAACTTTTAACTTTTGCTTGAAAACAATGGATCTTTTGGGTTATTCGTGTCAATAATCGAACATATGTAGTTTTAACTTTTGGGTCACTCATGGGAGTGACCATGACTTATGTTTGCTTTTGGCCATTCGTGGGAATGGTATGATGTTTTACTTTGTGCAAATAATCTATCGAAACTTATGTCGTGCCGTTTTCTGGCGTTTAAGTACGATGATCAGGCGCTTTGAAAGCCTTTCTCTTTCGTATAGGTTATGTTTCACTAAAATGAAAATTGACTATGCATCAAACACATTTACTTACTTGCCATGAGCTGGTTGAGTGTTTACGACGCTGTTAAACTTTTGTGAATGGCGTTGAGATATTATGACGGCGTATGATGCGAATGTAACTTTATTGGCGTCGTTTTCAATGCTTTGTCATTCTAGTTGACTTATTACACAAAATTAATTGTTGGTCGCTTCGTCTGAACGTCGCGATCTTATTGAAAAGCATGAAAAATCCTATAAAAGAAACACTCGCAATGCTCCGTCCTTGACATTTCAACGACTCTACGATGACATGTTCATCACTTATTGAATACAAAAGAAATAAAATAAAATGTTACTTAGAACTTAGCTAGAAGAAATATCTTTTGAGATGGACAGCGTTCCAACTACGTGGAACCATGGTTCTGTCGTGTCGGACCAACTGATATGCGCCATTACCAACGACCTTGCTGATTTGATAGGGACCTTCCTATTTTGGACCTAGCTTACCTGCGTTGGGCTCTTATGTGTTCTGGAAGACCTTCCTTAACACCCAGTCACCTTCAATGAATGACTTGGCTTGTACGTTTTTGTTAAAACTCCTTGCGATAATCTGCTGTTGCCCTGCCATGCGTATCAACGCTGCGTCTCGTAATTCCTCTATGGTATCTAGGTCGCGATCGGTTCGTCACGATTTTGTTTGCTCTATCATCGGACCATACACGGCGGTTGGAATACTTACCTCAGCTGGTAGGACTGCCTCGCAGCCATAAACAAGTGAGAAGGGTGTTTGTCCAGTCGCATTGCGTGGCATCGTGCGATTTGCCCACATGATAGCTGGCAACGCTTCTGCCTTTTTTCCTTTCTTAGTAGTGAGACGCTTCTTCAATGTGTCTATGACAGTCTTGTTGCTGGACTCTGCTTGTCCATTGGCCAGAGGATATCAGGGCGTTGATGTCAGCAACGTGATGTTCCATTCGGCGCAGAAGTGCTTTGTTTTATCGCTGATAAATTGCGACCCATTGTCGCATATAATTTCTGACGGAACACCAAACCTGCAAATAATGTTAGTATGTATAAAAGAAATTACCTCGTTGTCACGTACTTGTTGGAAGGAATCTCTATCCACTTAGAAAAGTAATATGTTAGTGCTAACATAAAGACCTTCTGTCCTGGGGCTGGAGGTAGTTTACCAACTATGTCCATTCCCCATTTCATGAGTTAAAGTTGGATGCAAAATTTCACAAGGTTTGTGCGTCATACCTGCGTGTCGTTGACAACTGTCACATGTGGTGACGAACCTGATTGCGTCTTGCTTCATTGTTGGCCAGTAATAGCCCATTCTCAAAGCTCTGTTGGATAGGCTGCGTCCTCCAGAATGGATTCCACATGTCCCTTCATTTACATCGTGCAAAACTTGCTCCCATTGATGCTTCTCTAAGCAACGCAAATACGGCCCAATGACGGACTTTTTGAATAGCACTCCTTGAATGATGACGTATCTAGATGCCTTGAAGCGAACTCGTTGCGCTTCTGTTCTGCCTTCTGGGAGTACATCATTAGTTAAATAGTTGTAAATAGGTTTCGTCCAACTAATGCTTACCTCGACGTTTGCAGGGATGTCGTCGTTGGTTTCGTCAATGGTGTCGTCTACTGGCGCAACGTCATCATTTGATTGGCCATCATCATCGTTGTTGATCGCGGCGATGACGTCTATAACGTCTTTTGCACTTGCTTATCGCTGGAGTCATAAGGTGAATGATTGGGACGGAGGTGAACGACACGTCTCTCAAAGATGATCCTAGATTGGCTAAGGCATCTGCTTGCGTGTTCTGATCTCATGGTACCTGCATTATGTCAAAGGGGTTAAATATTTTGCTTTTACCTTGTGTGACCTCCAAGTATAGGGCCATCTTGGAATCCTTAGCGGTAAATTCTCCCTTGAGCTGGCTGACTATCAGTAGTGAATCGATGTAGACTTTTAACGCTTTTGCCCCCAAGTCGTTTGCCAAGGTAATTCCTGTGATTAGCGCTTCGTATTCAGCTTCGTTGTTAGTCGCTTTGAAGTCGCAACATATGGCTTGTACTATCTTGTCCCCTTGTGGTGACTTCAGGACAACGCCAAGACATGCACCACGAAAAATAGAAGAACCATCAACAAATAAAATCCAAGCATCGTCGCTGACATGGTTAATCCTGGCGACTTCGTCATCTGCGAACTTCTAGAGTTCTGGACTGAAGTCCGCCACAAAATCGACCAGGGCTTGCGGCTTAATTGTTGTCCTAGGCAGGTACTTGATGTCGTATCCTCTAAGCGCGATGGCCCACTTTCCTATGCGACCTGACAACTCGGGTCTACGCAAAACTCTTTTAATGGGATAATTAGTCATGACAACGACATTATGAGTCTCAATGTAATGTCTTAGTTTTTTAACAACGAGTAACTAAGGCTAACACAAGTTTTTCCAAGGAAGAATATCTGGTCTCTGCGTCTAACAGAGACTTACTAACGTAGTAAATAGGGAGTTGTTGACTTTCAGTTTCTCTTGTCAAGACAACACTGACAGACGTATTGCTTACGACCAGATATAATTGAAGCGTTTCTCCATCGCTTGGTTTGGACAGCAGAGGTGGGGAGGACAAGTACTGCTTGAGCGCCTGTAGAGCACCCTCATGAGCTTGGGACCAATCAAAGCCTTTGTTTTTACGCAGAACGTTGTAGAACAAGTGGCTCTTTTCGGACGATCTGGATATGAAACGATTAAGCGCTGCAACTCGTCCGGTCGATTTTTGCACTTCTTTGACGTTTCTGGGAGATTGGATGTTGATCAATGCCTTGATCTGGTCAGGACTTGCCTCAATTTCTCGTTGCGTCATGACGTAACCTAAAAATTTACCTGCAGCAACTCCAAATGTACACTTAGTGGGGTTAAGTTTCATACCGTACTTTCGGAGGACGTCGAACGCTTCAGATTGATGTTGAATATGGTCGTTTGCTTGTTTGGATTTCACTAACATATCGTCAATGTATACTTTCATGGTGTCGCCTAACAGATCCTTGAACTTCTGGTTAACTAGGCGTTGGTACGTCGCACCTGCATTTTTTAGTCCAAAAGGCATAACCTTATAACAATAAATACCTTTGTCAGTGACGAACACTGTCTTTTCCTGGTCGTCAGGATGCATGAGAATTTGATTGTAGCCAGAGTATGCGTCCATGAACGCCAGGAGCTGGATTTTATTGCGTCTATGTGGGGAAGTGGGAATGGATCCTTAGGACAAGCCATGTTAAGGTTTGGGAAGTCGATGTAGACCCTCCACTTGTCGTTCTTCTTACTGACAATGACAACATTAGCCAACCAATCAGGATATTTATCTTCGCGTACCTTACCTGTGTCAATCAACTTTTGTACTTCGTCGTTTATGATTTGATTGCGTTCAGAAGCGAATTTATGCTTGACTGGTTTGTGCTCCGGATCGACGTTCAGCTTATGAGTGATAACGTTTGGACTTATATCTGTCATATTTTCATGGGACCAAGTAAAACAATCCTGGTTAGACTTTAGGAAATCGATTACCTGGTTACGGAGTTCTGGCGACAAAGTCGCTCCAATGCGAACGACACGATCAGGAAAGGATGTATCAAGCGCCACTTCACCTATGTTCTGATCATATGGTGCGTCGGGCGCTGATCGCTTGTTAATTGTTAGATGGACGTCTTGGCAGGCTTTAGCGACGAACTGTAGCACTCTCGAGAAGCAATCTGCTCTCCCTTGATCTCTTGGACGCCCCATTTGGTAGGGAACTTAAGCGTCTGATGATATGTTGATGGAACTGCTTTCATTTTGTGGATCCAAGGCGTGCCGAGGATGACGTTACATGCAGATGGACAGTCCACGACATTGAATCTTGTTGGCAGGTTGACGCCTTTGGCGAAAGTAGGTAGTGTGATCTCGCCGACGGTCTACTGCGCCTCGCCGTTGAAGCCGACTAGGACAGTAGATTTCTTCGTTATATCCCTGTCACAAAGACCCATACCTTCGAGGGCATTTTTGAAGATGATGTTGGTTGAACTTCCGCCATCGACCAGCACTCGTCGTAGCAGACAATTGCTCACGGTCAAGGATACGACCAGTCCATCGTGGTGCTCCTCGTCGCACACGTCGTTTTCGTCGAAAGAAAGAGACATCGCCTATAGTTTGCGTTCGTCATCTGACCTGCAAGATTTAGGAACAGTGAACGAGGGAGATCCCTCTCTAGCTAGCCTCTTGGCTGCTGAATACGTTAGTCCACAAACTTCTGATCCATCGGAGATTACATTTATTTCCTTGGAAGGATTTGACTTGGAAGGATTTTTATCGAAGGACGTCTTCCCCTTGTCGCTGAGGAGGTCTTGGAGGTGCCCTTTGTTTAGCATGAATGCAACCTCCCTTCGGAGTGTGATGCATTTTTCTGTCTTGTGGCCATGATTATGGTGGAACTGAGACCACTTAGTTTGGTCCTTTTGAGCGTCTGGACGATCGCTCTTTCTCGGCCAACGGACAGGAGCTCCGATCTTTCTTAGCGCATTAACGTCACCTCCAACGTCGACGGAGAACCCATATGATCCAATGTCAGGGTACGACGGTTGATCCGCCTTAACCTCGGTACCTGCGGTTTTAGTCATATCATTAATATTGTGTACCTGATTAGGGCGACTGTAGGGATGACTTCGCCAATTGTTCTTCTTAGGGACGAAGGCTTTGCGATCGCTCGTGCTTTCCGACACATGGCGAGTGGAGATGGTATTGAGGATAGCATCATCTTCATCCAAACGCATCTGAGCTAACGCCCTGGATTTCACCTCTTCGAATGTTGTGCACGGGTACTTTGTTAGACGATTGTATAGCTTCGACCGAAGGATGAGACCTCTCCTGAAACATACAATAGATGTTTTAGTGTCAAGGTCTTTAATACTAATCATTTCTTTATTAAAGCGATTATAATAATCGCGAACAGATTCTCGTGGTCCTTGGACAACGCCATAAAGGTCGCTCGTCTGCTTATCTAGACTACGACTGCCTTCACATTTATCATAGAAATTATTGACCAAGGTTGAGAAACTGTTGATGCTTCCGGGCTTGAGGGATCCGAGCCGTTTGAGAGCTGACCCGGTCAAGGTAGCCCCGAAGGACTTGCACATGCACGCTTCGACGAGATGCCACGAGATGGACGCATGCCACATTCTTTGCTTGTACTGAGTGACGTGCTCAGTGAGGTCGGTTGATCCATCATATGTGGCATTCATGACAGGGAGATTGAGCTTCTTCGACAGCGACACTTGGGAAATCTTCTCGACGAACAGTGACGCTGCATACCAATCTCGGTGCTCGATGACACTGGGCGTGGGTGCCCAGGGGAGCTGAGACAAGAGCTTCATCATGCGCCGATTCTGCTTTTCGATCAGGACCATCCGCTTCGCCATGGGATGTTCGTCTTCATTCTCGGGTGTTTTCTCAGAATTTCCTCCGTCTTGATCGTTAAAGGGGCCTCCATTTAGGAAACCTTCATCGCCGTCCGACTCGACGCTCTCGGAATCAGTGAGGTGATGCATGATGGGAATGTCGTCTGCACTGAAGCGACACACATGCTCCCCTCTCTCACCTACCTCTTGCCCTCCATCATGCTCCATCTCCACAACATCATCATCCTCTACCCCCTACTCTTTTCTCCACTGTGCTCGTACAATGACAGTGACATTGTATTATTATTCCCCTTAATTATTTCAACATTGAATTGAGGTGAGAAGTTATGTAAACCATTCATCCCATTTTCCCCCTGAACCCTGAATTCAATCCCCTCCACGCCCTCCCCAGCCCCCCTTTATCCTCCTTTCCCACCTGCCTATCCATATTTTCCTCCTTTACATCATTTTTTGTCACAAATAAAGCCTTTCGAGCGCCTTTTATCGAAGCTACTTCCTCTATCATTCGTTGTCTACCTTTCCTAGGTGAGGCTTTCAACAATAATCCCCACCCCATATTCACTTCCTGATATTTGACTCCCGCATTTGAACAATCTTTTTCACTATGACCCATTACACCACAAAGAAAGCAAAAAAAAAACGGAAGCCTTTTGTACTGGAATAACACCCGAATTTCCCGATAATCCTTCCCTCTTACAGGTTGAGTTCTTCGAATTGGCTTAGTGATGTCTAGTAATAGTTTAACTCTTCGATACGATTCTAGTCCCATATCATCCTCTTCTAGTTCAATTATTCTCCCATAGATGAACAAATAGCCCTAACGTCATCATCCGCTCTACAATTAAAAGGCAAATTTTTTATCCGTAACAGAAAGTTGAGAGAATTAAGGGTACCTCTGAGGGCTGTTCAATGCCCGATATCTCATTAAGAATCAGAGTTTCTACTCAAAACACCATGGCCTTCCCGACATCACTTTCTCTTTATCCTTCCAATGAAAAAATTGCAACACAAATATTAGCACCAATTACCTTGATAAATACCTTCTGTGATAGTCCCCATGATATCAACATGGTTCTCTCAAAAGCTTCTATATTAAACGGTCTATATGTCAATAATTTTCCCACGAGCATGAGAGAAACCTTAGCTTCAGTAGTTTCCTTCAAATTCGTACCAATTAAATCCACCACTACATAGTCCTCGTCGTCCAGTTTAGATTTCGATATCGAAGCGCAAGATCATCAGCCATATTGACTAAAAATCGTCCTCGAAAAAAGGGAGAATACGGCCTGCCCTAGGAGGGAGAGCTTTTCAGTCTTTCAAGGGAGTTTCTATAGGTAAATTAGAGCAGAAAACTTCTTTCACTTTGATATCACTACTACAAAAACCCCTTAATAAGTCGGTTTTTTAAGGTGCAAAAACTTGTAAACCTATCAAGTCGCGTCATGCATAATAGACGACTTATTAGGTGGGGGGGTCAAAGTCAACAACGCACATATCAAGTCGCCTAATATGTAGGAGATGACTCGATAGTTTTATGAGTTGCACGTACGTGCTACTCATAAACCTATCGAGTCATCTCATACATATTAGGGGACTTAATAGGTGATTTGTTTACTTTGAGTCCAAATTTGACATGCCTACCCACCACCTAAATATTTGCCTAATATGTAAGAGGTGGCTCGATAGGTTTACGAGTCGCACCTTATACACAGGCGACTACAAAGGTCCAACTTATTAGTGGGTTTAATTAGGGTATAAGTCAGACTTTTAGAGACCTCTGTGTATAAAGTGTGACTCGTAAATCTATCGAGTTGCATCATACATATTACGGGACTTACTAAATGTTTTGCTGACATTGACCCGAATCTTACCACCACCTAACATGTCTCCTAATATATATGAGGCGACTCGGTAGGTTTTTTATTATGATTTATTTAAAATAATTACAACTAATATGTAAAAAGTTACTTTTGCCTAATGGCATTAACTTTAATCTTTCGAGGGGGGGGACCAGGGGTCAAGCGTTGGAGGAAGCATAAAAATGGACATGGAGGGAAAAATAAAGGTGTTGGAAGTTTATGAGTAGCCTCTTCCGACGCAGGCGACTCAAATAGCTTAACTTATGGAATCGCCTTTTCTAGCACAAACGACTCAATAACTTAACCAATCGAGTCGCCTAACATCTAATAGGCGACTTATAAAATAGCAATCGAGTCACCTCAAGAGGTGGCTCCTAAAGTCTAGATAGCTTTAGATTCGGTAGCATTGGAGTCGCCTCAACGACGACTTGTGAGGTCATTTACAGACGACTCGATAGGGGATTATGCACCTGCCTGGTGTTTCATTTCACAAAGTTCAGATTCAATAACAGGAATCCTCTTAGGTTTATATTAGGTGAGATTGGATTTGAGCAAGTTGCCATATTTGGATGATCTCTATTTACGAAGAGGGTGTTTGTATGAGTTGAATGGTGGATTTGAACAAGTTGTCAAACTTGGGTGATCTCCAATTGTAGGGCTGATGTTGCTGAATTTTCTAAGAAACCTCTCCCCATCAAAAGAAAATTATACTAGACAGTTTGAACTAAAATATTATTGTTTTGATATTTAGGACCTATTGGATTTGGCAAGTCAACAAAAAAGGATATCCGAAGTCTCTATGATGGAAATAAGTTACACTAAGATATAGTTTGATTATTAATTTAATGTATATGATATTTGTGTCTTAGTGTTCTCGACATTTATGTAAAATTGAATGTGGCTATTATCATGAAATACATGTATCAAATAGTCTTACTTGGTTTACAAAGTATTGGTAATATGGATGACGTATGTGTATTTTTGTTATTATAGCTTTATCTAATATTTTACTTTGCGCAAAGAATCAAGGTTGGCCGAGTTAGTTGGAGGTCGTCCTTCCACCCTTATGACAATGGTTTGATTCTTCGCCCTTGAAAAGTGGGATCCTTAATTTTCCCCCACATGTGCAAGGGATATTCATCTTACCTTAAAAAAAATTAATTTGCGCTTCTATTCCAAACTTACTAATTATACATTATTTTGTTTGAATACAAATGTTTTCTCCAAACCTCTACTTGATAGGAGATTGATGATGGTCGAGAAAAATAGAGCAGATATTTCATTATTATTTAAATTAGCATAATTAGAAAAAAAAACTTTAGGTGTCGCCTCTACAAACAAGTGACTTGATAGCACACTAAAAAAAAGCTTTCACGTCGACTCTTATTTAATAGGCGACTCGGAATGATTAATAAATTATTAAAAGTAATCCCGAAAATATTTTTGTGTCAACTATAAACGTTAGAGTCGACTCATAAAAGTTAGTTAGTTTTTTTTTAAAAAAAATTAGCTTTCGTTTCGCCTCTTAGTATTATAGGAAACTCAGTACAATTAATAAATTTTTATAAATAATCTGGAAAATATTCTTCGTGTCGTCTATAAACTTGAAAGGCGACTCAAAATGGTCAACTAATAATTTTTTTAAAAACATATATATCTTTCGTGTTGTCTCTTAAATATTAGACGACTTGCATCATAGCATACGTGTCGCCTCAAAGGGGCGACTCTAAAGCTCTAAATAATTAGATTCGGTAGCCTTAAAATCGCCTCTTAGGCGGCACTATAGGCAATTTAGACGACACTATATATATAAAAGTTGATTCTAATAATCCAACTGTTGAGGGATTTACCGAATTTAATCGCACCAATTGCTTATTTTTTAAGAATCTCAATTTATTAGGGGTAGTCTCTCAAAATAATCCGAACTCTTATTTTCTTGGCATAACCAATCCATTTTGGGTCTATTATATGCAAGAAAAAAATGTTCGGATTCTTTTGAGACACTATCCCTCAAAGTTGGGATTATTCTAAAATAATCAAAAGGTGGGATTAAATTCTACGAATTGGCCAAATGACGGATTATTGAAAACAATATATATTGGGAATTCAATTTTGGTAGAGGAATTCACATAGAAGAGTTCACTACTAGTGTTTACCAACGTCAAATGTCCAATGCTTGATAATGAGTCTGTCAAAACACATATAAGTCAAGGTTTTAGGTATATCCATTTTGGTTGTGTCTAACTAGCTGTTAAGCCTATGGTCAGATTAGGTCTTGATTGTCCAGTTATGTTTAGGGATAAATCTCTTAGGTCATTCAAAGATTCTTTATTAGCTTTGGCAAATACTAATATTTGTCAAGGTCCAATTTATTTCAACTGTTTTCCAAATTTGAGTAAAGACCTTAAGGATCCTTATATCCTTGAATCTTTAACTCTTGATGTTAGTCTTTCAAAAGATCTCCAATCTGAAGGTGCAAGAAGCTTTTCCATTATTTATCGTGTTTATTAAAAACTTTAAAATACTCAAATGAATCCGAGGTGTAGAATATGTTTTGCTCCTAGTCAAACTTTGTTTTTTAAAGTTGAACATGGCAAAGCAACTACACACGTTCCAGAAGCTCTTGCGTGGGATAAAGTAAAAATTCCAGATGAATGGCAACTTAAAACCCCACCAATTCCAAAATCTTTGAAGGAATCAAAGGTTGAACAGATAATTGATGAACCAGATGGCGGAGTTCTTATTCGATTTAATTCGAGTAGGGAGTTTCCATCTTGTTCTTCCAATTATGATTTTCAAAGTGCTAGATCTTCTTGTTCTTTTGAAAGATCAAGTACTTTTCCAAATACAGAAGAATTTCCATCCACTTCTCAAAATTACAAGGTTTTCGAAAAATCTCCTATTCCAGAAATAGTTGATGATAATGACTTTCCATCACCAACTAAGTGATATGAGACCTCCAAAGATCTCTAGTTTGAATGTCCTCACTAGAGAAGGATTTCAAATTGATAAACCAATGCTTCAAAAAGATTCCTTATCTTCAAAAAGAATTTACCCGTGAGCAGTACTATGCAAATGAATAAGTTATCTGCAAATATTCCATTTTTTACTTGGCTTCCAATTTATTTAAGTAATCAAAAGATTCCTTATCCATTTTCTAATTTATGTGTTAAGTATAATATTGGTAAAAAATGGGCTCTTCAAAACGGTGAACTCGTTTCATCTATCCATCCTCCACTAATAGGTTTGCAGGTTACTTCTAACGAAGGAACTTGTGAAGCTGCTCCATAGAAATTAGGAAGAGATGTTGATGATAAGTCAAGTCCTACTTTAGGAGATATCAAAAAGGGTTATGAACAAAACAAATTTTTCAACATAATTTTACATACGATTTCCAAACAAGTTGATCAAATATCAACTCAAATTGATTCTTTATCTTCCAAAACTTCTGATCCTCAGTCTTCAAAAGAAATTGATGATTTGTCACGTAAATTAAATGGAATTTCTTTTGAACAAAGTAGTCCAACATTTCCAAATGAAATTTCAAGGCCACTTATTCACGTTCCAAATGTTTTTTCAGTTTCAAAAGGTATTGGAAATATCAATAAAGCACTATTGAAAAGAATTTCTGAAAAATTAGATAAAAACATCACGTGTCTAGAAAAGGATAAAAAGGCAAATGAAATTCCTCAAGTCTTTTCTTCAGGTGATGAATCTCCATCTCAAATTAATAAAATTCATTACAAAAACTTGAACAATAATCCAATGCGGAATTATTATTCCAAGCCTACACATCCAGATCTTCAATTTGAAGAAAGAGGAACTTATGGCGCTCAAAAAAATTATTCTGGTGACCAACTATATGATTGGAATATAGATGGTAGATCAGAAGCCGAAATTGCCAAAGTATTACACGAAATGTGCATTGCAGCCAATGCATATGTTTCCAATGATTTCACAAATGATCAAATTGCTCAAAATATTGTAAACAGTTTTTCCAAACAGTTAAAAAACTGGTGGGATTATACTTTCACATTAGAAGATCAAAATAAAATTTGTAACCATACAAAACTAGATGGAGAAAAAGATGGATTTGCTCTTTTACTCCAAACTATTTCTCTCCATTTTCTTGGCGGAACAAATGAATCCACAAGATCCAACACTTTAGTTTTATCAAATCTTCGCTGTCCAACTTTAAACGATTATCGATGGTACAAAGATACATTTTTATGCAATGTTCTTACTAGATCTGACGCTCAACAACCATTTTGTATGTATATATATATATATATATATATATATATATATATATATATATATATATATATATGTATATATATATATATATATATATATATATATGTATGTATATATATATGTATGTATATATGTATGTATATATGTATGTATATATATATATATGTATATATATGTATGTATATATGTATATATATGTATGTATATATGTATATATATGTATGTATATATGTATATATATCTATGTATATATGTATATATATGTATGTATATATGTATATATATCTATGTATATATGTATATATATATATATATGTATGTATATATGTATATATATAAATATGTATGTATATGTATATATATATATGTATATATATACATATGTATATACATATATATACACATATATATACATATATATATATATGTACATATACATATATACATATACACATACACATACACATATACATATACATATACACATACACATATACATATACATATACACATACACATACACATACACATACACATACACATACACATACACATACACATATACATATACATATACATATACATATACATATACATATACATATACATATACATATACATATACATATACATATACATATACATATACATATACATATACATATACATATACATATACATATACATATACATATACACATACACATATACATATAAACATTATTAAGATGTCGAATTAAAATATAACTATGTTGAATTCTTACAAAGCTAAAATAAGTTTATCAATAAATACAGAGCAAGTGGTGGGAAAGTGCAAGTATATATGTTCATTCTTACTTTTGTTTAGTTGAAACCGGATTACTCATTTACTCTTACTTATGGAGTATACATATGAAAAGGTAAACTCATATTTAGGTCAGTGAGAATCTACAAGGTTATCCAATATCCAGCGAGTAGTGTCGTGGTGGGGGCAAGTCAATAACTAGAGGTCCTTTTTGTTTATGCTGATATTTGCCTAAGCGACAAGATTAGTTATGGGGACGACAACAACCAGATTTATATGATGTATTCTATGCAAATACGAAAAGGGATTCAATGGAGAACGACACAAAGGAGTGTTGACATGGATAAAACCCCAATGAAGGTGGGTAAAAAACCGCGGGTGGATGTGAGTCCACCAATCCACTATATGCAATCGTCACTCAAAGTGAATGACAATCAATACACCCTAAGATATTTATTCTAAGTACAAGAGCTATTTATTTGAGTAAAAGTAAGAAAGCTGCTAGAAATGTAAAGTATGAATAATCTCGGAATGAGGGCAATTGCTAGTATGTTTTGTGTATGAAGCTTGTGATGATTTTCCTTGTAGCTCTGGCGCCTTTAAATAGAAATGAACCAGCTGCAACGTGCATCCTATGATCTCGGAGATAGCTCCGCATGATCTCCGAACAATCTCAACAGATCTCCTGCATCCGTGCCATTCTGCTTTGACTTCCACCTTAAATGATAACTTCAGCAACAACATAGCAGCCATGCCTCCTTATTCCCCGGGCATCAGTTAGACCCTTGACTTAGTCATAACGTCGATGTCGTGTCTGACCATGTCAACGTCTCTATCTCATTACGTCAACGTTAACCTGAAATTTTAGCCATAACAGTTTGCCCCCAATTGTTGTAATGAGGATTACCTTAGAGTCATAAAACAATTGTCACTTTAGAACCTTGCATTAACTAGGACAGTGACGCCGTAAGTCAATTAGTGACAAGATAATTTTCTGAAAAAGATAACTCAAAAGTCATATGTAAGAGATAAGTAAATTCAAAGATAATTAAATTTCCTTTGGCAATTAAAACTTTCCGTTAATGTTTAAAGCAATAGTATAAAAAACCGTGCCAGTTAAACCAAAGCCACACGGAAAATTTATCTCTCCTCAAAGAAACCCTAAACTTCCGCTTGAATACTCTAGAATTCTCCGGAGAAGCTCGACTGAATCACCTCGTCTCACCAGGTAAATTCCGTCACTTTTAACTTCAATTCACACAAATTTCTTTCTTTTTCTTCGAATCTATGGCTCCAAGTAGGCGTAGCATTAGGAATTACATCAAGAATCATGAGAAAAATAAGGCGAAAGAAAAGATTGTAGAAGAGAGAAATGAAATTGACGATGAGCAATCAACTATGTCAGAAGAAGACCTAATGAAGCTCTTAGACCTAGGAAATTTACCCACCGACACGATCTTGAAAAACGTTGAACCTCACGAACGTCCCGAGGATTGCCCTGTTGACTGCGTGGTTCTTTATGAATATCCGTTCAAAATAGGTGTTAGGCTTCCTTTTCCGGCCATTGCTAGGGAACTTCTACAGGCTTTCCAAATTAGTCCGGGCCAAATAATGCCCCAAGTCTGGAGGGTTCTCATTGTTATCGATAGGGTCACATCCAACTGGGATGAACCTTTTACCCTTTAAGATCTCCTGTACTGCTATCAAATTAGGGTTAAAAGGAGGAACATAATAGCTTTGCACGTTTGGGCAAGAAGAAACGCGTTGGTTGAAGGAGTACCATCGAATGACAGAGGATGGAAGGGTCATTATCTCTTTGTGAAAAAATCGTCTCTTGGCGAATCAGGTAAATTCTTAGTCGAAGGCTGGAATATGGAAGGATCGTCAATTTTCTTACGATTTTTCCTAACGTCACGATGTTAACACTGTACTTACGTCGTTTCTTTTTTAGGTCTAGATCCGAAGCTGTTCGTTCACAGGGAGGAATCGGAACAAAGGTGCGTCAAATTCTTGGAGTTTAGCGCAGAAGATCATTCGTTTAAAAAGATATCGACTGTTGATCAAGGCAACTGCTCTTCAATGGCCTCTGGTAAGAATTCGTCCTTCTCAAACCGTTAATCACCGCTGTTGCAATTGGTCTTTAATACGTCTTGTTTCTTTACGACAGACTCTTCACAATCTAGATAAAGGGGGTCTCTGGACAGTCAGGCCTTAACTGAGCTTCTTAGGAAGAGAAAGAGGGGAACAGAACATTCTGCCGCATCATCCACTACATCGTCTGGGAAGCAGGTACATCACGACGTTGTCCATGTTGAAGATGACGACGCTGCTATACAACAACCAAAAGTTCGTAAGTCTGAATTTCCTGCCCCTCATGACAAGGAGGGACCATCATACTCTGTGACAGTTCCTAATGATTTTATGTCGTCGAACAAGTCAATCTGGCCTGAAGCGGAGAAACTTCTTTTTCCTGGAGCCGAGGATCATTTGCGGGACCGTCCTATGACAGGGCTGATGTAGGTAACGTATGTTTGTAATGGTCGTTTGAATATAATCTTTTGTTTATCAGGCGTCGCAACATTTTCTGATGTTCAAGATGGAGATATCCACCCTTTACCGGAGTCATCAAGTGATGAAAACTAAGGCAGAGAAAAATGAAGCAACAATGAAAGAAAAAGACGCGGAGATAAAGAGGATTCGTCTTGAGATGACAAAAATGACTGAAGCTTTGAATAAGAATGGTGAAGAGTTGGAAAATTTACAAAAGCAATTTGTAGACGTTAAGGAGGCATCGAATATTGAAATTGAAGCGCTACAAACTCAAGTTGCATCGTTCACAGGGAGGAATCGGAACAAAGGTGCGTTAAATTCTTGAATTTTAGCGCAGAAGATCGTTCGTTTAAAAAGATATCGATTGTTGATCAAGGCAGCTGTTCTTCAATGGCCTATGGTAAGAATTCGTCCTTCTCAAACCGTTAATCACCGCTGTTGCAATTGGTCTTTAATACGTCTTATTTCTTTACGACAGACTCTTCACAATCTAGACAAAGGGAGTCTCTGGACAGTCAGGCCTTAACTGAGCTTCTTAGGAAGAGAAAGAGGGACACAGAACATTCTGCCGCATCGTCCACTACATCGTATGGGAAGCAGGTACATCACGACGTTGTCCATGTTGAAGATGACGACGCTGCTGTGCAACAACAAAAAGTTCATAAGTCTGAATTTCCTGCCCCTCCAGACAAGGAGGGACCATCATACTCTGTGACAGTTCCTAATGATTTTATGTCGTCGAACAAGTCAATCTGACCTGAAGTGGAGAAACTTCTCTTTCCTGAAGCTGAGGATCGTTTGCCGGACCGTCCTATGCCAGGGCTGATGTAGGTAACGTATGTTTGTAATGTTCGTTTGAAAATATTCATTTGTTTATCAGGCGTTGCAGCATTTTCTGATGGTCAAGATGGTGATATTCACCCTTTACCGGAGTCATCAAGTGATGAAAATTAAGGCAGAGATAAATAAAGCAGTAATGAAAGAAAAAGACGCGGAGATAAAGAGGATTCGTCTTGAGATGACAAAAATGACTGAAGCTTTGAAGAAGAATGGTGAAGAGTTGGAAAATTTGCAGAAGCAATTTGCAGACGTTGAGGAGGCGTCGAAGATTGAAATTAAAGCACTACAAACTCAAGTCGCATCGCAGACGATTTAAACCAGGCGACGGCAGAATCTTCAAGGTGACAACTTAGAGAAGGAGGTCGTAACTGAAGTTCAAGCGTCGGAGAAGTATGCTGATGACAATGTGAATGATGCTCCTTGCGTTTAGCCGTTTTAAAACTTTTAACTTTTGCTTGAAAATAATGGATCTTTTGGGTTATTCGTGTGAATAATCGAACATATGTAATTTTAACTTTTGGGTCACTCATGGGAGTTACCATGATTAATGTCTGAACGTCGCGATCTTATTGAAAAGAATGAAAAATCCTGTAAAAGAAATACACAGTAATGCTCCGTCGTTGACACTTCAACGACTCTACGATGACATGTTCATCACCTATTGAATACAAAAGAAATAAAATAAAATGTTAGTTAAACTTAGCTAGAAGAAATATCTTTTGAGATCGACAGCGTTCAAACTACGTGGGACCATGGTTCCGTCGCGTCGGACCAATTGTTTTGCGCCATTACCAACAACCTTACTGATTTGATAGGGATCTTCCCATTTTGGACCTAGCTTACCTGCGTTGGGCTCTTGTGTGTTCTGGAAGACCATCCTTAACACCCAGTCACCTTCAATGAATGACTTGGCTTGTACGTTTTTGTTAAAACTCCTTGCGACAATCTGATGTTGGGCTGCCATGCGTATCAACGTGTGGTCTCGCCATTGCTCTATGATATCTAGGTCGCTGATCACTTCATCACGATTTTGCTGCTCCGTCATCAAACCATACCTGGCAGTTGGAATACTTACCTCAGCTGGTAGGACTGCCTCGCAGCCATAAACTAGTGAGAAGGGTGTTTGTCCAGTCGCAGTGCGTGGCGTCGTGCGATTTGTTTCAAACCATACATTGGGTGACGTACCTGATTGCGTCTTGCTTCATTGTTGGCCAGTAATAGCCCATTCTCAATGCTCTATTGGATAGGTTGCGTCCTCCAGAATGGTTTCCACATGTCCCTTCAGGTAGATCTTGCAAAACTTGCTCCCATTGATGCTTCTCTAAGCAACGCAAATACGACCCAGCGACGGACTTTTTGAATAGCACTCCTTGAATGATGACGTATCTAGATGCATTGAAGAGAACTCGTTGCGCTTCTGTTCTGCCTTCTAGGAGTACATCATTAGTTAAATAGTCGTAAATAGGTTTCTTCCAACTAATGCTTACCTCGACGTTTGCCGGGATGTCGTTGTTGGTTTCGTCAATGGTGTCGTCTACTGGCGCAACGTCATCATTTGATTGGCCATCATCATCGTTGTCGATCGCGGCGACGACGTCTATAACTTCTTTGCACTTGCATATCGCTGGAGTCATAAGGTGAATGATAGGGACGGAGGTGAACGACACGTCTCTCATAGATGATCCTAGATTGGCTAAGGCGTCTGCTTGGGTGTTCTGATCTCTCGGTACCTGTATTTTGTCAATGGGGTTAAATATTTTGCTTTCACCTTGTGCGACCTCTAAGTATAGGGCCATCTTGGAATCCTTAGCGGCAAATTCTCCCTTAAGTTGGCTGACTATCAGTAGTGAATCGCTGTAAACTTTTAACGCTTTTGCCCCCAAGTTGCTTGCCAAGGTCATTCCTGCGATTAGCGCTTCGTATTCAGCTTCGTTGTCAGTCGCTTTGAAGTCGCAACATATGGCTTGTACTATCTTGTCCCCTTGTGGTGACTTCAGGACAACGCCAACCACGAAAAATAGAAGAACCATCAACAAATAAAATCCAAGCATCGTCGCTGACATGGTTAATCCTGGCGACTTCGTCATCAGCGATCTTCTCGAGTTCTAGACTGAAGGCCGCCACAAAATTGGCCAGGGCTTGCGACTTGATTGCTATCCTAAGCAGGTACTTGATGTCGTATCCACTAAGTGCGATGGCCCACTTTCCCATGCGAGCTGTCAACTCGGGTCTACGCAAAACACTTTTAATGGGATAATTAGTCATGACAATGAGTCTCAAAGTAATGTCTTAGTTTTTTAACAGTAGTAACTAAGGCTAACACAAGTTTTTCCAAGGAAGAATAACTGGCCTCTGCGTCTAACAGAGACTTTCTGACGTAGTAAATAGGGAGTTGTTGACTTTCAGATTCTCTTGTCAAGACAACACTGACAAACAGATTGCTTAGGACCAGATATAATTGAAGCGTTTCTCCATCGTTTGGTTTGGACAGTAGAGGTGGGGAGGCCAAGTACTGCTTGAGCGCTTGTAGAGCGTCCTCATGAGCTTGGGACCAATCAAAGCCTTTGTTTTTGCGCAGAACATCGTAGAACAAGTGGCACATTTTGGACGATCTGGATATGAAACGATTAAGCGCTGCGACGCGCCCGGTCAATTTTTGCACTTCTTTGACGTTTCCGGGAGATTGGATGTTGATCAATGCCTTGATCTGGTCAGGACTTGCCTCAATTCCTCGTTGTGTCATGACGTAACCTATAAATTTACCTGCAGCAACTCCGAATGTACACTTAGTTGGGTTAAGTTTCATATTGTACTTTCGGAGGACGTCGAACGCTTCGGATAGATGTTGAATATGGTCGTTTGCTTGTTTGGATTTCACCAACATATCGTCAATGTATACTTCCATGGTGTCGCCTAGCTGATCCTTGAACATCTGGTTGACTAGGCGTTGGTACGTCGCACCAGCATTTTTTTGTCCAAAAGGCATAACCTTATAACAATAAATACCTTTGTCGATGACGAACGCTATCTTTTCCTGGTCGTCAGGATGCTTGAGAATTTGATTGTAGCCAAAGTATGCGTCCATGAACGTCAGGAGCCGGATTTGATTGCGTCTATGTGGGGAAGTGGGAATGGATCCTTAGGACAAGCCTTGTTAAGGTCTGTGAAGTCGATGCAGACCCTCCACTTGCCGTTCTAATTACTGACAACGACAACATTAGCCAACCAATCAGGATATTTAACTCCGCGTACCAACCAATCAACTTTTGTACTTCGTCGTTTGTGATGTGATTGCGTTCAGGAGCGAATTTACGTCGTCAGGATGCTTGACTGATTTGATCCACTTGTATCGGACTTAAACCTGTCATATCTTCATGGGACCAAGCAAAACAATCCTGGTTAGTCTTTAGGAAATCGATTACCTGGTTACGGAGTTCTGGCGACAAAGTCGCTGCAATGCGAACGACACGATCAGGAAAGGCTGGATCAAGCGCCAGTTCATCTACGTTCTGCTCATCTGGCGTGTCGGGCGCTGATCCGCTTGTTAATTGCTAGTTGGACGTCTTGGCAGGCTTTAGCGACGAACTGTAGCACTCTCGAGCAGCTTTCTGCTCGCCCTTGATCTCTTGGACGCCCCATTTGGTAGGGAACTTGAGCGTCAGATGATATGTTGATGGAACAACTTTCATTTTGTGGATCCAAAGCGTACCGAGGATGACGTTATAGGCAGAAGGACAGTCCACGACATTGAATCTTGTTGGCAGGTTGACGCCTTTGGCAAAAGTAGGCAGTGTGATCTCGCCAACGGTCTACTGCGCCTCGCCGCTGAAGCCGACTAGGACAGTAGATTTCTTCGTTATATCCCTGTCACAAAGACCCATACCTTCGAGGGCATTTTTGAAGATGATGTTGGCTGAACTTCCGCCATCGACCAGCACTCATCGCAGCAGGGAATTGCTGACGGTCAAGGATATGACCAATCCATCGTGGTGCTCCTCGTCGCACACGTCGTTGTCGTCGAACGTGATAGACATCGCCTCTAGTTTGCGTTCATCATCTGACATGCAAAATTTAGAAACAGTGGACGAGGGATATCCCTCTTTAGCTAGCCTATTGGCTGCTGAATACGTTAGTCCACAAATATCTGATCCACCGGAGATTACATTTATTACCTTGATGTGAGCAGGGGATGCAGGCGGATTTGACTTGGAAGGATTTTTATCGAAGGACGCCTTCCCCTTGTCGTTGAGTAGGTCTTGGAGGTGAACTTAGTTTAGCATGAATGCGAACTTCCTTTGGAGCGCGATGCATTCTTCTGTCTTGTGGCCATGATCATGGTGGAACTAACACCACTTAGTCTGGTCCTTTTGAGCGTCTGGACAATCGCTCTTTCTCGGCCAACGGACAGGAGCTCCGATCTTTGTTAGCGCATTAACGACACCTCCGACGTCGACGGAGAACCCATAGGATGCAATGTCAAGGTACGACGGTTGATCCGCCTTAACCTCGGTACCTGCGTTTTCAGTTATATCATTAATATTGTGTACCTGATTAGGGCGACTGTAGGGATGACTCCGCCAATTGTTCTTCTTGGGCACGAAGGCTTTGCAATCGCTCGTGCTTTCCGACACATGGCGAGTGGAGATGGTATTGAGGATGGCATCGTCTTCTTCCAAACGCATCTAAGCTAACACCCTAGATTTCACCTATTCGAATGTTGTGCACGGGTACTTTGTCAGACGATTGTATAGCTTCGACCGAAGGATGAGACCTTTCCTGAAACATTCAATAGCTGTCTTTGTGTCAAGGTATTTAATACTAATCATTTATTTATTAAAGGGATTATAATAATCGCGAACAGATTCTCCTGGTCCTTGGACAACGCCATAAAGGTCGCTCGTCTGCTTATCCAGACTACGACTCCCTTTGCATTTATCATAGAATTTATTGACCAAGGTTGAGAAATTGTTGATGCTTCCGGGCTTGAGGGATCCGAGCCATTTGAGAGTTGGCCCTGTCAAGGTAGCCCCGAAGGACTTGCACATGCACGCTTCGACGAGATGCCACGGGATGGACGCCTACTACATTCTTTGCCTGTACTGAGCGACGTGCTTAGTGAGGTCAGTTGATCCATCATATGTGGCAGTCAGGACAGGGAGATAGAGCTTCTTCGACAGCGACGCTTTGGATTTCTTCTCGAGGAACGGTGACGTTGCATACCCATCTCGGTGCTCGACGACACTGGGTGTGGGTGCCCCGGGGAGCTGAGACAGGAGCTTCATCATGCGCCGATTCTCTTTTTCAATCAGGACCATCCGATTCGCCATGGGATCTTCGTCTTCATTCTCGTGTGTCTTCTCAGGATTTCCTCCGTCTAGATCGTTAAAGGGGCCTCCATTTAGGAAACCTTCATCGTCGTCAGACTCGGCACTCTCGGAATCATTGAGGTGGTGCACGACGAGAATGTCGTCTGCACTGAAGCGACGCCGGGTCTTGGACGCTTTCGTCGCGGCCAATTCATTTTGTAAATTTTGGATCTTTTCTTGTGAGGTCGAGAAGTTAGAGGACAATCGCTCGTTGTCCTTTTTCATTTCAGCCATCTTTGCCTTCATTTGATCATAGAGCTTCTGCATTTCATCACTGTTCATTGGTGCAGCCATCTCGATGGAACTGGAAGAAAGTGATTGAATCGACTGTGGCCCCACTGTGGGCGCCAAATTATTTATGCTGATTATTACCTAAGCGACAAGATTCGTTATGGGGACGACAACAACCAGATTTATATGATGTATGCTATGCAAATACAAAAAGGGATTCAGTGGGGAACGACACAAAGGAGTGTTGACGCGGAAAAACCCCAGTGAAGGCGGGTAAAAAACCGCGGGTGGATGTGAGTCCACCAATCCACTATATGCAATCGTCACTCAAAGTGAATGACAATCAATATACCCTAAGATATTTTCTTAAGTACAAGAGTTGTTTATTTGAGTAAAAGTCAGAAAGCTGCTAGAAATGTAAAGTATGAATAATCTCGGAATGATGCCAATTGCTAGTATGTTTTGCGTATGAAGCTTGTGATGATTTTCCTTGTAGCTCTGGCGCCGTTAAATAGCAATGAACCGGCTGCAACGTGCATCCTAAGATCTCGGAGATAGATCCGCATGATCTCCGCACAATCTCAACAGATCTCCATTCTACTTTGACTTCCACCTTAAATGATAACTTCAGCAACAACATAGCAGCCATGCCTCCTTATTCCTCGGGCATCAGTTAGACCCTTTACTTAGTCATAACGTCGATGTCGTGTATGACCATGTCAACGTCTCTGTGTCATTACGTCAACGTTAACCTGAAATTTTAGCCATAACACTTTTCACAGCCAAACTTGTTTACAAGGCAACAAGAAACTTTCACACTATGCAGCTTGATATATTTATAGAGCTATTAATTAATAAATGTCAATCTGTAAGTGTAGACATATAAGCGTGTCTCCGTATTTAGTACACTATGATGACTAATACCCCGCTCTAATTGGTCCGGATCGAGGCAAGAATAAAGAACGAGTCTAAAATAAAATGTTTTAAGCCCAAAACCATTTTATAACTCTTTACCCATTTCCGAAACCCTTTTTGTAAATAGTTTTACTAAGCCCAGTTCCTAAAACGTTTTATAATAACTTTTATGAAAGCCTAAATTTTAAAACCCCTTTTCAAGTCCAATTAAATTAATGGACATAATTAATTATATTTTTTAGTTTTATTAATAAAAAGATCTTTTAAAACAATATAATCTTTGTCCAAAGTGTTTTTAAATATTGTTTTATCTAACACTTTTCTAAAATCTTTTTTAATAAAAATCATTGAGAGACCTACTAGTTTTCGAAAACCTATTACAACTCAACTACCTAAACCTATATATTATACTCATCACACTAATCTAATCTGAACCATTATCTCTCACGACAGAATATATATAAAAACCCCACGGCTAATAATTCACAACCCCTCACAAATCTCCCTGACCTCTCTCATACGACAGCATCATCCCACACCTCGCTTTCTAGTACTCCCTCGACACATACATATCCACCGCCATAATTCATTATTATCATCTCATCATCATCACACGCCAATCTCACAAAAAAATCACTCGGCTCATACCCTCATAGATCTCTATCATCCTCGCCAAATCATCATCACACACCAATCATCACCCCCCACAATTCCCTCGTTGCACCACAATTTATTAACACCAAATCATCCTCCATACACCAAACTACTATAAACTAATCTAACATAAATCACGGCCTACACTCTTACGTCTACCTCATACTAATACTAATGTTGCTACTACACTACTCACCCATACTGTTATGGCTGATTTTTACAGATGACACTGAGGCAAGCTGCAGCGACATGACGCTATAACCTAGTCAGCGATTAACGGACCAGCGAAGAATAAGGAAGACTTGGTCATTTCTTCTTCAGTCAGTCTATGTGTTCAAGATACTGGTCAGAGAACGTGGCTAAAGAATAGGAGGATCTCACTTATATTTTGGTTAACTGATTCCGGCATTTGAGGAATTACGCAAGGCAAGGAAGATCTATATAAAGAGCATAAATTCGAGACACAAGATACACACTGATCATACGCACAAGAGCATTCCACTATAAACAAGTGTTTACACTATTTATCATTTCAACACTAAATTACAATTACTTTTCTCTACATTAAATCCTTGTACTTAGATTGATCATTCACTAGTAGAAAAATGATAATATGCGTCACCCTATTTGCGTCGTACACAAGAAAGACTGACGCAAATGTTCTGGAACAGACGATTTGCATCGGATGTTAACAAAGGTCCGACGCAAATAACCACAACAAATGAGTAAAAAGATGATTTACGTCGGATGTTCAAGAGCACGTGACGCAGATGATTAAAACTATTTGTGTCGGATGGGCCCAAGGTGCGACGCAGATGGTTGATGTGGTTAATTTGCGTCGGATGGGCTTTAGAATCCGACGCAAATTTCCAGCCCAGCCCGCTTTTCCCATTTATATTTTGGACTTCACTCACTCCTTAAATCTAATCTCTCATTCTTTCATTCACCAGCCGTCAAAACCTAATCTCCCTCACTCCTCTCTCTCTCCAACTCCTCTCTCTAACTCCTCTTTCACTGTCCCCAACAAATCTTGTTCCGGCTATGGAATTTGTTCTGGAATTTACGGCCGATAATCTCACTCCTCTCTTCTGGAATTTCCGGCTGATAATCTCACTCCTCTCTTCTGGAATCAGTCATTGAATTGCGAACCATAATCGACGAACTCTCTCAGATGCGTATCAAGATCGATCGTATCAGAATGGATCAACTTCAAGTCCATTTTCTCTCAATTCATCGTCTCATAAACCGTCAAATTCGAGCTTTTTCGTCGAACTCTGGCGATTTTTCGTCGGAATATTTCTTCCGCGTCCCGGTGAATTCAACAGCATGCATTGGAATTTTGTTAGGTATTTTACCGTTTAATCACATTATTGAAGAAGATGTTAGAACTCACGATTTTAGTTGAAATCGACTACATATTTCTCACCACTTATTAAAAAATAACAGATATTTGAAGAATCGAAATTTATGTTGGTTGAACTCATCCTTGGCAGAAGATTCTAAGTTGAACTCATCCTCGAAGTTTTCTCGCCGGCGTCCTCGACCTCAATGTATAAATTGATTTGGTTTTTTATAATTTCTGTAATTATTGAATTTTTTCCTCTTGTTGATTTTCTTAATTTTGATTTTCTGTAATTTTTGTATATCTTGTAATTAGGTTTTGTAAAAATACCAGTTCTACTCAATCTTTAAATTCAACCACCTTTGCAGTTTAACTCTAAATTTTAGATTTTAATTTCATTATATTTTGTGTTTATGTTTATGGTTGTGGATGAATTATGCGGATGGTTCATGAATTATGCTGGTTGAATTATGCGGATCTGTTTATGATTTACTTTTTTCTAATAAAAAAGTTATTTGCGACGTTTTTGGTAACACATCTGACGCAAATAGCTCAGCCATTTGGGCCTTTTGCGTCAGATGTGTTGTCATATGCGACGCAAATGGCATGACCTTGTACATGCTTTTTTGACCATTTGCCACTAGTACAGAAACGACGATTTGCGTCGGATGCGAGGCGCCCATTTGCGTTGGACATGGGTCCGACGACACAGGTCTTGTCGCAGATGAAGAGACAAGATCTGCGTCGGAATAGCACACGACGCAGTTGAAGAGCTATCTGTGTCGGACCCTTCCCAACATGCGGCGCAAATGGTCTATCATCTGCGTCGCACATTAATTAACATGCGACGCAGACGGAGACAGCAGCCCAACAAGCAAACTCATTTGCGTCGCACGTCAGTCAACGTTTGACGCAAATTAACCATTTTTTTATTTTAAAAAATTCCATTTGCGTCGGACTTTGTGTTACGTCCGACGCAAATGGTTAATTTTTGTTAAAAAAATAGATTCACGTATACATTCTAAACGCATACACAATTAAACCTAAATTCACTGATCGAAGGCAGAAGAACGCACAACAGCGAAATATTGATCCATAATCAAACAAGTATGTTCAAAATCAACAAAAGGAAGATTAAAAACTATACACAATACACAGCTTAATACGTCAAAATTCGGAATATTATTCACTTCACTAAAAATGAAATTCAACAAAACTAAGTAACATAAAAACAGAAAAACATAATCAAAACAGAACCATAATCAAACAAGTATAAAAACAGAACCATAATCAATACAAAATTAAAAAATTAAAAAACAAAATTAAAAACTTAAATATTCAGATCTAACATACAAAAAACGAAATTAAAGAACTGAACTTAAAAAAAAATCAGATCAAACGACAATTAATTTTTTTTTAATGAAGATTTGGATAACAATATCATTATCATTGCTGCTGGGTTTTGTTTGAAAATGGTCGAGGAAGTGGAGTCACGTTTGGATTGGAGAACGAAGAGTTGGAGTTATGAGAAAGAGAGAGGGAGAGAAGGAGAGGGAGAAGAGAGAGAGACGGCTGCTGGTGATGAATTGTGTTGATGCATTTGGTTAGGCTTTAAAATATAAAGCGGGCGTGCTTATCTGCGTCGCACATATTGCCCATGCGACGCAGATAAGCCCAAATCATTTTCTGGTCAAAAAAAGTAGTACGTTACATTTTTTATATCTAAAATCAGCCCAAATCTTCTGCGTCGGATGGGCCATAGAGTCCGACGCAAATAACTTTTTGCATCGCACTAAAGAAACGTGCGACGCAGATAGATCGTCTTCTCCGTCGATTCGCTGTTGCATGCGACGCAAATGAGTCTTCTGCGACGTTTGTCCTGTTGTTGCATACGTCGGATGAGACCTACGGTCCGACGTAAATAGCATGATTTTTGCGTCAAACATCTATCCGACGCAGATTAGTTCTACACAATTTGCGTCGAGAGCTCTCGCATCGGACCCAGAACCGACGTAAATGGTGGTCTTAGATCCGACGCAAATTGATGTTTATGTACTAGTGATTCTAGGGTGTATTGACTGTCGTTCACTCTGAACGTCAGTTGCATATAGTGGATTGGTGGACTCATATCCACCCGCGGTTTTTTACCCATCTTCATTGGAGTTTTTCCGCATCACCATCTCCTTATGTCGCTTCCCTTTGGTTCCCCTTTTGCATTTACATTCTTTTAATCGCTTCAATCTGGTTGTTGTCGTCCCAATATTGATTTGTATCGCTAAGGTAAAAATTTGCATAAACAATTTGGCGCCCGCCGTGGGGCCAGCAGCCAGATCTCTTGTCAATTTTTGTTAACGATCACATATCATCATTCTCCATCCTAATGGATCATAAAGAAATGCAAGCCGCTTATGAGAAAGTGAAAGCTGAAATGGAGCAGATGAAAAAGGACAATGATCGTCTGTCCTCTGAATTCACTTTGTCGAAAGCGCAAGTCCAAAAGCTACAAGAAGAGTTAGCCTCGACCAAAGCGTCCAAGCAGTGACATTCCCAGAACATTGGAGAAATCTCAACAATGCATCGCTTCAGCGACGAGGAGAGCTCTGAGTCTGAAGATGCTAAAGACAATGAAGAATGGAAAGACGGTGATACCCCCGACGGTGACCAGCCCAAGGAAGGCGACGTTATGGCTAAAAGAATGGCTATGATTGAAAAGCATAATTGCCAGATGATGCGTCTCCTCTCTCAACTCCCTGGAGCCCCAACTCCTAGCATCGTCGAGCATCGCGACGGCTATGCAGCGTCCCTGTTTGTAGAAGAGATCGCCAAAGCAGCATTACCAAAGAACCTCAACCTTCCCATCTTGACCGCGACTTATGACAGATCTACCGACCCAGCGGAGCACGTCGCCCAACACAAGCAGCAGATGTGGCAAGCGTACATTCCATGGCACCTAGTCGAAGCATGCATGTGCAAATCCTTCGGACCGACGCTGACCGGGCGTGCCCTCAAATGGCTCGGATCCCTCAAGCCAGGAAGCATTGGCAACTTTTGAACCTTGGTGATCAAGTTTTACAGCAAATTTGAAGGCAGTCGCAGTCTTGAAAAGCAGACTAGTGACCTTTATGGCGTCGTTTAGAAGCCAGGAGAACTGATTCGCGATTATTATAAACGTTTTAATAAAGAAATGATCGGAATTAAAGATTTAGATACTAAAACTGCTATTGAATGTTTCAGGAAAGGACTCATCCTCAGATCCAAGCTGTACAACCATCTAACCAAATACCCTTGTGCGACGTTTGAAGAAGTCAAGTCCAGAGTGTTAGCTCAGATGCCGTTGGAAGAAGACGATGCGATCCTCAACACCATTTCGACGCGTCATGTCTCAGAAGGGTCTAGTGATCGCAAGACTGTCACGCCCAAAAAATACAACTGGAGGCCTCATCCATACTGTAGGCCGAATCAGGTACATAATGTTAATGACGCGTCGGATTGTGCAGGTACTGAAGCAAAGGCTGATCCCAACGCCTATCCTGAGATCTAATTGTATGGCTTCTCTATCGACGTTGGAGGTGTCATCAATGCCCTAACCAAGATCGGTGCGCCCGTCCGATGGAAAAGTGATCGACCAGACATCTAGAGGAATCAAACCAAATGGTGTCAATTTCATGACGACCACGGCCACAGGACCGAAGATTGCATTGCGCTCAGAAGGGTGGTCGCTTTCATGTTGAACAAGGGGCACCTGCAAGATCTCTACAACAACAAAGGGAAAGCGTCTTTCGACAAAAATCCCTCCAAGCCAAATCCACCTGCATCCCCTACGCACTTTAAGGTAATTAATGTTATTTCTGGTGGATCTGACGTTTGCGGACTAACGTACTCAACAGCCAAACGGCTAGCAATAGAGGGTTCCCCCTCGTCCAAAGTTCCTAAGTCTTGCAGGTCTGATGACGAAAGGAAACTAGAAGCAATGTCAATTACCTTTGATGACGATGACGTATGCGACGAGGAGCATCATGACGGATTGGTCATTTCACTGACCGTCAGAAACTGCCATCTGCGACGCGTGCTGGTCGACGGCGGGAGTTCAACCAACATCCTGTTCGAAAATGCCCTAGAAGGTATGGGTCTTGATGACAGGGCCATAACGAAGAAATCAACCATCCTAGTCCGATTCAGCGGAGAGGCGCAACAAACCATCAGAGAAACCACTTTACCAACGTTCGCTAAAGGAGTCAATTTGCAAACGAGGTTCAACGTCGTCGACTGCCCATCCGCCAACAACGTCATCCTTGGCACGCCATGGATTCATAAGATGAAAGCAGTCCCATCAACATACCATCAGACGCTTAAATTCCCAACCAAGTGGGGCGTCCAAGAGATCAAAGGAGAGCAAAAGGCCGCTAGAGAATGTTATAGTTCATCGCTCAAGCCCTCCTAAGCGTCAATCGAGCAATTAACAAGCGGATTAGTGCCCAACGAGCAACAAGTAGATGAAGTGGTGCTTGATCCAGCCTTTCCAGATCGTGTCGTTCGCATTGGAGCGACGCTGTCGCCTGAACTTCGAAACCAGGTAATAGATTTCTTAAAAGCTAACCAGGATTGCTTTGCATGGTCGCATGAAGATATGACAGGTATAACTCCGGACGTCATCACCCACAAGCTGAACATCGATCTAGATCACAAACCCGTCAAACACAAACGACGCAAGTTCGCTCCTGAGCGCAACGAAATCATAAACGACGAGGTTCAGAAACTGATCAACATAGGTAAAGTACGAGAAGTTAAATATCTTGATTGGTTAGCTAACATTGTTGTTGTTGTCAGCAAGAAAAATGGCAAGTGGAGAGTTTGCATAGACTTCAAGGACCTTAACAAAGCCTGTCCCAAGTATCCGTTCCCACTTCCCCATATAGACGCAATGCTCGACGCGACGGCAGGACACGAACTCTTAACGTTCATGGACGCATACTCCGGTTAAAATCAAATCCTCATGCATCCCGATGACCAGGAGAAAACTGTGTTTGTCACAGATAAAGGTATTTATTGTTATAAGGTTATGCCATTTGGACAAAAAAATGCAGGTGCGACGTACCAGCGCTTGGTTAATCAAATGTTCAAGGATCAACTTAGCGACACGATGGAAGTCTACATCGACGACATGTTGGTTAAATAAAAAAGGGCGAACGACCATATACAACACTTATCGGAAGCGTTCGACGTCCTTCGAAAATACGGTATGAAACTAAAACCAACCAAATGCACATTTGGAGTCGCTGCAAGTAAATTTTTAGGCTCCGTCGTGACGCAAAGAGGAATTGAGGCAAGCCCCGACCAGATCAAGGCGCTGATCAATATCCAATCCCCGAGAAACATCAAAGAGGTGCAGAAGCTGACCGGACGCGTCGCCGCACTTAATCGTTTCATATCAAGGTCGTCCGACAAATGTCATCTATTTTATGACGTCCTGAGGATAAACAAAGGTTTCATCTGGTCATAAGAGCACGAAGACGCTTTGCAAGCGCTTAAGTAATACCTCGCCACTCCACCTCTACTATCTAAGCCAAACGACGGAGAGACGCTCCAACTTTATCTCGCCGTCAGCAATGCGACAATCAGCACTGTCTTGACAAGAGAAGCCGAAAATCAACAACTCCCTGTTTATTATGTCAGTAAGTCTCTGCTAGACGCGAAGACCAGGTACTCTTCCCTTGAAAAACTTGTGTTAGCTTTAGTTACTGCTATTAAGAAGTTAAGACATTATTTTGAAACTCATACAGTTGTTGTCATGACTAACTATCCCATTTAAAGCGTCTTACGCAAACAAGAGTTGACAGGTCGCATGGGAAAGTGGGTTATTGCGCTCAGTGGCTACGACATCAAGTATCTCCCAAGGACAGCAATAAAGTCCCAAGCCCTAGCTGCCTTTGTGGCAGACTTCAGTCCAGACCTCGGGAAGATCGCAGATGATGAAGTCGCTCGAATTAGTAGCATCAGCAACGACGCCTGGATATTATTCGTTGACGGATCTTCTAATTTTCGTGGAGCAGGTCTTGGCGTTGTCCTGAAGTCACCACAAGGGGACAAGATAGTACAAGTCATATGTTGTGACTTCATAGCGACCAATAACGAAGCCGAGTACGAGGCGTTAATCGCAGGAATGACTTTAGCAACGTGGGGGCAAAAGCGTTAAAAGTCAACATCGATTCGTTGTTGATAGTTAGCCAGCTCAAAGGAGAATTTGTTGTTAAGGACTCTAAAATGGCGCTATACTAAGAGGTCGCACGAGGTAAGAGCAAAACGTTTAACCCTTTTGACATAGTGCAGGTACCAAGAGACCAAAATACGCAAGTAGATGCATTAGCAAACCTAGGATTATCCCTAAGAGATGTGACGTTTACTTCTGTCCCTATCATCCATCTTATGAGTCCAGCAATAAGTAAGCGCAAAGAAGCTGCAGACGTCGTCGCCACAATTGACGACAATGACGTAGACCACGCAACAAACGATGACATTGATGAAATAGACGACGCAATTCCTCAAGACGTCGAGGTAAGTGTTAGTTGGACGAAACCTATTTATGACTATCTATCTAACGATGCACTCCCAGATGATAGAGCAGAAGCACGACGAGTCCGTTTCAAAGCGTTCAGGTACGTCATCATCCAAGGAGTATTGTTCAAGATGTCTGTCGCTGGACCCTATCTGGGTTGTTTGGAGAAGCACCAGTGGGAGCAAGTTCTGCAAGATCTACATGAAGGGACGTGTGGAAATCATTCTGGTGGACTCACTCAGGTACGTCACCAAATGTGACAGTTGTCAGCGACACGCAAATATGACGCACAAACCTTGTGAAGTTTTTCATCCAACTTTAACCCCCTGGCTTTTCATGAAATGGGGACTGGACATAGTTGGTAAACTACCTCCAGCCCCAGGACATAAGGTCTTTATGTTAGCACTAACAGATTATTTTTCAAAATGGATAGAGGCAGATTCGTTTCAACAGGTACGCGACAAGGAGGTAATTTCTCTTATACACACTAACCTTATTTGCAGGCTTGGCGTACCGTCAGAAATTATATGCGAGAATGGGTCGCAATTTATCAGCGATAAAACAAAGCATTTATGCGACGAATGGAACATTACGTTGTTGACATCAACGCCCAGATATCCTCAGGCCAATGGACAAGCTGAGTCCAACAACAAAACTGTCATAGACACTTTGAAGAAACGTCTCACTACTAAGAATGGTAAATGGGCAGAAGCGTTGCCAGCTATCTTATGGGTAAATCGCACGACGCCACGCACTGCGACCGGACAAACGCCCTTCACACTGGTCTATGGCTGCGAAGCGGTCTTACTAGCTGAGGTAAGTATTCCAACTGCGAGGTACGGCTTGATGATGGAACAGCAAAATCGCGATAAACTAATCAGCGATCTAGATACCATCGAAGAACTGCGAGATGCAGCGCTAGTACGCATGGCGGCACATCAACAAATTGTCGCAAGAAGTTTCAATAAGAACGTACTGGCCAAAGCATTTGTTGAAGGAGATTGGGTGTTAAGGAAGGTCTTCCAGAACACACAAGAGTTGAACGCGAGTAAGCTAGGTCCAAATTGTGAAGGCCCCTACTAAATCAGCAAGGTCATTGGCAACGGTGCATATCAATTAGTCCGACGCGACAGAACAATGGTCCCCCGCAGCTGGAACGCTGTTCACCTCAAGAAATATCATTTCTAGCTGAATGTTGTGTGACGTTTTATTTTCTTTACTTTTCAATAAGTGACAAACTTATCGTCGCAAGGTCGTTGAGATGTCAACGACGAAACATTACAGTGTGTTTCTTTTACAGGGTTTTTCATGTTTTTCAATAAGTTTGCAACGTCCCGACGTATCGACCAATGATTATTTTTGCATAATAAGTCAACTACATTGACAAAGTGTTGAACACAATATCAATAACGTCGGGTTACTTCAACGCTGCACACCGTTATAAAAGTGGTAAGGTCTCAACGTTATTCATAAAAAAACGACAGCGTCATAAACATCCAACCTGCCGAAGTCAAGTAAGTAAATGTGTTTTACGAATATGTGATTTTCGTTCTAATGATACCTAAGTTGTACGACAGAGAAAGGTTTTCAAAGCACCTAACCATTGTACTTTGACGCCAGAAAAACAGCACGACATAAGTTTTAAGATATCAATTGCATAAAGTAAATTTAAAAGTCATACCATTCCCACGAATGGCCAAAAAACATAAGTTATGGTCACTCCCATGAGTGACCTAAAATTAAAATTACATAAGTTTGATTACTCCCACGAGCAATCCAAAAGTTTCATTGTTTCTAAGCAAAAGAAGTTCTAAAACGTGAAGGCTAAGAGACTAGACGTCAGGAGCATCAGTCGACTTTTCTTCAGGTGGCTTTCTCGGACGTCGGTACCTCAGGTATGATCTCTTTCTCTGAATCGTCGTACAGAGGCATGTCAGACATTATGAACGCAGCACTGGAAGCAAAGACATCGCCCTCCTGCTGACTAACGCTCAGAGAGGACTCTGCAGTCGCCTTGACTAGATCATCGGGTTCCATCAAGTCCTTCATGGAACCCAGCTATTCCAGGTACAAGTCAATATCTTTTAAAGGCTCCCATGATGTTGTGTGTCTCATCAGAAATTTATACATTATCTTCGCTTTTACGCGTGTCGTCACTTCAGCCTCCATCCCATTCAGTTCATTGTTCTGAGCAGGGACCTGTGCTTGCAGCGCATCAATTTCAATCTGTGACGCCTCCTCAACGTCAGCAGCTTTCTTCCTTAAGATCTCTAGTTCCTCTCCATTCTTCTTCAGTGTCTCTCCCATCTTCACCATGTCTAGGTGGACTTTCTTTAGTTCTGCGTCCTTCCCCTTTAGAGCTGCTTCACTTTTCTCCATCCTTGTCTTCATTAGCTGATGGCTCCTGAACAGCGATGACATTTCCTTCTTTACCATCAGGAAATTCTGAGACGCATTAAACACAACAATTGCAGTTAGAAATCGTGATAAGGAAAGGAAGGACGAAGGTAAGTGGTTATCATACCTGGAAGATGAACTCAAGACCGTCCGACATTAGCCCATGCAGGGAACGCTCCCGTGGGCGATCTTCAGCACAAGGAAAAAGAAGTTTTTCCTCTTTGTCAGGAGGGGCAAGAAATTCAGACTTACGAATTTTATGCACAGTATCTGCGTCATCGTCCTCGACGTTGTTAACAACGTTAAGGTGTCCTTGTTTGTCAGACACTGAGGGAGACGGCGCAGCAGAGCGTCCTTGTTCTCTTTTTCTTTTTCGCAGAGCTTCAGCAATGGATCCCTTTGGTCGCGATTGAGAAGAATATGTCGCACGAAACATTGACGCGTCAGACTTCAATTGCTGGAGCGACGATTATTAGTTTATGAAAAAGCGCTTACCTGACGCCATTGATGAGCAGCTACCTTGGTCAGCGACTGCAATTTTCTTGAATGATCTTTCTTCTTCTCTTATTTCTAGAAATTCTCTACACCTTTGTTTAGATCCTTCACGATGTTCTAGCAAATTTGGGTCCAAATCTGCGAAGAAATTAAAGCGACGTAAGAACAATGTTAACGACATGACTGAAAGAAAAATCGCAAGGAAATTTACGAACCTTCTATGTTCCAGCCGTCTATTAAAGACTTTCCAAAGTCACTCAGGAACGATTTTTTCACAAAGACGTATCGGTTCTTCGATTCTCTGTCGTTTGATTGTACCCCTTTAACCAGCGCGTTCCTTCTTGCTTTGACATGAAGGGCTAACCTGTTTTTTCCCTTGATTCTAACTTCATACCAATACAAAAGATCCTGAAAGGTAAAGGGTTTGTCCCAAGACGAAGTCATTCTGTCAACGACGCTAAGGACCCTCCAAACTTAGGGCATTATCTATCCTGAGCTAACTTGGTAGGTTTACAGTAGATCTCTGACTATGGGGGGAAATGGTAGCTTAAGACTTATCTTAAAAGGGTATTCATAAAGGACCACCCAATAGTCAGGACAATCCTCCGGACGTTCATCCGGTTCAGCGTTTATCAGGATCGTGTCGGTGGGCAAAATTTCCTAGGTCTAGGAATTTCATTAAGTCTTCCTCTGACATAGTTGATTGTTCATCATCAATTTCGTTTTTCTCCTCTACAATTTATTATTTTGCCTTGGTTTTCTCATGATTCTTAGCATTATTTCTAACATTACGCCTATTTGGAGCCATTAATTCAAACAAAAGAAGTGAAATTTGCAAAATTCGAAGCTAAGGGCAGTAGAGGTTACTTGGGAAAGGAAGGCGATTCCGTCGAAGTTCTCTAGAAGTTTCTAGAGAGAGTCGAGTGCTCGAAAGATTTTTGAGGAGAAAGAATGTTGCTTGTGGCTTTGGATTAATTGGCACGGTTTTTGATATTGCTGTTATGATTACTAGCGTGCAATGGATAGATTTTGATTGATGAAGAAAATTTATTATCTTTAGTTATTTACTTTTGCATATGACTCTTGGGCTCTTTTTTGCAAAAGTTATCTTGATTGAGCTAACTTAACATCTGAGTGTCTTAATTAACAAGTGATTCTAGGAGTCAACATATCAATTGTTTTATGATTCAAAGTTATCCTCATTGCGACAATTGGGGGCAAACTATTATGGCTGATTTTTACAGCTGACATTGACGCAAGCTGCAGCGACATGACGCTATGACCTAGTCAGCGGTTAACGGACCTGCGAAGAATAAGGAAGACTTGGTCATTTCTTCTTCGGTCACTCTGTGTGTTCAAGATACTGGTCCGAGAACGTGGCTAAAGAATAGGAGGATCTAACTTATATTTTGGTTAATTGATTCCGGCATTTGAGGAATTACGCAAGGCAAGGAAGATCTATATAAAGCGCATAAAGCCGAGACACAAGATACACACTGATCATACGCACAAGAGCATTCCACTATAAACAACTGTTTACAATATTTAGCATTTCAACTCTACGTTACAATTACTTTTCTCTACATTAAATCTTTTTCTACTTAGATTGATCATTCTAGGGTGTATTGATTGCTGTTCACCCTGAACGTTAGTTGCATATAGTGGATTGGTGGACTCATATCCACCCGCGGTTTTTTACCCATCTTCATTGGGGTTTTTCCGTGTCACCATCTCCTTGTGTCAGTTTCCTTTGATTCCCTTTTTGCATTTACATTCGTTTAATCGCTTCCCTCTGGTTGTTGTCGTCCCAATATTGATTGGTATCGCTAAGGCAAAAATCTGCATAAGCAAATACTAATCATCCAACCTCTTATATTTCCACCTTTGCATCATCACCATACGCATACTCTCACGAATAAGACACGAGTAGTAATCCAGCACTCGATCAATACACCATAACTTTTTAAGGCTCGTTTGACGTTTGATCCAAGATCCGTAAAAATCAACGACACCGGACGGCGGTATAATTTCTAAGGGTCAACTAAATTAATAATCTTTTTTTTATTTCTTTATTATTATTTTCTTGAAGTTACTAACACTCTATTCATGATGTAGATTGTTGACGTATTCCTGCGACTGTAAGTACTGTATATTATACTAACTCCCTGTAATGTTTTCTTTTCTTATTTTTTATTATTCATGAACATATTATTTTTTATGCCTGATTGCAATATTTATCACCTTTTATTTATTGCTAATCAATACTTAATGAATTGTTCTAACTAATTCACATAATTTGGACAACCTACTAGGTACCTTGTAATATTATTGTTAATAGCTTGTCACTAAAAAATAGTCTTTTATGTGTTTCCTGAACCAACCTAGACTAAATATTATTAGGGTTCTTAAAACGTTATATGATTATTCTTTTGCATAAAACTATGATATGAATCGATATTTAGTAAAGGCCAGCAATGGGCGAACTTGTTTCATTATGATCATATTCGTACCCTAACCCCCAAACTCAATCTTTGGTTCATTTTGACCAACTATGGTGTCATGACGGGGAAATCTACATTGGATAATTCCCTAATTTGTCCCTACAGTTTTCGATATCCAATTAGGTTTATGAGTCTTCCTTTAAAACCTTGACAATGGGGTAGTCAAATACGCGCTCACACCGCGGTAGGCGAAAATAAAATCACGCCTGAACAATTTGGCGACTTCACTAGGAAGGATTTTATAAAAAAATTAATTTTTTTAAATGTGTGTGTGAAACTTGAAAAATACGATTCATGCTCTTTTTATGCCTTTGAATAACATATTGTTTTGCATATGCATGGCTATTGTTCAGCTACCATAAGGACAATCTACCTTGCCTCATTAGCACATGTTCTATGTGTGAAGTCACCCCCAGGGGTTTGTGCTTTGTCCTTCCAAAAAGCTTCCTGAGCGATAGTGTTGGATCTTAGTCATAAGCAAACCTACCCAACCATGGCATTGTTCTCTTGGTCATGACTTGAGAATTGAAGTGCGTCTTACACGTGGCCACCTTTTTAAGCAAAGGTACGAAGCGTGGGATCAATCACTTAGTCATGGACCCGTTTCACCCTTAACCTAAACCTGACCATAGTTGAAACGTAGAAATGGACTTTAGGTTGAAAACTTTGCATATTATTATCTTAATTGTGCATATTCGTGTGTTGCGTGTGTCTAATTGCTATATGTTGCGTAATTTTTTAGAACTAAAATCATCAAGTTAATTTACGTTATTAAAAAAGCAAAAACGAACTTTCTTATTTCTTGCGCGTCGCGCGGTTTTCGAGCGCTTGGCGCAGCCCACCAACGTCGGACGCACTCAATCCGCACTCAGCGTCTCTTCCTTTCTTTTCTTTCTGTTTCTTGCGCTTTCTTATCTCGTGAGGTGCAAATGCCTGCGTTAAGCGCGTTTAATTTTTCATCGTCGCCCGCTGATGTCTGTGCTTAACACAAATTTAATCCTGCGTCTTGATGTATGCGTTTAGTGCATCTAGCCCATTTGTTGTGCGCTGAATCTTAATTTCATTTCGTTGCCAACTTCCTATCATCCCCACATTTTACCAAGCTATATCTCCTATTCTTTTTCGAAAAATATCTCATATTCTTTTCTTTTTTTAAATCCATCTCCATTCTTTTTTCACTATCTCCTATTTTGTTTTTCAAAATCAATCTCCTACCCTTTTTTGAAAAAATTATCCATTTTTTTCCAAAACTTCATCTCATTCCTTATCACATATCTTTTCCCAAATTTCATCCCATCTCCTCTAAATTCTATCACCCATCTTTTTCGAAAATTATTCACCTATCTATTTTAAAATTGTATCGCATCTCCTATCACCTATCTTTTTCAAAAATTGTTCTCCTCTCTTATTTTCAAAATTTCATCCCATCTCCCATCACATATCTTTTTCGAAAACTCATCTCTTATCCTATAACCTATCTTTTCATGTATATTATCCATCCTTTATGTTCACATCCTTTAGGATTCCTTTTAGTGTCCATCTTGTTGTAAAAGTCTCATCCGCTTAGGAATTCTAACTGCACTAGAAGTCCGTCTGACCCAAATGTCTAGATTCATCCAAGTTTCACTCCATTTAGAGTTATTCACATCATCTAACTCCATTCGTGTTAGGAGTCTTAATTTGCTTGAATTCCATCCATCCTAGAAGTCTATGATCCATAGAAAATCCTAGCGTAATAGGAGTCTAAAACCATTAGAATTATGTTCATCTTAGGAGTCTAAATCCATTAGAATTCCGTTCATCTTAGGAGTTTCGAATCCATTTGAATTCCATTCATTTTATGAGTCTAGGTCCACGAGAGTCTCGTGTATAGTAGGGGTCTAGCGTCCTTTAAAGTTCACCAAGTCTAAAGTTCTAACGTCATTAGAAGTCTATCAAGTCTAGGATTCTGAAGTCATTAGAATTTCATATCCATTAGGACTGCATTCATACTAGAATCCTTTGCATTGTATAGTTCATCATTCATACACTTCATGCATAACTAGAGTCCATAGGAGTCTCATTGCATCCATACTCTTCATTTCTTTTCATGCATTCCACATTTAGTAGTCCTGAACTACAAGCGATCTGATTCCCTCTTTCGGGATATGGAGGCAGCCTTTACAGGTTCGAACGCATAGATTGAGTCATACATACATGCATTAGGGTCTAAGTACATCCAAAAGAGTCATGCATACATGCATTAGGTCTAGGTGCATCAAAAAAAAATTCAAAAAAATCATCATACATTTAGGATATTCCGATTCGTTCCTAGAAGCTCGACTTTTAAACAAACATACCTTCTTTCATTCCATTTCTTTCTCTCCGTCATCGCTCCATTTCTAATCTCCTATTGGACGATCCATGCAGAAGTCAAGCGGCACTAAAATGGGTAATCCATCGAATGCCGAGCAACAATTCGCTGAAATGGCTAGAGCTTTAGCCAAGATGTCTAGTATGATGGAAGAAATAGCTATGAGGCTTGAGAAGGACGAGTCTGGTGAATCTCTTGGATTCAACAAGAAAATGGAGAATGTTGTTCATAGGGTAACCAATGCAAATTCCTATTTTAAGCCTATTGATAATACCAAACTGAAGGGGAAACTTTCCAAAAAATTCTCTGCAGCTGATATCCCTAAATTCAAACCAACTGATAATCCAAAGTATCAGTTAAGGAACTTTCGTGCAACCATGATCATCAAACCAACTGGTATTCTCGATATCCTTGGATCCAATTTGTCGAAATTGGTTCTATTCCTTGAACCCCAAGCAAGCTGAAACTTGGGAAGGCATTGCTATTACTTCATGAAATAATACGAATCGAACGCATAACTGCAAACCTCCCTTAGAGAGCACGTGATTCTTAAACAAGGTGAAAATGAAGGTTTCACCACCTACCCGAACGGATGGAGGGGGAAATCAAACCATATGATACCAAAGCCTACAGAATAAGACTTGGTACGAATATTCGTTTCTAACTTCCTCCCTAAATACAAAAACCACCTAAAATACTTGTATCTTGATAGCTTTGCAAGAGTATATGATGTGGGTATCCAGATTGAGAATGATTTGCTGAAAAATGTCGAGACAATGACCTCAATGTCATAGAAATAGACATATAAGCCCAATCGCCCATTAAAGCATTTGGACTCGCTTAGGTCCAATCAGCACGAAAAAATACACTTCTTCTCATTTCATTTAGAAAGACACATCCTGAAGATCGAAGCAACGAAGCTGTCTCGTCATGTGACGTAGGAATCTAGACTTAGGATTTCATTTTCTATTTCATCTTTCTTATCTTATTGCATGTACTCGTAATTTTCTATTAATAAATGAGTATTTATCTATTTTCTAACCTTGCATTAATGAACATCAATGACAATCACGATTGTCGCCTTAAAAGAAATGAATTTCTAATTCTCATGAATATTCTAATAAAGGCAATGAACAACTGGCATAAATAAAAGAGGCATTCCTCCCTTTCCCAACAACTATTCCTCCATGTCAATGCATAACACCCCTCTCCCTTTATCTACCTCATGGGAAGTACGTTTGATGACCATTCAATGTAAAGGGCAAACAAAAAAAAAGAGCAACAAAACAAAAAGCGAAGCAAAAGCAAAAGCAAAAAAAAAAAGATTATAAAAAGTGAAAAAAAGAAGAAGTGTTGGAAAGAAGCCCATCAATAGCTTTGTCAAAGGTACTTCTTTCAAAACCTTTAACTTTCAACCCAAAAATTTAACCAATGGGCCTTGACCTCCATAGCCAAAAACCATTACAAAACAAAACATACTTCTGTAAGAAACCTTCTCAAACAATTCACAACCATATTACATCCCAATAAGCCCTAAAAGACAAACCAAAGCCCGCTAGGTCGAAAACCCATAAGGGAGACTTAGGCAAAAGTCAGGGCATCTCATTCATTAGCCTGAGCTACGAATGGTTTGATTCTGCTAAAGATATGTAGGAAACCTCACCCTGAGGTCCGACCGCTTTAAACCAAGCCAAACCTACATCATTATCTACCCTTGCCAAAGGCCTCTTCTAAATCAATGCCTAATTCATCGCAAATGGCTCCAAAGCAAAATGCTCGGCAACCAATTAAAATGCTAAGAGCTACGACTGGCCTGATTCCATCATGGATACGTAGGCAACCTCTTTTGAGGCCAGGCCATTTTAATTCAAAATATATTTTTTTAAGGCTCGACTAGGCCCATGAGAAAAGCGCGATCGCCCAAATCAAGAATTTTAAATGCTCATCCCTACCCTTAGAACTAGACTGGGATTTGGCCCTGCATCATTAGCTTACCTTATTGCGTGAGTCAATTCATTATGGCTCCATCCTCTTCTTATTCTTATCCCTTGCCGTTTTCTCAACTATATTATCGCTTCTAAGCGAACCTTAGCATAACCTTTCAACACTCAATGCTATGACCGCGCCTCATCTTTTGAGTGTTCCTTTCTTTTGCCTTTCTTGTCTTTTTACCTTAGGAACCCTATACGGAATATTTGGTCGAAACTTCCACTAAGCTTGACGAGATATCTTTAAAATCAAGCAATCAAGCTGGGTACTTCATCAACTCCATCTTATTGGGGGCTTCATCACTGGTCCACCCAGAAAATCATAGGCTCCAAGTCCCGACCTATTGAAGGACTTCATCACGAGTCCATATATGACATCTTGGGTTTTAAACCCACACGGATGCAACATCACATCTATTTATGGGCTCATTTAGGCCCTTGGCATACGAAACTCGAAACATATACAACTCAAGCATTACGACGACTCGTTCTACAACGCATTTCAAATCCAATATCACCCATTAACTAAATGAATCATCCTTGGGGACTTCCCCTTTCTCCTCTTTCATAGGCTCCATGTGTACCTTGATAAGGACTTCATTACGAGTCCATACAAAATATTATGGGCTCCAGACCCACACGAGATCCTAACTATTTTATGGGCACACTTAGCCTCGTAACAAACTGAAGTCGAAGACTCGTTCTACGACGCATTTTAAATCAACCATGACCTATGTGCATCATCCCTGGGGGCTTCCCATTTCTCCTCTATCAAAAACAGTTTTCTAAACGAAAATAGAGCTTAGAGGAACGATAAAAGTATCATATCGCTGCATTAGCATTAAATTATATCATCTGCATTAGTATCATATCATCTGCATTAGTTTCACATCTCTTCATTTGCATTACATATCTGCATCACCCAAACATTGTGTCAAGCATTGCATCCTTCGTCCTTAGCCATAGGATCCTAACATAAGTCATGGAGTCACACACACACACGTATGCACACACGATAGCATCTTTAATTCTAGAGTATTAGAGGTCAATCTTTATAGGTCAAGTGTTTTCCTATCCATACACTAGCACCCACATCACGGGACACATGCATGTCCCCTAATTGCTTGTCTGTATATATCTGTGTTATTCTTTATGTTTACAGATACCCAACATTGGACGACTCTATACGAGTTATATACCGTGAGGTCTGCGGACCATTACTAGCTAACAGCGAAAGTCAAGCGCTAGGTCTGCGGACCATGCTTCAGAGAATCGACCACGTGGAGGATCTGAACAACAGTCTTCCGAGGAACCTGAAGATCATGCGTCCGGCGCACCGACAAATCAGCGCCACGCGCGGCATCCTGCATCCAGCGCATCAAGATGCGCTAAGCGCAAGTTTTTGCGTCCTGCGCACAAGCTTGTATAACGCGCTTAGCGGCTTCATAGCTAAAATGAACCAGAAACGCGGAGGACTCCTTCAGGTCTGCGGACCATCATCAACAGTAAGGCGGAGGACTCCGTCAGGTCTGCGGACCATCATCAATAGTAAGGCGGAGGACTCCGTCAGGTCTGCGGACCATCATGAACCAGAAAGGTGGAGGACTCCGTGAGCTCTGTGGACCATCATGAACCAGAAAGGTGGAGGACTTCGTCAGGTCTGCGGACCATCATCAACAGTAAGGCGGAGGACTCCGTCAGGTCTGCGGACCATCATGAACCAGAAAGGCGGAAGACTTCGTCAGGTCTGCAGACCATCATCAATCATAAAGGCGGAGGACTACGTCACGTCTGCGGACCATCATCAACAGTAAGGCGGGGGACTCCGTCAGGTCTGCGAACCATCATCAATCAGAAAGGCGGAGGACTTCGTCAGGTCTGCGGACCATCATCAATCAAGACAGCGTAACTCCGACATGAGCCGGACTAAAATAGCTCGTAACTCCGACATGAGCCGGACTAAAATAGCTCGTAACTCCGACATGAGTTGGGCCTAAATAGCTCATGACCCCTTCTTTCACACACCATCTCATTTTTACATATGTTCCACACATGTCTGTTCCTGAAGCTCTTGCTTATTTTGAAGGTACGGGCGTAAAAGAGTGATTTTGTATTGCAATTGCAGAGCATCTAGAATCATTCTCTGTCCCGACACGTATACTTTGACTTTCGGTTTTAAAAACCTCAGTCAAAGTGGGGGCTTCTGTAGACACATAATCGTGTCTCCCCATTTAGTACCCTATGATGACTAATACCCCGCTCTAATTGGTCCGGATCGAGGAAAGAATAAAGAACGAGTCTAAAATAAAATGTTTTAAGCCCAAAACCATTTTCTAACTCTTTTTATTAACCCATTTCCGAAACCCTTTTTTATAAATAGTTTTACTAAGCCCAGTTCCTAAAACGTTTTAAAATAACCTTTGTAATAGCCCATCTTCGAAAACCTTTTAAAAATAGTTTTTATGAAAGCCCTATTTTTAAAACCTCTTTTCAAGCCCAATTTAATTAATGGACTTAATTAATTATATTGATTAGTTTTATTAATAAAAATATCTTTTATAAAAAAATAATATTTCTCCAAATTGTTTTTAAATATTGTTTTATCTAACTCTTTTCTAAAATCTTTTTTAATAAAAATCTTTTAGAAACCTACTAGTTTTCGAAAACCTATTGCGACTCAACTACCTAAACCTATATATTACACTCATCTCACTAATCTCATCTGAACCATCATCTCTCACGGCAAAATATAAAAAACCCCACGAATAATAATTGACAACCCCTCACAAATCTCCCAAACCTCTCTCATACGGCAGCAACATCCCACACCTCGCTTTCTAATACTCCCTCGACACATAAATATCCACCGCCATAATTCATTATCATCATCTCATCATCATCACACGCCAATCTCACAAAAAAATCACTCGGCTCATGCCCTCATAAATCTCTATCATCCTCGTCAAATCATCATCACACACCAATCATCACCCCCCGACAATTCCTCCTCCATACACCAAACTACTATAAACTAATCTAACATAAACCCAGCCTACACTCTTACGTCTACCTCATACTAATACTAATGCTGCTACTACACTGATCACCAATACTAATCATCCAACATCTTATATTTCCACCTTTGCATCATCACCATGCGCATACTCTCACGAATCAGACACGAGTAATAATCCAACACTCGATCAATACACCATAACTTTTTAAGGCTCGTTCGACGTTTGATCCAAAATCCGTAAAAATCAACGACCCCAGACGGTGGTATAATTTATGAGGGTCAACTAAATTAATAATCTTTATTTTATTTCTTTTTTATTATTTTCTTGAAGTTACTAACACTCTATTCATGATGTAGATTGTTAACGTATTCCTGCGACTGTAAGTACTGTATATTATACTAATTCCCTGCAATGTTTTCTTTTCTTATTTTTTTATTATTCATGAACATATTATTTTTTATACCTGATTGCAATATTTATCACCTTGTATTTATTGCTAATCAAGACCTAAAGAATTGTTCTAACTAATTTAGATAATTTGGACAACCTGCTAGGTACCTTGTAATATTATATATGATTATTCTTTTGCATAAAACTATGATATGAATCGATATTTAGTAAAGGCCAGTAATGGGCGAACTTGGTTCACTATGACCATATTCTTACCCTCACCCCCGAACTCAATCTTTGGTTCATTTTGACGGAGTCATGACGGGGAAATCTACATTGGATAAGTCCCTAAGATGTCCCTACAGTTTTCAATATCCAATTAGGTTTATGAGTATTCCTTTAAAGACTTGTTGGCGACTTCAAAACGAATTTCTTAACAATGGGGTAGTCAAATACGCGCTCACACCGCGGTAGGCGAAAATAAAATCACGCCTACAGTAAGGCCCTATCATCTTCACCTGAATTCAGCTGAATTTAAGATACTATCACTAAAATCTAATCCACAAGAATTGAAGGTACCTTTCTGATCTCAAAACCCAGTAAGAAGACAGGGCATAGAAGATGCATTACAGATTCTATCATCTCTTTTGATGTTGTCGTGTTCTTTTAAGGCAAAAAATAGAGAGCAGCAAGTGCATCTGAACTAGTGAGCTGAGAGTTCTATTGCATTCACTAGATGAAAGAAAAGAATTCGATGGTGGACATGTTTGCTGTCAACAAAGAATTAATTAACGTCAGCATCTCACTCCACTAGGACAAGACATATCACTAATTGCAGTATTTCATCACAAAGCAAAAGATGAATAAGCAAACCTCATCATTTTGTTTTTCTTTTTCACTTCCTCATTTTATACAATGGTAGATGAAGTTATAGGATCACATAACAAACATATCAAAGGAAAATGGTGTTAATACTCGGGCTTACATGATGAGAAACCACAATAAGAATCCAAATAAACAAGTTTGCACCAACAATTTGTTTGTCTGCATGTATAAGAACCACTAGGTGACTGGGAACCTTGATGAATGAACAATAAGGAGTGTCCAAGAGATTCAGATATGAAGTCCTCTAAGATATTTCCCGCAAACGTTGGTGTAACTCCAAGTACAAGTTCTTATAACTCTAACTATTAGTCTACTTAACTCTAATCAAATATTGGCATAACTCTAACTAATACTTCCTATAACTCCTATGAAGTGCTTCTATAACTCTAATTACTAATTTATATAATTCTAATCAAACGTTGGCAGAACTCCAAATACAAGTTCCTATAACTCTAATTAAACATTGGCGTAACTCCAAGTGCAAGTACTTATAACTCTAATTAATTGTTTCCATAACTGTAACTATTAGTTTATACAACTCTAATCAAATATTGGCATAAAGCTTAGTATTACTTCCTATAACTCCTATGGACTGCTTTTGTAACTCTTACTAATCTATATAACTCTAATCACACGTTTGTGTAGCTCCAAGTAAAAGAAAATAACACATCTTTCTATAGAGTGTTGGAGTTCATTAAGCTGATTAGAAGAAATCAGAAGCAAAATTCAGTATAACTTAGATGCATTAAAAATCAAATTAATGGAGTTAATAGGATTGCTGAAGTAATAGTCCAGAGTTATAACAATGTTTCTAACTCTAACTACTAATGTTACTAACTGAGGCGCTACTAGTAGCACAGGCAGCAACCAAAATTGAATCGGATTAAACTGAAAAATCCAACCGTTTCTTAATGAAAATTAAATATAATCACAATAATTTCGAATTCAGTTTTCGTTGTTCATGAAAATAAAAAACCAACGAAAAAAATACAAATATTACAGGAAAAATCTACAATTCGAACTATTAATTAAGTATAATCACAACAATTTCGAACCAAATTCGTTTCTTATTGAAATTCAGATGTAAACTTGACTCATAATTCTAAAAAGAATTCGAAAAAAATTCCCAAATACTAACCTTCTTCTGCCATATTGCATGAGTGTCTCGAACTGATCTTGAGTGCTGAAGAATACTGAATTTTATTGTCGAAATTAAGATCCTAATTTGACGCAAGAAAAGAGGGATGAAGAAGATTATGCATATAACCGAAAGGAACAAGAGGAAGGCGAAAGAATGTGGGGAGAGAGAATGTTTATGCGTGAGATGGGAGATTATTTTGGGAAATCAGTTTCTTTTGTTTTTTTTTAATCTAGACCATTAAATGAACTATGATCTAAGGGCTGGTATTTTCTCACTTCTCATGTAAAACACCATTCTCATCTGAACTCAATTATATATATATGTATATATATACATATATATATATATATATATATATATATATATATATATATATATATATATATATGAATTAAAATAAATTTAATATATCAATCAAACCATTAGTAATGACTCTAAATGGAGAAATATTTACGGTAGTTCTATTATATGTCACATGCTTGACGGAGTTATATGAGAGCCATTGCATATGGTTAGAGGTGTCAAAAACTAGGCCGACCCACGAGTGAACCCACATCCGACCCAAACCCAACATGTTCTGTGCCGAGAGTGGAAGGTTGAAAAGCCGACCCATTCCGAGCCAGCATCTACCGGTGCCCTATTGGACCCGTGGAATTGGAAACCCTAACCGATCTGGGCCGACCCAGGTTTGACCCGTGCCTAGTTGGACCCGTGAAGTATGACCAAAACCCAACCTGTTTCCGACCTATAACTTACCCGCACACAAATTCACCCGCAAATGGCCCAGTTAGTACCCGACCTAGTTACCACCCGACCTAGTTAGTACCCGACCTAAGCCTACCCGACCCAATTCCTACCTGGCCCAGATTTACTGACCCAAATCCATTCCGACCAAAGACAACCCGACCTAAAACCACTCCGACCCAACCTTACCCGACCCAACCATAACATGTTATATTTTTATTTTGTATAATTATTAGACTTTTTTCCCCTTGACTTATCTTTTATGTTTTTAAATTGAGATTTGATAATCCACAAGTTGTATATTAAAATACCAAAAAACATAGTCCTTAATGATTATATTCTATATTATTTAATTTAGGAGTAGCATTTAAAGGCATGTAATTGTAAGTATTTGGGTCGTTTGCAACACAAATTACAATATTGCGTCATTTGCCGATTTACGTATACATCAAATATGCAAAGCAAATCTTATTAACCATTAAAGAACATCGGAACTACAAAACTTAACGAATTAAGCGTTAAGTTTTGTACTTTATATGCTCTGTAATGATAAATAACATTTACTTTGCATATTTCATTTGTGAGTTTACCTTGAGAATTAAATTGAAAAGTAGAGTGAATTTGAAGGGATTAAAGGAAGAAAGAGAAAGTAATAACTAAATTGCATTGGGATCTTGGAAAGCGTAAGACAAGTAAATTAGCTAAAATGTAAAACTCTTATATACATATACTTCAATGTTTACAGAATATCAAGTATTTACAAATGCATAATTTAAATAACAAAATGAGTAACTAAAGTAAATAGTACTATAAAATGAATGAAATTATATACAAGTATTGACTATTGAACTAATATCTAATTAGAGGTGTCAATGGAATGGGCCAACAGCACAACAATAGCAGCAGCCCAGCACCAACATCCCACTAGATGGTAGAAAACACCAAAAAAAACTCAGAAAGAAAAACATAAAGCAGTTTATAAGTTTCAAATTTTCAATTTATAAGTGTCAATTTTTTTTTGGCAATTCAAAGTTTTTAGTGAAAACCAAAAAAATGAGTACAACCAAAGGTAACATCAAGGAACAAACACAAAAGATGATCAGACTCCCCCTCCTTCTAGGAAGGGTTTGGAGCTAACCACCCTAAGAAAATCCCCACACCAGACTAGGGGTGTTCAAGAAAATCCGACCCGCTTGACCCGACCCGTTGACCCGCCGAATCGCAAGAAAAAAACCGGGTAGTTTTTGAGAAGTTTACAAATTTATCGGGTCGGGTCACGGGCCGACCTTTTTGGTCAACCGGGTACCCGAGTACCCGGGAATTTTTTTTCCTTTTGGACTTAGACTACTACTGTCCACTCTACGTCGCCTCCTTGCGTGTTGAAAGACTATATGCAAGAGGCCTTCGTTCAGCTCGCCTAGTGCTACTGTCTAATTTCTTCAATTTTAGTCCTGTTAGTCTAGTCTACTTTGCAACTTTTGGGGTTACAGATAATTTCGTGTACTTTGCTACTGATATATGGATCAGTTGATCCTTGAACTTTTAAGTTAATCTAATCTACCCTTTATGTTTTGAAATAAGTAATGTGTTGTTTACCGTTTATAACTTTATATACATAAGCATGTCATTTCAAGTTTTAAACATGAAAAAGAAAGTGAGAAACAAATGAATCTAACCACCATAATTTCTTCTTACCATAAGTCATTCCTTCAATGCCAATTGCCTGGCCATCTTTATTGCATCATCACTTTTAACCTGTTATGAAGTTTTCTGAATTTGAGCAGTATATAGAAGTGTACAAGTAGTGGGACAGAACAGTTTATCACGAGCAATTTCACTTCAAAAATTGCTTCCATTACATCCATGTCTAAAATTTCTGATTTAAATCCAACCCCATTTCCAGTAATAAGGTGAGAAATTCAATAACAGTGGTGACTATGTTTTTCGGGTACAGCACCAGGTAACACCTATTGTCCGGGTCAAATTTTTAACTACCCGCATGTCCGGGTACCCGAAATACCGGGTACCCGGTTATGAACACCCCTAAGAGAAACAACACCTAAGCAACCAATCATCTAAACAACTCAAATAATGAGAAGTTGCCTAAAATCATCCGAACATCTACAAGCTACCTTAAATAAAATTTGTTTACAACATTGAATAGCATCTATAGCTTGTCCCCCAAAAACTATATGATTCCTTTGATACCATATTTGGTACACAGCTTCAGCAAACAGCATGAGAAGTAATCTGTCTTGAGGTGATCTGCCATGGCTCTTAGCTGCAATAAACTTAATTTCATCATCAAACGTCCTATTCTGATTGATAACATCTATATACTATAGGCACAAAGTTCAAACTCTTTGAGTAGCAGCACACTCAAAGAAGAGATGTGAAATAGTTCCACTTGACCTGGTGCAGAATACACAACTACTGTCAACTAGGACACCCCATTCACTCAGTCTGCTTTTAGTGCCAAGTCTGTCATGCATCACCAAATAAATAAGTGTCAATTTTAAACAAATAAATACAGCAAAGATAACAAAATAATATTTATTTTTAAAATCAATTATGGCTCTCAAGTACAAACGTGACCTCATCATCGATCACTCGACTCTAATTGACAGCACAACTATACAACACATGAAAGCCAGCAAAAATGACACGAGCATCCACGATTATTTGTCTTTTAAACAATACCAAAACCAATCAACTTTATATCATGTTCAATTAGACAAAAGAAAGGTAGCTCCGCATCGTGACACTTACGGCAAAACATGTGTGTAAAGTTGAATGCCAATCAAAAAGAGTCGAAAACAACCAATGATCTTTGCACAAGGGACGTTTATTAACCAAACCAAACAACCACATTTAGCCATCCCACCCAATTCTCCAAATCCTCTTCTTCCGACAAAATTGAATCATTACAAAACATAATAAAGTCTATTCGGTCGGTAGAAGAAGTTGAAGACATGAGCGGGAGACAAACAAGCAACATTTGAAACACCAAGTCCAAAACCAATAAATTCACAAATTTAAGCACATCTCCTAAACCAAAGACAAATACTTCTCCCAAATGGGGTGAAATGTAGATTGACAACCATTATCAATCTGTTCATCTCACCCCATTTGGGAAAGTACCTGTCAAGGACAAGAAGATGGACCCAAATTCACAAAGGGGAAGTGTATCTTGTTCATTTAGACAAAACAAAGGTAGCTCCACAACATAACACAAACTCAACCACATGTGTATAAAGTTAAATTTGAGTCAAAAAGAGCCATCCCACCCTTTTCTTCCTGCCTCTATTACCGACCAAATTTCATCATTACAAAACGTAATAAAATCAAAGGTGGAAGACATGAGAGGGAGACATTAGAGGGAAACAAACCACATGTGTATAAGTTGGAGAGGGACACTATGGCTCTCAAGTATAAACAATCATCTCATCATCGAGCACTCGGCTCTAATTGACAACATAACTATACAACACAAGAAAGCCAGCAAAAGTGACACGAGCATCCACAATTATTTGTCTTTTTAACAATACCGATACCAATTAAGTGCATATCATGTTCAATTAGACAAAAGCAACGTAGCTCCGCATCGTGACACTTAGGGCAAAATATGTGTGTAAAGTTAAATGCCAATAAAAAAGAGTCCATACAACCAATGATCTTTGCACAAGCGATAATTATTAAGCAAAAGGATATAGAACAACTAAACCAAACCCAATATTTCTGTTTAGGGTTTATTATTTTAGGGTTAATGTTTGGGTTAGGGTTTACGGTTTGGGTTATGGTTAGGGTTTCATTAGGGTTAGTGTTTAGGATTAGGGTTTAGGGTTTAGGGTTTAGGGTTTAGGGTTGAACCCTAAACATTAACCCTAAACCCTAACCATCAACCTTAACCCTAAACTGTAACCCTAACCCTAAGACAAACCCAGAACTCAAACACTAACTCAAACCCAGAACTCAAACCCATAACTCAAATCCATAACTGAAACCCAGAAACCCAAACACAAACCCAAAAACACAAACCCAAACACAAACCCAAAAACACAAACCCAAACACAAACTCAGAAACTCAAATACAAACCCATAAACAACTAACTCAACAACACAAACAAACCCAGCAACAAACTCAGAAACAACAAACCCAAGAACACAATGAAACCTAGAAACAAACTTAGATTCAAAACCCTGAACCCAAACCCTAACATAAACCCAGAACATAAACACAAACCTAGAAACACAAATGCATAAACACAAACCCTAACACAAGTAACTTAAATTTCATGAATTTAACACAAAATAACATAAACCCTAAACATTAATCTAAACACAAATCCAAACACAAACATGAATTTAAAACTATTACATGATTTTACGCAAACCCTAAACAGTAAATAGAAACCCTAACAAAAACCATAAACATAAACGCATAAAATCATCGCAAAATCACATAAATCTCATAAGTCATAACAAACACCATAAATCATGAAAAAAGGGTAATAAATCATGAAAAAAGGGTAATAAATCATGAAAAATAACATAAAAACAAAACGCGATACATAATAAATTAATTATAACATGAAAAAAGAAACAAAAAATCATGATATTCCAGCAGATCTGCAAACTGGAACAGCACATAATCCCACATTCACACATAAAGCAGATCTAACATCAAAAAATTCAAAATTTAGAGAAATTAAGAAACTAACCTGGTTGCGACATTTTATTCTTGATAAATTTTTTCTTTAGATCTTCAATTGCAAATCTTTAATTTACCTCGCTAAAACCTTTACCTCACTTTTTCCTTCAAATCTTTGTGGCTTTTCCACGCTTTTTTCTTCAGATCTGCAATCTCCTTTTGAAAAATTGCGCCTTTACCACGGATCTTGAATCTCCTTTCGATAAATTGGGCTTCACCACGTTTTTTCTTCAGATATCCAAAAGGCAAAATCCTGGCTTTTTTAGGGTTTTTTCACTCGTAATTAGGTTTTTCTAGAGAGCGTGAGGCTGAGAAGTGAGTTTATGGTTTTTTTTCACTCGCAGAGAGAAAAGAGGTAAGGAGGCCAGTGAGAAGTGAAGTGAGATTAGGGTTTTTTCACTGGGAGAAGGAGAGGGAGAGGGAGAGGGAGAGAGAGAGAGAGAGATCTGACTGGCTGAGGGAGAGAGAATGAGAGAAAATGACCGAGGGTTTATTTCAGAAAATGGCGAAATGAGGGGCGGGTTAGATTTTAGGGTTTTGAAGTTGTTTAGGGTCGTTGGATCACTTGAATGGAAACTATCAAAGGCTGAGGGTTTGTTTTAGAAAATGGCGAAATGAGGGGGGGTTAGATTTTAGGGTTTTGAAGTTGTTTAGGGCCGTTGGATCACTTGAATGGAAACTATCAAAGGCTGAGGGTTTGTTTTAGAAAATGTCGAAATGAGGGGGGTTAGATTTTAGGGTTTTGAAGTTGTTTAGGGTCGTTGGATCACTTGAATGGAAACTATCAAAGGCTAAGATTTGTTCTCCCTTCACTTTTCTTTTTTACTCGGAACATACAAGAGCTCTGTGGGAGATTATAGAGTAAATGAAGGGCAACGGTTGAGATTTTCCCTTTTCCTAATGAAGGACTCATATTTGCTCATTTAAGGGGGATCCATGTCATTAAATTTTAGACCAATGAGGATTGATTTAGAGAAGCACATGGATTGCTTACACTTTGATTTTTTTGATCAATGGTTGACATTTATTCATTATCAAATCAATGAGCTGTAATTTTCATACTAATTACATTTGAGAATTCTAAATTTCTATTACATAATTCTACTATTATTAATTTAATTAACTTTAAAAATTATTGATTATTGACTTATTGTTATAAATAAATATAAAATTGTTAATAAAAAACTTCAAAAATCCAATTAGTATTAATGTATTATTAATTTTAAAGAACTTATTGTTATAAACTTTAAAAATTATAAATATGGTAAAATCTGAAAATCGCCAATATGCAAACTTGCGAACATCGGAAATTCAGAACATGTTATTACTTATGAGTTATTTGTTATTTAGTATTTGTATATCAATATTTTTGTACTTAATATCTAGTAGATTGTAGAGTAGTAGTTAACTAGTTACTAACTTAGTAAATTACTACTTAGTAGTTAGTAGTTAGTACCATAACCAAACTAGTGAACTAAAAATTAACAAGTAACAATTACAAAGTAACAAGTTTGTGAAATTAGTGTCTTAGTGAATATTGATTAACACTTACAAAGTAACCAAAACCAAACAAGTTGATTTGAGTTATACGACGGACGACGGTTGACTTACTTGTAGTTTCATCGTTCGTGCATCAATCATTAATCAGTGTTCACTAATTAATCACTATTAATGTACAATACTACAATTTCATAAGTTCAAAGTTCAAACAAAACTTCATACTTTTCATGCATTCCTATTTATAATTTCATAAGTTCATACTTCATGTCTTCATATACCGCTTCATGAGTTCATGTCTCCATCTTCACACAATCATACATTATTCTTAAACTCTATTGCTCTACAGATTATTATATCTAATATTCTAATCTCATATTCTCATCTCTTAATTTATAAGTCTTTAATTCAACTCATCTTTAACTCTTTTTATTGTTATATAGGAGGACAGTGAGAATGTTAGACTGGGTAAGTTACTAACTAAATGCTAAGTTTAATCTAATGACTCTAAGAAACAATAATCTAATCATTAATCAGTATGGAGTATGGACTTATAGACTATAATCATATGTTATGGTTGCTAATTGTTAGGTGTTCCGTGTTCACAAAGAACTGAAGACCAGGAGTATTTTATATCGATTATCGAATGTCCAAACTCCAAACTCCAAAATCAAAACTATAATCCTAATTTGATAAATTGATGATTGATAATTATTCATTAGTGATTAATCACTTTAAAGTTCAAGTCTTTAATGTATATGTATTAATTATATTCAATAAAGTCAATAATCCAATAGCCATTAGGCATTAGCCAATAATATAAGTTAAGTTAAGTGACTAAGTCTTAGTTTAGTCTAGTAACTTTAAAATTAGTAATATAATTATCAATGTATATTGTATTATCACGATTAACAATGATGATTGATCCAATATTCCAATCGTTCAATCACATGTTAATTGTTATAACTTATAAGTTTATAACTTATGATTTTGTAACTTAATATATATCAAAATTAATTATCCGACCAGATTTGTTCGAGTTCAAATCCGACCCAAATTAATACCGAGAGTCGGCTTGCCCAACCCAAGGGGCCAACTCCACCCAAAAGACGGCTCGACCCTAACCAACTCCACCCGATACTGATTTGTTCCGACCCAAGTTATTATGAAAGCCGACCCAACTCTACCCGACGCCGCCTTGTTACGAGAGTTGTTTTGTTCCGACCCAAGTATTTTCGAGAGCCGATTTGTTCCGACCCGTCAATCCGGCGCCGGCTTGAGACGACTCAAGTCCTTCCGAGATCCGATTTATTCCGACTCAAGTCCTTCCTAGAGCCGATATGTTCCGACCCAAGTCATTCCGAGAGCCAACTTGTTTTAACCCAAGTCATTCTGAGAGCCGATTTATTCCGACCCAAGTCCAGTCGAGAGCCGACCTGGCCCAACCCAACCAAGTTCTGAGAGTTCCTGCACCCAGTTTTACCCGACCCAAGTCCACCCAGTTCCGACCCATGGCACACTCTCACCCAGATTATTCCGACCCAAATCATTACGACCTAGGTTGGGTCAACCCAAACCCACCCAGTGGCCCAGCTTGACACCACTACATATGGTATCTACAACAAATAAAAACATATAACTTTCTTGAACCCTAGTTTTGATGATGACAAAGGAACAAAGATACAAACTAAGTAATGAACTAATAAGTTGTTAAGTGAATGGATTTTACAAGGTATCAATGAAAGGAGCAAAGAGAATACTATGTCTAAGGAAGAAATCAAGTTTGGATTTTGAAGACTAATATGCTCAAGGAACTGATACTGGAGAAGCATTGGAGCAAGAGAATCTAAGCGAGGCTTTTTGTTTCTAGTTTCAATGTAAATGAACGAGTAAGTAATGGTAAGGAACAATGGCAATATAAAAAGAGAATGAGTGTATGTTCCTTTAAAAGGAACAGACGAACTGGCACTATCATATTAAGTTAAAGGAACTAACTATTTAAAAGGAACTAGACATATGTTGAATAAGTATAACGGTTAAATTATGACGTTTGAGTGATTAATGACTATATTATAGGAAGCCGTTTTTATTTAGCAAAAATCTAATTTTAAGGAAAAGATTTTATTTTTATTTGATAAAAAAAATTCATTTTTTAAGAAAATGTTTTAAAGATAATATTTTGTTAAAAGGATTTATTATTGATTTTTATTAAATTAACTTTTTAATTAAAATCAGATTTATATTTACTTGACAAAGTTGTTGCTAAAATTAAGGAAGCAGTATTAATCCTACCACACGTTTCAACAGATCGTAGAGTTCATGGGGAAAATAGTGGAACGTGTTCCTTTGGTTAAGGAACATCATGGGTAAATGGTTTAACCACTAACACATGTTTTAATCCCAAGTTCAAGTTAATCACTGCTATAAATACTTATGTCTAATTAAGTTCCAATGTGTGTCTGACCAAGTGCTTTAGTGAGTTTAACTAAGTAAAGTGTTAGTGCCTTCATTCTCTCATAAAAGCCATTTGTTCTTTGTCTTCTTACTGTAATTCCACTAAGTTTATTGATCATTGTATTTTGGTTTTGGGGTAAGGGGATTTTGAGTGAAGTCCTGTAAGAGAGAAAGTTTTGAGTGAAGCGAGTTAAAGTGAGAAAAACTTCAGGTGAAGTTGAGAGGAACAACTGTTAAGGGAGCAATTGTTCAGGAACTTGAGTTTAGGAACTCATGGTGTGGTCCGTTAGTAGAATTAGGTTGTAACAGAGTTGTTGGCCTAATTAGTGAAAGTGTTGAGTTTAAAATCCCTAGTGGTCGAGGTTGTTTCTTCTTGTTGGGCCCAAGGAGTTTTTCCTCGTAAAAATCCCTTGTGTTCCTTTAGCTTGTTTCTTTGTTTAAGTTTTATAATTCTGCAAAAAGTTACGTTTATTTTTACACATACAATTCACCTCCCCCCCCCCTCTTGTAGTGTTCCTAGTGAAATAACAATTGGTACTAGAGCTTGAATTCACAAAAAATTGGAAACCCTATTGAGAAAAAGATCCAAGGAACAATGAACACAACAGAGAAACTTGAGGAAGGTTACTCTACTCAACGGCCACCAATGTTCAAGGCCGAAAACTACCAGGTATGGAGAGTCATTAAAGTTGGTGATTTTAAAGTCACAACCACTAATGACAAAAATGAGGTAATTCCTAAACTATTCTCTGAATATGACAAAGCTGACTTTGAAAAAATGGAAGCGAATGATATGGCTGTTAAACTTTTGCATTGTGAACTTGGACCCTATGAACACAGCAGAATCATGGGATGCAAATCCGCAAAGCAAATATGGGATTTACTTGAGGTAACCCATGAAGGAACTAATGAAGTCAAGAGATCTAAAATTAATTTGCTAATGAATCAATATGAACTGTTCTCCATGAAGACTAAGGAAAACATACAAGAGATGTTTACTCGTTTTACTAACATTATTAATGAGTTAGCTTCTCCTGGAAAGTTTTTTCATCAAAGGAACAGGTTCGAAAAGTTCTTAGGAGTCTTCCTAAGGATAGATGGATGGCTAAGGTCACTGCTTTACAAGAAACAAAAGACTTCACCAAGTTCAACTTGGAACAGCTTGCTGGATCACTTATAAGTCATGAGCTACACCTTGATATTGAATATGGTGAAAGCTCTAAGTCTAAGTCCATTGCCCAAAAAGTTGATGATGAAGATGACTCTTACTCAGAAGAAGAGGAAGCAGCTCTCATGGTCCGAAAATTTCGAAAGATTTATAGGAACATGAAGAATGGGAACTTCGAAGGTAAAACTAAAAAATTTTCTAACAAAGCTACTTGTCATAAATGTGGTAGTACAAATCACTTCATCAAGGAATGTCCACTTTGGAAAAACGACAAGACCAAAGAAAGGAACAAGGAATGTTTCGCCGAAAGGAACAAGGAAACAAAAGCACCTTTCTCTAAAGTGAACATTTGAAAGGCTATGATAGCAGCTTGGGGAGATTTATAGACTGAAGAGGAAGAGGAACAACAAAATGAAGAAACAGTAAATCTTTGCCTCATGGCAAACACTGAAATTAAGGAAGATGAAGAAAATGTTGAGGTAAACCAACATATACTTGAATCAGACTTAGATGGAAAAACTAGGCCTAAAATTTATGATCTTCTTTATGATTCAATTCTTGAATGTAGAGATGAACGTGAAAAACGTGAATAAATTGAATAAGTTGTTAAAGTATGTAAAGAACATATAGAATGGCTTAAGAAAATGAGAACGGATGTTGAAAGTATGTTCTTTGATTTATTTGATAAGAACTTAAAAATCAAAGAACTATATGAGAGTGTTAAAAATGAGAATTATCTAATCAATTTAGAAATCTCTCACCTAAAAGAATTTGTCCCTGTTCTAAGTTCTTTTGATATAAGATCAACTCCTTTGAAAGGTTACAGATCTGAGATTGGAAACTTGAATAAAGATAAAATCATTTTAAAGGAACAGATCTGTAATCTCAAGAAGGAACTTGCAGTTGCAAGGAACAGAGGCAAAGTGATGGATGTTCTTAAGTGGATTGAGAGACCACGGACTAAAAGAAAAGAAGGTCTTAGTTTTGAAATCCACAAGAAAAGGAACAAGCCTAAGAAATATGTTGACCCACCTAGTGACAAAATTTGCATGTACTATGGAAAGATAGGTCATTACATAAATCAATGTCAACTAAGAACTGGAATGATTGGCAAAAATGTGAAATTAAGCAACATGAAATGGGTTGGAAAAACTAATGCTAGTCAAGAACAGGAACCCACGACAAAAGGGGTTCCTATAACTAACAACTAGTTGATTTTTGCAGGTTAGAGTGAGGGAAAACAACACTTGGTATCTTGATAGTGGTTGTTCTAAGCATATGACAGGAGACAAATCTAAGTTTCTTTCACTCTGAACCTATGAAAGTGGAAGTGTGACATTTGGTGACAACATGAAAGGTAACATAGTTGCCATGGGTAAGGTTGGTAAGTCACCATCACATTCTATTGATAATGTTTTTCTAGTTAAAGGTTGAAAGCATAATATCTTAAGTATTTTCCAATTCTGTGACAAGGGAAATGTTGTTAAATTTAATAGTGAAAAATGCTTGATCGTTAACAATAACTCTAAGAATGTCATATTGGAAGGAACAAGGAAAGGGAACACATATATTGTGGATCTTGATCTTGATCCTAAAAATAATTTGACATGTCTTAGTGTTATTGAAGATGATCCTCTCTTATGGCATAAGCGTCTAGGACATGCTAACTTTTCATTTCTTGACAAACTTCGATCAAAAGATCTTGTTTTGGGATTACCATCTATAAAATTTCATATTGATCAAGTTTGTGATGCGTTTGCCAAAGGGAAGCATATTAGATCCTCTTTCAAATCTAAAACTATTGTGAGCACCACCAAACCATTGGAATTAATTCAAATGGATTTGTGTGGCTCCATAAGGATTCAAAGTAGAAGTGGAAAGAGGTATGTGCTAGTTATTGTTGATGACTACTGAAGGTACACTTGGGTTATTTTTTCTCTGTAGTAAGGATGAGACTTATAATGAGTTCCTTGTCTTTGCAAAGAGAGTTCAAAATTTGAGTGGTCACAAATTGATGCATATTAGATCTGATCATGGTAAACAATTTGAAAATTACAAATTTGATGATTTAAGTAGAGATCATGGCTTAGATCATAATTTTTCTGCAACTAGGACACCACAACAAAATGGTGTTGTAGAGAGGAAAAATAAAACTTTAGAGGAAATGGCTAGGACTATGTTAATAACTAGTGAACTTCCAAGGAACTTTTGGGCTGAGGCTGTTAACACTACTTTTGGCATATAATAAATCGTGCCATGATGAGACCTATCATTAACAAAACTCCTTATGAGCTTTATTTTGGTAAGAAACCCAATATTACACATTTCAGAACATTTGGTTGTAAATGTTTTGTTTATAATAATGGGAAAGATAATCTTGAAAAATTTGATGCAATGAGTGATGAAGCAATATTTCTAGGATATTCATCACATAGTAAGGCTTATAGAGTTTACAATAAAAGAACTATGTGTCTTGAAGAAAGTGTACATATAATTTTTGATGAATCTGATAATTTTAGTCCAAGCAAGCAGGTTGATGACTTTGAAATAGGCTTGGTTCGACCAAATAAAAAAGAAGTAGATTCAATTGAGGAAGAAGAAGGAATAAAAGAGGAAAGGAACGAAGAAGATGAAAACTTTCATAACAATCTGTTTCTGTTCCTCAAGATGACTGAGATGTTCCTTTTCCTACTAAGAACGAAAATGTTGATGGAACTGATTCAACAATTGCTGAAAGAGGAACAAATGAACAAGGCTCCTCATCCTGTCAAGAAATTCAAGAGGAACAACCTGTTCATGTAAGAGAATGTCAACTTAAACCTTGGAGACATCAAAAATCACAGCCAGTGGAACTCATAATAAGTGACATATCCAAAGGTACGCAAACTAGATTTCAATTAAGAAATTTTTGTGCATTTCATGCGTTCCTATCAATGATGGAACCGAGAAATCATGAAGAAGCCTTAACTGATTCTCATTGGATCACTGCTATGCAGGATGAGTTAAATGAGTTTCAAAGAAACAAGGTATGGCATCTAGTTCCCTCTTCTAAACAACAAAAAGTGATTGGATTTAAATGGGTGTTTAGAAACAAACTAGATGAGCATGGAACAATTATTAGAAACAAAGCTAGACTTGTAGTATAAGGTTATAATAAACAAGAAGGAATTGACTATGAAGAAACCTTTGCTCCTGTTGCTAGACTTGAGGTCATTAGAATACTAATTGCATTTGCTGCATATATGGGATTTAAACTGTATCAAATGGATGTCAAATGTGCGTTTCTTAATGGCAACCTAAATGAAGATGTATATGTTGAACAACCCCCTGGATTTGAAAATAATGATTTCCCAAACCATGTTTACAATCTTGACTAGGCTATTTATGGGTTAAAGCAAGCACCTAGGTCATGGTATGAGAGATTATCTAATTTCCTTTTAGAAAATAATTTCAAAAGAGGAAAAGTTGATAAAACATTGTTTCTAAAATCGAAAGGAACTGACATACTTCTTGTTCAAATATATGTTGATGACATTATCTTTGGAGCAACTAATGAGTCATTATGCAAAGAATTCTCTAAACTCATGAGTAATGAATTTGAAATGAGTTTAATGGGTGAGTTAAATTTCTTTCTTGGGTTACAAATTAAGCAAACTGAAAAAGGAATAATTATTCACCAACAAAAATACATAAAGGAACTGCTGAAAAAATATGGGCTCGAAAATTCAAACATCAATCACACTCCTATGGGAACTTCAACTAGATTAGATGAAGATTCCATAGGAATAAGTGTTGATCAAACAGAATATAGAGGCATGATTGGTTCTCTTTTGTATCTAACTGCTAGTCGTCCAGACATAGCTTTTAGTGTTGGTTTGTCTGCTAGATTTCAAGCAAATCCCAAGGAGTCTCATTTAACTGCTGTGAAGAGAATTCTTCGATATCTCAAAGGAACAGATGATCATGGACTTTTCTATCCAATAAGTGACACATTTGAGTTAAGAGGATATGCTGATGCTGTGAGTTAAGAGGATATGCTGATGCTGACTATGCTGGAGATCTCGTAAATAGGAAAAGCACCTCAGGTATGGTTCAATTTCTTAGTCAAAGTTTAGTTTCTTGGAGCACCAAGAAACAAAACTCAGTTGCTTTACCCATTGCTGAAGCAGAATATGTAGATGTTGCGGCATGTTGGTCTCAAACGCTTTGGATAAAACAACAACTTTGTGACTATGGAATAAACTTTAATTGTGTTCCTATTTATTATGATAATATAAGTGCCATTAGTATTTCAAAATATCCAGTGCATCATTCAAGAGTTAAGCATATACATATCAGACATCACTTTTTAAAAGAAAATGTGGAAAAGGGTTTGATTAAACTTGAGTTTTGTCAAACTGAAAATCAGATTGCTGATATACTAACCAAGCCTCTACAAAGAGATAGATATGAAAAATTAAGGCTTGAGTTAGGTTTAATAAAACTTAAGTAATTGTTCTTATTCCAATCCCCCATGTCTGAATTGATTTGACTTACTCTATGTGATACTAAGTGACTGTGAATGAATGCATAAGACCATTACAAATTGAAATGTCGAAAACATAAACTTGTAATCAAAGGAATAAAGTCACTCACAAATGTCACATAATACTCCCCTTATTATTCCTAAGTGATAGAAACATGCATGATTTGATGAAATGTTGATAAATATGTATAAGTTGTTCCTATAGCACAAGTTCCTTAACTTTCTTTTCTTTCCTTCAATTAAAAGTCCATAAAAATCAAAAAATCCGAGAATCCAAAAAATATAGGAATCAGATCTATTAAATCTTGATTCATCATTATCTTTTCTTTTCTTTTCTTTTATTTTTATTTATATTTTTAATTTTCCGCGTGTGACCCTTCGAATACTGTTACATGCATCTTCTTTCTTTTTCTTTCTTCCCTTCCAAAATCGTGTTCCTTTAATCGCTTCATCTTCACCATTTTTCATCTTCAACCCACCTATTCGTACCACATAAAACCTTGATCTTTCATCACCAAATGGCAAAAACCTCTCTCAATTCACCTTTTCTTAAAGCAAAATCTCCCAAAACCTCACAAATGGAAAATCCCTCTTCTCCATCCAAAACCCTAGAAATCGAAAACCTACAAGAAACATATATGGAGGTAGAGGAGCAAAAATTGGAGTCACCAAGAAGAAGTATTAGAAGAAGGAAACTGATTGGGGAAGATTATGAAGAAGAAATCCCCGAATCAGTTGAGGGGGAAGAAGAAGCAGCACATGTTCCTCCCAAAGAAACTGCTACTTCTTCCTCAAAGAAACGAGTGGAAAGAAGGGATTCTAGGTATGTTCTTGGTTTTGTGTGGATTTAGAATGGGCTAAGAAGGTTCAATTCATTGAACTAATAGAAATCCTAAACGAATAAGGTAATGGAATATCTTTTTAAAACCGCATTTAATAATGCCTTAGTTCCTTTTAGCCATGGATGATTTTTGTGCAACTTTCATCAACACTGATGGAGTATGCACTACTGAAGTAAGGGGGAAAAAATTAGATTTACCCAAGAGACCTTAGGCAAAATTTGGGAAGTTCCTTGCAAAGGAACTGATTTATATTTTAAAATGAAAGGAATTGTCACCTTTCCTAATTTTTCCCAAGATGATATTGTTCAATCCTTTGGGGGAACTGCTGGCCAAACAAAAATCAACCACAATCTCCTCACCCCAGTTCACAAAATTTTGTTAACCTTGTCTGGAGGGTACTCATTCCTCGAACAAAAAAGAGGAATGTGGTTGGTCTCCTTGACATGTGCTACATGTTTTTCCCAAACCACCACATTCAAATCAAATTCCCTTCTCTCTTTATCCAACACCTTACACATTGCATAGAAAATCATTGTGTTGTTGGTTTTGGAGCCCTCATCACCTCTCTTCTCTCCCATTACAAAGTTAAAACCACTGGTTGGCCTACCTTGGGTATTAAACAAGGAAATATTTTAAATGAGACGACGTTGTATGGCTTGGACCTCTCTGTCCAAGAAGGAGTATTGACTCAAGGGAGGATAGCTTCAAGCTCCTCTCAAATACACCACTTCTACTCCTACTGTTCCTCTCACAGGAACAGCGAGACCATCACAAGAAAACATCCCAGTTCCTCCTCCCAAACCCCCTACTGACTCTGATTCAAAGGGAAAGGAACAAGTTTCTTCGGATGAATATGGGTGGGTTAATGAAGTATGTCTTCCTGCTCAACACTTTATCAAATTCTATAATCACCTTCATTCGACCTTAGATGACAAAAGTGATAAGATTATGGGGCTAATTAAGGTCCTTAGTAATACGGTGGTAGAGAAACAGAAGAACATGGAGATGATGGTTCAAGCAATGAACTCCATGAAGAAGCAACTGGATGGTCACCACGAGGAGGTGATGAAGAAGTTGGAAGAAGTGGTAGAAGAAGAAGTAGTAGAGGAACACAATTCCCCTTCCCTTCCTAATGTCTAAGTTTCTGTTTCTCTTAAGGGAATAGGAACTCCTAGCTTTTGTTTCCTTTTCTTTTATTTTCTTCCTTTTTCTTTTTTTTTTATACTTTTGTGGAACAAGTGTTATAAATATAATGACTTTTGCTAAATTGTCTTCGTTTTGGATTTGATTGCATAATTTCTTACTTGGAATGGCTAGTATTATGTGATTGATGTTTGAGCAAGTTTACCCTTTGCAATTACTAACTTAACCATTTTTTGGTGCTTGTTAATGGTCTAAAGGTCTTGCGAATATCAGTCATCCCAAAATGACCAAGAGTTTGATCCTTTTGAGGATGACAAAGGGGGAAAAGATACCAGGAACAAACTAAGTTGAAAAATTGAAAAAGTTAAAATTTTAATCCACTAGTGGAAAAAACGCATATATGTCACAACACAACCGCTGCGGTCCTTAAGATAACCGAATTAGTAAATCCTCGAAATTTTGGGTGGGAAACTTGGGAGCACAAACTGCTGCGGTTCTTAGAGAACCGGATCGGTTAACAGAAAACCGATTCGGTTTTCTGTTAACCGTTTCGGTTGTCTTAATCGCGGCGGTTAATCTTCTTCTTTTTTTTGTCTAACACCCGCGTTTTCATTTCTACAATTCGAACACCCTGGTCCCCACTGCGAGCCATTTTCATTTCTCGCTCTACGCTTCGTCCCTTAGTTCAATTATCCCTCCATTGGGTTCGACCACGCACCACCACACCTCACCGCCAACAACCTACGACCGCCAGCTACCTGAAGGTTCCACCACCTGATTCCGCCCTAGGTTGCGCACCACCACACCTCATTTTCTCTCTCATTTCTCACTCCTTTCTCCTCAGTGAAATCTAAACCCTAATCGCCCCCCTTCCCTCTCTCATCCTCTCTCCTCAGCGAAATCTAAAGGATTTTCACGAAATTCGAAGCTGACGGTTAAAATGGAGATCCTGAAGCCGACGAAAATGGTCCTACTGAAGTTGAGAGAATGCGGCAAACTACTCTCCCTCACGAACAACAGTGCCGCATCCTGCCGCCGCTGCTGAAGATCCAATTTTTCAAGCCTTCTCTCACGAACAGCAGGAGAGAGAAGAGTTCGTCGATGTCGTTAGATCTAAAGGTAACCCTAATTATTGTTTTCTCTCTCCTTGTTCTCAGATCTAAAGGTAACACTGACTTTCTGTTAGTGCCTTTTTTTAGGTTTTGCGAATTGATTCTTCATTTATTTTGTTTAATTCGCAAATATCAGTTTGCCATACTTGACTTTCTGTTAGTGCGTCTATTTTAGGTTTCGTGAATTGATTCTTATAAACTTCTATGATTTTTGGTCGTGAAGTTGTCAATCCAATTTATGAAGTATTAGGGATTTTGATGTTTTATTTCGAAGATGGTTGATTTTTCGATGGTTTGCTGGAGTTTGTGGGAATTTGAGTGAATTTGGATTCTGATGTTCGAATTCCGTAGATATTCATTGATTTTTGATGGTTTGTTGGAGCTATTAGGAATTTGAGTGAATTTTAATTTCGATGTTTGAATTCTACAAATTTGCATTGATTTGGTGGAAACTTGTTTTGTTGATTTGTTTTTAATCAAACGTATGAGTATTGGAAGAAAAGTAGAATAATTAGAAGATGAAATTTAAACTGTGTATCAATCAATTGAGTAAAGTAAAGAACCTTGGCTGGTAATTGTTTCTCTAGGACTTGAAATCTTTTGTTTCATTGTGAGTAGTGTTATAGTGTTACTACGTTCTCTTAATTGGGATGTATTAGTAGGCTACTACTCTTTGTTTCAATATTTCTTGTAACTTTAGTGTTCGTCTTTGCTCATGAGTTTTGATATTAAGACTTAGTTTTGACCAGTTGCGCAAAAAGTTTCCAGCAACATCATTTACAGGTTCTCCAGTTCTCTCAGATGCTGGATTTGACTTGTTGAACAAACTTTTAACTTATGATCCTGAAAAAGGTATTTGTTTACTATAGACAACATTATTATTCAGCTTAGTATGCCTTGTTGATCACTGATTGCACTTCACTATCTGTTGCAGCGTATCACAGTTGATGGTGCTCTGAAACATGAATGGTTTCGTGAAGTTCCTCTTCCCAAGTCAAAGGAGTTCATGCCTACATTTCCTGCTCAACATGCGCAAGACAGGTTTTTTAGTTCCGACAATTACTATCTTTCTTATTTCTCGTCTTTTGGTTGTTATTCTTTGTGTTACCGTTACCTAATACCAAGATTTGTGGGTTTGGCAGGCGTATGCGTAGGGTTCTAAAAAACCCTGATCCATTGGAAGAGCAACGCAGGAAGGAGTTGCGTCAAGTAGATTTGGGGACTGGTGGCTTGTTTGGGTAACAGCCTAGACCGGTAGACCCCATTGAGTGTTATGCTTGAATTTTGTCAATGCCAACAGATGGACATGCATGAGGTGAGGGAGATGGATTCAAAACAGCTTGCAAAAAAATAGATTGTGAGAATGTCATTCATATGCTATTTTTTAGCAGGCATGTCTAGTGAAAGGAGTGGAGGAATATATATAATTTTTGCCTATGCCATCTGATCTGTAGCAGTCAAATATATTCTCCAGCTTTGGTGATAGGATGCATCATAACAGTGCTTGCATCATAAGGTGTAGCTAATTATTTACGAGTATGATGTTAAATTATAGTTGCTAATATTTGTATGTATCTAATTATTTATTCTTATGCTTCAATTGAGCATAATATGCTTAATAAAATGACTATTAATATATATTATTGATTTTGTATCGATTAATAATGAAAAAATGCAAAACAAAAAAATTGGTTTTTGGGGTGGTCAACTGCTGCGGTTTTGGGTCAAAATCGGAGCAGTCAACTTGCTTATCTACTCCGGTTTTCACCCAAAACCGGAACGGTAAATGATTAACTGATCCGGTTTATGACCAGATCAGTTAATCAATGTGAACTGCTGCGAGTCCACCCGATCCGGACCAAAACCGGATCGGTAAGCCCGGTTTTAACCGGATCGGATGAGCTTTTTTCCACTAGTGATCCTTCATCTGCCTTAATAAAATTATAAAGTATTATTATTTTTTCTTTCATTCTCTTATGTTATTTGTTGTTTTATTTTCCTTAGTTTGTAACTTTATTGTCATCATCAAAAAGGGGGAAATTGTTGAACCTTAGTTTTGATAATGACAAAGGAACAAAGATACAAACTAAGTAATGAAGTAACAAGTTGTTAAGTGAATGGATTTTACAAGGTATCAATGAAAGGAGCAAAGAGAATACTAAGTCTAAGAAAGAAATCAAGTTTGAATTTTGAAGACTAAGTGAATATGCCCAAGGAACTGATATTGGAGAAGCATTGGAGCAAGAGAATCTAAGCGAGGCTTTTTGTTTCTAGTTTCAATGTAAAGGAACGAGTAAATAATGCTAAGGAACAATGGCAATATAAAAAGAGAATGAGTGTATGTTCCTTTTAAAGGAACAGACGAACTCACACTGTCATGTTAAGTTAAAGGAACTAACTATTTAAAAGGAACTAGACATATGTTGAATAAGTACAACGGTTAAATTATGATGTTTAAGTGATTAATGCCTAGATTTTAGGAAACCGTTTTTATTTAGCAAAAATCTGATTTTAAAAATTTTATTTTTATTTGAAAATTAAAATCCTTTTCGGTTTTTAAAGATAATATTTTGTTAAAAGGATTTATTTTTGGTTTTAATTAAATTAACTTTTTAATTAAAATCAGATTTATATTTACTTGACAAAGTTGTTGCTAAATTTAAAGAAGCATTATTTATCCTAACACACCACTAGTGGAAAAAACACTATATGTCACAACAAAACCGATGCGGTCCTTAAGAGAACCGAATCGGTAAATCCTCGAAATTTTGGGTGGGAAACCTGGGAACACAACCGTTGCGGTCCTTAAGAGAACTGGATCGGTTAATAGAAAACCGCTCTGGTTTTCTGTTAACCGCTCCGGTTCTTTTAACCTCAGCGGTTAATGTTGCCCAATTTCATTTACTGGTTGATGGCTTTTAAATTCCAGCGCTGAGCCCACAATCCCCAAGCCCAATTATTCGCCCAGCTCACTCGTCCCTCTTGTTCTCTCACGCGGTCCAACTGAGATTTCTAATCCTAATTGCCAAACCCTAATTCCCACTCTCATTCACCCCATCCCCTTTGAAACCCTAAATTTCTAATCTCTCCTCTCTTCTCTCTTCAACTGGATCGTCATCTTCAGCCGTCATCTTCAGAAAGAGCTTCAAGAATGCAATAAAGATCTTAAGGTTTCTGGCATAAGTGTTAAACCTAAAGCCGATTCTCTCTCTCATCTCATTGGAACTATTCCTGGTCCTGTTGATTCTCCTTACGAAGACGGTACTTTCTTGATCGACATCGTCTTACCTGGTAATTGTTTTTCCTTAATTTTCATATTTTCAATTGAAGTTTTTCGTTGTTTTTGCGAAATTTTGAATTTCATTTGTAGTATGAGTTTGTACGCTGATTATTGATTTGCTTACAATGGCGTTGTTGTTTGGGGAATTTTAGCATGTGAATATTGTTTTTATTGATTAATATTTGGATTTGAGGATTGTAGGCATGGATTTTTCATTCCTTTAATGCCTACACGCGGTGTGAGCGCGTTTATTTGATTACCCCATTGTTAAGGTTTATTAAAAATATGTTTTGACCATTATTCTTGCTTAGTGTGCATGAGAGTAGGAGAAATTTATCTTTGGAAAACGAAGTCAAAAACATTCACCAAAAAATATAAGGGTTTTCTCTCCATGGTGAAAGGGCGATTGCTTAGAGTTTAAGCTAGCCGTTGCCTGACACCGATGGGTCGCCGGAAAAAGCCCCAACTTTCTCCTCAATCTGAGCAAGGTAAGGGATCACAACCACTGAATCCAAATGATAAAAATCAGAACCAGAAGAATCCACAAGGTAATGTAACAGTAACCAGGGAGCTTCCTGTTCATTCCTCTCCTGTGATTCAAGCTGCGATTGACGCCATTAATAAGGCTTTTAGAGCTCATAAAACAACGCCAGTTGATGCCATAACTCCGGTGGTTCCTCTTGTTATGCGGAAGTCCCCTGAAGTTGCGATTACTAATACACCTGAAAGTGTGGCTACTAGTACCCCTGAAAACCCTCTGCTTATTTCTGATGGTAATGAGGTGCAGGGGATTGCTACTACTGAGAACTTGGAGAAACCACCTGAGAAGAGTGTAGTCAACCATAATGAGAGTACTGGTGCAGATGGAGCTATTAGGAGGAATGCTAACTCTCCAAAATGGGCTGAAGTTGCAGCGGGTAAATCTCTCACTTCCAAGGGGGCGTCCCTCAAATTTGTCCCTCCTCTGCTAAAAGAAGGTAAGAAAGTTGCTAAACTTGATCAAGCTGAAGTAGATAAACTCTCAGAAGCTTGGTCTACTGCTATTATTCTGTATGTTGTAGGTCAGACTCCATCCATTGGGGCTCTTACTCGATATATAGAACAGCAATGAAATCATGTAGGCAAACCTCGAATTTACCTTCATGATAAGGGCTATTTTATCATCAAGTTTGCTTCATTTGATGATAGAAATGAGATCTTATATGATGGGCCTCACATGATTAATAGTAAGCCTATGGTAATTAAGGCATGGACCCCTGATTTTGATTTTCAAGCAGAAGTTTTAAGAGTGGTGCCTCTTTGGATTAGACTGTATAATCTTCCCCTTAATTATTGGGGTCCTGAATCCCTAAGTAGAATTGGTAGTATGGTGGGAGTTCCTCTCTTTGTTGATGAATATACTACTCAACAGCAAAGAATTACTTTCGCCAGGTTGCTGGTGGAAGTGGATGTTACAAAAGAGCTGCCTAAGAGTGTGAGTATAGAAGATGGCTCAGGGAGAGTTATTGAACAAAAGATTCATTTTGAATGGGCCCCTTCTTACTGCCTTAAGTGTGACACTATAGGGCATGATTGTGCCAAAAAGAAAATTGCACTAGGAAAAGAGGGGTCTAAGGCTACTCATAAATGGGTTCCTAAAGTTCCACAAATAAAACCTACTACAAATGCATCTGAAAATGCAAGTAGGCAAAATTTGTATAGAGAGGCAGGTGGTGTTGTCCAGAATCCATCTAATGATAATGCAGTGATTCAGGACAAGACTAGGGAGCTAGCTGTTGGTGTTAATGTTCAAGATCAAACTCATGATACTAGTGAGGTTACAAGGAATACTGCTCCTCCTCAGGCACCAGTTTGGAATATTGTCACTAGAGGGTAGAAAGGAAAAGATGCTATGGAAATTGAAGGACCTGGTGTAGTTACTCACAATGTGGATGCAGCTGGGAGTAGCTCATTCACTATTACTCCAGGTTAATGATAGTTTGCACTTGGAATGTGAGGGGGTTGAATAGCCCTCTCAAGTTAGGTGAAATAAAAAAGTTCATGGGAAAACAACATGTTTCTCTCATAGCTTTGCTTGAAACTCGTGTAAAAGTCCACAATAAAGATAAAATAGTGAAGAAATTTGGTAATAGATGGAATTGGGTGCACAATTATGAAGCTTCTAATAGAGGAAGAATTTGGATTGCTTGGAACTCTGCCATTGTATCTATTCAGATTTTGCTTAAAACTGCTCAAATAGTGCATTGTTGTGTGGGTGATAAGCAGTCTGGTGATCAGTGGCTGTTTACAGTGGTGTATGGCCTTCACACTGTTGATGACAGAAAAAGCCTTTGGATGGATCTTAGTAATCTTGATAAAAGTATTAATGAACCTTGGTGTATTATGGGTGACTTTAATGCTGTTCTCTCATCTGGGGATAGGATTAATGGTGTGCCTGTCTCTACATATGAAACTCAGGATTTCAATCAGCTGCTCAATTCCTCAGATCTCAGTGAATTTAAGTCGTGTGGTCACTTTTTCTCTTGGTCCAATAAAGGCAATGGAGATGCTAGAATTAGTAGCAGAATTGATAGGTGCTTAGTTAATTCTCTATGGTTAACTAAGTATCCTCATTTGGTAGTGGACTACATGAACCCTGGTCTTTCTTATCACTCTCCTCTGATGATTCATTGTGCTCAGAGGACTCAAGGCAAAGGTAGACCCTTTAAATTCTTCAACCATATGGCTGATCATGCAGATTTCTTGCAGTTGGTAAGTGAGCAATGGTATCATCATGACAGAGGGGGAAGTATGATGAAGATTGTTTGGTCTAAACTTAAAAATCTTAAGGCTAAGCTTAAATTTTTGCACAAAGCTGAGTTTGCAAATATGAATGATAGGCTTGATGATGCTAGGGCTGGTTTACAGAATGTTCAAACTCAATTGCAGAGGTCTCCTTCTTGTCCTGAGCTCATTCAAGCTGAAAAAGATTGTACTCTTTTGCTTCATAAACTTTTGAATGTGGAAGAATCTGCTCAAAGGCAAAAATCTAGAATCATGTGGCTCAAGCATTGTGATTCTAACACTCAATTTTTCTTTTATGCTATGAAAGAAAGATTCCTGCACAACAGTATTGATGTTTTATATAATGCTGCTGGTGAAAAGCTTAGTGTTGTTGCTGATATTGAAGCTGAGGTGACCACCTTCTATCACAAGCTACTTGGTACTGCTGCTCCCAGCCTCCCTACTGTGGACATCTCTCTTTTGAGGTCTGGCCCCCAAGTTCATCCTAGTGATGCTACTTTGCTCACTCAGACTGTTACAGTACAAGAAATTAAAGCAGCCTTGTGGGCAATAGATGATGATAAAGCTCCAGGTATTGATGGTTTTAACAGTCACTTCTTTAAGAAAACTTGGCAGATTGTTAAACATGATGTTTGCTCTGCTGTGATTCAGTTCTTTGATTCTGGTGTTCTGCTGCCTGATATCAATTGTACCCTTGTTACTCTTATTCCTAAGGTTCTTAACCCCTCCTTTGTTAAGAACTTTAGACCTATAGCGTGCTGCACAGTCTTGTACAAAATAATTGCTAAGATATTGACAAAAAAGGATGCAGAGTATGATTGGTAGTGTTGTTGATTTGGCTCAAGCTGGCTTTATGCCTGGGAGGACTATATATCAGATAATATCTTACTTACTACAGAGCTTATCAAAAGCTATAATACTAAACATGTTTCTCCCAGGTGCATGCTGAAGGTTGATTTAAAAAAAGCGTATGATTCCATTGAATGGTCTTTCCTTGAAGTTGTTTTGTGTGAGATTGGCTTTCCTACTCAATTTGTGAAGTGGGTTATGGCTTGTGTTACTTCTGTCTCTTTCTCCATTCTGCTAAATGGTATCCCTTGCAAGTCTTTTCCTGCTCAAAAAGGTTTGACGCAAGGAGACCCTATGTCTCCTTTCCTTTTTGCCTTAGGAATGGAGTATTTGTCAAGATGTCTGGGTCAATTGAAGTATTTTCCTTCTTTCAAATTCCACCCTAGATGTAAAAAGCTTAACATTACCCACTTGATGTTTGCTGATGATCTCCTGATGTTTGCCAGAGCTGACATTAACTCCTTGCAGCTTATTTTTGATGCTTTTTCCAAATTTTCACATGCTTCTGGTCTTGAAGCAAATTTGGATAAAAGTCAACTCTACATTGGAGGGGTTGATATGGTTCAAAGGGATATGCTTCAATCTGTTGTGCATATTCCCCTTGGGGCTTTTCCATTTAAGTATTTAGGGGTGCCTCTTACAACCAGAAAGCTTTTCTACAATAAGTGCAAACCTCTGATTGAAAAAACCATGTCTAGAGTCAGAGCTTGGTCTGTCAAAAAGCTGTCTTATGCTGCAAGACTTCAGCTTGTCACTACTATTCTTCATGGCTTTCAAATCTACTGGTGCCAAATCTTTGTGCTGCCTAAGAAGGTTTTTAAAGAGATCCAAAGCATTTGCGGATTATTTCGTGGATCGGTCGGGGTTACGGTTCTAAGAAAGCTCCCATTTCTTGGGAGACTCTTTGCTTGCCTAAGAGTTGTGGAGGTTTGAACATCAAAAATCTTGCTAGCCGGGAATAAGGCTTCTTTGTTGCAAAGCACCTTTGGGACATTTGTCAAAAGCAAGATAGATTATGGATCAAATGGCTCCATGAATATTACATTAAACAGCAAAATATTCTTACTATGGAAATTCCTAATAGACTGTCATTGTCTATGAAGAAGATTCTGGAGAGCAGAAAGGTGTTTCATGACTTTCAGGCTTTGCATATGCTTCATTCTACTGGTTTCTCTATCAATAAGCTATATTTAAAAATGCAAGGTGAGCATGATCATGTTAGGTGGAAGAGAATTATTTGTAATAATAAAGCTAGCCCTAAGGCTTTATTTGTTACTTGGCTTATCCTACATGGAAGGCTTGCAACCAAGGACAGACTTTTTTCATGGGGGGTTACGGTGATAATTCTTTGTCCTCTTTGTCTTCTTTGGTGAGAATATCTCACACTTATTCTTTGAGTGTCCCTTCTCCCATAGCATTTGGTCTGTTTGCCGGCGGCGTCTCGAAAATTGCTTGTGATCAGGAGACAGTTTGATGATGAAGTTCAGTATGTAGCCATGAAGAGTAAAAGGAAAAGTGCCCAAGCTCGGTTATATTGTATGATGTTTGCAGAAGCTATTTACCAGATTTGGCTCCAAAGGAATGCAAAAACTTATGGTGGGCTTGTTTTGGACACTGAAGCAAATTTTAGGCAGATTTGTTTTCGTGTTGCTAGTAGATGTAATGACTGTGTTAGACAGCTTCTCATTGATTAGTTGTCCTTTTGTTGCTTGTGTTTCTGCCTGTGTGCAGAGTTTGTTTGGGTTTAGCTTTTGGTATGCTTGCTCTCAGGCCCTTCCTCAAAGGTAAGGGGGGCTTGCTTTCCTTAGCTTGTTTCCTTTGTACTTGTTAGGTTGTATTCCTCTTTTTTTTTGTTATCAATAATATCTTTGAATTGCCAAAAAAAAAAAATATGTTTTGAAGTCACCAACAATTCTTTAAAGGAAGAATCATAAACCTAATTGGATATTGAAACGGAAGGGACATCTTAGGGACTTATCCAATGTAGATTTCCCCATCATGACTCCATAGATGGTCAGGAACCAAAAATTGAGTTCGGGGGTGAGGGTATAACATAGTCAGGAACTATATTGCCCATTGCTGGCCTCTACTAAATACCGATTTATTACAGATTTTATGCCAAAGAATAATCATATAATATTTTAAAGCACCCTAAAAATATTTAGTCTAAGTTGGTCCAGGAAACACATGAAAAGACTAATTATTTAGTGACAAGTTATTATGCAAACATATTACAAGGAACCTAGCAGGTTGTCCAAATTATCTGAATTAATTAGAACAGTTCTTTAGGTCTTGTTTAGCAATAATAACATGTGGTTGATAAAATCATGCATAGGACAAATAAAGACAATCAGGAATATTATATACAAGAATAATAATAGAAAATAAGAAAATAAAATACTACATGGAGTTAGTATAATATATACAATACCTACAGTCGCAGGGACGAGTTAACAATCTACATCATTAATTAAGCGAGTAATGATTAGTATTAGGATGGTCTGATGGAGATGGTGCGCTGATGATGGTGATAATGAATAGGTTGATTTATGAGATTGAGAGATAATCAGCGTACGATGATGATTGGCGATTAGTGTGGATTTTGGTGGGATTTTGTTTATGGGATGAATGGGAGGATATATGTGTCGAGTGTTTGAGGGATTTTTTTGTTAGCCGTGTAAACTCTTGTGTGAAGTTTGCTAGGCTGCCGAGTGATATTGGAAGGCTTGACCGTGCAAATCCTAGTGTGAATGAGGGAGTTGACTTATATAGTGTAGGTAGATTTAGGTAGTTGAAATGCAATAGGTTTTTAATTGATAATAGGTTTTAGAAATGATTTTTATTAAAAAAAGGTTTTAGAAAATAGTTAGTAAGAGATATTTAAAAACACTTTGGGAAAAGATTATTTTTATAAAAGATATTTTTATTAATAAAACTAATAAATAAAATTAATTAATGTTATTAATTAAATTGGGCTAGAAAAGGGGTTTTATAAAATGGGCTTTCATAAAACTATTTTTAAAAGGTTTTCTCAAACATGGGCTTTTTAAAAAAGTTACTTTAAAATGTTTTAGGAAATAAGTTAATAAAATGGGTTAGAAAACGGTTTTGGACTTAAAACATTTTATTTTAGACTCGTTCTTTATTCTTTCCTCGATCCGGACCAATTGGAGCGGGGTATTGGTCATCATAGGGTACTAAATGGGGAGACACGATTATGTGTCTACAGAAGCCCCCACTTTGACTGAGGTTTGTAAAACTGAAAGTCAAAGTATACGTGTCGGGACGGAGAATGATTCTAGATGCTCTGCAATCCAAAATCACTCTTTTGCGCCGGTACTTGCAAAACAAGCAAAAGCTTCAGGAACAGACATGCGTGAAACATATTTGCACAGTAATTGTAAATTTGCAAAAAATGTGATGATAAGTGGGAAAAAGGAATCATGAGCTATTATGGTCCGGCTCATGTCGGGGTAGAGTTTTTGGCCTCCTCCAAGGCAATATGTGTAGAGCCTTTGTCCCGCTCCAAGGCAATTGGCGTAGAGTCTTTGGCCTGCTCCAAGGCAATAGAGCATATGTCCCGCTCCAAGACAATTGGTTTAGAGTCTTTGGCCTGCTCCAAGGCAATAGGTGTAGAGTTTTTTTGCCTGTTTCAAGGCAATTGGTGTAGAGTCTTTGGCCTGCTCCAAGGCAATTGGTGTAGAGTCTTTGGCCTGCTCCAAGGCAATAGGTGTAGAGTTTTTGGCCTGTTCCAAGGCAATTGGTGTAGAGTGTTTGGCATGTTCCAAGGCAATTAGTGTCGAGTGTTTGGCCTGTTCCAAGGCAATTGGTGTAGAGTGTTTGGCCTGTTTCAAGGCAATTGGTGTGGAGTCTTTGGCCTGTTCCAAGGCAATTGATGTGGAGTCTTTGGCCTGTTCCAAGGCAATTGTTGTGGAGTGTTTGGCTTATTCCAAGGCAATTGGTGTGGAGTGTTTGGCATGTTCCAAGGCAATTGTTGTGGAGTGTTTGGCCTGTTCCAAGGCAATTGGTGTAGAGTGTTTGGCCTGTTCCAAGGCAATTGTTGTGGAGTGTTTGGCCTGTTCCAAGGCAATTGATGTGGAGTGTTTGGCCTGTTCCAAGGCAATTATTGTGGAGTGTTTGGGTTGTTCCAAGGCAATTGGTGTAGTTGATTTGAAGTGGTGCTCAACCCTAACGGTTTGTGTCCCGTTATTGTCGGTTTGCGTCCCGTCATTGATTTTCCTGAGTGTTGGTTGTCTCCCGAGCAATGTATGCTAAAAATTTGTAGAGTGACAAGATTGTATGTAAGCTTTTGAAAGTTCGTTGAGTTGTCGCGTGTAATGTCGTGACGAACATTTGAAATCAAGCGTGTGGGTTCCACTTGGCTAAGAAGCCCCTAAGCGTGCTGAACAGAATTGTGCGCCAAACGCACAGGCCTGCACTTGGCGTGGGATGCTGCGCAGGATGCAGTTTGCTGCGTGCGATGTCGTAATGAACATTTGAAATCATTTGGAATTAAGCGTGTGGGCTCCACATGGCTAAGAAGTCCCCAAGCGTGTTGTACAGGGTTGTGCGCCAGATGCACAGGCCTGTGATTGGCGTGGTATGCTGCGCTAGACGCAGCTTGCTGCATGTGGCACAACGTTGTCGGTGCGCTGGACGCACCATGTATATAGAGCTTGTTGCTAATTTGTAATGGTCCGCAGTCTGCAGACCTTGGCAGAGTATAACTCGTATAGAGTCGTTTAATATTAGGTACCTGCAAATACAAATAACACACAGATATACACACAAACACCTAGGGGACATGCATGTGTCCCGTGATGTGGGTGCTAGTGTATGGATAGGAAAAGACTCGACTTATAAAGAGTTGTGGGTGCTAGTGTATGTATAGGAAAAGACTCGACTTATAAAGAGTGACCTCTAACACTCTATACTTAAAGGTGCTATCGTGTGTGCATACGTATGGTGTGTGACTCGATGATTGATGATAGAATTCTATGGCTAAGGACGAAGGATGCAATGCTTGACACAATGTTTGGACGATGCAGATATGTAATGCAAATGCAGAGGTATGAAGCTAATGCAGAGATATGATATGATGCTTTGTTGTTCCTCTAAGCTCAGCTTTTCGTTTCGAAAATTGTTTTTGAAAAAAGAAGAAATGGGAAGCCCCCAAGGATGATCTATGTAGGTTATGTTTGTTTCGAAATGTTTTGTAGTTGTTACGGACCTAAGTGAGCCCATGAAACAGTTAGGATCTCGTATGGGTCTGGAGCCCACAATCTTTTGTATGGACTTGTAATGAAGTCCTGATCAAGGTACACATGGAGCCTATGAAAGAGGACACATGGGAAACTGCCAAGGATGATTCATTCAGTTAATGGATGATGTTGGATTTGAAATGTGCTGTAGAACGAGCTTTTGTCACGCTTGAGTTATATATGCTTCGAGGTTTGTATGTCAAGGGCCTAACTGAACCCATAAAGTAAGTTCAATCTTGTATCAGTGTGGGTTTTAAAACCCAAGGTTTCATGTATGGACTCGTAATGAAGTCCTTATTACAATAGGCCTAGACTTGGAGCCTATAATTTTCTGTGTGGACCGGTGATAAAGCCCTCAGCAAGATGGAGTTGATAAAGTATTCAGCTTGATTGCTTGATTTTGAAGATATCTCGTCACGCTTAGTGGAAGTTTCGATCAAAGATTCCATATAGGGTTCCTAAGGTGAGAAGACAAGAAAGGCCAAAGAAATGAACACTCGAAAGGTGAGGCGCGATCATAGCGCTGAGTGTTGAAATGTTTTGCTAAGGTTGGCTTAGAAGCGATAATGTGGCTTAGAAAAAGGAAGTGATTAGAATAAGAAAAGGTAGAGTCATAATGAACCGACTCACGCAATGAGGTAGGCTGATGATGCAGGTTCAAATCCCAATCTAGTTCTAAGGGTAGGGGATGAGCATTGAAAACTCATGATTTGGGAGATCGCGCTTTTCTCATGGGCCTAAGCGAGCCTTAAAAATATGTTGTGAATAAAAATGGCCGGGCCTCCAAAGAGATTGCCTACGTATCCATGATGGAATCAGGCCAGTCGTAGCTCTTAACATTTTAATTGGTGGTCTAGCATTTTGCTTTGGAGCCATTTGCAATGAATTTAAGCATTGAATTGTAAGATGTCTTTAGCAAGGGTGGATAATGATGTTGGTTTGGTTTGGTTTGAAGCGCTCGGACCTCAGGGTGAGGTTTCCTACATATCTTTAGTAGAATCAGACCATTCGTAGTTCAGGCTAATGAATGAGAAGGTGCCCTGACTTTTGCCTAAGTCGCCCTTTTGGGTTTTCGACCTAGCGGGCTTGGGTCTGTCTTTTATGGCTTATTGGAATGTAGTGTGCATGGTTGCTTGAGCGAAGGTTTATTATGGAGGTATGATTTGACTTGTAATGGTTTTTGGTTGCGGAGGTCAAGGCCTTTGATGAAGTTGGAGGTTTAGAATTGAAGGTTGAAGGTTTTGAAAAGAAGGTACATCTGACAAAGCTATTGATGGGCTTATTTGCAACACTTTTTTTTTTGATATTTTGCGCTCTTTTTTTTTTGGTTCATCCTTTTTTGCTTTTTTGTTTGTTCTGTTTTTCTGCTTTGATTTTTTTGTTTTATTACTCTTTTTTTTATTTGCCCTTTACATTGATTATTGTCAAGTGTACTTCCCGTGAGGTAGGTTAAAGGGAGAGGGATGTTATGTATTTAGGAATGGATGAAGTGGAGGAATAATTGTAATGAGGGAAGAAATGCCTCTTTTATATATGACAGTTGTTCATTACCTTTATTAAAATAGTCATAAGAATTAGAAATTCATTTCTTTTAAGGCGACAATCGTGATTTTCATTAATGCTCATTAATGCAAGGTTAGAAAAGAAATACTCATTTATTATTTGAAAGTTATGTGTACATGCAATAAGAGGGAAACTCCTATATTAGACTGGGCAAAAATGAGAGAGATGAAACAGAAAATGAAATCCAAAGTAGGGACTCCTACGTCACGTGATGAGACAACTTCATTGCTTTGATCTTCATGAGTTCTCTTTCTAAACGAAAAGAGAGGAAGTGTATTTTTTTTTTGTGCTGATTGGACCTAAGCGAGTCCAAATGTCTTAATGAGCAATTGAGCTCAGAGAGGTGTCTGCTTCTATGGCATTGAGGTCATTATCTTCGGCATTTTTTAGCAAATCATTCTCCATTTAGGGATGTCAATTGTAGAGAAATTTTCGGGAAGTTTCCCTTTCAGTTGGTTACCCTATGAACACCACTCTCCAATTTCTTGTTGAATCTAGGAGATTAACCGGACTCGATCATCTCAAGCCTTATAGCTATTTCTTCCATCATGCTAGACAACTTGGCTAAAGCTCTAGCCATTTCAACGACTTATTACTCGTTGTTCGATGGACTGCCCATTTCAATGTCTCTTGAATTTTGCGTGGATCATCGAGGGAGATTTAGAGATAGAATGATGATGGAGAGAGAGAAATGGAATGAAAGAATGTATGTTTGTTTAAAAGTTGAGCTTCTAGGACCAAATCTGAATATCCTAAATGAATGATGATTTTTTTTTATGCACCTAGACCTAATGCATGTATGTATGACTCTTTTTTTTTTTGGGATGCACCTAGACCTAATGCATGTATGAACGACTCAATCTATGCATTCGAACCTGTAAAGGCTGCCTACATATCCCAAAAGAGGGAATTCGATCGCTTGTAGTTCAGGACTACTAAATGCGGAATGCATGAAATGAAATGGGGAGTATGGATGCAATGAGACTCCTAAATGCCTAATAACTCTATTTATGCATGAAGTGTATGAATGATGGACTATGAAATGAAAAGGATTCTAGTATGAATGCAGTCCTAATTGATATGAAATTCTATTGACTTCAGAATCCTAGACTTGATAGACTTCTAATGACGTTATAATTCTAGATTCGACGAACTTTCAAGGATGCTAGACTCCTAATATGCATGAAATTCTAGTGGACCTAGACTCCTAAAATGAATTGAATTCAGCTGGCTTTAGACTCCTAATATGGGCGGAACTCTAATGGACTCGAAACTCCTAAGACGAACGGAATTCTAATGATTTAGACTCCTAAGATTGACAGAATTCTAATGGTTTTAGACTCCTATTATGCATGGACTTTCTATGGATTAAAAACTTCTAAGATGGATGGGACTCAAGTGAATGAAGACTCCTAACATGGATAGAGTTAGACGGGGTTAAGAACTCTAAATGGAGTGAAACTGGATGAACCTAGACATTTGGGTCAGACGCACTTCTAGTACAGTTAGAATTCCTAAGAGGACGAGACTTTTACAACAAGATCGACACTAAAAGGAATCCTAGATGATGTGCACATAAAGGATGGGTGATATACATGAAGAGATAGATATAGGATGATGGATAAATTTTTGAAAAAAAGATATGTAATAGGAAAAAAGATGGAGATATTTTTTTTTGAAAAAAAGGTGGAGATAGATTTTTTGAAGTAGATAGGAGACTGAAGATGGGATGAATTTTTGAAAAAGACAGGAGAATGATTTTTGAAAAAATAAAGATAGGGATAAATTTTCAAAAAAAGATGGGAGATTATTTTTTTTTAAAGATGTGAGATATAGTTTGGTAAAAGATGGGGATAGAATTTTCGAAATAGATAGGGGATTAGAGATTGAAATGATTTTTGAGATGAATTTTTTTAAATAAAAGAAAAATGATGAAGATAATTTTTTTTTATGAAAAAAATTTAATAATCCAATGTTTTGATAAGAAAAAGGAAAGATGTGTTCGAGCCAAGGATATTATGCAAAGTTCGTGATGCAACAAAGAGCACAAACCGGTGCTTCACGCAGCTTAACCGCGCTTCACGCAGCTTACACGCGGGCCTAGGCGCTAGACGCAGAATGGAAGAAGAGTGGGGTGCGCTCCGCGCGACCTTTTGCGCAAGACGCTTAGTGGAGACGCGAGGTGCTGGAAAGATGCACCAGGCGCAGTACGAAAGCGCGGCTAGCAATTGTTTTTCCAATTACGTAACTTCGATTGATGATTTTAATTCGAAAATTTGTGCAACATATAGAAATTAAAGGCACGCACACACAAATATGCACAAGTAGGATAATAATATGCAAAGTTCTCAACCTAAAGTCCAGTTCTACGTTTAACTATTAGTCAAGTTTAGGTTAAGGCTGAAAGGGTCCATGACTAAGAGATTGATCCCACGCTTCGTACCTTTACTTAAAAAGGTGGCCACGTGTAAGACGCACTCCAGTTCTCAAGTCAGGAACAAGAGAACAATGCCATGGTTGGGTAGGTTCACTTATGACTAAGATCCAACACTATCGCTCAGGAAGCTTTTTGGAAGGACAAAGCGCAAACCCCCCCGGGGTGACCTCACACATAGAGCATGTGCTAATGAGGCAAGATAGATTGTCCTTATGGTGGCTGAACAATAGCCATGCACATGCAAAACAGTATATTATTCTAAGGCATAAAAGAAGAATGAATCGTATTTTTCAAGTTTCACCCACTCATTTAAAAAAAATATTTTTTTTAAATCCCCCCCAGTGGAGTCACCAAATTGTAGGCGTGGATTTTTCATTCCTTTAATGCCTACACGTGGTGTGAGCGCGTTTATTTGACTACCCCATTGTTAAGGTTTATTAAAAATATGTTTTGAAGTCGTCAACAATTCTTTAAAGGAAGAATCATAAACCTAATTGGATATTGAAACGGAAGGGACATCGTAGGGACTTATCCAATGTAGATTTCCCCATCATGACTCCGTAAATGGTCAAGAACCAAAAATTGAGTTCGGGGGTGAGGATACAACATAGTCATGAACTATATTGCCCATTGCTGGCCTCTACTAAATAACGATTTATTACAGATTTTATACCAAAGAAATAATCATATAATATTTTAAAGCACCCTAAAAATATTTAGTCTAAGTTGGTTCAAGAAACACATAAAAAGACTAATTATTTAGTGACAAGTTATTATGCAAACATATTACAAGGAACCTAGTAGGTTGTCCAAATTATCTGAATTAATTAGAACAGTTCTTTAGGTCTTGTTTAGCAAAAATAACATGTGGGTGATAAAATCATGCATAGGACAAATAAAGACAATCAGGAATATTATATACAAGAATAATAATAAAAAATAAGAAAATAAAATACTACATGGAGTTAGTATAATATATACAATACTTACAGTCGCAGGGACGAGTTAACAATCTACATCATGAATAGAGTGTTAGTTTCTTCAAGAAAATAATAAAAATAAATAAAGAAATAAAATAAATAAATAAAGTTTGTGAATTTAGTTGACCCTCAAAAATTATACCACCGCTCGGGGTCGTTGATTTGTACGGATCTTGGAAAATTGAATTGTACGAGTCTTTAAAAAAGATTTGTTATTTACGTTGGTTTTGTAATATGGAACGTCGAGTATTAGCGTAGATGTAGGAAGGTGATTATTGGATTGGTTGATGATGTGGCGGTAAATACCAAGGATCAATACATGGGAGTGGTGCGAAATTAATTAAGCGAGTAATGATTAGTATTAGGATGGTCTGATGGAGATGGTGCGCTGATGATGGTGATAATGAATAGGTTGATTTATGAGATTGGTGAGAGATAATCAGCGTACGATGATGATTGGCGATTAGTGAGGATTTTGGTGGGATTTTGTTTGCGGGATGGATGGGAGGATATATGTGTCGAGTGTTTGAGGGATTTTTTAGTTAGCCGTGTAAACTCTTGTGTGAAGTTTGTGAGGCTGCCGAGTGGTATTGGAAGGTTTGACCGTGAAAATCCGAGTATGAATGAGGGAGATGAGTTATATAGTGTAGGTAGATTTAGGTAGTTGAGATGCAATAGGTTTTTAAAAGATAATAGGTTTTATAAAAGATTTTTATTAAAAAAGATTTTAGAAAATAGTTAGTAAGAGATATTTAAAAATACTTTGGGAAAAGATTATTTTTATAAAAGATATTTTTATTAATAAAACTAATTAATAAAATTAATTAATTCTATTAATTAAATGGGGCTAGAAAAGGGGTTTTATAAAATGGGCTTTTATAAAACTATTTTTAAAAGGTTTTCTCAAACATGGGCTTTTTAAAAAAGTTACTTTAAAATGTTTTAGGATTACATGTCATCAATTTTTGTTATTACAAAAATAGAGTTCTACATAGATTTAAACACATATAAGGAGTTTTGGATAAGTAAAAATTAGAGTTTGATTTTGAAAGAACAACCTAAATTATTATATTATGTAAATTGTATAAAACTTTTGCTATGTAATTAGGAATATTATAATTTTTGTACAATTGAAGAGTGCTCAAATTATGCTTCAAAATAAGATCAATTTACAATACATTTTTACAACTTATCAAATATAGTGCGCCACTTATGATTGTCATATCATTAAATTTTATTTTAAATCTTTAAAAAAAATTGAGTTCTACATATATTTAAATACATATAAGGAGTTTTGGATAGGAGGAAATTATAGTTTGTTGTTGAATAAATAACCGAAATTATATTATGTAAATTGAGTATAATTTTTGCTACATAATTCAAAACATTATAATTTTTTTACTATTAAAGATTGCTTGAAATATGTTTCAAAATAAGATTCATTTACAATATAATATTACAACTCATGAAAATATATTTAATTAGATGAATTGTAACACATTATTTAGTCTTTCTTTTAGATAAATATAATATTAGATATAAGTATAATGTACTATATGTGATTATAGCATTTGATCATAGGTCCAATTTCTAGGATTAAACATATTATCTTTGAAAACCTCAGCCTTACTCAACTGAACCAAAACAATTTAGTATTGCAACAAAATTCATTACGGAAACTTTGTTGTTACAACAAAAAATTAAATTCTATAGCAATAAAATTACATAAATATTAGAGTTTTGGATAATGAAAAATTAGAATTCAATTTTTTTTAAAAAAAGCTTAGAATATTATAGATTGCTCCACCTAAGCATGCCCCATGTAATTATTTTAATATTTAATTATTTTAAAAAGAAATAGTGTTCAACATACTCCCTCTGGTTCCTAAAGATCCTCCCTCTTTCCGTTTAAGTGCGTTTCCAAAAGATCCTCCCTCTTTTACTTTATTCCTTATTTGGCAATTTTTTCCCCTTTTTACCCTCTCATGTCCCTATCATATGGTCCACCATTACACTATTAATTCAATTTTACTCCCTTTCTCTCTCCTACTTTACCCCCTTTTTATTTGTTTATTATCCTTAACCCCCTTTCTCTCTCCTACTTTACCCACCCCATACCCCACACAAATCGATCCTCCTTGGTATATGTAGTAACAGTAACAAGGAGGATCTTTCGGAACCGGAGGGAGTAGATATAAATACATATAAGGTGCTTTGGATAAGTGAAAATTAGAGTATGATTTTGAATAAACAACCTAAATTATTATACTATGCAAATTAAATATAACTTTTGCTGCATAATTCGCAATATTATATTATTTTTTTTACAATCGGAGAGTACTCGAAATAAATACTTCGAAATAAGATCCATATACAGTATAGTTGTAAGCAAGTTCCAATCCATAGGTTAAAAACAAAACATTCATCTAATTTTTTTTTTATTTTTATAGTTGTAAGCAAGTTCCAATAATGTAAAAGTTATAAATTTTCAAGTTATGTAGCAAAATCAAATTTTAGCTTTTCACTATGCAAGACTATAGTTATGTATTTTTTTTATCTTTATATAACTCAATTTTCAAAAGTACAATTTTGAAAGACATAATTGATCTTATCACATATAATACGCTATTTTTATAGTTAATTTTATATGTATTTAAAATAAAGAATAAATAATATATTATTGTTCATCTAAATAAATATATTTTCATAAGTTGTAAAACTATACTGTATATGGATCTTATTTCGAAGTATATTTCGAGCACTCTCCGATTGTAAAAAAAAATATAATATTGCGAATTATGCAGCAAAAGTTATATTTAATTTGCATAGTATAATAATTTAGGTTATTTATTCAAAATCATACTCTAATTTTCACTTATCCAAAACACCTTATATGTATGAATTTAATATAATAAGAGGTACTACATGATTATGGTAAGAATAAAATTTCTAGAATTATTAGGAGAAAATGGAGTTTGATTTCCACCAAAATTATCTAAAAATTAATAATACAATTGAGTATTATAACATTTGCTATATACTACAAAAAATACACAATTTCATTATAAGTGAATAGAGTTTGAGATTTGCATTAAAACAATAATTATTTATTAGGAATGGAATTATATTATTATAGTCAATACAATCATGATCAGATGTCTGTCAATAAATATCTAATTTATCTTACTTATTACCGCAAAGTTAATGAAATGCATATAATTCAACCACATAAAAAAAATAACCTACATCACACAGGCTTGAAAATCTAGTTTGTAATATTTGTACAACCTAATAAAAACTATGTCGCCTCCCTTCTAAAGTTCCTAGCTTTCTTCGGTCCTTCCTAACCCCCCACCCCTATCCTCTCCCAAGTCCCATCCATGAGATGAACTCCCCTTGATTAGTCCAACCTGTCTCACTCTCAGTTCACCATTCTGGCATTCACCATGTGCAAAATATGTTCACAAATAATTGGCAAAACAAAATCTGAGGAGGTCCAGCGTTTCTTTGTTCTCAAACATCCAATTGTTATTTGTCGTCTGGTTTTATGTGGAGGAGAATGATTATCTTATCGAAGGTACATACAATTTTACTCTGCTCCTTCTCTGTTTTCTTTTTTTTGAAGGGTCCTTCTCTGTTTTCAAGGTCTGTGAATTTTGCTATAAATTTTGGTACTGCTGTGTGGGAATTTTCTATACAAATTTGAATTCTAATATTACCATTTGCCAATGTCAATTAATCTTATCTCACCGAAAAGCTAATATTTGTTTGATTGTTCTGTAACCAACTTTGCGTATCACATGATTAACCCCTACTGGGATGTGCTCAGTGGCGGATCCAGGATTCCGGATGAGGGGTAGCGTAGTTTTACGTTACTATTAACTCAAAAAAAAATCATAACTACTAAATTCAAAAGGTTACAAAATCCAAATACAACCTTGAAATCAATAATAAAGGAAAATTACATTATTATAGTGTTATCTTTTGGATAATTAAGATCCTAGCCTATAGTTTCCATTTACTTTTCTGATTATTTATTTTCTTAAGCTCTTGGCAAGATTTAGTGTTGTCTTTTAGGTATATTCTAGAGTTATGATGTTGCCCACATTTTGCATTTTAATCCACTAAAATTAACAAAGAATAGGGGTCATTATCTACTTATTCTAGGAATAAAAAATTTATTTTATTTTAAGCCATAAACCATCCATCACTACTTTATAGCAGGATTAGCAACATTAGTTATTTAATTATAATACCTACTTGGTCTTATACTAAAAGGAAAGGGAAATAGCTTGGCAAACTCTAAAAGTTTACCTTAAAATCCAATTAATAGTATATTCCTCCAAGACAAAACAAGAAGAAAAGCTACAGAAATGAAACAAAGAAACCGAAAAACAAACAACAGATTCTTAATTAAAATAGAAAGCAAAAACACACTATCCAAACACACTACTCTACTGCTACTGCAACTGGCCATCAATCGCACCCCATATCAGGCACCATCCTAGGCCAAGCAACACCCCCATCAGAAAATATAAAAAGATCCCACACCAGTTTTGCGACCGAACTAGCGGTAGCTAATGCTATTTGCGACCGCTCAAAGCGGTAGCTAATTTTTTTGCGACCAAGAAGCGGTAGCTCTCTTTGCCTACAAGAGCTCTGTTTCCGTTACCCATAGCCCATAAGTGTTAAGGTTAATGTGTGCAAATATCCTTGTATCTTTTAATTTAATACTATATCTTTTCTTGTTCTTTGTCACTCATTTGATCTTTGTTTCCCTTGAAACCCAATTCTACCCCGAGTCTGATGGGAAAGCTTTTAAAACAACCAATACGTATAAACTTAGAGGTGACAAATGAGCTGCTCATATCACGTACGTGTTGTCGGGTTAGGTACAGGTCGGAGCATTTTGGATTTGGTCATTCTGATTCGCTTTTATTTTAGGGTTGAATTGGGGTCGATTTGGGTGAATCTAATTTCGTACATTTTGGGTCCATAATATATTGGGTCGGCTGAGTTTGAGTTATATGACTCGGAAAAATATCATTAGGTCCGATGATCGGGGGTATTGCAGGTCAAATAGATCTCTTTCGTGTAATCTTTAGGTCTAGCTAATTTCAAGACAAATTTAGGTCGAGTTGGTTTATTAGAGGTTTTACTTCGATTTAGGGTCGTTTTTCTCTGGTCAAAGCGAGACTCATATCTAATAATAAAGTACGAGCCAATTTGCCTACACTAGTCCTATTCTTTTTTGCTTTATGTACATATATATTGATCTATTTTTACTTTCATCCTGATGCATAATATGATCCTTAGTGTTTGTTTTTGTATTATAAGAATTAGAATGCAAGAATTTTAGTAAACGCCTAAATCTGGCATGGTATTCTATTGTATACTCTAACCCCCTCACATTCCCTCATTGCAAACCCTTTCACACACTCTATCTCATCCCTTTCACTCTCTAAGAGCAAACTTCAATGGTTGTAATTTTAGACTTGCTTGTAATATTCAAGATTAGTAAGCAAGTGGCTCGACCATTGGAGGAATTCAAGGTACTTGATGGAGAGGAAGACCTCCTTACCCAAGCAGTCAAGCTAGTTGCTTTACTTCAAAAAGGCATGTGGCTGTAAATTTGAAAAAGGAGAATGTGATGCTTACTTCCTCATATTTTTGGTACGTGGTTGTCCATCAACAAGCAAAGACACACGTTTTGTTTTTCCATCTTTATTATGATGGGTCCTTTGAAATCATGAGCAAAATTAGATATTTTGCATTTGATGAAGATTATTTCCGAAACAAATGGAAATTTCACCACTTTCTTTTCCTTTTCTTAATTCTCTCAATTTTACGAATTTCAAATGGAAAATTCTTTTAGCCAATATTATAAGTATCTACAAAGTTCCTCCAAGTAACTAATCATATATTTAAGAGATTAATTGCCCAATTTTTTTAAAAAAATATAATGTTATGACATAACTATATGTATTGAATTATATAAATGTGTATATTGAATAATAAATTAGAGTAGGAAATATTGATTGACACGTAACACAAATACAAGCAACAAGGTGTTGTACCTTACCATCGGGAGACTATGTAGCTAGAAACACTAGTACAGAAATGGCGATTTGCATTTGTTCCCAGACCCTCATTTGCGTCGGTTTGGCGACGCTAGAGGTGTCGACTCAAATTGCCCAAATGTAATCTACGTCGGATGTGCATTCGATGCAAGTTTAGTGCCATTTGCGTCGGATGGGGGCACTACCTAACGAAAATAGTCCTAAACTGATTGTTCCATGGCATAGAGTGGAGGAGGATTTGCGTCGGCTTGAGAACAACATCTGACGCAAATAATGTGGATTTGTGTCGGTTAAGGATATACATCTAACACAAATGGCGGTTTTTTGAGTAAAAAAATAAAACTAAACCTCACCCATATTCCAACATAGAAGACGCAACAACCAGAACCCATAATATTCCCAATAGAAGAACGAAATACAAGAAACTATGAATACTAAACCAATACCCACATCCAAAAGCAACAGTAAAATAAAACATCACTTAGCAACATCCCAGATCAACAAATAGATTGTTTAATTAGACACCCCAAATACAGAAGCAACAGAGTTTAACTATCATCAGGCTGAAATGAATCGAAAAATAAAACGAAATTAAAAAATGGAACCCAAAAAAAAATCAGATCTAACACAAAAAGAACCCTAAAAATTCATATCCAACTATTAAAGGAATCACTTTACACTAAATTATGATAAAAACATTTAAAATTATAACTTGAAATACATAGATCTAAAAAAATTCAAATATGAAGAGATTAACAATACAATTTGGGGGAAAAACATAAAAACATAACCTCAAATCTCAAGCGATGTGTTAAGAATCGAACCCTAATCAAATCTCCATCATTTTCTCGTTGAGTTTCGATGTCTTCTTCAATCTTCACCATCAACTCCTTTCATGTCGCCGCTCTCAATTAATATGCCCTATTTGCGTCAACTCTTGTCGAGAAACACCGGAGACAGTGAGGGAGACGTGACAAACACCGGCGAGAGTGAGAGAGAGGACTCCGCGACAGTAAACTGACTGGAGTGAGGTTGCGTTCCTTCACCGGAGTGAATGAGAACGCCACGATGAGATGAAAGGCGGAAAATTAGGGTTTTTAATTTCGACGAACTCGGAACGATTATCCAAATCATATTGTTGTGCCTGAACTTTCTCGGTAATTGAGTTGGAATCGTTTAATTCATAAAGAATTCAGAGAGAAAAATGTTGATGAATTGCGACAAGTGAAGGAAGAAAGAGGAGAAAAAGTGCGAGGTTTGAGATAGAGATAAAGAGAGAGCAAAAGAGAGAGAGAGAGAGAGAGAGAGAGAGAGAGAGAGAGAGGAGTGAAGGGAGTGACGGTTGGTGAAATGTTTGTAGGTGTAATGAGAGATTATGGTTTGAGGTAAGAGAAACTCCAAAATATAAAAGGGGGAAAACTAGGTGTGCTTGGAAAATGATTTGCGTCTGGCCGACCCATTAAACCGACGGAAATCGCTGAATCCAAAATGTTGTTATCCTCCTAATCGCCGGGTGAAGATGTATAACCGATGCAAATGGTTCTTCCCCTATGTGTTATAGTAATTTGCATCGAAGGTAACCCAATTGTTAATAATTTGCATCGGGTTTAGGTTCTATCTGATGCAAAGGATCTACTCCTCACTAACTGCGTCGGTTTTTTATATGTTGGACGCAAGTCAAGGGACGCAAATTAGCGTTTTCTACTAGTGAAAAGCAATGTTGCTTGAAAAGCTGATGTGGCCAATCAAGCTACAAGGTATTGTAAATCACTATTGTAGTTGCTCCAAGTCTCTCTTTCCTCTTTTCCTCCATGTATCTTCACCATTTGCACAGTTGCACCTACCACCATTGAAACACCTTACTTAGGTGGTGTTCTTTATGCACCAAAGTTAAAGTTGGCATCCAAATCTTTTTTTATGTTGATAAAAAAAAATTTATCAAATTTGAACTTTGCACGGGTCAATCAAGCTCGATAACCAATAACATACAAGGGCCTTTATGAATGGGGGAAAAGGGTATGACATTCTAATAGGCTTCGATTCCCAACCTCAAAATTGTGAGATACTCATTTCTGGTCCCAAAAAATATCAAAAGATCAGAATACTTATTGAGACACATAGTTTTTAAAGATAAGTTGTTGTGTGTTTGTCAAATGTTATTCTCCCCGTCTTTAATTACTTGTATTTCTACATCGTTGTGGTAACAAGTGTTTAGGAGAGGCAAAAAGTGTGGTGGGAACCATAACATTATAGGAAAATGACAAATATTTGAGAGTTATAATAAGTAGGAAGATGACAAAAATAAAGGGTAATACTGGTACTTTTTGTGGGTCATAATTACCAATAAAGAAATCTAGTAAGTAAGATGAGACATTCGTTTATGGAAAATGTAGCAAGTAAAAAAGAAGAATGGAGTATTTTATTAACAAGTTTGATGTGATAGGCGATAACATGATATATTTTATCGAAAAATAGATGAAGTTGGGTAATTTTTTTATTAATAGAGGGTATATAAAAAAACTTTTAGTTGCTCCGATATTTAATAGTTACAACATTTTGACTTTTACACTATTCACGCACTTATACCTTGACCTGAAATTTGTGAATGACATATAATAAAAACTTTAACATGTAAGATTTTGAATTTATCTCGATATATATTTACAATATTTCAACTTTTTTGATTTTTGACATATATATTATTAGATATAATAACGGTCAAAGTTGTATATTGGTAAGCGTGAAAATCAAAATGTTGCAACTATTAAAAATGGAGAAAAACATGCCAAAAATAAAAGTATTCAAACTAATTGGGATAACGAAAAAGAAAAGTATTTAGACTATTATTGGATAGACAAAGTACCGATGATCTTACAACTCAACCAAGCTATACTTATTGTCATAATCGGTAAAATAGTTAGATTGATTATTCTTTTTAAAGAATTTATAGTTATCCAAATTATACAATACAAAGCCTTAATTAGAAAGTTACTTGCTACATTTGATTTTGTACAAGAATTTACAAAATGAGATCAAGTATGGGAACTATATTCTTATAGGAAATGACAAATATTTGGAAGTTAAAAATATGAAGAACACAAAAATAAATGAAAATGTTAATTTTTAGTGTAGATGAGTGACTACGCGCAGTGATATATGTAGATATGATTCGATCTCAAGTCTTGAATATTATCCTTAAAAGACTTTATCAACTAAAATATATTACATCCACAAATGAAAATATTAGTACTTGTATGTAACACTTGTAAGTTATATTTAGAAGGAAAAATTGACATGAATAATCCCAACTTTCATCTGTCTTCTCAAAATAATCTCAACTTTGGATTATTCCAAAATAATCCTAACTTTTAAAGGGACCTTATGAGAATAACCCAAACTAACCTTTTTCTTGCTTACACTAATCTATGTTGAGGTTGAGGTGGTGGAGTAGTGGCATCGCTCCCCACCTCATATCCCTGAGGTCTAGGGATCAAACCTCATGGGACTCATTTGAGGATTTCCCTTTATCCCCCCTCAAGTGATTCCCCTTCATCTTACCTTAAAAAAAAAAAAAAAAAAAAAAAAAAAAAATCTATGTTAGGTCTATAATATATAGAAAATTAATAGTTTAGATTATTTTGAGAAGGTACCCCTAAAGTTGGCATTATTTTGAAAAGACTAGGAAAAGTTGGGATTATTCATGTTAATTTTTCCTATTTAGAAAATAATGAAATACTATATAGTACTGATCCTTTCAAAAAAAAATATATATATAATACTGATTAAAAACGAGTGGGAGGGAGTAGAACACTATTTTGCCAGAACCGGGTCATGCAGTCCCAATCACATCGAATTCAGCACTCTTCATATTGTGGTTATGATTTACAGTTGCTTCCATTATTTAAGTGTCATCTCATATACCAACGTAGCCTTGTCGTGCGTAAACAGAATTCGAGATATTCTGCTTTTTGTTGTTATAGATGATAGTATTACCAAAAATAGAAAAAGCAACATCATGTAAATTACTTCCTCCGTCCTATAATATATTGCTTGCATTCCATTTTGGGTGTCCCAAAATGTTGTTCTTGTTTCTATATTTTAATTCCTCAATTCCTATTGATTTGCCTAAAAAATCATGCAACCATCATTTATTTGCTCCTTGGAAATAGTTTTTTTCTTTGTTTAATGAACCAAAGGGTTGAATTAGTCATATATTTAATGCTCTTTCACCCATTATACACCATTCTCTCTCCTAAAATCAGTTTTTTTTTCCCATAACATTAATTGTTTATCATTCATGTTTCACTTTCCTTAATTCTCGTAAAAAATGAGAAATAAGCACTATATTATGGGACGGAGGGAGTATAAAGGAATGAAACAAGAAGGAAAATGTGTAGATGAAAAAGAATTGGAGGTAGTACAAATCAACTAACTTTTGGTCCTGGCAATATTTGGTACACACATTATTAGAATAGGCGGTCTAATTTTAACATACAATTAGACAAACTCAAGCCTAAAATTTTCTAACAAGCCCATTTCATTTCACTCTGACCCAACACTATCTTACACATCCCTTTTCTTCTCTTTTCTTGGTTTTCTTAATTCTCAAACTACAACAGACAATTTCAAAAAATAACCCAGCAGTTTTACCGAACGGATTAAACTAGTCACTAAATGGTAGTCATTGAATGAGTTAAAGAATGTGAATACTGAATAGATTAAATTGATCATGAAATAAATTAAACTAATCACTATATTAAAAACAGATTGAATGTTCTCTTCTTAATATTGGGCTTGGGCCGTGCCTAATTTTAAATTAAAAGTAGGCGGTCTATTACAAGACCAACTATACTTGGAATATGAATTGCTTTCACAGTTTTTATATCATTATTATTTATAATTGCATCATCTCTATATTGTTATTTAAGAATATTGCGGTTAGAATACTTGAAAAATAAGATAAGATAAGATGAAATAAAATAAGATAAGATGAAATAAAATAAGATAAAATAAGATAAGATAAGATAAGATCAGTTTAGATAGGATAATATGAGATAAATTCAGATAAGATAAAATAATTTCACATAAGTCAAAATAAGTTGAATGAAATAGAGCCTTAACTAAATTGATTTTCACTATAATTCTTCTCCAATAACTTTGTTACAACATACTATAAACTCTGGGGGTCTCCTTGAGTTACTCTACAAACTCAAATTCCCAACCACAGTTCTCTCTAACTGATTTGTTCTTCACTGAAACCCCCCTCAACCCCAAACTTAAAATATAGTAGAATAGTAGAATAGTACTAGTTGAAATAAGAATAAGTATGATAAATGAACAATGAAACTATGGAACACAGGTAGTATTGACTCAATATAAGTAGAACTCAAATCAATACCTTTATAAACTGATTACCACTTCATTAATCTTTTTTAATTGATGAGATTATGTCTAATTTATAAGGTTACATTGTATAGGATACTCCTCTTAATTAATCATTACTCACAAAATAGGATGCACCGACTCCATGTTTATTTTACATTTTGTGTTTAATATAATATTAGTGTAACAAGCTTATTTTCCCAAACGGAGCTGAAATTTACATTTAAGATACTCCCTTATACACATTTTATATTTGCCATTATTATCTTCTTCTCTCTATTGTTCGTAATCACATGGGCAATGAGATTTGAGATGTACTCTATATCTTAATATTTGTGGCCAAAACAAATGATGTAATTATAAAATAACGGAGGAAGTTGTTGTGCTTTAAAATTTTAATTTAGTGGCAAATTTAAAAAATCACCTATTGATGTTTTTAATATCACATGTGCTGCGAGAAAAGGAACACATATGATTTAATTTCTTAATGGAAAAATTGATAGCAACAGTCTCAATTATAGGCGATCCGTCATTTTCAATCTCAACTAAGAATTATTTCTGAGCAGTCCCAATTATGTATCATTTTTGCCGAAATTGGTCCTAGCAGATTAATGACCTGCTACAACAGGTAAAATGTTTTTTTTTCCGCCACAACCTATTCAAGACCACCTCACCACCCACCCCACCATCCAGCACCTGTTAATTTTTTTTGCTCCGATTCCAACTCTTTCATCTTCTTCCTCTTCCACCTCTTTCTCACTCCTCCCTCCACCATGTCCTCCTCTCTCTCTCCTCGTCTTGTCCACCACTATCTCCTTCATATTTACCACCCAACTCAAACAACTTCTACCATACTTGGCACCACCGACAATCTTGGTTGCCGGAACAACGCAAACCTCGACACGTCTTTCTCTCTCCTGGTGCCTCCCTCCTCCACGTCTTAGGTGACTAGAGTTAGAGTTGGTTTCGGGTGGCTATGGTTTTGGGGCGTGTGTTTGTGAGTGGAGAAGTGATTTCGGGGTAGGGTGCTGGTGGCTGCCACCGTTTTATCTCTCTCCTGGTGCCTCCCTCCTCCATCTCTGTGACCGGCGATCTCTCTGTTTAATTGAGAAGAAGAAGAAAAAAACCGAATTTGCAACAATTGAATCCGGTTCCATGACTTGGGGGGAATAATCTAGAAACATTTCTATATATGAACACAGCACGTTTAATTGATGCAAGTAGAAACTAAATTTTTATATGGAAAGGTTAATTCTAAACACTAGCAGCTATTTCTTGTCAGTTTTGAGGGTATTAATTACTCATGAATTGTTCAATCTTGTTCAAGTACTAATAATCTGAAAATTGGACAAGGTTCCATGAATTATCAGAATTTGACGACACAAAAAGAAGTTGTCGAAGAAGGTTGTCAGGACACAATGAAAGAAGGAAGAACTCTTCCTATGATGCTCAAGCAGAAAGTTCTAGCTGATGCTCAGGTGATTTGCGGGGTGGCTGGGGAGGGGTGGCAGGGGGAAGGGGGAGGGAATTTCGATTTTCGGGGGTGGCTGCCTGTCTGGGGAGGGGGTGGGAGGTGTGGTAGAGGGGTGGTAGGGGAGGAAGGAGATAGGAGAGAGAAAAGGAAGAAGGAAACTGACTTAAGAAATCTTAAAAAAAAAAATAATCAACTAAACAGGTAATCAGTGAGTTGGAATTAATTTTGGCAAAAATAATGCATAGTTGGGACTGCTTAGAAATAATTTTTAGTTGGGATCGAAAATGGTGGAACGCATATAATTGAATTGTTGCTATCTTTTTCTCTTAAACGGTGTACATCTTATCGTCGTTGTTGCATGGCCTTTGCCTTGTTTATAACAATTTGTTTCGTTATATAGGAGGGGCCAAAGTACGGGCCAAAGCTAATCAATAGGGGGTTGTTATGTCTCACCACATATGGTCCTCAAGCACATGGACTCTGTGCATTACCCACCGCCTTCAACTAATACGTGCCGAAGTTAATCAATAAGCCGTTGTTTCGAAGTAATTCATGAGTGGTGTGAGATTGGTAACGCCGAAACCAAAAAAGTTCTATGTTTGTTTGGTAAGAATGGGATGAAAGGGTGGGCTTGAAATGGGATGAAAAGCCACATATCCCCAAGGTTTTATTACCGAAGAGGACTGATATGCGATCTTGGAAATTTAACTAGTTGTGAGGTTCGGTCCTCAGATAATACCCCAGATTGATGATATATAAGCTACAAGAATATATTGTTTGGGATTGACTTTTTATCTTCAGTAATAGGTGTAGCTTAATGGTTGGATAATGACTTCCACATTAAAAAAATGTGGAAGAGTACGTCAAAAACTTCAAGACCTCTTACAAATATTTTTCTTAATTTAATGATTAATAGAAGAGTTTTTAAAGAAATGTGCACAAGTTGACATGAAACCATGTATGCATTTGAGAGGCATGGAGGGACACGAGGTCGGCTATAATTTTTTTTGGTCACACGTTTTATCAACATATATTGATCTAAAATTTGGTAGTTGGATATCGACTTTGGTCATTATAGAAGAAAAGTTGTGTTTTGCTCGTAGTATGATGACATCATACATAATTGGTAAAGGGATCAAAATTTCCAAACATATTATTTTTGGACATTAAAAAGATATAAACATCATATCATAGCTTATGTGGCATCAACATTAAAAGATTACCTCAAAAAGCAAAAAGTCAAAGCTACCCTTAATAATATAAGGGAGGGAGAGTTTTAGTGAGGTCATTCACATACTTTTTATGAATCTCCCATTCAGGCGGTCACATATTTCCATTCCTCATTCTAGGGGAAGATTTCGTTTTTTTTTTTTGGAAATATTGATGGGAATAATCCCACTTTTGAACTGTCTTTTTAAAATAATCTCAGCTTGGACTAACTCAATAAAATCCTAACTTTTGCCTTAACTTCTTAAAATGTCTCGTTGCTTGTTAATGACTTGCAATTGCATGTAAAAGACCCACGTGCTTTATTTTTAGGAAAATGAAGCCCCACCCTCTCTTTCCTCACTCTTGAAAGTCACTCCACCTTCTGACATGGCAATCGAGAAAGAAACCTCGAAAAACGAAGCCTCACCGAGTTTCCTTCGAGTCAATAGATCCACGTTATTCGACAACAATGTGAGCCATAACACCATCCAAATAATCTTTAAAACCAAAAACCTGGGAAACCAAACCCAATTCCATCGCTTCCTCTCATACTCTTATTGTCTCTCTCTTACCTCCCTTTTATCTCTTTCATCCCTCGCTTGCTTTCGAGGGCTATTTTTTTCCTTTATGCTTTATTTTATTTTTCATTTTCCATTTTTTGCCACTGCTTCTTCGATTACACTCTTGAATTTCTCTCTGTTATTTTAGGAAAAGTTCCCCAATTTCTTCACTTTTTTTACAAACCCTAATAATCTGATTTTGGAAGGGTAAAAAAATTAGAAAATAAAAGATGCATCAATGAATGAAGCAACAACAACAAGCTCTGATGCAATATTTGTAGTATCTACACCTAAAATTGACGACTTTTGGGGAAATTGAATGATGGGTAATGTGGTTATGCCATTATAACGTATCGAATTCAAATACTTATTTGCTTTTTGTGGATATGTTGAGTAATAAGTTTCAATATATGAATATATAGTGGTGTGTTTGAGTGGCAAGGTGTGATTTTGCATTGATGTGGGGGTTTAATTTTATGGAAAGATAATTTTCCATTGGAATGAAGACATATTTAATTGAGAGTTTAGCAATTTTGGCTTAATCTCTCTCCTACGCTGCTCGCCGGAGCATCCACGGTCTAACGCTTGTTTGACGGAGGAGAGGACGTTGATGTCGCCGTCATAGCAAAAATGGTATCCGATGCGGCGAGGATGATTGCGCTGACGTTAGAGTTTTGGTCAAGTGGCCTCCCACTGATCTCTCTCCTCCCTCTCTTACAGTTAAGAATAAATTATAAAAAAAAGTTAACCGGTTCCAAATAGGTGACAAGTGAAACAGGACCATTTTAAGAAGATATGGCAAAAAGTGGGGATTGTTTTAAGAAGACTGCCCAAAAGTGAGATTATTCTTGTCAATTTTTCCTTTTTATTTTTATGTTAAGGAAAAAATTTAATTTCATAGGATCCCACTTAGATATTGATAAGCCTTTAATAGTGAAATTAATTATTACTTATATTTTTTGAAAATCATTTACTAGTGACATTTTTTAGTTTATGACTTAAATTTTATTTGACTTTTAGTTGACTTTGACATTTATCTTGATTTAAATCCACCTAGAGTGTTCTCTTCATTAAAACCTGATCAACTCTAAACACTTTATATTTACACTTGATTAAATTTAATCATCCTTAACACTGAAGTTCGTTTAACATGATGAGAACATGTACACTCTTATTGTGAACTCTAGACCTGCAATTCCCACATCCTACTCTACTCTTAAAGCTCTTATTCCTACATATTAAACGTTGTGGAGATGTTAGTCGGTTGTGATTGGTACATACTTCCTCCCTTCTTAAAAAAGTGAACACCTCTTTCAAAAATCTCTCACATAAAAGAGAGAAGTGTTTCACTTATTTTAGAATGGAGAAAGTATTATTTTTCTTGTCAGCTCCGAGCCTCCGCTAGTGAACCCTTTTTCTTCACTTTACCAAGTCCAATGTCCTTGCTTGCTATTTTTTGCTCTGATTCTGCTCTCCAGCTCCTCTGTGCATGTGAATGGTTCTAATTAGGATGGGTGATGGTCTAATGGAAGAGCAAACGACCACTACCAATCTTTATGCTTGTTTTTCATTCAAAAATATTAGTATATATACGTCAAGTATATGGCATCTCACTCATCAAACATTCCCAAGTTTAGTATGCTTTTTTCAAGCGAATCAAAACAACCACCATGGAGAACGATAAACTCCTCGAGAAAAATTGGTATCATTGCTAAACCATTAAGTGATCTGTATTACTTTTATTTGCCTAATTATTAATCATTTACTCCTCCTGTTCCGTAAAGATGTCCTATTTTCTTTTTTAAGTTTGTTAATGCATGTTTTCTATCGTTATCTTTAGTTACATGCTAGGATAAAAATTAAAACTTGATTTTCGTATGTAGTGTATTTATTAAGACGAATCAAACAAGACTGCACATGACTATGTTTTCTCTTATACTCCCTCCGTCCCTTAATAGATTGCCCATTTCTAATTTGGGCATTATTCATAGGTAAAGAAAGTCATCAAAAATAATTTCCAATATATAAGATAAAACATAGTCATGTGGGGTCTTGTTGGATTCGTCTCATAGTGTACATTTTGAAAATCAAACTTTTATAATTTTTACTAATATATAATCAAAGATATTATCGATACAAAACGTGCATTGGCAAACGTGCATTAGAGAAATGGGCAATCTATTAAGGGACAGAGGGAGTATATTGGAAAGAATTTAGAAGATTCTCCAAGTTATTTGAATAGTGCCAACTGCCAAGATTCCAAATGAGAATATCTTTTTTAGACGAATAGAGTCCAATATATCAATATTTCTATGTTAAAATAATATCGGTGAATTACTATAAAATTAGTAGTTGAAAAATAAAATATAAAACGAGCACATTCGATGTAATTTTAAATTTTAAATTTAAGATATTGCAGATTTATAGTTTTGATTTCCAATTTCGATTTCAAATGTTAAAATTACAATTTTTTTACAAAACCATGAATAGTATTCCTTCCGTCCCATAATATAGTGCTTGTTTCTTTTTTACACGGTCTCGAAGACGGAACTTTGACCTTCAATATCTTCAATTCCTTATCAATAAAAAATATAAAAAGTCGATATTATGAAACTATATGTTGAGGCGAATCTAACAAGATCCCACATGAATATGTTTTCTTGTATATATTAATGAGAATAATTGGTCAAAGATTTTAAAATTTGACCCACCTAAAATGAATTAGGCACTATACTATGGGACGGAGGGAGTATGTGGAACCCAAAATAGCATACAGTTCCACACTATTCCTCCTAGCTAACATTATTTTTGTAAAGCTAGCACTAAAAATTGAAATAAAAATTATTGGATTTTTTTTGTTGCATAATGGAAATGGAATGTTAAGAAAATACATTGCACTTTTAATGTCAAACTTTGGCTTTCAACTACTAATTTGATTTTAGTTATAAATGAAAATAATTAGGCAAAATAAAAGAAACATACACATTTTAATGGGTTAAGGTTTGAGTAAGGATATAAATTAGGAAATTTTATTACACAAGGATGAAGGATTATGTTTAAAATTGGCATAGTTTAGCGCCTCAAAAAAATAAACACAAATTCTTGGAAAAGACGGTCTCACGTTAGTATTAACGTGAGACCTGCCCAAATCCAAGAGATATGTTTTTCAAAAACGGACCGCGTCTCACAATTTCTCATGATAATATTTTTGGCGAATTAGTTAATGTTTTTGGCCAATTAGTTAAGTATTTTAGCACAATAGTTTAGAGCTGGTAATCTATATGTAGACTTACATTATTTTTTAGTTAACATATCCAGTACATTAGTTAGTGTTGTTCTATAATTAGTTAAGATCTATTGAACATTATTTAGTTTCCAATATAAACGAAGAAATAACTTTTTTATAAATCTAAAATGTCAAATACAAAAGACAACCTAAAAAAAGAACTTAAACCAACCTAGCATTTGAATTGTACCAATTTCAGTTTGGTTTTTGGAATTTTTTTTTTTAGTCTTCTTAAAATTACTTTTCTTCCTTACACTTCTTCCCTTTAATTTGTTTTTGCACGATCGGAGTCTAAAATAACCAATGTAGTTGTACTTGATGAGCATTGTTTTTCTATAATTGGTTTTGTAGTTAAGACTTTGGTTAGACTTGCAACAGTAGTCTTGTAGACTTATTGCAGTATCTTTCTTGCATCTTCATTATCTCGACTTTTGAGAATGAGATTGGAGAACTTTCTTTCGATTTCATATCGCCATGGGGTTATGTTGTTTATAACTGCTCAAGAGATTTCTCTTTTAATTTCCACACTTCGCTTTTTGCAAAACTAGTCCACCTTTTGCACATGTACCTATGTGGTATTGTTGTGATTGAACAAATAAGATGTGTTATAATCTGGTTTTTATGTTATGACTAATATATTTTAGCGGTTAACAAATATACTTCACCACTTAACTAATGTATTTCACCGCTTAACTAATATACTTCAGCACTTAACTAATTCATCCAGAAGCAATTTAAGGCAAGCATAACTAATAAGTTCAAGCGCTTAACTAATTCTGGTGCTGGTTTGATGCACGCGCGTGATGTTAGCATGACATCAGCTGGTCTCACATTAACACTAACGTGAGACCGTCTCTTCAAAAACGGACTCAAAAATAAAACATGAGAGCAATAAGTCAAGATGACGCAGTTGGGCAATAAGAAACCGTATTAGTTTAGAAAAATCGATGGGAACAGTTCCAACTATGGGCTTTCCGTCATTTTCAGTCCCAACTTTTGATTATTTCTCAAAAGTCCCAACTTTTAGGTATCGTTTACAAAAACCGTCCAAGTTGACTGGTTACCGGTTTGACTAGTTAATGTTTTTTTTCAATATCTTTGACCAGTTTTAATTCATCTTCTTCCTCCTCTTTCTCTCTCATGCTTCCTTCTTCCCTTGCACCTTGTCCTTCTTCTACCTCTTCAATCCCGCTGATCGACCCATTGTTCGCTTTGGTCGTACCTTCTCCGATCGTGAAACCTTGGGGTGTCTCGCTCTCTTTAGCATCTTTGTTGTTTTCCTCACCAACGTTGCCTCGTTCTTATGCACGCTGTTTTTGTACGCTTGGTGTTTTTCGGGTTTGTGAAGATCTTTTCCTTGATGAGCAAGATTCTGCTGGTGAAACCACGGTTTTTTTTTAGTTTCTTTGAGCTGCGCTGCTGCTACACGAAGCGCTGCAGTCGCCGCTGCTCCCTCCGACGTTTGATCAGTTTTAGGGCTAATTTCTTGATTGTATGTTATGCGGTAAAAAAAGAGATGTATTTTTTATCTTTGTTTTTGAATCTTCAAGATTTGGTTGTTAGCGTATGATCGATCTGATCGTTGATGTTCTTTAATTTATGTTTTCTTCTAATTACATATCTACATTCCATATTATTTTTTGGTTTTTTAAATGTTAATAACAATAGTAGTTGCTAATATGTCTAGTGAATGATTGCAATACTTTTCTTGGAGGAAATGTGATAGATCAGAGAGATTGTGGTGGTGAAAGTGGTGGTTCTGGTTGAAATGGGGTAGTTTTACCTGTTGTAGCAGGTAATTAACATGCTAGGACCGTTTTTGTAAAACATTTCCCAAAGTTGGGACTATCGAGGAATAATCGAAAGTTGGGATTGAAAATGGTGGAACGCCCATAGTTGGGATGGTTCCTATCAAATTTTCCATTAGTTTATATAGCTAAGATTCAAATCGACCACACAACCGCTTCCAGTACAAAGCTTGATTTGATCACTGTAGGCGTGTTTTTATTTCGTCTACGTGGGATGAGCGCGTATTTGTATTTGACTACCCCACTGTAAATGTTTTGTATTGAAAATTATTTTGAAGTCGCCAACAATTCTTTAAAGGAAGAATCATAAACCTAATCGGATATTGGGATATCGTAGAGACAAATTAGGGACTTATCCAATGTAGATTTCCCTGTCTAGACTCCATAGATGGTCAAAATGAACCAAAGATTGAGTTCGGGGGTGAGGGTACAAATATGGTCATAATGAACCATGTTTTCCCATTACCGGCCTCTACTAAATATCGATTCACAATAAATTTTATGCCAAAGAATAACCAAATAATGTTTTAAGCACCCTAAAAATATTTAATCTAGGTTGGTTCAGGAAACACATAAAAGACTAATTTTTTAGTGACATATTATTATGCAATCAATATTACAAGGTTCCTAGTAGGTTGTCCAAATTATCTGAATTAGTTAGAACAATTATTTAGGTCTTGTTTAGCAAAAATAACATGTGGGTGATAAAAGCAATAAATCAGAACAATCATATAATATGAATAGAATAATCAGGCAAGCATATAATAATACATAGATATGAATAATAATAATATGAATATAAAATAAATTATAGAAAAGGGATTAGAATATACAGTAGAACGGTTATTAATTAAAGATCTACATCATGAATAAATTGTTAGTAACTTCCAGGCAATAAATATAATTGAATTATTCAAGGATCCTCAGGAATTATACCTATGCGGCTTAGGTTGAAGAGCGCAACGATCTTTAGGTGGAGCAATCGTGTAACCAAGAACGCAGTATGATCAGAAACTGAAAAAGGATTTGAAGTATTGAAAGTGTTTGAGTGTTTAGAGGTTCGAAGTGTATTTCGTAAGTATTCGAAAGTTTTTGTGTTCGTGAAATAATAAATTCGAAAATCCTCCGTAATTCGGGAAATCACAAGTATTTATTGCAAAAAAATAGCGTGCGTCTCACGCACTAACCTGCGTCTGGCGCAAGCCTACGTGTCAAGCGCACGTCCACGATTGGTGTGCCTGACGCGGCCAGTCCAATCAGGATTGCACACGTGTAAACGCATGTTTAAAAAGATAAAAAAGAAACTTGTGTCTTACACAGGATCTGCGTGAGTCACATATCCACTTGTCAGGTGCCCATTGACGCGCCTGACGTGGTCTGGCCAATGTGCTGGACGCACGTGGCGCGCTGAGCACGGCCGCCGCGTCCGGCGCATATTCCAGTTTTTTTATTAAACGCGTGCTTTGAAGATACTTTTCTATCCCTAAAATCCGAAGATTGAATTTTACGGAATAAAAATTTGATTTATGTTTAAAGTATTTATCAAAGATAATAAAAATATTTATAAAAATATTTATTAAAATAATAAATATTTAATTGGGCTCTTAAAACGCTTTAAATGGACTCAAAATATTTTATGGGCTTAAAATACAATTAATCATCATGAATAATTAATTGGGCTTTAGAATATCATTTCGAAACACAATTTTGGATTGGTTCTATGGATTGCTCTTCCGTTGGGTCGCGCCAACTAATATCGCGGTATGTTTCATCATTGGACCCTTAAATGGGGAGACACGATTATGTGTCTACAATCACAAGTGGGAATATCCCTTTACTCGAGTAAACAACTCTTATATGTTTAGAGTACGACAGACAGTCTCTCAAGACTCTTGCCCCTTATTTACATCCTGCATAATCTTATAGAGAGATGAATATTCCTCTTGTACCATCATCTCATATTTAATTAAAGTCCTACTAGAATTTGTGGGTGTGTTTTCTTTTCTTGTTTTCCCCACCTTTTAGATTTCGACGTATATTCTTGTGCATTTTATATCACTTAATTTTTCTTACTTCATCTATTGGTTATATTCCGTATAGTATTGTTTAATTCTAGAATTTGTTAATTAGCATGTGTCTTAATTAGTCGTCACAAGTGGTATCAAAGTCAAGGTTCATTGTGCAACTAAGGTATTGAAATGGAGATTGACAAGCTTAAGATAGGGATTCGATTTCTAGAAGATGCAAAATTAGTATTATTATTTGTACTCGAAAGACCACTACAAACTTTTTCAAGATAGAAAACTGAAGTAACGGTAGAAGAAAGATGGAAAATCTTATATTGAAGGGCACTAGCCGTGTTTGGATTAACATTAACAAAGAGTGTTGTTTTCAATATCAAGGTTGTAAAAAAAACAACGTAGTAAATGAAGATTCTTTCTTATGTAGGAGTAGCTCTTTATAATAAATAACTAGTGTGTGGTTCGGGGGTTGCCCCGGGTGGAACTGTTTTTACTTTTTTATATGGTTTAACTATTGTTTGTATTGTTTATGGAAATTGTGTTATTTGCTTTATGTCGTTTCTAATACCATGTAGCTTGTAAGTTGTGTTATGCAATGGATAATGTTAACTGAAGTTTAACGTCATTCTTACTTTTCGACAATAGAAATATGTCAAGTATGCGTCAAAACAATAAAGAAAACATCGTAAGGTGCATAAATAAATTGTTTTGCAGACAATGTTCTTATTCTAGTTGCTTAGGATCATAATTTTTGGGGTTACTGCTTCGATTGGATCTTTGATATTTATTTGTGAATTGTTTGATTGAATTAAAAAAAAGTCCCCTTCTTCACTTGAACTAACTACCTTGAGTTACATATACTATTAAGGACAATATGTGGATTGAAATAGCATGGTCCAGCTGCATTAGTGAAGGTGAAGAAGGGCCATATCTTCCTCAGAGTTACCTTTAGTTTCTGCCAGAGCAGCAGAACCCTCATTCTTTTCCTGCTGCTTCTTTTTCTTAGGACATTCATTTTTCCAATGCCCCTTTTTCTTACAGTAATTACAGACATCATTAGTTTTAGGACCCTTAGAATTTCAATTTTTATGGTTCGATTTCTTTTTACCAGATTTTCCTTGTCCCTTACCCCCAGTATCAACTAATCCCGATGCCTGATTTTCTGTACTAGAACCAGATTCCTGATGACGGACCTCTCTAGTATGAAGAGCAGATCTTACTTCTTCTAATGACAGACTATCATTCCCAACAATAAAAGAATCCACAAAATTCTCATACGATAAAGGCAAAGATACTAACAGAATTAAAGCAGCATCATCATCATCTACTTTAACATCAATATTACGAAGATCAAGTAAGATAGTATTCAATTTATCTAGATGGTCCCTCAGAGACGTACTTTCCTGCATACGCAGGCTGAACAGACGTTGCTTCAAGAGCAACTTGTTGGTTTGAGATTTCGTCATGTATAGACTCTCTAACTTCAACCACAGACCGGCGACGATTTCCTTCTCCGCGACTTCAGTAATTATGTCGTCAGAAAGACACAACATAATCGTTGAATGTGCCTTCTCCTCCAGAACTTCCATCTCAGCGGTGACTGAATCCGTTGACTTCTTTGCCAACGGTCCCCACAACCCTTGTTGCTTCAGTAAAGCCCGCATCTTGATTTGCCACAAACTGAAACTGTTTCTCCCAGTGAATTTATCGATTTGCACATTCATCCCAGACATCTTTCTCACTCCGATCGAAAAACCAAAGCTCTTGATACCAATTTATTATGACAGATGTGAGAAAGAACAAATAATTGAATGCAAAACAAAGAGAAATCACGCACAGATTTAACGTGGTTCACCAACGGAGTGTTGGCTACGTCCACGGGCAGAGAGATAACTGATTTATTGATGTGGAGGAAAACAGAATTACAAATGTGTTATGAACTAATTTCGTCAAATAAACGATATTAGGTTAAATAGGCATTTAACTCGGCTAATCTAATTCGGAATCGCCTAACGCGTGTCACCAGCCCAGCGCTTACCGCGAGTCGCGGCGCCAGGCGCGAGTCGCGGTCAGCTCTCGGCATTTGACCGCGAGCTGAGACATACTGCCGCGAGTCGTCGTTTTGTAGATAACCCGATTCTAACAGATTCAAGGCATTTCCTACATCTAACGTTCATGGTGCATTTCGAAAGGGGAGATAGAGCAAGGGGTGACAACAAAGAAAATTAAGAAAAATAAACTTTATGGCTGGAAGTAGGCATTGACTGCCACATTACTAATTACAACACATATCTATAATTCTGTGGAAACATGAATCACTAAAAGATGTTAGATCAGATGGTGAGTCTTTGGAAATCCTTACCTAAGGTCAGGGGTTCGAGCCCAGGCTTCAGCATATATACTTTTTAAATAATGATCATTTGACTTATTGTTGGTTAATAGACACGTGGCAAAATTCTGGTGGAAAAGGAGGGTGCCACGTGGTGCATTGACGTTGTCAAGTACACCTTTTAATATATTTGTATAGATATATATATTGACACACCATTTGTTTGAGCTTTAAAACGAATTATGTTAGTTTAGTTGCTTAATTTATTAAAGAATTCATTCCATATGATTATTAGCTAGTTGGATTATGTGTATTCTTCAATTATTTATTACCAATTAGCCATTGAATAACATTCTACTTTGAAACTATAAGAATGGAGTATATATGCATAGAGACAACAATATACATTAAGAAATCATCCTATAAGAACAATTAAGAATCTATATAACTAAAAACAACTCAACACCGATATTCACAGAGTGAACGTAGTAAAAAACAAACAAATATTTTCTCCGTTTTTTTTCAATTGCAACAATTACCATTTTGGGTAGTTTCACATCTAATGCAACAATTTTACTTTTGGTAAAAAAAAAGAGCAAATTTAGTTGACAGTATTGCCTTTTTTATCTCATTAAAACCATCAGTAATTACTCAATCAATTTGTCTCATAAAGTTGCTTTTAGTTTGCTAGGAATTTAATTCTTTCCTACTCTTGTTAATTACAGAGGTACATTTATGCTAAACTACTCACCTTTTTCACTTCTTAAAAACCGTACCTAAACCCATTGTTGCAATAGAAAAAGCATGGAGGAATTAACAACCAAGCCAAAGCAAAATGTAAAACTACATAATGAGGACTTTCATTTGAGTCCTAGAAAAAGAATATAAAGTTACTCATAATTTTATGATGATGTAAACAAATTTTGGAAACATTTATCCAATTCTTCCATCTTTTTAGTTTTTTCCCCTTTGCATGACCTCAGTGCCTTATAAATCAAGATAAATCACACTTTGTCCTAGTCGAGAGATCTTTCTACAGAAAATAACATGTGACCAATATGATGTTGCTTTCCCTACTTTATGTTAAACAAAGACAAACAGTAGGCTAACACTGGCCCTATAAATTGCAGAAGTATTCTCCATCATATGTAGAGTTTTGTAGTTTCTAATTTCCAGCTACTTTACCTCCCATTACAGTCATATTGTCACATACCACTTGTAACCAAAACCAACCACCATGCTTAGAGCAATGATACTTCTTGTGCTAATGATTACCACTACCATCACAACAATGGTGCGTTGTGAACCACAAGTACCATGCTACTTCATTTTCGGAGACTCTTTGTGCGACGCTGGTAACAACAACGACCTTGTCACCAAAGCCAAAGCCAATTATCCACCATATGGCATTGATTTCCCGGGAGGAGTAGCCACTGGAAGGTTCTCCAATGGTCGAAATTTTGCCGATAGAATCAGTAAGTACATCTTATAGTACATGTTCATGCATTATATATATGTTAATATTGCGTGTAGATTGTTGGAAGTATTCTCTTTGTTTTTTTGCAACAGTCAAATGAGTAATTCGGTGGATACAGGATAAATAGAGGATTTTTCATAATCATAGTAGTACATAAAGTATATATACTTAAGTTTACTTTTTCCTATTACAATGTATAAGTAGTGTCTCCCATATTAGTGGGGGTGTAATGGAATCAACTCGCTTTTCCCACTTAATATTGCATTTTATGTTAATATTGCGTCTTTAAATTTTTTTTGTTTGTAACAGCTAAAGTCAAAATATTTCTCAAACTTTAAATGGACAACAGAAAGTATTCCGTTTATTTAATAATAAGCACCACACTTTCACAATAACTTTAGTGGGATACAGTCATACAGAGGGAGTATACTATGATTGATATTACTTCTTTTATTTTTGGTCTACCTAATAATTGTAAATACAAGACGCGAAATCAGGAACCACCTGTAGGGAATAATTCTACTTTTCGAAGAAGAGAAAAAGATATATTCACATGAGTTGTAATGGTTCATGTGGTGGGTGAGAGTGAGGGATAGTCTAGTGGTTAGAACTTCCCTCCCGGTTCCAGGAGGTCTTGGGTGTAGGAATATATAGATGCGTATAGCGGAATTTCAGGAAACAATTTCCTAACATCTATCATAGGATCGCAAACATAATCAAACATATGAATCATTCAATAGGGATTAAATATAGATGCATATAGCTTTGAAGATCCGAGAGCCCCAAGTGTTACTCCTCTAATCAGTCCACGAGCACCAGTTGAACACCAACGTCTGCTAGAACGGAAGAGAAAAGATCCCTTACTTTTTGGTGGTATAGGCGCCGGTTAGAGGGAATAGATTTGGGTTTCAATTCTCTCTGCTCTCTTGTGAAAAGAAACTGATTAATGAATTGATCACCTAAACCCTAATATTATATCCTATATATAATAGAAGAGTCATAGGCTAGTTAGGAGAACTAATTCTCCTCCTATTCCCCTTTAGACCGGGCCAACCCTAATCTTAAATGGATTGGGATTGCTTTGTCCAACTTGTGCTACAATGTGTGACCTCATAGGATTAATATATTTTAGTTATAGGCCCAATCAATATTGTCCTATTAATCTTATTTATTCTCTAGCAAGAAAAAAAGATTACTAAAATAATTAACTTTATTATCTTCATAATATTATTTCTATTTATATTTAGTAATTGTCGGGATGTCTAAGGACATATTCCTTCAATCTCCCACTTGTCCGAAGACAAGAGCGCAATGTTAAATTCCTTAAGTCACTTAATGTCAAATTTGATAACACAATGTTATTCTCAAATTTATGTTCCTTGATCGCTGAGTTCGAACTGCTCAAATGAGGATTAACTCTTTAATCCTATTCTGCATGGCCATGCAATTTTCCAGTTCTCGCTCATCAAGAGGCCCAGACATCATTCCTATTTAATAGGAGGACTTATCCACTCTTGTATGACAATAACTCCCACTCAATTCTTAGCCCACCTGATCACTGCCTTTATAACCTCCTTTTACGGTGCGGCGTTTAACAGTGTCAAAGTTAAACTAATTATATTGTGGTTATTAAGACATACTCATGTCTAAGGAATCCACTAAATATAGTAGTTTGATTCTACTTTTAGAATCTAATTAGGTCAAGTCTCAATGTATCAACTATACATCCATATAATCAATTAGACATCTCTATGTCTCCATAGCCCATGGAACTGCGCTATCCATTAATTATATACTAGTCTTTTAAATAAATCACTTATGTCCAATTTAGTGATTTAGACTAGGGACTTTAAAATAAATTGTGATCTCTTTTCACTTTATAGGGTTCCATTATCAAAACGTTTTCGATAATCCTATTTGAAAACACAAATTATTTGGACATTTTATTTAATACTAAACCAAGCGATTAAATAAGAAATGAATTTTTATTGATAAACATTCAAAGCATAATAAATGTCTTTACAATTGTAAACATGAAATTAACAACCTAAAGCCATTCTCCCATATGCTTAAGCCCCATAGACCTAGTATGACACTCATGCTTAGGTTGAGCAAGCGGTTTGGTCAGAGGATCTGCTATATTATTCTCAGTATGAGCCTTGCTTACATCTGTGTATCCAGTAACAACTAACTCCTCATCTCCACCATATACCAAAAAATTATCCTTAGTCCTTCGCAAGTACTTAAGGATGTTTTTCGCTGCAATCCAGTGCGCATCTCCTGGATTTGACTGGTATCTGCTGCATATACTCAAAGCATATGCATCATTCGGTCGAGTGCATATCATGGCATACATAATGGATCCTAATGCAGAAGCATAGGAAACATTACTCATACGCTTGACCTCATCAGGACTCGAAGGACACTAAGTCTTACCAAGTGTTATGCCATGTTGCATGGGAATGAAACCTCTCTTGGAGTTTTCCAGCTTGAACCTTGCAAGAACCTTATCAATATAAGTCTCTTGGCTAAGTCCAATCAGCCTTTTCGACCTATCTCTATAGATCTTTATTCCCAATATGTACTCGACCTCTCCTAGGTCTTTCATAGAGAAACCATTTTTAAGCCATTCCTTGACTAACTTAAGCATGGTCTTATCATTTCCTATGAGAAGTATGTCATCCACAAACAAGACCAGAAAAGTAATACTACCCCCACTTAACTTCTTATATACACAAGATTCCTCTTCATTTATGAGAAAGCCAAATTTCTTGACTACCTCATCAAATCTGAGGTTCCAACTCCTCGATGCTTGCTTTAGTCCATAAATGGACTTCTTAAGCTTGCATACCCTCCCTGGATTTTCTAGATCTTCAAAACCTTGAGGTTGTGTCATGTACACATCCTCTTTCAAGAACCCATTCAAGAAAGCGGTTTTGACATCCATCTGCCATATTTCATAGTCATAAAAGGCAGCAATCGCAAGGATTATCCTAATGGACTTCAGCATGGCTACTGGTGAGAAGGTTTCATCATAGTCCATACCATGAATTTGTTTGAAACCTTTCGCCGCCAACCTTGCTTTGAAAACACTAATGTTTCCATCCTTTTCTGTTTTCAACTTGAAAATCCATTTGCATCCAATGGGTTTTACCCCATCAGGCAAATCAACCAAGTCCCATACTTGATTTTCAGACATGGAATCCATTTCAGATTTCATGGCCTCAAGCCATCTTTCGGAGTCTTGACTATCCAAAGCATCTTTGTAGCTAGTAGGCTCTTCTGATTCTAAAATCGTTATTTCAGAATTTTCAGTCAAAAGGAAATCAATATATCTCTTTGACGGAATGACGGTCCTACTAGACCTACGTTGGGGAACAACAGAAGAAGTTTCTACCTCACTAGGTTGAGTGACTTCGCATGGAGTATATCCAAGTGGGACGGTAGGAGGTACGTGAATTGAATGCACCACCTTCTGAGCATTTTCATGCCGGACCGCCTCTGATGAGGTGTTAACCTCATCCATTTGTTGCTCATCTCGAACTTCTTCGAGATATACATTTCTCCCACTTGTTTTTCTGCAAAATAAACTCCTTTTCCAGAAAGACACCATTACGAGCAACAAACACTTTGTTTTCGCTTTGGTTGTAGAAGTAGTATCCCTTAGTCTCTTTTGGATAACCCACAAAAAGACATTTATCGGATTTGGGTGAAAGCTTATCGGAAAGTAAACGTTTTACATAAGCTTCACAACCCCATATCCTTAGAAAAGACAATTTTAGAACGTTTCCTGTCCACATTTCATATGGTGTCTTTTCCACTACTTTGGATGGTGCTCTGTTAAGTGTGAATGCCGCTGTTTCAAGCGCAAATCCCCAGAATGAAATAGGAAGATCGGCAAGACTCATCCTGGATCGAACCATATCAAGTAGAGTTCGATTCCTTCTTTCAGAAACGCCATTTAACTGTGGTGTTCCTGGTGGAGTCCATTGTGAAAGTATTCCACAATCCTTCAAATGATCACCAAATTCTTGAGATAAATATTCACCACCACGATCGGATCGTAATGCCTTAATTTTCTTCCCAAGTTGGTTTTGTACTTCATTCTGGAATTCCTTAAATTTTTCAAAGGATTCCGACTTATGCCGCATGAGGTAAACATATCCAAATCTGCTCACATCATCGGTAAAAGTTATGAAGTAACTGTACCCTCCCCTAGCCAACGTACTCATAGGTCCACACACATCCGTATGTATGAGGGCTAGAAGGTCATTGGCCCTTTCACTTGAACCTGTGAAAGGAGACTTTGTCATTTTCCCCATCAACCAAAACTCACAAGTATCAAATGATTCGAAATCAAATGATTTGAGAATTCCATCTTTATGAAGTTTCTCAATGCGCTTTGAGCTTATGTGGCCTAATCGACAATGCCATAGGTATGTAGGGTTTGAATCATTTGCTTTATGTTTCTTGTTGTTTATGTTATAGATGTGGGTTTCTAAGTCTAGCACATATAAACCATTTGATAACTTAGCGGAGACATAGAACATATCATTTAAATACACTGAACAACAATTGTTCTTTATTGTAAATGAATAACCTTCGGAATCCAAAACAAGAATCGAAATAATGTTCTTTGTGATAGCAGGAACATAATAACAATTATTAAGTTCAAAAACTAATCCTGAAGGTAAAAGTAGACTATATACTCCCACTGCCAATGTAGCAACTCGTTCTCCATTGCCAACGCGAATATCTACTTCTCCCTTTCCTAATGTTCTACTTCTTTTGAGGCCTTGCATATTACAAATAATGTGCGAACCACAAGCGGTATCAAATACCCAAGAAGCAGAAGTTGCTAAGTTAACTTCTATAACATACATATCTGAACTAGAAACTCCTTTCTTTTGATCCTTCAGATACTTGGGGCAACTACTTTTCCAATGACCAACCTTGTTACAGGTGTAACAATAGTGCTCATCAGCAACTTTTGGTTTTGGTGTAGTCTTTTGCTTTTCAGAAGTTTCAGACTTGGCAACTTGTTTGCTTTCGTCCTTCTTAATAGTAATCCCAATCCTATTGAGCGATTGCCCTTTACTAACCATAAGAACATCCTCATATTATTTTCTAGGCTGGTGAGGGATGTTTCGCTCAGTCTGAGTTAGCCTTCCATGCATCTCTTGCATCGTTGCTTCCTCTCCTTGCATGTGAAAGTCTTTGAACTTTTGAGTTCTGAGAATGATTCCCATATCCCTTTCACTTGCAATGAAACGTTCAGCATTCAATTTGTCCTTCGAAAGGACGGAGCGCAAATTACAAGTAGAATTGTTGGTGTTGATATTGTTGTTACTAGACATAATTACTACAACAAATAATAAAGCAAGATTCAATCAATGTTTATCAAGAAAGCAATAATTAAACAAATTTTAATTACTATTACCCTTTATTCAAAATGAAAGTCCCTTATTGAATAAAGAAACACCAAGATCCCCTCCCACTACAATCAAACGGACTTTGGCCCTGCCTTCAATTTATAGTAGTTGAGGTAAGTAAACACTTTACTAATTATAATTCTTGGTAGACAGGTTAACAACTCCTTGTTTACTCCTATCTCTTAGCTTCAAAATCCAAAACTTTGTCTTTTGATGATTTTGTTGAGTTAAACCAAACATTAACATGTAAGTTTCAAAAACCTACCCTACTATTCCCGGAACTATGAGCAACACCCTGCTTTGGCAAAACCTATTACTCATGATCTAAGGCTTTATAGGTGTTGTTTGGAAAAGCAATTAAACTCAATATTACTTTTGGGGACCTAAGTTTACTAATATGGTCAATTAATGGTGAACACATGAATCAATTAACCACAAAACAAACTTAGAAGCAAGCATTTAAACAAAATAAATGCAAGAAAATTATATAAGCAATAACTAAATGATCTAGTATGGCCCCTATACTTAGGAAAATAACTAATCTTCATGAATCATCCCTTGAATCTCCATGGATCACCATCCTTGAAACTCCTTGGATCCTCATGCTTGATTACATAATTTGAATTAAATAAATAACGAAAATTTAAGATACCAAAAATACAAATGATTCGCAGATCGTATTTAATTTACATTCAAATATAACGATTCGAAGATCGTATTTACTATTCTAATTTGGGCCATACTAGTCATAACATGCAAAATATAATATCATACATATTACATTAAACATACATGCATTTATAATATCAAAATAAAATAAACACAAATTATTTACTTATTAACAATTAATAAACAAATAATTCAATTAGTTAAACTTAACAAATTTAAGGAATAACTAAAAGAACAACTTTCCATTATTTTCATTCAATTAGGACTTAAATATGGCATTAATCGCATTAATCATCAATTTGCATAATTGGAAAGTTATAATATATGCTCAAAATAATAGAAAAGATTTGAAAAACATTTTTTTTTATTATTAAAAGACCTGCAGTCATAAGACAGCTTTACAGCTAAAAAATTCATGGCAGCAGCCATGAAATTCACGCCCAAGCCGAAACAAATCAGCCACCACCGCACGCACTGCCAACACTGGCTAGCCACACGCACAGCATCAGCGGCCAGCCGCCCAGAGGGCAGCCAGTACGCCGCAGCTCGGTCACCCAGCACACGCTTGCCACCGCGGCCAACGCGCGCCAGCTGCCTTCCAGCCGCGGTTAGCCCTGCACCACCTCGCCACCTTGCGCGTACTGTCGCAACTTCCCCTATTACCGCCGACCTAATGCTGCCATCCACCATGGCTCCACCGGCGCAGGTGGGGCCACCCAGCCATGGTGGGCAAATTTTTTGAATTTTGTAACAATTTACAAAACTTCCATTAAATCTTTAATTAACAATTAATTTAAAGATTTAGGATCAATTAGGTTTTAAAAATCCGAAAATTTGTGGCAAAAAATTTTGAATCAATCAACAAATCTTAAACAAATTTTTAGGTTTTTTGAGATTAGATTTGAATGTATAATCTATATTAAACAATAAATCTTATCAAGAATTCAAAATTAGGGCAAAAATCAAATAATATCCGAAAAATTCATAAAATTAACAATTTAAATCTGAAAAATTCAAAATTATTTTTAGGGTGATCTACTGAATTATCTTAACAAATAAAATACAATATTTTAATTGTTATCCATAATTTCTATGAATAATCAAATTAAACATAAAATTTAACCAAAATTCATAAATAATATGATAAAATTCGAAAATTAATGTGAAAAATGATCAAATTATTTTCAGCCATCATATTATTCTTGATCTATGTGGGTGATGAACATTAGATTTATTTAACAAATTAAAAATCAAATCTTTAATTGTTAACAAATTATTTCAATGATTAATCGATTTAAACATAAATAATTTTAAATCTAACAAATATATTTATAAAAAACCGAAAATTTTAGAGTGAATTAAACAATTTATTTCGTCCCTTATATAAAAAATTCGGACCTTTATAAAATTATTTGAGCATAAATCACAATTAAATCAATTATTTACAATTTTCAATCAATTAATATCAAATATCAATTATGCAAATTCAAGCCATAAATAAATCCTCCCTTAATTGAATAAAAATAATAACTTTGCATACAATTATATGATCATATGAATATTATGAATTAGGCAAAACTGATACCACTGTAGGAATATATAGATGCATATAGCGGAATTTCAGGAAACAATTTCCTAACATCTATCATAGGATCGCAAACATAATCAAACATATGAATCATTCAATAGGGATTAAATATCAAACCTTTGTAGCGTGATTTCCCTGCTGTATGCAAGCTTTGAAGATCCGAGAGCCCCAAGTGTTGCTCCTCTAATCAGTCCACGAGCACCAGTTCAACACCAACGTCTGCTAGAACGGAAGAGAAAAGATCCCTTGCTTTTTGGTGGTATAGGCGCCGGTTAGAGGGAATAGATTTGGGTTTCAATTCTCTCTGCTCTCTTTTGAAAAGAAACTGATTAATGAATTGATCACCTAAACCCTAATATTATATCCTATATATAATAGAAGAGTCATAGGCTAATTAGGAGAACTAATTCTCCTCCTATTCCCCTTTAGACCGGCCCAACCCTAATCTTAAATGGATTTGAATTGCTTTGTCCAACTTGTGCTACAATGTGTGACCTCATAGGATTAATATATTTTAGTTATAGGCCCAATCAATATTGTCCTATTAATCATATTTATTCTCTAGTAAGAAAATAAGATTACTAAAATAATTAACTTTATTATCTTCATAATATTATTCCTATTTATATTTAGTAATTGCCGGGATGTCTAAGGACATATATTCCTTCATTGGGATCGATTCTCACCCTGGGCAAGTTGGAATCCCCTTTATTCCCCCAACTTGTCAAGGTTTCTCCTTACCTTATTAAATAAAAATAAAAAATTGGTTCATGTAGTGGGTGAAGGGTAGGAAAATAGAAAAATGCATTCTTGAAAGGGAATATACTAGCTAGTATATATTCATGATCACTTCTGTCCAAAGAATTTTATTTTTGTTGATTCATTAATATAATGTTATCAAGTTAATTTTGACTTCTCATCGGTAAATGCTAACATAAAAATCATAGCCTTAATCTTAAATACACAGATTTTGTTCGTTTTACTATTTAAAAGCAATTGAAAAACGAATGTTGGTTGCAGCTGAACTTTTGGGATTCGACGAGTACATTCCACCATACAGCACTGCAAAAGGAAAAGAAATACTTAAGGGTGTAAATTATGCTTCTGGGGCAGCTGGAATTCGCTCTGAAACTGGACAACATTTAGTAAGTCATTTTATGAAGCATCGTATTTTTGTTTTATTCTATATGTTTATCATTCGCATCGCGTACAAAATACTCATCTTCGTTATGTAAGCACGAAGTTTGGGCGATTGTTAAAATAATTTTTTTTCTCAACTCTTATCCTTATCCGAGTGAACCCCACCAGAAGTGTCTATTGTAAAAAGAACTGAAAGAGTATTAAGTATTAGGCCCTGTTCTTTTGGACTTATTTTCAGCAAAAATAAGTAAAAATAAGTTCGATTCAAAAAAATAAGTTCGGTTCAAAGAAAAATAAGTAAAAATAAGTTCGGTTCAGAAAAATAAGTTCGGTTCAACAAAAAATAAGTAAAAATAAGTTCAGTTCAAAAAAATAAGTTCGGTTCAAAAAAATAAGTTTAGTATACAATAATGTTGTAATTATTATATTTGTTTTCAAAATTACTATTAATATTGTTATTATTATTAATATTATAATAACGATGAATTTGTAATTATTTTTTAATTTTTTTTTTATTATTATTATTATTATTTTTTTTTTATATTTTTATATTTTTATATTTTTTATATTTTTTTATTTTTTTATTTTATTTTATTTTTTATATTTTAATATTTTATTTATTTATTATTATTATTATTATTATTATTATTTATTATTAATATTATTTATTTATTATTATTTATTATTTACTATTTACTATTTATTATTTATTATTATTATTATTATTTATTATTATTATTTATTATTTATTATTTATTATTTATTATTTATTAATTATTATTATTATTTATTTATTATTATTTATTATTAATTATTTATTATTTATTATTTATTATTTATTATTTATTATTTATTATTTATTATTTATTATTTATTATTTATTATTTATCATTTATTATTTATTATTTATTATTATTATTTATTATTATTTATTATTATTTATTATTATTATTATTATTTGTTATTATTATTATTTATTATTTATTATTATTTATTATTCATTATTATTTATTATTTATTATTAATTATTATTATTATTATTATTATTTATTATTTATTATTTATTATTTATTATTTATTATTTATTATTTATTATTTATTATTTATTATTATTTATTATGATTTTTATTATTATTATTTGTTATTATTATTATTTATTATTTATTATTTATTATTTATTATTTATTATTTATTATTTATTATTTATTATTTATTATTTATTATTTATTATTTATTATTTATTATTTATTATATATTATTTATTATTTATTATTTATTATTTATTATTTATTATTTATTATTTATTATTTATTATTTATTATTTATTATTTATTATTTATTATTTATTATTTATTATTTATTATTTATTATTTATTATTTATTATTATTATTTATTATTTATTATTATTATTATTATTTATTATTTATTATTATTTATTATTATTATTATTATTATTTGTTATTATTATTATTTATTATTTATTATTATTTATTATTTATTATTTATTGTTTATTATTTATTATTTATTATTTATTATTTATTATTTATTAGTATTATTATTATTATTATTATTTATTTAATATTTATTATTTATTATTTATTATTTATTATTTATTATTTATTATTTATTATTTATTATTTATTATTTATTATTTATTAATATTATTATTATTATTTATTATTTATTTTTCTTTAGCAAAAATAAGTTCAGTTCAACAAAAATAAGTAAAAATAAGTTCAGTTCAGCAAAAATAAGTAAAAATAAGTTCAGTTCAGCAAAAATAAGTTCAGTTCAGCAAAAATAAAATAAGTTCAGTTCAGTTCAGCCAAAATAAGTTCAAAAGAACAGGGCCCTACTATTGTTTTCCTCCTACAAAAAACAAACTAGGTTTTACGCAATTTCTGCTTCTGCTTGCTTTTAGTTGAAGAATCGACTTTTAGGGTAGTTTGGTTCAAAGTATGGAATAAAAAGGGAATGAAAACAAATAGAGGAAAGAAAAATAACAAAAATGGTTACCTTTATTAGGTATTTGGTTCAAGTCATGGAATGGAAATGGAATGGTAACCATTACCATCAAATAATGCATTTTGTTACATGAGGGGGAGGGAAAGGTAACAAATTGGGGGAGTACATTACCACCAAGTAATGGTAATGGGTTGATGAGGGGTTGAACTAAACAAAAAGAAAGGGAATCGGTAATTGATTTTGTTTCTTGGAGCCCAAAAATTATGAGCCAAACGTGCTCTTAGATGATTTGAAAATAATCTAATAATCTATGACCACAATTACGTCAGTCTATGTCTATGTCTATGTCAGTCTATGTCTATGTTAGCCTAACTGAGTTTGAAACAATTTCCATAGCGAGTAGGGCTGATAATGGGTTTCGATTCCGGACTAATATCGATAATTCGATATCAAATGTGTAGTCGAATACCCCATATCTTTATTATCTCTTTATTGATATATAATTATTTGATTCAAGAAATTCGGCACTAGATATGTTATGGTCTTGGAACTTTCAAGTACCTGCATAATACTCCCTCCGTTTTCTTTTGTTGTTCCTATTTGGAATTGGGGAAGAAGAAACCAATGCAACACAAAAAACGGACAAAATTCCACTATTTTAAATAAAATTAAATTAACTAAAGGAAAATTTGACCAAAAAAACCTTTTAAAGGTTCAATTTTGCGAAAAAAAAACCTTATAAAGCATTCTTTGCAAAAAGAAACCACAAACTTAATTTTTCTTGCAAGAATAAACCTATTCCCATTTTCCGGTGTGTTTTTTCTAAATTCTGGCGCTGACCCTTCTATATTTCTTTAACCCCCTATTTCCATTAACTGTAACACCACCCCTACGCATCTCAAAAACCACACCGGAAAATGAGAATATGTTTCATCTTGCAAGAAAAATTAAGTGTGTGGTTTTTTTCCGCAAAAAATGCTTTAATAGGTTATTTCTCGCAAAATTGAACTTTTAAAAGGTTTTTTTTGGCAAATTTTCCTTAACTAAAAATAAAGATTCTAGCCCTTTTGAGTTATTCTATGTTAGACAACAAATGATACAAAAAGTTTGAGGAGTAAAAGAGTAAACTAACTACAAACTAGTGTGAACACATTTATTGCTCTTTGAGTTATTCTATGTTAGACAACCAATTAGACAAAAGGTTGAGGGTTAAAAGGTAAAAAATGACTACTCTCTCCGTCCCAGAATAGTCTGAACACTTTTCTTTTATATTTGTCCCAAATTAGTTTGAACACTTCCATTTTTGACATGGTCCCACTATTAATATATTATTTCTTTTACACATCTTTAGCCCACACTCTACCTTTTATCAATAAAAAGTTACCTAACTTTCTCTCTCCTCTAATAAAAAATACCCCACCAACTCCTATCACATCAACTTTTGAAATAAAATAACATTTGATAACTACACTACAACTTATCACCTTAAACTACGTGTCCCAACAAGTGTTCAGATCTTTCTGGGACGGAGGGAATACTAAATAGTGTGAACACATTTATTGCAACATAAAACTAATGGGAAATTTAATTCATAAATTATATTATTTATGGAAAGATTCAAAATAGGAACAACATATTGAAATTTCCCAATGGGGAATACAGGAACAACAAAAGAAAACGGAGGGAGTACTCGTTAGCTAGATCCAATAATAAAATGTAGGAGTTGGAAATTAGGCACTAGCTCGTGTCATATCTATATCAGTACCCTATATCCGAACTTGCGGATTTAGGGTGTGCATTAGATTTAACACCAACTACCCTCGAGTAATTTTTCGCCAAATACCCTCCCACCTTTCAAATTTGATCATATACCCCACACTTTTTTAAAAATTCCTCATATGGCCTTGCTAACTAACGACCCGTCAGCTATAATAGTCATTAATCTGTAATTATGTTACTAAATCTTGATTGACCCCTAATTGAGTGATTTACCATAATAAACCACCATTATAACACTCCCTACGGCTAAAAAAAGCTGATGACCATTAGTCATTAAGACCGTATAGTGAATTTTTAAGAAAGTGAGGAGTATATGATCAAATTTGAGAGGTTGGAGGGCATTTTGGCGAAAATTACTCGTGGGTATTTGGGGGTAAAACTTGTAAATATTAATATTATTCACATCGAATTTAATGGTAAAGTTTTTTTTGCCGAGAATTAGAATGCTTCTTAAGCAATTCATGTATTAATGCTTATTAGACGATTTACATACCTTCTTAGCTCTTTTTTTCTCTTTAATTTCATTTACACTCCATCTCCAACAATTAGTTGTCAACTTGTAGCAAACCCATTTTTTTAAATACAATTCTGTAATTTTTTTTCTTCTAATATTTAGATCCGCTGTAGGCCCTGTTCTTTTGGACTGAATTAATAAAAATTCAATTCAGTTCAATTCGGTTCGAACAAATTCGGCCCGGGCCTCGGCCTCGGTTCGGTTCGATTCGGTTAGTTTCCTCTCACAGTTTTCGTTTATTTCAGTCCAGTTCAGTTCATTTTAGTTCAGTTTAGTTTAGTTCAGATAAATTCAGTTCAATTCAGTCCAAAAGAACAGAGCCTTAGTCTCTCATTATCTAAGGTGAGTAGCGCCATGCTAATCACAATTAAGTTGCATATAAAAATGGTGTCAAATTTCAGCGTGGTCAAAAATTACAATTTTTAATGGCAAATTTTGCAATTTGATACCCTTATTGAGTTATATAGAAGTACTATATTCGAAATGATTTTTATGAATATTTTAGTAATGAGATAGTATCATTGAACCATATATAATGAATAATGTGAATAGTTATAATAAAGTTACATTAAGAATAAGAAAAGATTCTTACAACAGAAGATTTGTCGGGGAAATAAAAATAATTGAATCTGACCTAAGCTTCCGCATGGTAGTCTATATACATTTCCATGTTAGGGGCCCATCTCTTTCCTATACCAGTTTTTGTTTATGACATACATGATACATGCGTAACTATTACACAAACCAAACTATATACTTACTCCTCCTTTTTTTATTTGCTACATTGTTGTTGCGCGATTTCGAAGACGTTATATAATTCCTAATATCTCTCATTTTGTTTAGGTAAAAATTATAAAATTTTAATATTATGAATCTACACATCGAGACAAATCTAACAAGAATACATATGACTATATTTTTACTTATAAAAAAAATCAAAATAATCTCTTAAAGTTAGTGATTCATTTCCCATAATAATAATGTAGCAAATAAAAAAAACAGAGGAAGTATGCAAGAAGTGCATTATTCTATAGGCACGGCACTGAAGTAAATCTTATAACTTATTTTTTTTTTGTTGGTGTGATTTATAACATTTACATGACACATGCAACGATACAAAAAAATAGATTTCACAACATTGTCGTTGCAAGTCATTCTCAATAAGTACGATTTTTGTCCATTCTTTTTTCTAATAATATACTGTGTTATTTCTTCCTAAATTACGTGGTTCTGTTGTATAGAGATGACTTGTAGAATTCAGTTTTATTTATAAGCTTTCGATATATTGCGACGCTTAAAAAATAGTGTTATTTACTTTCATATCTCATGCTATTATTTTCTTTGCAATAAAGTAATTCTCTTCTGTTATAACTTTACATATGAATATTTGATATATATTTATAAATTATAAGCATGACACTATGTAAAATAATGAGATATGGCTCAAATTTATTTTACGTACCCTCATATGTGAAAATATATACTTGTATATTTTTTTCTCAAAGAAAAACTATCAAATTTGAAATGAAGGTACGTAGATACACTTGTTAGTTACTATTTCTTACTTCCAAACTTTATGTTTGTAAGTTTTTTTTAAAAATTGATATTTTGAAGATATACGTTTAGATGACTTCAACATCTTCATTAGTACAATTTTTGCTTATATACTAGTCGAAAAATTTAGGGTTTTGCTATTCATAGTCCTAAGGGCAATGCATAAAAATTAACAAATGAGTATAATAAATGTGAGATACAAATTGAAAATTGAAATACATATTTATTATATGAAAATATTCCATTGAAGAGTCAAAATCTTTTCATATAATAAATGTGTATTTCACTTTTCAATGGAATCTTTTCATATGATAAATGTGTATTTCACTTTTCAATAGAATCTTCTCCTATAATAAATGTATATTTCACTTCTCAATGCATTTGTTAATTTTTATGCATAGCCCCTAGAACTCTTTCCGTTCCAATTTGTTCTGAAATATGGGAAAAAACCAAGGTAAATGCACTTTTTACTATGTCTTACTTTTGAAAGTTCACTCTTACATTTTGCCCTCTTCCTTAGTTTTTGATATGATTTTCTTATGTTTTGTTGTTCACATAAGTTAATATTCTGTGAGAGAACAACGTGAAACATCCCAATGGGGGGAATATATGAATAGTATAAGTCCAACTGATACAATTAAAAAATTAAAACCGGAGGATCTACATAATTTATCCAATTCCAAATTTTTATGTCGTCTTTGGTTCAGGGTGGGAGAATCAGCTTGGATCAACAGATACAGAACCACGCAGTGACAGTAGCAAAATTTGCTTGGTATGGGCCTAGGAAAGTGCGAAACCTAAGAAAGTGCTTATACACTGTTAACATGGGAAGCAACGATTACATCAACAATTATTTTATGCCACAACACTACACTTCAAGCTCGATCTACTCCCCTGCTGAATACGCCGAAGCACTCATTCGTCAATATGCTGCCCAACTCAAGGTCTGAATAACTATTATCTACAAGATAATTTGATATTAGCACACTCCAATGATTTACAATTTTTTGTGTTGAGTGGATGTTTTACTTCTCCTTTTTTTTTAGTGCCCAAACTAAGCATATCTTAGTAATAAATTGTCACTTGAAAAAATATCGAACCTTGTAATATGAGACATATTCCAAAAAAAAATACACATAATGAACAAAAAACTGTCATATGACATCTTATTAGATTTGTGTCCATGTGTGTATTCTCAAAAGAGTGTAGTGTTAATTTCTTGTTTTAGTTTGTATTTTGATAATGAAACTGATAACATTTGAAAACTTTGACACACAGAGATTGCATTTTCTTGGAGCAAGAAAAATAGCTGTGTTTGGACTTGGTCTAATTGGGTGCAGTCTAGGTGAAATTTACACCTTTGGCACAAATGGTTCCCTATGCGTAGACAAGATTAATGCTGCTGTTCAACCTTTCAACCAAAGGCTCGTTAAGCTGGTGGATGATCTAAATAACAAGCTTCCTGAAGCACAATTTACTTATATTGCTAGCTCATCAAATACTGACACAGGTACCAAATGCTGATTTTTACAAACCCCGTGCATAAATACAGAATACTGATCACGTATGAAGTATATTTCTTCCATGTTGTAAACAAGTCAAATAATCCTAAAATAAGATTTCTAAAACAACACTATGTTTACTAGTGGCATTTCTTGAGAAAATACATTAGGTGGAATTTGTGATGTTTTACAGGTACGTATACTGTGAATAAAATTAAATTGAGGCACAAATCTTCTCATGTTTATAGAAAAACATATCATTTGTATACGCTAGCGGTTTATAGATGATGTATGAACGTTGGGTCGAAGGAGTAGGACTAAAAATAAACACTTCATTCATACTTTGTCTAGCTCCTATAGAAACTCGGAACATTAGGGCTATTCCCTAAGAATTATAGTGCTGAATTACTTGCTTACAAATACTACTTTCATCGTGGGAGACAATGCCTTCTTACTCTTTATGTAAAATATGAGGGAGAAAATATAAGAAGTAATTGAGTTAAAAACAGCTAATAAATTATTAATTTCTTTTAGTAAGGTAAAGAACCCTGATGAATTGGAATCCTATACATGTCAACTCGAGTCCTTCAGATTTGAGAAAAGGGGTGAGGGTCAGTAGATTCACACCCCAAAGTGCTACTAGTGTTGTTGATCCAACCACTTCAATATGTCCGATATATTTACCATATATAAAGCACGGCTTGCATAACATTGTTATTGAAGAATAAGTTACATTATTGTATCTAGATCTCTTCATATATTAATTTATTGAAGTTAGTAATAAAACACGATATCCTAATATGGCTTCTTACATGTGTAGCGTTTTCAAGTGCTTGGGGCTTAGAAATTGGAAGGACTACATCTTTGTTAAAATTATATTGCTATTCAATTTCTAAATTACTTATTTTCGTGAGTTTCAGGTTCTGCGGTAGCTAATGCTACTTGTTGCGAAGTAAGGGATGATTATCAATGTATACAATCCAATAAAGTTTGTGAAGGCCGAAACAATTACATATTCTGGGATGGTTTTCATACTACTGAGGTGGTGAACGTAATCACTGGAGAAACTGCATATAGTGCTCCTGATTCAAACAATGTACATCCCGTTGATATCAGAACCCTGGTGTCTCGTGATAAATGCATGATAAAGCAACTGCAATCGCGTTCGGCCGATCTAAGGTGATTTCTTTGCTCATGGCTCATTTGTAGAGCTCTAAATAAGCAACAAAACAAGGAATGCGCAAAAAAATAGCTCTAGGTGTACAATACACTAAAGTGTAAGGTATTGGTTTTGGCATTGTTCTTGTAATCGTTGTTAATTGCGTCCTAAAATAAATATCCTAAAAACATCTTCCCAAGCACTGTGGCAATAATTAGAAGTTTGAGTTCGAAAGAAACTTCCGATTTTTCATAGTTAATTTTCTGCCCGGATGCTGCTACATATTTGTTGAGGATATCAACTATAACTGTGCATTTCTGTCGGGTGGCTGTCATCAGCAAACAATAAATGAGAAATCTCAGGGCCACTTCTGCTGGCCTTAGGACCATGGATCATTTTCTCCTAATGTTTTCTCTGTATCATTTTTGAAAAAGCGTCAGTGATTAAAATAAATAAATACGGAGAAAGAGGGTCTCCTTGGCGAAGACCTCGAGCAGGAGTAACAGAACCATAAACACCTCCATTGATGATGAAGGAATAAGATACATTGGATACACTGTCCATGATGAGATTGACCCAGCGCCCATCAAAGCCCATAGTCGGTAAGAGTTTTATGAGAAAACCACACTCTACTACTCTATCGTAGGCTTTGCTCATATCAAGTTTCATTGCAATAGTGCCTTTCTCGCTACGCAGGCGATGCTTCATAGAATGAAAAATCTCCATAGCTATAAAAACATTGTCAGTAATAAGGCGTCCAGGCACAAAGGCACTCTGATTCTCAGTTGCAATATCAGGAAAAAAAATCCTTTAACCGAATCACAATAGCTTTAGAAACAAGCTTGTATATCACATTACAGAGAGAAATAGGGCGATACTCAGCAGCACGGGAAGGCTCCTTGACCTTGGGAATCAAGGCAATATTGGTGTTATTAATACTAGCAGGGGAAGAATTACCATGGAGTATATCACTGACAAACTTTGTTACATCATCACCAACAACATGCCAAAATCTCTGGTTAAAAATAGCATGCATTCCATCCGTCCCTGGGGATTTGCAGGGATGCATTTGCTGAAAGGGATGCAAATATCTCATCCTTGGAAAAAGACCGCATCAAGGCTGTGTTACAATCATCAAAAACAATGGGAGTAATACATTGAAGTACATCATGAATATTCAAATCAGAAGGATGCAAAGAGGTGAAAATGTTACTAAAATACGAAGCAAAAACTTGCTCAACATCATTAATATCTTCACGCCACTCTCCCTGCACATCAAAGAGTCCCTTCACATAGTTTCTTTTCCGCCTTTGAGATGCTTTATGATGAAAATATGATGTGTTTTTGTCACCATCTCGAACCTCAGCAACTCGAGATATTAGGTACCAATAGGCCTCATGCTTCTCATTCAGATCATCAAGCTTCTTTTCAAGCTCAGAGCACACCTTCTTTATTTGATTGCCCAGGTTGTGAAAAGTTCTCCAGCTCTTAAGTTCTCCAGCAAGAAAGGAAAGCCTAGAGATCATATTATCCCCCACGGTCGAATCCCAAGCTCCACGAACCACATTTTCACAAGTATCATCCAAAAGCCAGCTCATATCAAATCTGAACCCTTTTTCCTTCCTCCCTGAATTATTATACCTCCTCACACGAGTCATAATTGCACAATGATCAGATTTGTACCTCAAGAGATGATCAACACAAGTGTCCGGAAATATATCGAGCCATGAAGAAGTGCAGATAAAACGATCGAGGCGCTCACGGATGCGGGTTGCTTCAGTGAGCCCTAGTTCCCATGTGTACCAAGCTCTAGAGAACCCAAGATCACACAAAGAACACTCATCCATAGCACTCCGAAAACCTGCCATTTCCGACGGGGTTCTATCCACTCCACCTTCCTTCTCATCATAACCCAATATTTCATTGAAATCACCTCCAAAAATGATAGGGAGGGTCGAATCCTCGCACAAATAACGAACGAGTTGCCACGTCCAATGCTTCTTTTCCTCTTTCGCCCACCCATACAATCCAACAAATATCCAAGCAATGTCTCCCTTGTTAATGGTGCCACAAATATGATGCTTTGAAAAGAGGTCAAAGTGAAATCAAGGGCTTGTTTCCAGTATAGACACAAACTTCCTGAGTTTCCCCTACTAGGAACTCCAAAGGCATTCTCAAAACCAAACCTACTCTTAAGATTTTCCACTTCACTCTTGTTAATCATGGTTTCACAAATAAAAAGTAACTTCGGACCAAGGCTAGAGCTCCAACGTTGGAGTTGACGAACTGTCTGAGGGTTACTATCCCTCGGCAGTTCCAGCATAGTATGCTCATGATGAGGGGCGGGGTTGGTCACCACCAACCTCCGCCGGAGAGGAAAAGCTGAGATCATTGAAGGAGCTCTGCTTTGGACGCTTCATAGAACCCTCATTCCCTACTGTTTCCATGTCAACAATGTCATCTTGAGTACGTTTGTGGGGAGTGTCAACCAAATCCGTCTCCATGGCTCGGACTTGACTTTTGTCTTCCATACTCCCTCGAGCTATTCTCTTCCAAGCACGAGCCTTGGGTTCATCTTTAGCTCTTGTGCTAGAAAAAGTAAAGGGGGCTTCGGGTGGGTTTAGAGCAGGTGGGTAAAGGTGAGATGTGGGGGTCGAGTTTTATGGAGGGGAGTGTGGGTACAGTAGGTGGGGTTTTTGTCGGGGATAGGTGGGGATGGGTTTATTACATTTTTAGTGGGGAGAGATGGAGGGGTAGTAAATGAGGAGAGAGAGGACGTAGGTGCATGGGTATGGGTGGGGAGGAGGGGTAAAAGTCAATAGGTGGGTTGGTTGGGTAGCATTTAAGGAGGTGGGGTTATGTGATGATTGGGGAATAATTACTTCCTAGGTTTCAGTGATTTTAGTAGGTAGAGTTTTGGGGTGGTTGGGATCAGTGCAGCTAAAAAGCCTTTTTACCTTCCACAAATTCCTCCTGAGCACCATATAAAATCTTTTTACTCATCCTGTATTTCTCCTCCTCTGCTACTTCCTTCACAAGCCCCTTTATAGGTGTTGCTTTAAGAGTTGTGCTCTACCCAAGGGACTCTCTTCTGTCATCCTCTAGAACCTCATGGCAGTCACGTTTAGAGTGACCCATGACACCACAAGCAAAGCAAAAGAACGGTAAACGTTCGTAGGCAAAATTAATTTGAAGCTCCCTCCCCCGTTTGTCCTTTATTTTCCGGTAACGGCGTAACGGTTTGGTCACATCAAGCATAATTCTAACTCACCTATAATGTCTGATTACCAAAACATCTTCCTCCAGTTCAAGAATTTCACCCATGTTTCCAACCAATGCTTTCACAATTGCATCCGATCTATAATTAAATGGAAGATTCTTTAACCGAACCCAAAAAGGCGAGTGAGTGATGGTTACCTGGTCGGGCTGTTCATCGCCGTCTGCCTCTTTCAACATCACGAGCATATTGTCGAAGCACCAAGGGCGCCCCTCCATGACTCGCATCAAATCACGCTAGTGGAAGAACTGGAATGCATAAAGGTTAGGGTTTAATACCCGAATCACTAGCCCATGGACAGGGGCCCAGACCATGGTAATTGTTCTCTTAAAAGCTTCAAGATTATAGGATCGCTCCGTGAGAAGGCGTCGAAATAGAAGGAGGGAAAGTTTGGATTTTTCAGGGTTAGGGTTTAGCGACGCAAGGTCCAGCTCTAGATCTTCTTCAACGTTAATTTTTAGTTTTGAAACGGTGTCACTAAGCTCCTCAGCCATGGCTAAGGAGGGCGCCGCCGAGCGGAGCACGACCGGTGACGCGAAAGGGTTTTCTACGCGGTATAGAGAAAGAACCTTTTTTCGAGGCAGTTTTTTGTTAAGTAGGTTGTATTGGGTGGCATTTTATTGCTTTTGGTAATATATCTTATATTTTACCAAAAATTTATAAATTATAATAACCTCTTTTTAAAATAAGTGCAACATAGAAGAAAGGCGCACATACCAATGTTTTTAGAGAGGGAAAGTTGTTGGGGACCATAATTACAGGGTTAAAGGGCAATTTAATTAAAATAAAAAAGGTAGATAAAACAATTAATCTATCTCATTCATCCACCAACTACCCACCAATCCACCACCTACACACAACCCTGTTCACCACCAATACCACCACCGCTGCCGCCATTCATTCAAGAACACCCCACCAATACCACCGCTGCTACAAGGCAGAAAACCACCACCAATCTTCATTTTGTTACTCGACATATCTTCAACAAATAGAGGAGAGATAAATTCGGTGGGGCTTCAAAAATAACTTGACCATAACAAACAACCAGATCGATAAGAGGGTGGCTCTAAAAGCCCTAATCTCAAAAGGAACAACACCAAGAAAGGGAGACCATAAGAGGTAGACTTAGCACCTCGACGCCGACAAGGAATCAGGCCACGCCCAATCAAACCCAAACTTGGTGGCCAAAATTTCAAGCAGAGGTTGAGCGCACAACAACCCATGAGAGGCTGAGCACACTGCAACATCAACAAAGAAGAGGAGAAGAAACAAAATAAGCAAAGACAATGACAGCTCGTGGCGGCATGATTACGTAGGCCGACTGCGGCAACCCAACCTTTATGGCCGGAATTTTGAGAAGAGGTGAGAGAAGGTGCGAGGGTGACAAGAAATTAGGGTTCTTGGGTTGGTGGCTTCGTGGTGTCGGGTTGGTGGCTTAGTGGTATATGTGTTTGGGTTGAGTTGAGGAGAGAAGGGGGAGTGGGTGGTAGGTTTGGGCTGAGATGTGGGGGGTGGGTTGATCAACTAATTAGTTTCAAAGGTAATTAGATAAAACTATGTTCGATAACTAAGGGCAATTATGTACTTTTGTACTTTAAAACTTTGTATTTTGAGCTTGGTTGCACTTATCATGACATTTCCTTTTTAGGTAAATATTTTGAAAATTTTATTCAAAAATTGACCATGTAGTATAATTTTTAGGAACCGTGACATTAATGATATGTTTTGGTCAAAATCTTGTGTTTTTAATGATTTTAGGGTAAACCATTGTTAATAATAACTAACCCCCCATCTCCCTATCAAAAATCTGTAGTTTTGGCCCCCATAACCTTTCATCCTTTTTCTTCATAACTTCGTGGCTTTGGAACCCTAATTCTCGTAACTTCTCTTCGAACTTTGATCTCTCTTCAATTCTTCATTTCCCATGGCAGATTCAAGATCATCTTCCTCCAATTCAAAAGCACCTATTGTTGGAAAGTTCAAGTGGATCAAAGTGCGCTGTTGCAATTGTCATCCACCAAAAGTTGTTGAATTTAGAATTTCCTAGTCAATGAACAATCTTCAAAGACCTTAGTACAAGTGCAAACATTTTGGGTTCTTTTCATAGGTTAATGAAGAAGATGTTGTGAAATCAAGAGAAGTTGGTTATGATGGGAAAGGACGAAATCGAGTGGGTCCATATGTGGCTGAATTGAAGGCAACTCTACAAAGCTTCATTAATCCAACTACACTTTTTATTAAAATGGTTGTGATTATGTACTTTGTGCTTTTAATATGTATAATTACTGAACGATTACCATGTCTTTCAATGAATATCATGAATGAAGTGGATATGATTTTTGTGAAATTGCAATATATGTCAACACTCGGAGCATTAATACCCGAACCAAAACAAAGTGTTTAACAAAATACCAACTTCAAGCTACTTGAAGTTGAACAAAATACCAGCTTATAAACAATGCTTATAGTTTCACAAAATACCAAAATTCTGGCAATGTTTTACAATTTGACACAATGTAAACAAGAGTGAACATTTAGGCTAAATAGTTGGTAGAGGTTGTGAAGCAGAATATGATGCATATACTTTGGCCCTTTTCTTACCTTGAACAGGTTGAGATGAGGAAGGATCTTGGTTTATTTATACCAATATTATTAGCAAAATAGCAAAATCAGAATATTATTATTGATCTTTGTTTTTTTAGTCCTTATTTTCTCATAGTTTCTCTCAAGAACCCTAGTTTTACTACTTTTCATTGTGGATTCAAGATCAAACCTTTGGATTATTCGCAAGTTCAATATAGTTCTTCAGTTTGGTAATCTTCTTTATTGTTTTCTTTATTATTGATTAGATTAATTTCTTAGTTATTTGCAATAGTTCAAAGTATGAATTTTTACATGGAATTTGTTATTGTTTTCTCAAGCATGAGTGAGTAGTTTTATTTCTAGGATTGTGGGGATCTATGTATGCAATGAGGGATTGATAGATTAGTATAATTACCCTTTATTTTAATTGTTTCCTGTGATTGAATCGTTCATGCTAGATTTATGAATTAGGCCTGATTTGTATTTCTATTATCGCAATATTGAATCTGCTTCGAGAGGAGAGATTTCGTATAGGCTTTCAATCATTAGGCATAGTGATCCTTGACCATGCGAGAGCGGCTAGGTGATCTTTGAGGGAGGTAATGTTCGAGAGAAATTACATGTGCCCTAGATAAATTGACTTATTGGGTGATTATTATTCGTCTCTGATTTCCCGAATTGTATGCATAGTGATCCATAGTCCTAGTTCTTTATTAATTGATTCTTACCTTCATACTTAGTTCTGTCATTTGCCTATTAGTTTAGTCACACACCCATTTTCAACTGATTTAGTTAGTATAATATTAGAATTCAGATACAATAAGTATAACTTTCTCTCTGTGGATTCGATCTTGACTTCCCTGACTACTTGTTAGTGGACCTTAGGTTATTTTTGATAAGGTGATACGACTTTAGCCTGTCAAATTTTGGCGCCGTTACAGGGGAGACGATTTATTTTTATTTTGTCTGAATTATAGTATTACATTAACCTCTACTCTGAAGAACACCTGTTCTTTGGAGCATCTCACGTTTGCTTTAGTGTTTTTGGTGTATGAGCTGGAAATTGAAATCCCCAAATCTCATTCCATTTGATCCGGAGATTGAAAAGACCGCTCGTAGACTCAGAAAGAAAACTAAGCAAGCGAAGTCGTCTGCAGGGACACCATCCCAAAAGACACCTGCTCCACCATCTTCACCACAACAAGAATTTTCCATCTCACCTATTACTGCTATAATGGGTGACGAAGCTAAACCAACCTTCAGAGATTATGCACAACCTTCTCCTGATAATGTACTACTGGGGTCCGGATGCCTACCATTGCTGCTACAAACTTCGAAATCAAGTCTCATGTTCTGAATATGGTTCAGAATAATCAGTTTGCTGGGTTACCATCTGAAGACCCAAATTAGCACCTGCAGCGGTTTTTACAATGTTGTGCTACTCAGAAACAAGCTGGTGTTACTGCCGATGAGATGAAACTCATCCTATTTGGTTTCTCTCTGCGCGACAAAGCTCTATTTTGGTATAATAAGCTGCCTTCCACCATCACCACCTGGGCAGAACTATACAAAATCTTCCTCATTAAATGGTATCCTTACCAAAAGACTGCAGATATGCGTCATGCCATAGTAACTTTCACCCAAGACTCTGGAGAGTCATTATATGAAGCTTGGGAGAGGTTCAAGGATCTGCAACACCTTTGTCCTCATCATGGTTTAGACCAGTGGTATTTGTGTCAGATTTTCTACACTAGAGTTGATGCAGATACAAGGAGGGTAATTGATGGAGCTTCCGGTGGGTTTTTCATGGATAAAGCCATTGATGAGGGGTATGAACTTCTGGAGAAACTCGCTTCTAATCAAGCATCTACCATTCGTTCCTCCATGAAGAAGGGAGGGAAACATGATGTCGAGGCCATTTCTTTACTGTCCGGGCAACTAGCTGCTCTAAACCAGAAGATTGATTCTTTGAAGCTAGGTAATGACTCCTCCCATATGAGTGTTAATGCGATGGCTAGTGCTTCTAATTATACTGCTCTCATTTGTGATGCTTGTGGGATACCTGGGCACAACTCTCAAGAGTGTCCTGCACTCCTATCTTCTAATGTCGGGAGTAACTGTGAGGCGGTTAATGCTTTTCAGTCACAACCTAGGGACCAGTTCAATCCATATTCTACTACTTACAACCCCGGGTACAGAAATCACCCCAACCTCTCATATCGGAGCAATAATGTGTTGAATCCTCAACCTCAACAACCATATGTCCCACAAAATCAGGTTCAACAATATCAACCTCAACAACAAGCTCCTCCTGGTTTTCAGAGAAATCAGGCTCCACAATCACCTGCTCCTCCTACTAACCCAACCATGATAGAGCTGAAGAATATGATGTTTCAGATGCAGAAAGGTTTTAATGCCTTTCAAGCCGACACAAAGGCTCAGTTGGAAAACTTGGGTACGCATAACAAGATGTTGGAGACTCAACTAGCTCAGTTGGCTAGTTATTCTGCTAGTAGACCACCTGGGTCATTACCTTCATAACCCATGCAACCAAGAGATACTGCCAATGCCATCACTCTTAGGAGTGGAACGCGGTATGATGGTCCGGAGATGCCTAAAGATGCTCCGGTTGGGTCCGACAAGAATGAAGCTGTCATAGACAATAAGAATTGAAGGCTTAGGTTTCACTTATCAAAACAAGACTCAAAAGAAGAATAAGTACGTGGAACTTTCACCACTGAAGACTTGTTCCTATTGTAATAATAGTCAACGCACACAAAATGACTGTCCTAAGAAAAGAGGACAACACTTGAAAAAGGGAAATCATGTTGTCAAGAAGACTACACCTGTTGCGCAAAATGAACCAGAGAAAACTCGGGATCCTGAAACTAACTATTAGTTGCTTTTGCAGGTCCTAATGAGGTGGAACTCCATATGGTGTTTGGATAGTGGTTGTTCCAAGCACATGACGGGAGATAAAATAATGTTTCTCTCACTAGAGGCCATGAAGGAGGAATTTTGACCTTGTCGATAATAAGAAAGGAAATATCATTGCTATTGGAAAGGTTGGAAGGTCAAATTCTCACGCAATTGACAATGTGTTAGTAGTAGAAGGTTTGAAGCAAAATCTCTGAAGTATATCACAATTTTGGGATAAACGTGACTCTATAAGATTTAATTCAAATAAATCCAATATCATTAAATGATGACAATGGCGAAGTTATATTGGAAGGAACTAAAAAAGGGAGCACATATATTGTGGATCTTAACTTAGTTCCTTGGAACAATCTAACTCGCCTAAGTGTCATAGAAGATGATCCACTTCTCTGGCACAAGAGACTTGGACAAGCTAGTCTTTCACTACTTAACAAACTTACATCTAAGGACTTAGTAAGAGGTATGCCCGATATGAAGTTCCAAAATCAAAAAGTCTATGAAGCATATGTGAGAGGAAAGCATGTCAAAAGTTATGTCAAAAGTTATGTCAAAATTATAAAATATGTGAAGCATGTAAGTACTACTAAGCCATTGGAACTTATACATATGGATTTATGTGGTCCAACGAGAGTATAAAGCAGAAGTGGTAAAAGGTATGTCTTGGTAATAGTTGATGATTTTTCTAGATTTACTGACTTTGTTAATTTTGCTAATAAAATACAAGGGAACTAGAGGACATCAACTTGTTTATATAAGGTCATATCATGGAAAGGATTTGTAACTTCCAAGTTGGATGATTAATACAAGGAACAAAGGATGGATCACAAATTCTCAGCATCATGGACTCCTCAACAAAACGGTGTTGTATAAAGGAAAAATGTATCTTGGAAGACATGACAAGAACCATGTTAATTGCCAATTCCTTATCGATGATCTTCTGGGCTGAAGCAGTAAACACAACGTGTTATATTATTAATAGAGTCATGAGCGAAATCTTCCTGAACAAAATTCACTATGAGCTACTCTCAGAATTCAAGCCTAACCTCTCCTATTGCAGAACTTTTGGCAGTAAATAATTGTTCACAATAATGGAAAAAGGAACTTAGGTATGTTTGATGAAAGAAGTGAAGAGGCAGTGTTCCTAGGGTATACTTCTGATAGTAACGCATATAGAGTCTACAATGAGATAGCAATGTATGTGGAAGAAAGTGTCCACATAATTTTTGATGAAACTAACATTCTTAATAAGATGCAAGAACAAGAGGATTTTGAAATTGGTCAAACACGTTCGGAAGATTATGATGAAGAAATTCTTCAATCCAAAGATAAGAAGTTAGTTGATGAGCCAAGAGATCAAGAAAATTTTGAAGTTCCTAATGAGGAGCAACAAGACAACCTTGAAGTTCCAAATGAAAATGAGGAACTACAAGGACATGAAGAGGCTACTTAATATGGAGGAGAAACGGAAACAATATCGGTATCTCAGTTACAACTAAGACAGTGGAAGCACCAAAGTTCCCATCCAATGGAACTCATCATCAGTGGTATAAACAAAGGAACTCATATGAGATCCCAGTTGAGGAACTTCTACGCATTCCATGCTTACTTTTTCATTCTTGAACCTAAAAATTATGGTGAAGCTCTAGAGGATGCAGATTGGATCAATGCAATGCAAGATGAGCTGAATGAATTCAAAAAGAACAAGGTATGACACCTTGAGCCTAAACCAAAGCAACATAAGGTAATAGGTTTGAAGTGGGTGTTCCTGAAGAAGTTGGATGAGTATGGAACCATTGTTAGGAACAAGGATAGATTGGTTGTCAATGGCTATAATCAACAAGAAGCACTGACTATGAGGAGACTTTTGCTCCTGTAGCTAGACTTGAAGCAATACAAATTTTAATTGCCTTTTCTCTCCTTTATGGGATTTAAGTTGTACCAAATGGATGTTAAATGTGCTTTTTAAATGGAATTTTGAATGGAAATGCATATGTGAAACAACCTCCAGGATTTCAAGATCCGGAGTTCCCGAATCATATCTATAAGTTTGACAAAGCTCTCTATGAGATAAAGCAAGCTCCTAGATTATGGTATTAAAAGTTATCGAAGTTCCTATTTGAAAGAGGAAAAGTTGATATATAAAACTTTTATTTTTAAAATTGAAAAGAACCGAGCTTTTAGCTGTTTAAATCTATGTTAATGATATTTTATTTGGAGCAACTAATGAAATCTTATGCAAGGAATTTGCAAATCTAATGAGTAATGAGTTCAAAATGAGTATTATTGGGGGGGGGGGACTTAATTTGCTCCTTGGATTGCAAAAAAAGTAAACTGAGAAAGGAATTATGATCGACCAACAAAAATATGTAAAGGAACTGCTCAAGCAATATGTGCTAGAATCAGCAATGGTAAACCACACTCCAATGAGAACAACTACTCGTTTGGATGAAGATCAAACAAAAACAAAAAGGACTATGATAGGGTCGGCATAAGGGTTCTTATTCATCATATTATAAAAAAAAAGTTATAATTTTATATTGTTCGAAACATTAATGAGGAAATACAACCCAAGTGGAAAGAGTGTGGACCAGTCAAAATGTAGAGGATGGATTGGATCTTTCCTTTACTTTACTGAAGGTATGCCATATTTATTGTTTAATGTTGGAATTTGTGCAAGGTTCGAATCAAATCCGAAGGAATCTCACCTAATTATGGTGAAGAGGATACATAAGTATCTAAAAGGAACTCAAGACTTATGTCTCTTTTATCTAAGAGGAGTATAATTTGACTTAAAGGTATATGCAGATGATGACTACGCAGGTGATTTAGTCAATCGAAAAAGCACATCAAGTATGGTTCAATATATAGGTTTCTCCATTATATCATGGGGTTCCAAAAACAAAATATTGTTGCTCTATCCACTGCCGAAGCGGAATATGTAGCAGATGCTGCATGTTCCTCTCAAATGCTTTGGATAAAACAACAGGTAAAGGACTATGGTACTATTTATGATTGCGATCCTATATTTTGTGATAATACAAGTGCTATATGCATTTCTAAAAATCCAGTTCATTAGTCAAGAGTTAAACATATTCATATTAGACATTACTTTTTTAAGGTCAATGTTGAGAATGCTCTAATTAAACTAGAATTTTGTCAAACTGAAAACCAAAATGATGATATTTTGACTTGGCCCTTACACAGGAGAAGCATGACAAGATAAGGCTAGAGTTTGAAATGAGTAGACTCTATTGATAACATGGAATTTCCTGCAAAGGTAACACGTCTCTAATGGTTAGTAAAGGGTACAAAGTTCCTACGCAACTCTGAATGTGCAAACATGTTCAGAGTTTATATACATTTGTGAAGAATCTATGCATACAATTAATTACTTTGTGAATATTTATTCATACATGTTTGTAAAGTTAGACAATGGAGTAAGTTATGCTAATTTGTGTTCCAAGTTCCTTCAAGCAACAAATTTATCTCTTCCGTTTGTAGTTAATTTCTTATTTAATATTCATTATCTTACCTTTTTATCATTTATTTTCAACAAATTTATTTCAGATTCATTAAATCATTTGATATTTATCTCTTTTAGTTACCCAAATATCCAAAATTAATTTTATTTTTTTGTTCCTAATGGAAAAAAGTCAATTGATCCTGTCAAAAGAGACCTAAATGATCCGGAAAAGGACCGGAGTTATTAGCAGAAAGTTGCTAGAAAAATTAACTGATCTGGTTCACCACCAGATTAGTTAACTGTTAACTGATCAGTTAACCTTTTGAATGACAAAAAATATAGCTTTAGTTTAATGATCTCGTGGACGAGATCCCATAATAATACTTTGGAAATTCAACAATAAATTACAAATCCATAAATTACAAAAAATCAATCAACAATATATTACAAACGGAACTAATATTGAAAAAATAACACTAAATTAAATAAAGAAATTAGAACACTAAATTAATAAAAAAAAATCTAACAATAAATTACAAATCCAAAAATTCAGAAATTACAAGTAAATTACAAATAAATAGGCCTAACTGAAAAAATATCCAGAAATCACAAATAAATTACAAAAGAAAAAAATGGGCCTAACTAAACAAATCAAAACGAAAATCAATAAATAAATCAAATTACAAGAATGAAACTAATCAAAACAAAACTCAACAAGCTAAGGTTAATTAAAAATCGGAAAATATTTCAAAAATTACAAATAAATTAATGAAATCCTAGATCCAATGGCACTGAGTGATGAGAGAAGATGATCTAAAGGCAAAGATGAGCAAGCAAAGCCAACGGAGGAGGTGAGCGAAGCCAATAAAGGAAAAGAGCAAAGCCACGGAGGGGGAGAGCTAGTGAAGGATCTGAAGGAACGTCGGAGGAGAACGAAGGGGGTGGTGTATTGGGGTTTTTTTGGGGAGGAGAGTTTGAGGGAGAAGGTGGTGGTGGTTGATGGTTGTGGGTGAGGAATACTGATGAGAGAGGATAAGAGGAAAGAGGAACAAAGAGAGAAGAGAGAGAGGACGATCGAGGAAAAAGGGTGAGAATGTTAGGGTTAGGGTTTTGTGGGGAGTGGGGTGAAAGCGAGGAAAGTCCATTAACTGGTCTAGTTGGCCTAAAAACTGGATTAGTTATTGTTAACTGATCTGATTATTTGGCAAATTGGATTAGTTATTTGGCATAAAAAAACTGACTTAACGAATTCTGTTTTGGTAGAACCGGATCCGTTCTTTTGTGTCATTTATACTTTTTTCCAGTAGTGTTTAATTGAATTGACACATTACCTATCTACACCCTTTCAATCCGGCCCAAATCAATCGGCATATATTTTGGCTAATTCTCTCAATTCTGAAAAACCCTTTCACCTTATCTCCTAGTTCACCTCACCGCCATAAATTTTCACTGTAAAATACATTCACGGCCACATTTTTGAACTCACTATAAAACCATCAAGGTTCGAACTAACAAGAACACATATCTCAAAAGAAAAAGGAATTCACAATCACCAACTCTTGTGGATGCATCACCCATTTACTCACCAATTCCTCTTCAAATTCATGTACCACATATAGAAACTCCAACTCCACAAAATCAAACCATCACCACTGGTGAATCTGACCCTATTCCTTCCAAAGAAATTCAAGATTCTTCTAAATTTTCTCAAGAAAAGAAAACCCCTGCTGAGAGGAACCCTAAGAGAAGGAAAATTGTGAAAAGTAGTGCGTGCAAAGAAGAAGATGCATAAATTGAGGGGAAAGATGTATATGCTTTGAAGGAACTCGAGAAAAGAGCAAGCAATCTAGTTCTGTTCACATCTATTAAGTTTTCTAAATTTCTTGAAATCTTGGAGCATTAACAATGGGTTAAGCTATTTAGTGATTTTGCTAAGCATCTCATCTATCTTGATGCAATGCATGAAATCTGTTCTAGTTTTTTTTCTTTTGTGGAAGGAGTTTGTTTTAGTTCTGTCAATGGAACTCCATGACTTTTGGGGCAGGGTATTTGGTGAACTTATTTAAAGTTCCAAATCAAGGTTTTGATATGCATTTTAAGCGAAGATTCGAATTTTAAATTTTAGAAGCCACCAATACATCCTTAAGTTCATTGATACAGATGAATCATCATCCACCACTCACCAAGACAATCTTTCACATCTTCAATAATTAATGTTTAATGTTGTGAGAAGAACCATTATCCCAAGAACCCGAACACGTAATAAAGCAAATTTAAGAAATGCTACTCTCATTTACTGCTTAGCTAACAAAATACCACTACTACAAAAAGAGGAAAAGAGTACTAGTTTAAGAGAATCGTGGATTAACTTGAACATTTTCTTACGGAAAGAAATCACCTAAGTAAAATAGGCGTTCTCTCAATTTGCATAAACAAATCCGTCAATTCACTAGGCGTTTTCTTATATGTCTTCCTGGATTTTCGATTGCTTAATATACGCTTATGAACCTCAACGTTTCTCTTAAGTCAGTGTTATTTTTCACTTTTTGGAATATAGTGAGCCAGTTGGCAATACTTGGCATCTTTTTGTCAGTTTTACTTTGTGACAGTTGTAGTGAGTGATTCATGGAACTCTAGTCTCTAATACTGTATGTTCTATAATGAATAATCCCTTTTTTTGAATTACCAAAATAGAGTTAGTTAGCTAATAGCTACTCATCCGGCGGTCCTCATTATTAAACTGACTTTATCTTCTTCTTCCTCTCATATTTCTCTTTGATCTATTTCACTCTCCTCGCTCTCAACACACAAACATTATCAAACTCGAAGAAAAAATTCCAGAGTGAAAACTACAACACCCACGAAAATTACCAATGAGAAATTCCAGAGTGAAACCGACGACTGTAGGCGTGTTTTTATTTCGCCTACGCGGTGTGAGCGCGTATTTGACCAACCCATTGTTAAGGTTTTATTGAAAATGTTTTCGAAGTCGCCAACAAGTCTTTAAAGGAAGACTCATAAACCTAATTCGATATTGGGAAAACGTTGGGACAAATTAGAGACTTATTCAATGTAGATTTCCCTGTCTTGACTCAATAGATGGTCAATGACTGATAGATTGAGTTCGAGGGTGAGGGTACGAATATGCTCATAATGACCCATGTTCGCCCATTGTTGGCCTCTACTAAATATCGATTCATGTCAAATTTTATGTAATAGAACAACCAAATAATATCTTTATGCACTCTAAAAATAATTTAGTCTAGGTTGGTTAAGGAAACACATAAATTAATTTAGGTTCGTGTCTCATGGCCCACGCGACGCAAATCATGGCCCAAAACTTATTTTAATACCCATATGCGTCGCACACTCTGGCCCATGCGACGCATATTGTCGGATCCAAAATCTTGGGCTTATTTAATACCCATATGCATCGCACACTTGGGCAAGTGCGACACACATTGTTGGATCATTTGCGTCGCATTCTCTAGACGGTCCGACGCAAATGACCTTTTTGTGGGTATTTGCGTCAGATCTTTGTTAACATTCAACGCAAATCATCTGTTTCTGAACATTTGCGTCAATCTTTCTTTTGTCCGACGCAAATAGGGAGACGCAAATTATCATTTTTCTACTAGTGTACGTGTGACACATAGGTCTATGTGACATTTCTGTGCGCTTGGTGCAAGCTTACGTGGCAAAAGTGTATGCTTGGCGCAAGAGTGTTTATACTAGTGTACGTTTTCTACTAGTGTACGTTTTGACAATTTGTTTATAAAAACGCGTTTTAAAGATTTTCTTTTATCTTAACTCCGGAAATCTGATTTGACGGGATAAAATCCGATTTTGAACTGTAAAACATATCTTTGAAAATATTTATCTATTAAAATAAAATAATTAATTATTATTAAACAATTAATTGGGCTTTTCAATGAGTTGGGCTCAAAATACAATTAATTATCATGAATAATTAAGTGGGTTTTAAAATAGGGCTTTAACATTTTTCGAAAAAGTTTTGGGATGGCTCTTCGGGCTGATCTGCGCTTGGGTCGGACCAATTAAGACCGCGGTATGTTTCATCATTGGGCCCTTTAATGGGGAGGCACAGTTATGTGTCTACAGAAGCCCCCACTTTGACAGAGGTTCAGGAAACCGATAGTCAAAGTACACGGTGTCGGGACGGAGAATGATTCTAAACGCTCTGCAGTTTAGAACTGATCTATATACGTCGATCTCGGCAAAACAAAGTTACTATGCAGGACAATAACTACAAGCTATCTGATTACCTGCAGAAGAAGATGTTAGCAGATAGGTGCAAACTCGGACAAAGCACATAATGATGCAATAATGCAAACTTAGACTCTCTAAGGATGCATGAGACGGTACGCAAGGATTAAGCTTATGCAAAGCTAAGGAAGATGACACGTCATGCAAGGTCAGGGTTATGCAAGACTAGGGTGTATGAAATGCAATGTAAGGTTAGGGTATTGTAAGGCTAAGAGATCTGGATATGTAGAGAGATATAATGATTAGAAATGAATATAATGATTTTCGAAAACCGCTTTTTTGTAAATAATCTGGGTCCGTAAACGAGGTCCGCGGATTACAACTTTTCGGGAGTTTGATTTGATTTGGAGGAACCACCACATATATATGAAGCCCCCACTTTGGGTAAGCTTGACTTGAATTAGGCATTGTGAGCCTTGATTGAAATGTCGTTGATATGTCTTGAATCTTTCAAAGTTCTTCATTGGGGATTCTTCTTTGTGGAGTTGCTACAGGCAAAGTCAAATATCGCCAGAAATCATGGAATTGTCGGAGAGTCCTTCAGGGAAAAGGAGAGTTTGAATTGAAAATTAGAAAATTTAAATTTGTGACTCAAATAGATATAGCTGGGAAGGGATTTGACGAGGCTAGGTGCAGACTCGAGTCTATGTCGGGATCTAGAAAGAATATGCTCTTAAATTCTAGAAAGTCAAATCATTAGACCTTGATTAATTTATTTTATTGAAGAGGTCGGACCTCGATGTGAGGATTCCTACGTATTCTTGCGAAATCAGACCATTTGTAATTCTGAATCTGATTGATTTTTTTTGTGCCCTAACTTTTGCCTAGGCCGCCCTTTCGGGTTCTCAACCTAGTGGGCTTGGACATACCTTGAAAAAGGAGTTAGGGTCGAATATGGAAGGTTGAAAGGTTTAAGACTTGAGGTTTTTGGTGAAGATTCAATTTGTTTGGCTATGTTAGGATCATGGGTTTGAATTATATGGTTAGAATTTTGATGAACCGAAGGGATTTGAATAAAGGGGTAGAACTTGTGCGCAAGCTCCCTAGCTTCACTTTTTTATTTCTTTGCCTTTGGCTTTTTCTTTTTTGCATTTTTTCTTTTTTGTCATGTGCGTTTTCTTTTGCTTTTGCTTATTTTTTCGCACTTTGAGTTTTTTTTTCACTTTTTTTTTTATTTTGCCTGGCATTGATATATTTTGTAATGAGGCTTGCACACAAGTATTTGGTTTAGGGTGTTGGAAGGCTTGGAGGATATTTGTGGAACTTTGATTTTGAAGGGAATATTTGGCTAATGGAGATGGCTTATGGATAATGGCTTATGGAAGGTGATGGAGGAAGAGGGGAATAATTCTTAATCCAAAGTATATCCATTTATATTTTTCTTCATTATTATTATTTTTATTTTCATAACTTTTTTTATTATTATTAGTCAAGATCATTTAGTGATTTAAGTTTCATCATTGAATTAGAAGCATGAATAAAATGATGGAAGGCTAATGAAAATGAAAATGAAAATGCCATTGTTTTATTAATTACAAATAAATAGAACAAGGCTTATTAGCAATAAAGACCTAAGTGACATAGACTCGACATGAAAGGAATTGAAGGAGCAAGGGGAGGGACTCTCTGACTCAACCTAGAAAATTAGCGTTAAATGACTAAGCCCCTACATTGTTGAAACGATGCCCAAGGGGTTGCTGTTGTTGTTGACTTTTGCTGCAAGCGGAATTCGAAGTCTGCCATCTTCAACCATATTATGTAGAGCATTCTTTGAGGCCCAACACACAGATGTTAGGTGTCCATTCCCTCGGTGGTACTTGCAATAGGCATTAGGGTTCCACTTCGTGGGCCTGTTTTCGGGTGCAGGGTCTGGAGTAGGACCGATAGGCTGTATTGCTCCTATTTGGTGAAGCCTATTGAAATCTTCTTCTAAAGTCATGCCCAATGGAGTAAAGTTCCTTTGAGACCTTTGATAACCTCCCTTCTCAGTAGCGAGGGCGTTGACATCATTACCTTTGAAAGTGGAAGGGTTATTGTTACCCTTCTTGAAAGAGTTGTTGTTATTAGAACCCTTGTTCTGATTGGCTTGCACCTCTTCTTCGATCAGTAGGCCTACTTTATAGAGATTCGTGAAAGACTCAAACCCTATTGGATATTAAAAAATCGTAGGGACAAATTAGAGACTTATCCAATGTAGCTTTCCCCACCCTGACTTATGTCATTTTTTATGGTCATAATGAACCACGTTCGCCCATTGCTGACCTCTACTAAATATTGATTTATGTCATTTTTTATGCAATAGAACAACCAAATAATATTTTTATGCACCCTAAAAATAATTTAGTCTAGGTTGGTTCAGGAAACAAATAAAATACTATTTTTAGTGACATGTTATTATGCAATCAAATTACAGGGAACCTAACAGGTTGGCCAAATTATCTGATTAATATTTGAACAGTTCTTTAGGTCTTGATTAGCAATAATAACATATGGGTGATAAAAATCATGCATAAAATACTATTTTTAGTGACATGTTATTATGCAATCAAATTAGGCAAGCATGCAATAATATATGAAAATAAATAGAAAAGAGAAATAAAAGGTTAGAATATACAAAAGAGCAATTTTTATATTAAAGATCTACATTATGATGGAAATCGTTAGAAATATAAAAATAATAAATTGATTCAAGGACCCTCAGGATAATACCGTGGCTAGGGTCTGAGAGATTGACAACCTTCGGGACGAGCAATCGTGAAACATAAAGATCTGAATGTATAGTATGTAGATTTAAATGTGTTTGTATTTGAAAAGTATGAGTTTTGGTAGAGATTTTGTAAAGGTTCGTAAGGTGTTCGTAAGTGTCGAAGTCGAAGTATTAATGTATGAAAAAATACCCTTTATTATTTCGGAAAATCGAAGAGTATTGATAGGAAAATCGGAATTGGGCTTCACGCGCCAACTGCGCCAGGCGCAGGTGGCTGTGTGAGTCACAATCACACGTGTCAAGCGCATATTGGTGCGCCTAACGCGACATAACCAATCAACAGTGCCCACGTGGCACACACTTTTAGAAGATAAAATTAACAGCTTGTGCATCGCATAGAGAAGTGCGCTCGGCGCATGACTCTGTGTGACACACAGGTCTACGTGGCATAGAGTGTGCGCTCGGTGCAGGCTGGTGCGCTCAGCGCATCTCCTTGCTTTTGACTCGTTTTGACAGCTTTTTTATAAAAACGCGTTTTGAAGATTTACTTTTTTCTTTAAACTCCGGAAATTTGATTTTACGGGATAAAATCCGATTTTAACTATAAAACATATCTTTGAAAATATTTATTTATTAAAATAAAACAATTAATTTTTATTAAACAATTAACTAGGCTTTTTAAAGACTTGGGCTCAAAATACAATTAATTATCATGAATAATTAAGTGGGCTTTAAAATAGGACTTTAACACTTTTCGCAATAGTTTTGGGATGGCTCTTCGGGCTGCTCTACCCTGGGGTCGGACCAATTAAGACCACGATTATGTGTCTACAACGACGCTTCGGAAGAACGCTTGCTTGATGATGTTGTGAGTCCCACTGGTTACAACAATGGTGGCGGAGTAACCGGTGACTTGTAATGGCGGTTAAACTTCGACAGTTATCCGTTATCTCCTTAGCATAAGGAAAAACCGCCACGTAAACTCCATAACTGTTTTGGAGTTAAAAGGTGATTTCTGTCTCCTCTTTTTCTTTATTTGTAGTTATTTATTTATAATTGCATTTATTAGTATTTTCGGTAATTTTGTATGATTTTACCTTTTTCTGAAGAATTCTGTAAATTTGGTTGATTTGAATGATTAATTACTATCTTGGTTCCTGTATCAATTCGTATGCTACAAGCTCCTTTCGATTCTGTGGTGACAGGCAAAAGTCGTATCACCTAATCAAAAATAACCTAAGATCCACTAACTAATAGTTAGGGAAGTCAGGATTGAATCCACATGGAGATAGCTATACTATTATATCTTAACTATAATATTATACTAACTAAATCAGATGAAAATGGTTTGGTTTACTAAACTAGGCAAATAACAGAATTAAATATGAGGGTGTGAATCAAATAATAAAGAACTAGGATTATGGATCACTATGCATACAATTCCGGAAATCAAGGACGAATAACAACTACCTAATAAGTCAATTTATCTAGGGCACATGTAATTTCTATCGAACATTACCTCCCTCAAAGATCACCTAGCCGCTCTCGCATGGTCAAGGATCACTCTGCCTAATGATTGAAAACTTATACGGTATCTCTCCTCTCGAAGCAGATTCAGTATTACGATAGTAGAAATACAAATCAGGCCTACTTTATAAATCTAGCATGAACGATTCAACCACAGGAAATAATTAAAATAGAAGGCAATTAGACTAATCTATCAATCCCTCATTGCATACATAGATCCCCACAACCCTAGAAATAAGACTACTCACTCATGTTTATGAAAACAATAATAAAATTAATATAAAAATTCATACTTGGAATAATTGAAAATAACTAAGAGATAAATCTAATCAATAATAGAAAAATAAATAAAGAAGATTACCAAATTGAAGAACTATATTGAACTTGCTAATAATCCAAAGATTTGATCTTGAATCCAAAGAGAAAAGCAATAAACTAGGTTCTTGAGAGAATAAATGTGCGTAGAAAACTAAAGACTGAAATTATAATAAGAAAACGTGGTGTTTTAACTCTTAAAGGTTAAGTATTTATATTAAAACCAAAACCGGCGCAACACGCTCTTCAAAAGCCTTAAAAACAGCCCCGGGCGGAATCCGCCCGGGCGGTTGCTAGGTACCATAAAGTCTTCGTCTAGCCCGACCAGGCGGTCTTCAGCAGCTTCTTTTCCCATAAGTGATCGTCTCTCCCGACCAACCCGGGCGGATGTCACCCGGCCCGTAAGCTTCTATGCTTCCATCTCTTTTCCAACTCAAAATGTGGCTAAGTAATGTCTTCAGGTCTAAGACGGCCAAAATTAGAATCTTCAAAATGCCATAACTCTTGTGTTATTTGTCGGAATTAAGCGAGTGACGACTCGTTGGAAAGCTCTTGAAACATATAATCCAACCCAAGTAAAATGCTCGCTCTCAAAAGTGCATCATCTCTTGTAGTCGCATAAATGCGTAGGAAATGCACCAAAACGTGCTAATTCCTACAATGATCAACCTGAAACAACAAACACACTATAAGGAGCACATTAGTACTAAAAATGACTCCGAAGAGCGCAAGTAAGACCAATAATCAATGAGGGACGGGGGTAAAAACTCTATATAAAATAGACATATCAAACTCCCCCAAGCTAGACTTTTTCTTGTCCCTAAGCAAAACATGTATGAAAATCAAGAGTTCAAGGAAGTAATAGTCGTTTCACCCCACGATAAGATCGTTGCAAAAACATTTAGGTGACTCTAGATCGAATCTAAGCACACCGCAAATCCCAATCTGTAAATCTCAACAGATAAGCACCAATCAGGGATAAGAATCAAATGAGGCCACTAGACATGCACTACAAATCAATGAGAAGGATCTAACATGGGACTCTCCACTCATTTGTAAAACATTCTCCAAGCAGTTAAAATGACTGCTTTTATCCAACCTCAAGTGCCCATCGCAACTCTCACACTTATGTGTTTGAAGGGTGATCAATAACACTCAATTGCCAAACTTCACCAAGTTAGTCCATAGGCTTGAGTCATCTCTCCACATTAGGTGACTATACATGCAAACAAATCATATGACTCATTAAAGGTTGTAATGGGGCTCATGGTAGTAGGTGAGATAAATATTTTGGAATGTGGTGCTCAAGGAAGTGAAGTATTACTACAACTTTGATGAAACAACCCACACAATATATTAAATTTCAACACAACTACAACTAATTTTCTTTTCTCACTTCTCCTTTCTCCTTTCATAAAATCCAAGCAAAGACATTCAACTCAATGTTTTTCACTTTTTTTTCTTTTGTACTTTTCTTGAAAAGTTTTGCTTGTCTCATTTTCAAAAGTTTTATATTTTAGCTTCTAACTAATAAGGATAGAGGAGAATCAACAATTAGGACTCGAAAATAATAATGCGGAATCCTTCTTTTTCCATGTACATAATTTTTTTTTCTCATTCACATTAATAACCAATTCCATCAGACAAATGTCAACCAACATACATTTCCAAAATACTTCACAACCAAAGGTAGATGGATGTATTTTTGGAAAATGAGGAGCTCATAGCGTGGTTATCAAAAGAAATAGGCTTATCTCAGAGTGGTTAACAAGGGGAAATAAATGTAGGGAAGGCTATTTGGTCTTATGGTGCAATTTCCTACCAGAGTCATAATCATTTTTGTTTAGCCATCATATAGTCAATGCATCAATGGAGAGAAAGCACAAGTTCTAGCATCCCTCAGAGAAGTGGGCATACACACATGAAAAAAAAAACTGGAACATATGCAGTTCTAAGGCACAGAAGCTCACAGTTAAACCCAAACATGCTTGTAGGACATATGGAGTGCCACAATTATGATTCTTATCATAGATTAAAGTACAAAAATGTCATGCACTATTGATCAATTGTTCTTTCATGCCCATCAACAATCCAAAGTCAAAACACAAATATGATGATATGAGGCACAGGGAAGCAACTATTCAACTTAACTCTCATTTTCAAATAAACTCGTATTTTTGCTCTTTTTTTTAACTAAAAAGGGAAAACTAACTAAAAGGGGAAAACTAACTAGCTATGCTGAACTAAACTAGGAAAGCATTAAACTACCTAAAGAGTGAGAGAAAAAATACCATATATACAAGAGACATCCTCCCCCAAGCTGAACTTGGCAATGTCCTCATTGCAGAAAGGGAAGGAAAGGAACATGGACCTCAGTCGTTCATAGAGTCATCATCACCATCATCATCCTCATCACCAGCCTGAGTACCAGTACCGGCGTGTAACGCCCCGAAAATACATAACCTTAATCGAAAGCGGAAACATAGCTTAAGCTTGTGGGTTAGGGCCCACTATTAAATTAATAGCCTAAAAGGGATATCTTAAACATACAAATGATCAATAACAATTCATAACGATTACCCTTAATACATAGTATTCTAAATATCCCAAGTATATATACAGAGTCGCTTCAACTTAATCTTTCCGGAGCATCCTTGACATAACTTATCCTACACTATCTTCATAATACCTGAATAATTTCATAAAATAGGGAAAAGGGAAAACACAGAAAATAACCTAAAATGAGTTGAAAACTCAGTAACTTTACTCCATCCCGTAAAAACGGTTTTATTTCGTAGACTATTTCATGCACACGCATATATCACATCATATTGGTACTTGTTCAAAAATACTAACAGAAAACGTCATCATTGAATAGTCTGCCGGCAATGACCATTTGCGCGATCATAGTTCATTGGCAAGTACAGGTTTTGGACAGAGCATTAACATTATCATATGACCCTTTTGGTCCGTGTCATTCATATATCGTAACAAAATTCCTCCACCTATAACTTGCCCATTTACTAGTTCAGTTCATAAAGCCAAGCCAGCGGAACCATCTACTTTTATAAATTTGCATATATTCATATTTCCGAACAACACCCATAAATCATGATAACAAGATTTCATTAGTCATAACATCATCGTTCATAGTATACATGGACATCATTAAATCATAATGTATTTAATCATGCCACATAAAAATTGTAACACATAATCATATCACATAATTAACATCATATAATTGTATTCACGCATTCGAGCGCATATAAAACATCACATATTACATATACGGGCATACACATATATTTGCTAGACATGAAAGGTTACCTCATACGCTATTCCTTTTCTTACTCCTTAAGTATCGTCATAACTCATCCTCCAAGAATCATCATATGTAATCTCCTCAAAGTTATAACAACATAACCCATAATTAGAAACTATCCCCTAACAACCAAATGATTGTAGCTTAAATCATCTCCAATTTTATAGGCTTTAGAAATTAAATCATTAAAGTATCCATACTTTTGGAGGATTAGTACAACATGAAACATCCAAGAACTACTGTCATAACTTTAGCTCGAAAAACTTAAGTTCCATTTTGTGAAACTAATGGTTGGGTCTTTGCAAATATATATGTAACTTTCAAACTTTTAAGCTTTGGAAAACAAAGCAGCACCAGAGTAATTAGGCCCAATAATTAATTAGCAGATTAATCTAACATGGTTCAATGGCATACTAAATTAGTTTTAGTTAGTCTCCATTAGGCCAACAATTAATTAAGTAGCTTTGTAAATCTGATTCAAGCCCATAAAAAGAAAGTAACAAACTAAACTTTACTAAACAAATCAGCTCTTTTGGCCCAACAGTAATGTATTTAACAATGTGAAAATTTAGGCTTGTAATTGTAAGCGTAAAAATTCAGAAATTAGGAATAAGAGGTATGTTATACCTTTGCTACTAAGGGCAGTGAAGAGCAGGGGAGCTCGGAGCTCCGGTGAGTGGTGACGGAGCGCCAGCGAGAAAGGAGCAGCAACGCACGGCAACAGAAGGCGGCGCGATGGTGCAGCTGGCAGCAACGTGGTGGTGGCAGCAGCACCAAGCAGAGGAGGAAGCGAAGGAGGAGAGAGAAGGGTAGGGCACTGCGTCGCGAGGGCTACGGGGTGCAGCGTGCATGGTGCGCAAGAGTTCAATAGCGGTTCACCGGCGAGGGTTTTCGACGACCAGAGAGAATGTGACGCACCGTAGGTGGTGGTGACGCAGTGATGCCGAGAGAAAGAAGCTTTGTAGTTTTCTTGTTGTTTGTGAAATTGTGATTTTCAGAGCTCTAATTCATGGCTTTTTATATATGGTGTTTAAGGGAACAAAATGGAGGTGGATTTATGGTGATTGGTGGTTCAACACCTTGGGGAGCAAGGGAGGAGACAAGTCAGAGAGAAGGTAGAAGAAGGAAGTGGTGTGGTCGGGTTGTCGTGGGTTTGGGAGCTGGGGGAAGTGGCGCCATGTAATACCCCGAACCTTAATCTCGTTTAATGAGCTGGTGGGGTTCCAAGTTTACCAACTGGGGTGTGGACCAGCTCGGGCTATTGTACCTATCCTGCAATATTCATCATACATAGGAAACATACCTAGATGCTGGTCAGTGTGGATAGTGTCCACACGTCGCTCAAGGCGCTCAATAGCCTGAGTGTTAGCAGCCATATACAGTTCCATACGCTGTAAAACACTCATCATACCCTCAAAATCAACAGTAGGGGGAGGGGGATGTGAAGAAGAGGAAGGGATGGAGGGAGTAGACTCACGCCGACGGTAAGTCTGAGGAGGCTGAGGGACTGGAGCAGTCTGAGGGGGGTTTGTCTCATCACCTACAGGGACAAGGTAGGTGGGTGGTACAACATTCTCAGTGTAGTCATCCCCTATAGGTAATTGGATCAAGTCAGGATTAGGGAGGAGTATGGATTTACGATTGGCAATCAGCCACCTATACTGCCGACCACTAGGAGTATAGTATCGGGCCAAACGAAAATGGTCAAGATCAAGGTTGGTGGCCCCCGGAACTACATTGTTCTGATTTTTAACATATCCAAAATGACAGGCAATGTGGGTGACTAACCCCCCAATAACAATAGGCATAGAGGACCTAACACTGCCATCCTCCTCAAAAGTGGGGTATTTGGTGGAAATTTGGTGCAAATGATGCATAAAGGCATAAGCAAGATCAAACTGCATGTTCATTGTAGCAGGCCACAGGTAGGTCCCCAAAGCAGTGAGCTCCTCAGTACGGGTGGTGTTTGGTTCCCACCTCCCAAAAATAGTACCTCCGAAAAATTTCTGGAGGATCGGATGCTAGGATTCACTAGTGGAAAAAAACACAAGGGCTGCGGTGCAAGAGCTGCAGTTTATTGTAAAACACAGCCCTTAATAGTGAAGGACTGCGGTGAGCCTAAAACCGCAGCCCTTTAGTAATTAAGGGCTGTGGTTTTTGGGCTAACCGCATCCCTTAATAGTGAAGGGCTGCGGTTAGCCCAAAACCACAACCCCTAATTACTAAAGGGCTGCGGTTTTGGGCCAACCCGCAGCCCTTTATCAATGCATATGGGTTGGTAGCCTGGGCTTATATACTTTTAAGTGAAAACATATATTGAGCGCACAAAAATCACACCTCACTCTCATCTTTCTCTCTCATTCGTATCTCTCCTAGCTCATGGTTGCTAGGGTTTACTGCGCATAAATCTTCACACCATCACAAAACTTCATTCAGCACCATCGCCGTCTAAATCACCTTCAACATTCCAACAACAGATTAAACCCGTTGCTTCAAAATTCCGGTCATTGATTTTATAGTTTGAGTTTGGGGAAAACCCCCGAATTTTTAGGGTATTTTAATTTTGCATTTTTTTTTTTTTTTTTTTTTTTTTTTTTTATTTATATTTTCTTTTCCCCCCTCTTTCCCCTTTTTTTTTTTTTTTTTTTTTTTTTTTTTTTTTTTTTTTCCCCCCCCCTTTTTTTTTTTTTTTTTTTTTTTTTTTTTTTTTTTTTTTTTTTTTTTTTTTTTTTTTTTTTTTTTTTTTTTTTTTTTTTTTTTTTTTTTTTTTTTTTTTTTTTTTTTTTTTTTTTTTTTTTTTTTTTTTTTTTTTTTTTTTTTTTTTTTTTTTCTCCTCCTCTTCCCTCTTTTTTTTTTTTTTTTATTTTTTTTTTTTTACCGATGAAGAATGTAATCATCTTATTAAATTGGGTAAGGTTTAAGAAAAAATTAGTTTGTGATTTCTTTTTATTGCTTTTAGTGCTTGAATTGGGGCATGTCGGTTTAAATTAATTTATTTAGGCTATGGATAAATTGGAGAAGTCAATGGTGGCTGTGGTCAATTGGAAGATTTTAAGATTAGACCAGAGAAATCTGATGAGATCATGAGACCAAATTAGATCAGATTATGTAAGGTTTAGTGTACATTGTTGGGCACCCTAAAGACTGATGACCAATTGACCAATTGATCACTATCTACTCATAGTGAATTGAGCAATTTTGTAAGATTTATAGATGAAAGTTTCAGCTTTACAAGTATAATATAGTTTGTTAATCTACATAATAGGACCTAGACTGCTGAGCAAAGAGCTATATTTTTTTTTACATTGATTATGGGGTTGTGTGTGTGTGTGTGGTGGTGGGGGGGATTATAGGTTACTTGTTGTCAGGCAATGCTATTCTCAGTTGCCCAAAATTCATGAATTAACATTCTCAGGCCCTGATAAACTGCTGTCTATTTCCTCTCTGGGAGTTTAGCAAGTTGATGGAGCTTTAGGTTCAAAGATAATCCTGATGCTATGGGCTCCAAGAACAGATTCAATTGTGACTTAGTAGATCTTCCGATGGTGCTACTGTTGCAGGTAAGCTTGTACCTCTTAACTATTACTGGAGCAATTTGTTTACTTTCTATGTTGAGATGTGAACTGTATAAGCGATTTTTATTGCTGAGGTTTTGTGGCTTTGAATGACAGATAGCTAGTCAGATCGTATGTTGGCTTCACGAGGAGGCATTGATGGTGGGGATAAGAACAAACCGGGATTTTCTCAGCCTTTCCTTGGAGCTAGAAGAAGGTGAGAAGCTGAGCTTAGTTGCACATGTTGATCCGGAAGATGAACTGGGATGCTTCTCTTGGTGGCTGATGGTGGAGGACGGGTCTACTGAGCAGCACACACTTCAGGCAGATCTAACTAATGGTGAGTCTTCTTCTAGGCGGTTCTTAGGTCATTTGTCTTTGGATGCATCGTACTCTACATTGATGGATCTTGTTAGTATGTGCACCGGCAGTGTTAATCATTAACTCTAGCCTTGTTTACGGTATATGTCAATGGAAATGTGTACTGGTTTCTCTGTGTTTTTCATCCTTCCTTTTAGGTGTTTAGCTGCAAGATTTTTGTTCTGCAGCTATGAAATGTAGATGATTTGAACTAATTAACTTCAATTGACAGGTTAAGATGCCAGAGTAGGTTATATAATGTGATTAATTAGATCACTACATAGGAATTAATTAAAGACGCACATTGGTTGATATTTGAAAATAACATTAGAAAAACTAATTTTGTGTTGTGTTAGTCATGTATTCATGATTCTTCTTCCCTCTAATTTGCTTCTTGCAGTTTGACATAAATGACATTCTCATGTTGGCTTAAAGCATGCATTTATTAATCATTTAGAAACTACTTTTTAGAAGTCACATTAGTTAAATAGGGAATTCTGAAATGTATATCTGAAGTATTTTAACATTGATGTTCCATATATAAATTAGTGAATTAGGGAGTTATGAAGTATTAAGGTAATAGCGTGGTTTTCCAGCACGTACTATTATGGTAATAGCGTGGTTTCCCAGTACTAGTCTAAAGTGTTCAAGAATTGATAAAGGTTTAGCTGGACGATGAAGTAATCTGAGATTATTTTTTAGCAGGGTCCCCCAAGTAGTTTCAGCGCTCTGATATACGTTCAGTAAATTACTGTAGGAGCTTTATAATATAATTCATTCAATTCTAAATGTTGTTTCCTGCAGGCTGTTAAGGTCGCTGACCTCACCTCATTTTTCTAATGTTTTATCTATAACTGACGGAGCCTGGGTTATCGGGTGAGTAAACTGTCAAGGAATCACTTTGAGCTAGTAAATTAGGATAGATTAATTCTATGTATGCATTAAATTAGGATAGAAGAATTCTATGTATGTATTAATGCAAGTGCCATTGGTGACATGGAACATTGTACTCGGATGTGTTGCCTCTCCTTTTACCCCCATGCTTTTGTTTTTTTCCTCCATGTTGATGTTTTTTGTTCCTGTTCTTCTTGATTTAGGTACAAAGCATGGGGTTCTCTTCTTGGATTTCAGTTGGCAGAGAGAGACATCATAGTGGCCTGCCTTAACTATAGGTAAGGAGTTTATACATAACCATAAGACATTAATTTATATTGCTGATATGTTTAAAGATCACACTTTTAGTTCAAATATATAGTACTAAGATAATTGACATAAAAGAGAAGTGAGCAATAGTTTCAAGCTTATCGTTATTGTGTTGTGGAATTTGTGTGTGCACGTGTGTGCACTATGCTACTTGGGGTGTTCTTTTTTTGAAGTATCAGCTCCTGTGTGATTTGATATTGGTTACTGAACGTATTTTACTCGCTATTGCGACCTAAAGAAAATGTAAATGTCAATTTATAGTATATTGATAAAAAGCGGAAAGTAATGTAATGATAAAAAATAGCATGTTAGCGAGGATAGTTTGTTTAGCATGTTAAAAAGTGGCAATTTACTTTGTTGTCAATGAAGAGAGCCTCTCTTTTTGTCTCTGAACTTGAAATGTGAATGGATGGTTTTAGTTTAACAAAAACATATAATGTGAATTCTAGTTCTATGATGCAGTTTGGTTTTATAAAAGAAAGAAATATCAGTTTAGAGTTTGTTCTTAATTCAAGCTTGACACTACTTAGCTGGTTTGGAAAGATTTGGTTTATGTGCTTGTGTTTTGATCATGGTTTAGCTCCTACATTCTGTTTATTTCGTTTTTTCAATACTGTCTAGACGAGGCTTGTTATTTTCAGTGATCTTCATGGCTATATTTTGTTGATAAATTATCTTTCTGTTTGCTTGTTTGTCCTACTTAGGCACTCATGGCAATGCCAGCTCCTGATTTCAGCCTTTGCCTCTTCTTGATTCCTGCTGCACCCCCCTACACACCCCCTGCCCCCTGCTACTCCCCCGACCCCGCAGCCCCCGCCTGCAGCGCCCCCCCGCGCCATCTCCCCCTTGCCTTTCTTTTTGTCAATAAAGAGAGCCTCTCTTTTGGTCTCTGAACTTGAAATGTGAATTGATGGTTTTAGTTTAACAATAACATATAATGTGAATTCTAGTTCTATGATGAAGTATGGTTTTATAAAAGAAAGAAATATCAGTTTAGAGTTTGTTCTTAATTCAAGCTTGGCACTACTTAGCTGGTTTGGAAAGAATTGGTGTATGTGCTTGCGTTTTGATCAAGGTTTAGCTCCTACATTCTGTGTATTTCGTTTTTTCAATACTGTCTAGACGAGGCTTGTTATTTTCAGTGATCTTTATAGCTTTATTTTGTTGATAAATTATCTTTCTGTTTGCTTGTTTGTCTTACTAAGGCACTCATGGCAATGCTAGCTCCTGATTTCAGCCTTTGCCTCTTCTTGATTCTCGCTGCACCCCCCCGCACACCCCCGCCCCCGCACCCCCGCCGGCTCCCCTCACCCAAGCCCAAGACCCCCCTGCACCCCCTTGCTACACCCCCAGGTTTACCTCCAAATTATAACGATTTTGGTTTTATTTGTCAGGTTCAATCATCTCCAGAGAAGTTGCTTTTGAGGGATCCGGATGCTAGTCTTGGTGGAGTAGTTGTAATGTCTTCATGGCTGTTCTTTGGTTGGTTTATTTTCTAATGGTTGTGATCCTGCTCATATATTGCAATTCGAACAATCGAGGGCAGCCTCGAACTAATGTAATTCAGTTATTATTTTCTCTATATTTGTGTAAAAAAAATAATTTGTAATGAAAAATGATACTTATATATATATATAACTGTTTGGGAACATTTAGGACAAAAAAATGCAAAAAAAATAACCGCAGCCTTTGGTGGGATAAGGACTGCGGTTAAAGGTCAAAACCGCAGCCCTTAACTCACCAAGTTAGGGTTTGGGGTTTTGGTTAGGGGTGAGAGAGAGAGGGAGGAAGAAGATGGAGAAGGAGTTGTGAATGGGAGAAATTTTGTGGGTTTAATGATGGGTAAAAATGCTGATCGCTGCTCACCGCCCGACCGGGCGGAACTTTAATTTCCCTTAGAATTTTTTCGTTTTTACGATTTTGCCCAGGAAATTGAGCTTGCGGGCCCGGCCGGGCAAGTTGCGCCCGACCCACCCGGGCGGTGCCCATTGAGCTCTAGTCTTCGAGTTTTCGTGCCTCCTTTTTTTTTTATTGTGAAGCTTCGAATTGTCACCCTTGATACTCATGCCTGCACTATAAAGTTCCAATAGATGAAAATTTTTCTCTCACTACTCTAAAAATAAAAACTACAAGAAAAAGGAAGAAAAAAATAAAAAATCAGGTTACCTCCCGAACAGCGCTAGTTTATAAAGGTCCCGCACTACCGTTTACCTCCCTCATTCGTCAAGTGGTGATGGTGCTTGGAGGTAGAGTTCCTCAACTAGACCCACAGTAGCACCTGTGTGGTACAACTTCAAGCGTTGCCCGTTAACTTTGAACTTTTCACTTGTTGCATTCATAACCTCAACAGAACCAAACATGTTAACATTAGTGACAAAAAAAGGACCAGACCACCTAGACTTCAACTTACCAGGGAAAAGTTTTAGTCTAGAGTTATACAGTAAGACCTTGTCACGAATAGAGAACTCCCTACTCAAGATTTTCTTATCATGCCATCTCTTAGTGCGCTCTTTGTAAAGGCGTGAACTATCATAAGCATTCAAACGTAGTTCATCAAGCTCATTAAGCTGCAGTAGGCGTTTTTCATCTACTAATTTAGCATCAAGGTTTAGTTCCTTAACAGCCCAAAAAGCCTTATATTGCTAATTTAGCATCAAGCTTTTCCATAGACTAACCTGTATGGGGTGGTGCCAATAGGGGTCTTAAAAGTAGTTATGTAGGCCCATAAGGCGTCATCTAACTTGTCACTCCAGTCCTTCCTAGATTTGGCTACCACCTTCTCTAAGATAGTCTTTATCTCACGATTAGACACTTCTACTTGCCCACTTGTCTGAGGATGATATGCTAGGCCAGTCCTATGATAGACACCATATTTCCTAAGCAGGGCGTCAAAAGTTCTTTTGTGAAAATGGGACCCACCATCACTAATAACAACCCTTGGTACCCCAAACCTTGGGAAGATAATCTTTTTGAATAATTTCATAACGACTTTGGAGTCGTTAGTTGGTGATGCAATGGCTTCTATTACCTGAGGAGGAGGGAAAGGGTCCCATAAAATCAATACCCCATACATCAAATAATTCAACTTCCAAAATAGGGGTTTCGGGAATCTCATGTCTACGAGAAATATTTCCCGTTCGTTGGCATGCATCACAAGACTTAACAAAGATACTAGCATCATGAAATAAAGTAGGCCAGTAAAAATAAGAGTGAAGTACCTTAGCAACTGTTTTGGAGGGCCCAACATGGCCTCCACATGGAAGGGAGTGGGAATGCTTCAGAATGTCGTGCACCTCCCATTCCGGGATACAACGCCGATAGATAGTGTCAGCACAGAGCTTGGAAAGTATAGGGTCATCCCAAAAGTACTTTGTAGCCTCATAGAGGAACTTCTTCCTCTGTTGGTAACTCAACTCTGGGGAAGTCTCCCCACTCACACATAAGTTGACGAAGTCTGCATATTACGGGGTGGCTGAAGTGACTGCCAGGAGCTTATCATCAGGAAAAGAGTCATCAATGGGCAGACCCTCCTCCATATCCTTATACTGCAATCTGGACAAGTGATCAGCTACTACATTTTCTGCTCCCTTTGTATCTCTGATCTCTAAGTCGAATTCTTGGAGCAGCAAAATCCACCGAATGAGTTTAAGCTTTGCCTCCTTTTTGGCTAGGAGGTACTTCAATGCAGCATGGTCGGTATAAACAATTACCTTGGACCCCAGCAAATATGTCATGAAATTGTCCAGTGCATTGACCACATCTAGAAGCTCTTTCTCAGTGGTGGCATAGTTAACTTGAGCTTCATCTAGTGTCTTGCTAGCATAGTATATCGCATGAAGAACGTTGTCTTTCCTCTGACCAAGCACAACTCCCACAACATAGTCACTAGCATCACACATAATCTCGAACGGAAGAGTCCAATCTGGAGATCGAATGATAGGGGCAGTAATCAAAGCTTGCTTGATCCTGTTGAAAGACACATGACATTCATCAGTAAACATAAACGGGGCATCCTTGAGGAGCAAGTGAGTAAGTGGTTTAGCAATTTTAGAGAAATCCTTGATAAAGCGGCGATAAAACCCCGCATGACCAAGAAAGCCTCGCACTCCTTTGACATTCACAGGAGGAGGTAATTGCTCAATCACTTGAATTTTTGCTTTATCCACTTGGATGCCTCGTTCAGAAATAATTTGACCAAGTACCACTCCTTCAGTTTCCATCAAGTGGCACTTCTCCCAGTTCAGTACAAGACTCACATCTTCACATCTTTTCAAAACTTTAGCCAAATTAATCAAACATGCATCAAAATCAATTCCATACACGCAAAGTCATCCATAAATACTTCCATAATGGATTCAATAAACTCATAAAAGATGGCCATCATACAACGTTGAAAGGTGGCGGGAGCATTGCATAGTCCAAATGGCATCCTTCGATATGCAAAGGTACCATAGGGGCATGTAAAGGTGGTCTTCTCCTGATCATCTGGATGGATAGGTATTTGGAAGAAACCACAATAGCCATCTAGATAACAAAAGTAAGAGTGACAAGCTAGCCTTTCCAACATTTGATCAATGAAGGGGAGGGGAAAGTGATTATTCTTGGTGGCAACATTTAATTTCCTATAGTCAATCCACATACGCCAACCAGTTACTACTTGTAGTACCCGATTTTTTACTGTCTTAATTAACGGTCTGAATCCCACAAAAGTCTCTCATTGGACTATGAGTTTTAGAAACTTGGATGTCGCCACCCTATTAATATCTGAATAGGGACAAATTTATTTAATAAATCATTTTAAAATCAATTTCAAGAAAAATCATTTAAAACGGTGATGACTTCATATGGATAAGGCTTTTTTGAAAAATTGATCTTTCATACCATGAGATAGGGTTCGAGGTTTAGGTTAAGAGGTGCGAACTTCTGGAACTCGTCTCCTCTTCCGTTCTACAGAACGGGCTCATACTAAATGCGTTATTTTCCATTTTAAAGTAATCATGGCTATTAAAAAGAAAGAAAATCACATAATTTGCACATATACACATCAACCATTTTTATTTAGGACCAATATATCATTTGTACATGGTAGGTTTGAGCCTTGAAGTTTCACTACGTACCAATCATTGCGGGTTTGGAATCTACTCATGGATTAAAATCATCGTAGTTCGATCTTATGTCTCGCCCTAAATGGCCAATTCCATTGGGGAAGAAAAGGAAAGGATAGATTATGAATAAATCATCTTTTAGAATTAGACAAATCTATTAGGAAAATGAGGTAATCACTCCAATTAGTGATTGAAATGGGGTTAAGGGATAATAGATTATGAATAACTCACCTTTAGAATTAGACACATCTATTAGAAATGAGGTAATCACTCCAATTAGTGATTAAAATGGGGTTCAGATAATCACCTTAATTAGCAATTAAATATGAAGGAGGATCAAGATAATCACCTTAATTAGTGATCGAAAATAGAGGTTAAGATAATCACCCTAATTATTGATTATTCAAGGCTTAAGATAATAACTCTAATTAGTGATTAAATAAGAAGGGTTAAATTAATAACCTTAATTAGTGATTAACCAAGGTCTAAGATAATCACTCTAATTAGTGATTATATATGAAAGGTTAAATTAATCACCTTAATTAGCGATTAAAATGAAGGTTAGGAAGTAATCACCCTAATTAGTGATTATATAAAAAGGTTTAGATTAATCACCTTAATTAGTGATTAACCAAGGTTTAAGATAATCACTCTAATTAGTGATTAAATGAAGAGTTTGAGCTAATCACCCTAATTAGAGATTAACTAATGATTGGAGATAATCACCCTAATTAGTGATTTAATGAAAAGTTTGAGTTAGTCGCCCTAATTATCGATTAATCAAGGATTGAAATAACCACCTTAATTAGTGATCACGTTTATGATTTTTAAGAGGTCTTAGAAGAAAAGGTTTGCTTCCTAATTTGGAGGCTTTTGAGAAATAATCTTAATTGAAGATTATTAAGTCATTTAGATAGAAATGATCAATTTGAGATCAAATTTGGAGATTGTGTTTGGCTAATCGGAATTTGGCCATTTAAAGTGAGACACGTGAAACGGCCTAAAATCAATTCGGAGATCATAATTACCAATCTAATTATGTCAAATTATATGATTGATCCATTTGAAGATGGAGAACAAATTTTAAAATGTAAGATGAATCATCATAATTTTTAACTTAGCTAGATTTGCAATTTTTCCTCTTAATTGAAATTGGGTCATTTGATTCATATACTATGATATATTGAGCCCAACATGCAATATTTGTAACATTGGTTACTCATTTTATTTAAAAAAGAGTTGTGAAATTATTTATGAAAATTATGCATAAACATCTCCATGTTTTTTTCATTAATGAGTGATGTAATAACTATTTACAAAGAAATTATTATTACAACAATATGTACAAAATCTATGATCTATACAAATCTTCAATCTTGATCTTCACCATGATGCTCCTTGATCTTCATCCTCTTGAATGGTCTTTGAAATTCATGTTTGTTTGTAAACTTGTGAAAATTAGAGATTAATTAACCTCTTTGATTTGATTTTTTATGACAATTTTTATTGATTTTTATTTACATGATAAAAGTGAATCATTTTAAGAGAAACTTAAAATTTCATGACTTTTAATTAACATTTTCGTTATGAAAAGAAAATATTTTTTATGAAACTTGAGTTAATCACTTTATTTCATTTTCAGATTGCACTTTTGTTCTTGTACTGAATTGTAAAAATCATAACTTTCTGTAGAAAGCATTAAATTGAGCATGTGATACACCTATGGATAGGTCAGTGAGTTCTCTATATTGGGTCCAAATTTCACGAGCTTTTAGTGACAACTTGAATTATGGTGAATTTTATACTCAAACTGGTCAAAACAGGACTTTTATCCAATTTGTTCTTTGAAACCTATCTTATTGAACTTATTTTGAAGTGAATTTTGGTATCAATATTCTAGACTTTTGGTATCATTTGAGTTGGAAACTTTTAAGACCCTTTTTTATTTATTTTCTTAACTGAAGAGAAAATCAAATTTCAAGAATTTAGTGATTTACATGAACGGTTTGGTAAAAATGAGATAAATTATTTTTATGTTTTTGGAAAGCTACTGATGTATTATTAAAAGTTGATGTTTTTAGTTTTGTCAAAATGATTTTATTTTAAACTTTATTGACAGAACAAGCATTTGTGGTACTGGACAAAATCAGTTTTTCACAACAATGTTGTATGATTTTTAATTATCTGTACCAAATTAGTATTTTAGAAATTCCAAAGCCCAGTTGCTGAAAACATATTGCAATTCATAGGAAAAATATTACATCCTATTAACTATTTAGTTAATGCAGACGAAAAGTGAAGTAAATTACGAAATGAAAACTGATTATAATTACAGCATCACATTTTTTTTATGGAGATGTTTATGCACAACTTTACTTGAATTTTTTTATGAAAACATATTTTTGGTGATGAACAACAACTTGATTAAGAAAACATAAACACATTGTTTCCTAAGCATCTCCCCATTAGAGTTGACTATTCTAGGTGGGGTGATTTAAGGTTGGGAACCTATTAGGACTTCCACATACCCAAACACTCCAAAATTTAAAAAAATGATAAGAAGAAACAAAGAGGAAGTTAGCATGTGTTAAGAAGATAATCAAGAAAAAATAACAAGAAATTCAACTTTACCTTGCTAGCTCAATGATGCACTTCCTTTTGCAAAGTTTTCTACCTTTTTTGTGATTTTCTTAATTTCTTAGTGAGTTTATAAATCCACTTAATTACTAACTTAAACCTTTTTTGTGTTTTTCTTTTGATGAACTTCTTTACTTACTAATTACTTTCCTAACTTTTACTTTCTTTTTCTTGAATGAGATTTTTTAGAGGGAGGAAGTAGAGAAGATGAGAGTAGTATAGAGACAAGTTGTGAAATTAGGGAAATGAGGTGGATGATTAAGGTTTCAAAGAAGTAGAAAATTAGAATTTTAACCCACAAAAATCTGATTTTTAACCCAAAAAAATCTGATTTTTAACCCAAAAAAATCTGATTTTTCCCATCCTTAATCACACTAATGACATCACTCTAATGACCTCACCCTAATGACATCATCAAATTTCTTTGGAAACACAAATATTCTTATTCTTTTTGGATTTTCTCATCAATGAGGCAAAATCAGATTTTCAGAAAATATTATTGCCTAAATACATCCTAATACGTAAAAATACATCGAAAAACGTGAAAAACGAAACTGACTGGATCACTGCACCAAACGCAGGAGCCTGCGCTAGGCACAGCTCCATGCGCTAGGCGCAGGGCCCTGCGTCTAGCGTAGGATGCTGTTGTGCGCTAGGCGCACAACTCAATCCACCGGAAAAAATCCGGATTCTTGCCTCTTACACATGGGATTTGATTCTTATTCTCACTCCTTTTGATGATTCTTATTCCCTAACTAATGGATAAAAGATGTGATTAGCGGATAAAGAATATATTCTTATTCTTTATTCAATGAACAATGACTTGACCATCAAGAAAACTGATTACTACCGTTTTGGGATACGATTAAAATCCCGACGCCTAATTGCGACTTGTTTTTTTTTCGTTTTTCGAAAGACTAACTTAAGACAATTAACGAAAACTCGTCAAATTAGTAAAGACGAGCATGATTATAATACAAATCATTTTATTAAACCGGTGGTTGTAGTTATTGACTACGACTTACGGAAAATTACATTTCTAAGCCGAAACTGCAGGACTAACACGCGAAAAACGAAAAACCATACGACAAAATGAAACTCGCGCTCTGGGGCGAAACATGCATTTGACAGGGCGCGCGCTCCACGATGCATGACGGTTCTCATTATTTTATTTCTTTTATAAAAAACTTTATTGCGACATTTTATATATAACAGGGGTTCAAAATTTGGTGTCTACAGAATGCCCCTACATTGATCGAATTTTTTATGAAATGATGACCAATGTTTAAAAAGACACAAAATTTTGACGGAAAATTTATTTTGAGATAACATATTCTCCATAGAACAGTTATCATCAGTGCTATTTTGAAAACATGATTTGCAACTTCTGTTGACACTTTAAGTAGAAAATTCCAGTCAATTTTCTAAGATTGGAAATGCGACTTTATCGTCGTCTTAGATAGAAAATACAAATTAATTTTTGAAAATACGACTTTATTGTCGTCTTAGATAGAAAATTCCAGTTAATTTTCTAAATTTTTTTTTGAAAATGCGACTTTATCGTCGTCTTAAATAGAAAATCCCTATTAATTTTCTAAGATGCGACTTTATTATCGTCTTAGATAGAAAATCCCAATTAGTTTTCTAAGATTTGAAAATACGACTTTAATGTCGTCTTAAGTAGAAAATCCCAATTAATTTTCTAAAATTTGAAAATGCGACTTTATTGTCGTCTTAGATAGAAAATCACAATTAATTTTCTAAGATTTGAAAATACGACTTTAATGTCGTCTTAAGTAGACAAATTCAATTAATTTTCTAAAATTAAAAATGCGACTTTATTGTCGTCTTAGATAGAAAATCCCAATTAATTTTCTAAAATTTGAAAATGCGACTTTATTGTCGTCTTAGATAGAAAATCCCAATTAATTTTCTAAAATTGAAAATGCTACTTTATTGTCGTCTTTTTTTAGTCTTATGAATTTGTCTTTTGTTAATGTGAGAGATTCCGACATTTAACTGGTTGACTCCAGTTTTTTTTTACAGTTTTCTATGGCCTTGATGACAAGCAAATTATCAAATCACCACCACTTACTTTTTATGACTCCATGTGTTATCATGTCACCTTAAATCAGGACATTTGTCAGGTCATGTCACCTTAAATTGATGCATTGTTAAATCATGTCACCTAAAAAGGGTTGACCAAAGGTTATTACCCTCTAGATGAACTATGGTGGACCAATCGTCATCTGGCAAAATTTTATCTATTTTTTCTTGAAAATATTTCTGGCAATTTTTCATGCATAATGCTTATTTGCTTTATCGGAGAATGACGATCACTATAAAAAATAGATTGATCAAGGTCATTATTTTGGATGATCATTAGGAAAAGGGATTGTATAAATGTTCTTGATTCATCATTGACACAGTTTTTTTTTTGTTCGGCTTCAACAAAAATGGCCATACCACAAATACTTGGTCATTAGCCATGGTGAAGGATGCTCCTTATAATCCTATGGACAATACTCAAACTTATTATCCATGGCATGAATCATGGATGATCATCTTTTCCATCTATAAAAGGGGCATGGTTCTTCATTTCCAAATGCACCATCTTCACTACTCCAATCTCTTCTCTAATTTTTTCTTCTTTCAAAAATGGCTCCTAATTATGAAGAAGCTAATGAAATGGGGTGTCGTGAGAAAAAACATCTTTGCGGGGTCACAAAGAATTTGGAGCAACCAAGGCAATCTTCTTCTTCTTTCCGCTTCACTAAGGCTCTTATGCCTTTGCTTTCACTTTCTATCTGTTATGAAATGATTCATGTTGCTTCCCTATTTTGAGATGAAACTCGTCATGTCTTCCGCTTTGGAGACCGGGAGATTGTGCCTCTTGTTGAAGAGGTCGAGGGTTTGCTACGCTTACCATCTAATGGTCCAATTATTACACCTAGATCTCCTACAAGGATCTCGGGAGATTTATCAACAATTTTATATCTTCCTGAAAACCTTCATGGCAACTACCTACAATATGGTGAGGTACTTTTTCTTAACTTATTGTTGACTTTCCAATTTGGCACTTGGCAATTCTCTAATAATGCCAACTATAGGATTGCTTGAGAAAATGTTTGCATTCTTATGATTTTGGGAAGTACCCTTACTAAATGGTCTTTAAACACATGCCATGTTCGGTGTCTTTCACTTATTCCTTAAATTGTTAGTGGGGGTCGTCTTGGACCACTTATTTTGGGGGAAATGTTTCTTGGCTTAGATGAACTCAAAAGAAAACCTCAAAGTTTTGTGAAGGGATGTCCACTAGCCCTTCACTTATGGTTGTTGGAAAAATTTTCTCTCATGAAACCCCACAAGAGTCTTACTTACAAAACTAATCATGTTCGGGAGAGAGGTCATCTTCCTTTCTTCTATCGACTTAGCAAAAATGGTGGGTGGGGGGATTTTTTTCTGCAGCAAGACATAAAGTGGGTCACAAGCCACCTTGGCATTAGTGCAATTGTATATTGCAATTCTGGTCGCAGAGGTGTACAATTACCAGGGCTTTGCCAAATCACTTTCTACCTTCCATGGAAGTGTCTAAGACAAATTGGTTGGAGGCAACAACACAATCCTGCCCTCCAGGCTCTTCCAACATGTACCACTTATCAGGCTGATATGAGTGGTATTCAGAGAATGAATACTATATGGCAGGGAGCTAAAATTATATCAGCACTACCTGAACCTCCTTTTCCGGTGATTGATGATGATTATCTTCAATGACTTTTGGCTGATATTGGTCAAGACAATGGTTCAAACGGGCCTACCATGAAGACGAGAAGGGTTTGAGAGAAATATAATGTTTATTTCCTATGTTGCTTGCTTTTTTTTAGTATTTTTTTTAAGTTTGTAGGAAATGAAGGCTTTATGTCTTTTTATGTATGAAATGAAGTACCCTAGTTGGGATGAATACAAAGATATGTTTGTGAGAATTATCTGCTTGTGAGGAATTCAATGTGAACACAATTTTAAACACGTGCACACTTTAACATTAAATATGACATGCAAATCATAACTAATCAATCATATGACACATAAAACATAACACATGAAACCTTAACAATCAAAAACATGTTTCATCATTTTTCTTTTTCTCCTTTTTTTTTCTTTCTTTCTTTTCGTTTTTTTTTTCTTCTTTTTTTTTCCTTTCATTTTTTTTTGCACACACTCTATAAATATCTTCGAACACATGGCATGTTTATTGAGAAAAAACAGATGCGATACAAAATCCACAAATTGCTTGGTTACTTGACCATGACAATTACAATTACTTTGATGTATAAGCATAATATTTCTTCAATTGATCAAGATTAGTGAAATGGGTGAATTGATTCCCATCAAAATCCATTACCTTTACTGCTCCAGTCGTGGTGACATGCTTGACTAGGAATGGTCCAGACCAGTTAGGCTTGAATTTTCCCCGAGGATCATGCAACGGAGCTCTATTTTCCTTTAAAACTAGATCACCTTCTTGAATGTCTCTATCTCGAACCCTTTTGTTAAATGCACGAGCAATTCTACGCTGATAGAGTTGAATGTTATGAAAAGCTTGTAGTCGGCGCTCATATGCAAATGCGAGCTCATCGTAACGAGTTTTGTACCATTGGTCTTTCGAGATTTCACTTTCTGCTATGACCCTGAGAGATTGTATCTCTACCTCAACCGGTAGGACTGGCTCCATCCCGTAAACCAAAGAATACGGGGTTAATCCTGTTGAAATTCTTATTGATATTCTATATCCCCAAAGGGCATATGGTAGTTTATCATGCCATTGCATAGTCTTCTCAGTCATTTTAGCAACAATAGTCTTGATTGTCCGATTAAGTCTATGCCCCAACTCGAAAATGGCCAAGGAGAGGTCATATTATGTAGTGACACATGTGGCATATGATTGAGGTTAGCAAATATCTGACATTGCTTGCAGGCGCGGACAAAGCTGATGCAATCACTTTCTAGAGTGCTCCAATAAAAAACTGCTCGCAAAATTTTACGAGCCAGCATCCTTCCATTCATATGGGGTCCACATTCACCCCCATGAACTTCTTCCATGATGGCTTGCTTTTCGCTATCATTCACGCAGAGTTGTAGAGTACCATCAAACCCTTTGTGATATAGTCAGCCTTTTAGTATGAGAAAATGGGCAGCTAGCCTTCTGATGGCTATGCGGTCCTTCTTGCCACTTCCCTCTGGATATTGCAGAAAATTCTTGATATCCTTATACCAGACATCATCATCATCTTGTTGAGCCAGTGTGGAGACAATTTGTGCTACCGTCACCGTAGGTCCCTTCATTTCTTCAATTAAAACTTACTGGATCTTTGTACCATTTTCCCATGTTAAATTAACAGCTAGATTGGCTAAAGCATCAGTGAAACTATTTTGTTCCCGTGGAAGATGTTTGAAGCTGATATCATCGAAATAAGGGATTAACTCTTGAAGATATTTTGTGTAGAGCTGAAGTCTCTCATCTCTAACCCTCCAAGTTCCTATTGTTTGAGATATGATGAGATTAGAATCTCCATATACAGTGAGATGTCTTGCCCCTGCTACTAAAGCGGCTTTTACTCCATATATACAGGCTTCATACTCAGCTGTATTGTTTGTTGTTGGGAAATCCAACTTGACAGCAAATGGAATATGGACTCCATTGGGATCTCCTAACAAAACCCCTGCTCCATTACCTTTCCTATTAGAATCTCCATCAAAATACATGCACCATTGTGGATTGTCAATGAAGCATAAGTACTCATCAGGGAATGCATCATCATACTCATCTCCTGACACTGGTCCTTCCATTAAGGCTTTAGATATGGCTCTTCCTTTGATAGATTTCTGGCTGACACATTGCATATCAAACTCAGAAAGCATTGCATGCCATCTCGCCAATCTTTCACTAAGAATGGGTTTTTCAATCAGATACTTAATTGGATCAAGTCTTGAGATCAGATAGGTGGTATGGGCTTGAAGGTGATGCCTCAACTTCTTCGTGGCATAGACCAAAGAGATACATGCTTTTTCCAGTGGGATATATCTTGTCTCATACTCTAGGAATTTCTTGCTGAGATAGTATATGGCAACTTCCTTCTTTGTTCCTTCTTGATATTGGGCTAAGAGAGATCCCATAGCCATTTCTGTGATAGTGAGGTACAAAATCAGGGGTTCTCCTAGTCTAGGTGGGCATTAGAACAGGTGGATTTGAAAGATACTCTTTCATGGAATCAAAAGTTTCCTGACATTCCTCGTTCCACTCATGGGATGCCCCTTTTCTGAGCAGCTTAAATATAGGTTCACATCTCATAGTGAGTTGTGAGATGAACCTGCTGATATATTGAATTAAGCCGAGAATCCTCTTACTTCTTTTTCTATTTTTGGAGAAGGCAATTCTTAAATGGCCTTCACCTTTTCAGAGTCCACTTTAATACCGTCTTGACTGACAATGAATCCCAACAACTTCCCCGAAGTGACGCCAAACACACACTTTTGAGGGTTTAGCCTTAGATAAGGTCATGAAGGATAGTGGTTGCAGCCCTTTGATATGTGGCGCCGGCATTCTTGAGACCAAAGGGCAGAACTCGGTAACAGAAGGTGCCCCACGGAGTGATGAAAGACGTCTTTGTCATATCTTCTTGAGCCATGAGTATTTTATTATACCCTGAAAATCCATCCATGAAGGAAAACATTGCATGACCGGTCGTACTATCCACGAGGACATCGATATGGGGTAGAGGAAAGCAATCTTTTGGTGATGCAGCATTCAAATCACAAAAATCAATGCACACCCAAACTCTTCCATCCTTTTTAGGTACGACCACTATATTGGCGAGCCAACTCGGATGCTTTACAGCTTGGATGAATTTGGCATCAAGCTGTTTCTGGATTTCTTCTTTCACTTTTAGACTAATCTCTGGTTTCATTCGACGGAGCTTTTGCTGCTTAGGCTTGCTTTCAGGATGTAACGGAATGCGATGTTCCGCGATTTCTCTATTAACGCCAGGCATATCAGCATAAGACCATGCAAACACATCTACATACTCTTTTAACAATGCAATAAACACAGACTTTTCAGTTGGGGAGAGGGATGAACCTATTTTGACTTCTTTTACAGCATTTTCTGTACCAATATTAATTACAATGGACTCTTCCATGAGTTTTATATATGTTTCAGTTGTATCAAGTGATTCATCATTATTAAATTCACTGTCAGAAATAACATCTTGCATGCAAATGTACTTAGATAAAGGTTCACATTCAATTTCTTCACTGTAGATTGGCTGAAATATGAGCTATCAGTATGATATCCATCTGAAAGGGGTGAAATGGTATTTTCATGAGATGGATGTGGAGGATGGTTTCCTAAAAACATTTTAAATTCTATAGGCCCATCCTTTGTGTGACACTCAATACTCCATTTATGTTCAATGCTTTTGCCAAAAGGTATCATCAACGACACCGGATCAAAATCCCCTTCCTCAGAGGACTCAGAAGTGAAAAGCTTCTTAAGGACTCCATGTTCTAGATTATCCACCCAGTCATTTTCTTTTTTCATTTTTTGTTTTTGATGCACAAACCAACTTTTGATTAAGTCCAGATTTCTAGCCTCATTGAAGAATATCTCTGAAGTTTTATGAGATCTGTGAGACTTGCTTCATATCTTCATCTATGTGAGACTGAGTACAAATATATATATATACAACATACTCTATACATATGGCCTTGATAGGTGCCTAAAAATCAGGGACTAATTGATACAAATCTTCACTGATATAGGATATCAGTATTATAGGAAAGTAATCTCCTAAGAATCCGCTATTTATACACTACTACAAATATGTGCAAAGAAATCACCCATAAGAGACCATATTGATGATATAGGTGGTTATTTAGTAAAAAACACCTAATTTGTTAGAAAAGGGGTCTCTTTTCATATGACAAAAAGACCTACTTTTTAGAAAAAGAAGTTTTTGCATGTCTCCAAAAATTTCCAAGACAAAAAAACCTCTTATTCTTATTAAGTGGTTACTTTGATTTTACATCCTTTTTTGAAAATTGATGCCATCCATTAAATTTAATTTTCTTATACACTTATTAGTCATTAATAGGTACATTAGAATTTACCAAAAAAATTTAAAAAAAAATCTTGTGAACAAGGTTACGAACCAACCTTTTAATAATGCAACCCTAAAAGGCTAGAAGTTGAACTTTAAATATTGTATTATAATGTATTATTGGTTTTAGCCTCTAACTCCCCCCCCCCCCGCCGACGAACCCCTTAGTCCCCAGTTCCGACCCTCGCGCCCCCCCCCCCCCCTCCCTTCAAGCCCCACGCTTCTTCCCCCCGACGCTCACGAGCATGTTATCTCGAGTTTAATCAATGGCGCCAACATACTCATGAGCCCAAATAGAGGATTATCACATGTAATTCCTCATAATTCCTTCATCTTTCTTCGTCCAACATTTAGTTCATTTTCTCTCTCCTCATATCTTACTCCTTCGGTATCCAAATTCCACTTATCAATCTTGAAGATTATACAATTTGGGGTTTTCAATTCTTATGTGACTTATTATTGCTAAGCTTCCCTAAATTATTTACCATGAATCTACTATTACTTGATTCACCCGCATCCTCATATACAGTTCATTTGATTGAATAAATTTAAAAGATTTAAGATTTTGTGTGTTGCTTATATGTATTGCAAAGTTTGGACGATAATCTCTCCTTTTTTTTTTGATTAAGTGTAATTTCTTTCACCGTTTTTCATGGTTTTCAATCTTATCTTCTACTTTTGGGTTTTTTTACTAGATTCCTTGAAATGTATATAATTGATTTCTAAGGTTTATAACTACATTTTTGTTAAAAATTGTGAATTGCTTGGCAAGTTTTTTATAATTAGGATTATTTTTTTAAACTAAACAAAGCACATACATGCCTTTAGTTCTATATACTTTAATTATTATCAATAACAATACTTGATTTTTTTTTTACATGATGCTTTAAGCTTAAATAGGCTACGAAAATTAACAATTGATGTGTATATATTAAGGAGTTTTCATCGATTGTTGTTTCTTTGCTTTCGATTGTTTTCTATGATTTTGACTCAAAACAAATGATGAGCTATGATATTGTAGAGTTGCAAGACTAATCTTTGGCCCAATAGCCGACATTGTGGGTGGATCGTGGAGATGACTCGTCAGTATCATAATATTGTTGAGTCTATATACTTTAATTTGCGGTATTGACTCATGCTAACGCGATTGTGAACACCACAAAAGCTACCGACAAGGATTTGCGATTGAATTTACAAAAAGGATTTTCGTATAACGGGGCCCCTACTCGTGGTAGTATTTTGGCGAGCTCACATGCACAAGTGTGATGCGGATAGGAAGAACTTGAAGATAGCCTAGATTTTGACTAGGACGTATAATGTATCTACATCTTTTTCATTTTTGAAAATTCTGTCTATGTAGTTTGAAATTTTCTTAATTTACTCATTTTACGAAACATATTCGTTGAATATTTGAGTGGTTAAGGATATTATTATGTAAATAATTATTTTAAATGAATGAATATTTGGTACATGTTTAGTGGATGGATAAAACACATCAAGTGTATTAATATATTATGATAATATGTTTAATTAAAAAAAAAGGCATATATGTAAATTTTCGCATTAAAAAAGCTAATATAAAAAGCTGTTTTATTTATGTTGAGCAAAGAGATCACCTTGTAAAGATAAGTGGTCTTTTTTAGTGGAACCAAAAATACCACTTATTTGCCTAAGTGGTTTCTTGGTAGAGTTAAAGGTACCATTTAAATCAAATAAGTGGTCTCTTTTCCTTCTTTCTTAGTTCCTCCAACCAAGACCTAAGCTACCACTTATCTTAAATAGTGGTCTCTTCCTTTTTATTTAAAAAACCACCTTTAAAAAGTGGTCTTTTATACTAAGAGACCAGTGAGCTAGAGACCACCTCTTAAGTGGTCTCTAAGGGCATTTTTAGGGGGTCTCTTCAAGCCTTTTTGTAGTAGTGATAATATGCTACAGCTACCTAGATTGATTTCCTACACTCCCCCTCAAGCTAGGCAATATATGTTCTCTAAACCAAGTATACGACTTAGTTCAGTGAGATGGGGACGGAACAAAGCTTTAGTCAAGATGTCTGCTGCTTGTCGCCTAGATGGAACGTAGTTGAGTGAGATTGTCTTGTTTTCGATTTTCTCATTAATAAAATGTCTGTCAATCTCCACATGCTTAGTTCGATCATGGTGGGTGGATTTTTGGGATTTTGCAATTTTTTTTGGTTGTCAACTAGATGATCTTGATAGAATCGAAGTTCCAATCATAAGTTTGTTTAATAGTCTTCGTAACCAAATTCCTTCACGGATATCTAAGGCTAATGCACGAACTCTCGGCCTCACTAATACCACTGTTGTTTTTGCTCGCCACACTCACTAAAATTTCCCCATATAAATGAGCAATATCCAGGATGTGGATTTCCGGTCATAAGGAGATCCAGCCCAATCGGAATCGGTATAAACTTCTAATGTGCGATTGATCGATTTCTTAAACATAAGTCCCTTCCCAGGATCCTTTTTCAAGTATTTCGGTATGCGGTTTACTGCCTCCAAGTGATCTACTGATGGGTTGCCGGAAACCGACTTACAATGCCGACAAAGAAACTTATATCCGGACGTGTATGAGTTAGATATATTAGCTTACCCACCAAGCGTTGATATCGCCCCTTATCACCGCGCCGGTTCATCGGTTCTAGGCATCGGTTTGGTATTAGGATCCATAGGAGTTTCAAAGAGGTTTACACCCAATCATACCGGTCTCACGTAAGAGATCTAGAACATACTTACGCCGAGAGACCGAGATTCCTTGACCGCTTCGTGCCACTTCCATTCCCAAGAAATATTTTAGAAAGCCCAAATCTTTAATCTCAAACTCCTTGGCCGTAGCATCTTAAGCCTCTTTATTTCTCCTTCATGATTCCCCGTAATAACTATGTCATCAACGTACACTATCAAAACAGTGATTTTCCCATCTCGGCAAGTGTTTGACGAATAGAGTATGATCGGCCTTTGTCTGGGAGTATCCATCCCGTTTAAGGACCTTGGTGAATCTGTCAAACCATGCTCTAGGAGACTATTTCAGTCCATATAATGATTTTCTGAGCTTGCAAACCATCCCTTGTGTATCCTTAGTCTCAAAACCTGAAGGTATATCCATATATACTTCCTCAATTAGATCTCCGTTTAAAAAGGCATTCTTGACGTCAAGTTGGAAGAGTGGCCAATCCTCGGTTAATCTGCGATAGACAATAAGACACGAATTGTGTTAAGCTTTGTCACAGGAGCAAAGGTCTCCCGATAATCAATCCCATATGATTGTGTGAACCCTTTAGCCACTAGTCGAGCTTTATATCTATCAACACATCCGTCTCGCCTTTTTGTTTGACTGCGAATATCCATTTGCAACCCATAGTCTTCTTTCCAAGAGGTAATTTTCTTAATACCCAGGTGCCATTCTTTTCAAGTGCTTTATACTCTTCTAAGGTTGCCTTGCGCCACTCTGGAATCTTTAGAGCCTCATAAACTGAAGAGGGAATCATGATCTTATCTAAGGATGTTACAAATGCCTGGAATTTTGGAGACAAATTTGTATAAGAAATGTAGCTGCGAAGAGGGTATTGAGTGCATGATCGAACACCCTTTCTTTGTGCAATAGGAAGATCCAACTCTCTGTCGTGTCGTGTCACAACCTCGAAATTGAACCTAACTGTGGATCGAATCGCCGCATCCCGTAATTTTTCAAGGTCGACTTGGCTCGGGAGAGTTTCCTGACCTTGCTGATTTAGTACGGGCATATCAGGAATTTTTCGTCTTTTATATACTTTGAGACCATCATGAGGGAGAAGAAGATATTGAGGATAGACGATGGGAGAAGAAGATTGATCCAACAGAGAATTTGATGAACCTGAATTTGGAACGGGAGTGTCAAAGGTGTTAGAAGGAGATGATAGAATGGAGGATGGTGAATTCGGTTCAATGAGTGATGACCAATCCTAATTCTGTAATTCATTTGTGTTATTCTCCCCCTGAATTTTAGAATTGGGGTAGAAAGGAATGTCTTCAAAGAAAGTAACATCCATGGTATTATAAAACTTGCGGGTAGTGGGAGAGAAGCACTTGTAGCCTTTTTGATTGGCTGAATATCCAAGAAGGATACACTTAAGTGCACGAGCATCAAATTTACCACGGAATTGAGAATGGACATGCACAAAAGCTACACAACCGAAAAGTTTGAGAGGAATTTGGGACACAAGATGTGAGGTGGGATATAGACTTTGAAATGTTTGCAAGGGTGATTGAAAGTTGAGAACCCGAGAAGGCATACGATTGATTAAATATGTTGCAGTAAGAATGGCTTCACCCTAAAATTTCTTAGGGACATTGGTCTGAAAAAGCAAAGATCGAGCAACCTCAAGTACATGACGGTTTTTGCGTTCAGCCACACCATTTTGTTGTGGTGTGTCAACACAAGAACTTTGATGAACAATACCGTGAGATTTGAGATAAGGACCAAGGCTGGAATTGAAGAAGTCTTTGGCATTATCGCTTTAAGAATTTGAATATTGGCTTTGAATTAAGTTTGAATCATGATGTGAAAGTGCTGAAATATGTGTGTGGTTTCAGATTTTTCTTTCATCAAAAAAGTCCAACACAACCGAGTATGATCATCAACTAGCAATAAAAACCATCGAGCACCATTTGTACTAGGAATACGGAATGGCCCCCAAATGTCACCGTGAATAAGAGAAAAAGGGTGACTTGGTTTGTATGATCGTGGTGAATATGTGCTTCGAGTATGCTTAGCTAGTTGACAAACTTCACAATGAAAGGAATTAAGATCTTTATTGATGAATAAGGACGGGAACAAACGTTTCAAATACAGGAAATTTGGATGACCTAGACGAAAGTGCCACATCCCGATTTCACTGTTCTTATTAGAATGACTAGTAGATCGACTCAATGAACATTTATGACTCGAGTGGATTAATAGGAGTGTTGACATCTAGAATGTAGAGGCCCGCACGAAAATCGAGACCGCCAATCGTTCTCCCCGAGCTCAAGTCCCGAAAAATACAAGATTTTGGAAGGAATTTAGTTGCACGCTTTAAGTCATGGTTCGGTTTACTAACGGATATAAGATTACGATCAAGTTGAGGCACAAATAACACCGATTTGAGAGTAAGAGTATTTGAGAGACAAATGGTTCCCTGTTCCAACCACTTTGGTGCGTGTACCATCAGCAATACATACGGTTGGAAGGCCGGGTACAAGAGGAATAAGTGGTGAAAAGTGATCTATCACCCGTCATATGATCGGATGCTCCCGAGTCTACGATCCAAGACGAAGAGGACGATTTAGCTGCATGTGCGTAACTGCTGGAGCTTTGCATGGGATTATTTGCCTTTTGAAAAAGTTCTTTGAAGAAGCTCCAATTGTTCCTTGCTAAATGGGGCGTAATCACCGAGGTTGAGGTGCTTCGAAACCGCAAAGTGCCCCTTGCTTCGCGATCTCTGTTTGACTTCCAATCGGCCGGCTTTCCATGCAATTTCCAACAAGTTTCCTTCAAATGCCCAGGTTTCCGAAAATGATCACACCAAGGGCGACCTCTTCTACTTCGATTGTCATTGGAATTTTGAGAATCGATTCGGGCAAAGAAAAAGCACCTCGAGTCCGGCGATTACCTTTGACTGCCGCAAAGGCCGGAACTTCTAGGGTTGAGGCCGGATGAGATTGTCCCAACATAACCCTTTTTCGGCTCTCCTCTCTCGCGCACTTCGAAAAGGCCTCTCGCAGACTTGGCGAGGTTTAGTTCCAAGAATTCCCGCCCCTTACTCCATCGAGAGATTTGTCAAGTCCCATTAAGAATTTGAAAACTCGTTTAGTCTCCACAATCTTTCGAAATACGTGCGATCTTCAAAGACACTTCCATTCATGTATCTCAAATAAGTCTAGTCACGCCAATAGCGAGTCGAGTCGTGAAATAGATTGTCACCGGATTTTCTCCTTGACAAAGATCCCGAAGAGTACTCTCCACCTTGAAAAGTTCGGCTTGTGTTGTCTTTACTAGAGAACGTGTCTCTTCTTTGCTTCCCATATTTCTTTCGCTGTGGTGTACAGAAAAAAAATTTCTCCTATCTCGGTTGTCATGGAACCGATCAACCAAGACATAACCAGATCGTTTTACGCCCTCCGGGTTTTATATTTAGCATCATTTGAATCTGGTTTTGAAATATCTCCAATAAGATATTCATCTTTGCTCCGCCCGCTTATGAACATCATCATTGACTGAGACCATTGAAGGTAGTTATAGCCATTTAGTTTATGAGTGGTGATGGGGACGAGGTTGAGGTTATTTTCGGAGGTGGCTGGAGTGGGCCTAGAGATTATAGGAATATTGTGAGAGGGATGAGATGTAGATGAATCACTGGAAGTTTGTTCAGGATTCGTCATGAAGGGATAACTTCAGAAATAAGAGAAGAAGTTACAAATGGCGGCTTAAGAAGAGAAAGGCAGGTTTTCTTGAACCTTGCTCTGATACCATGAAGTTTTATGAGATCTGTGAGACTTGCTTCATATCTTCATTTATGTGAGACTGAGTACAAATATATATATACAACATACTCTATACATATGGCCTTGATAGGTGCCTAAAAATCAGGGACTAATTGATACAAATCTTCACTGATATAGGATATCAGTATTATAGGAAAGTAATCTCCTAAGAATCAGCTATTTATAATATGCTACAGCTACCTAGATTGATTTCCTACAATCTCCAATCCCGCTAAAATATTTTGTTCCAACCTACTAAGCCAAGGTTCTGGAAACTCATAGTACAGCTCAGTATCTCCTTGCAGGATGAACTGGCCGTTGAGGGTAAAAGGAGGTTCTTTGATGTTGTGAGAAGTGCTGCCCGGATCATATCCTAATCCATGTCGGTTTTGCTTGTCTCCTGGGGATTGGTTGCTTTATTACCCTACCTTCACGTTCTAATCCGCTTCCTTGAGTATAACCCATCTTCATCATGATTTGAAATCCTTTAGACAGAGGTTGCATGGCAAACCCTATAGGCTCTTTGACTGCATTTGTGGATATGGTAGAGGCTTTTGTTTTCTGATGGTAATTGGTCATCCTTAGAGAATGGACAAATTTCTTCTTTTTGGACCTAAAGGTAGAGAAAAAGAATTAAAAGAAAAGAGAAGAAAGTTTCATATTGCAGAATAAAGAAAATTTTCGAAAACGATTTTGCAATACTTTGATTGGAATGGTCCACCTTTACAATTTTGGTTTTTTTAATTTTTTTTAATTTGACTCTCTTGAACGATTTTACTGTCATTGGGGTTGAAAACATATTTTTTTCATTCTTCCATTCCCCGCTTTAATATTGAACAAAGACAGAAAATATAGAGATTATGGCATGTATCCCCATTGATGTGTCAATTCAACATTATGAAATTGCTCCTGTGATGACTGGCATCTTGAGTGCTAATCACATTGCCTGAAATACAATGGTTAATACATTTGAGTGGACCCCGAAGGTTGCCTACATATCCCCATTGCTCCAGATGCATTTTATGGGGAATCAGACTCAGCGTAGTTCATTTTAAGGAACTAAAATTTTTTATTTAATAAAGCAGCCGCACTCATATTGAGCTACCTACGTACCCCAGGTGTTACATAGGTGGAGTGATATCATAGTGCAATTGTACGTGATGATGGGGATTCAAGCTGCACGTAGTTCTCTGATACTGACGAACTAAAAGATTTTTTTTCTTTTTTTTATGATGGGCTAACCCCCTACAGGACTTTTACCGAAGATTTTTTCCTTATGTGAGATGATCAAGTAGCTTTACGGTAGACAAGAGCTATGTTGGTGATTTACTTGATACGACAGCTGAGAGCATGACATTGGTTTGTTCCGTGACCATGCAACTGGTGATAATGGCAGTACTTGTGGAGATCTGACCCTACGGGACTTGCCCCTGGGCGTCTAGGAAGTGGATGTATCCGACCTTGCTCGACTAATTTACGGAAAATATCCACTTGTGATTGCGGTTGAGGGCGCGCCGACACTTTCCTTGTGGGCACTTCCTTATTGGTTGGACTAATGATGCCTCAATCAACTAGGTTTTGAACTTTGTAGTAAAGATGGTGGCATCGATCAGTTTCATGTCCAAATTAGCGACAATAAGCGCAGAGTTTGCTCATGTCTGTTCCAGGAAGGGGTAAACAGTGCACATATGCTGAGGCTTGGATTATACCTTGGCTCCGAAGACGATCATACACCATACTCAATGGTTCATCTATCTTAGCATATACCCTTGGATTTGTGTTGGGAGTTTCATGATCTTCCCGAGGTCATTTTTCTTGCAATTTCAGAGCATCGATGTCAAAGCCATGTTGTTCCATGTGGCTGAGGGAGGTGTACTTGATAGTAACCATGTGACGATAATAGAAATTGTTCAGGTTCAGCAGCAATATGAGCATGAACTCTCGATCAGTAATAGGGAAACGAAGCTGTGTGCAGATATGAGTGCATCTCGAACAAAAGTGCGAGAAAGTTTCTAAGACGCTCTGACGCAAAGTGACTAGCTTCAGCTTCTTGACATCAGTATGTTTATGCTCGACAGCCCAATTAACAAAGGCTTGACTAGCATTTTCCTAACTACCTCTATCCACATAATCCAAAGAGTAGTACCAATACAAAGTTGGTCCTTCTAAACTCTTGTCAAACAGCATGGGGTAATCTTCCTCTGGTATGCCCCATGGGTGCAAGGCATTCACAAATCCAACTAAGTGGACCAAAGGATCACCGTTCCCGTCAAATTTTCGGAACTGTGGCAATTCACGATAATGATCCTCGTGCTGATATCCTGGAAAGAGAATCAATGATTCAGTGTGAACTTCTCGGATTGGACCTACTACATTAAAGTCCAGGTCAAAATCATCAGTCCTAGATCTCTTCTTTGAGTTATTATCATCATCTTGAGGATTGCCGACATAGGATTCCTCCGGTGCTTCAACTGACGTATCATGAGTGTTGATGCTTGGAACTCCTATTTCTTCCTCGTCATCCTCACTATATTTTGGTTCTGTTTCTTCAGCACTTACATCTGATGTGGCTGCTGGGACCTCATTCATCCATAAATTTTCAGGTGCTGCAAGAATACAATGGATAGTGTAACCATCCAACCTAGTGACCTCTACTTCATTCAGATACAATACCGATTTTCCGGTGTTGGGGATAGTCATAATTTTTGGATCACCAGAAATAGTCACAGCGCCCTGATCAGTGAGAAACTTTACCTTCTGATGTAGAGTAGAGGCTACTGCTCCATTTTCATGCAGCCATGGTCTTCCTAATAAGAGGTTTAAACAGGCTTGAATGTCAATGATCATGAATTCCACCTTCCTTGCCACGGGACCACATTCAACGAGGAGGCTGATTAAACCTAATACTTCTCTCTTAGCATTATCGTATGCTCTGACCACCTGGTTGGATGGTACTAGATCTTCTTTTGAATACCCGAGTCTTATTAGCACATGCAGAGGATAAACATTGATTGCGAAGCCGTTGTCGATCAATACCCTAGGTATCTTCCATCCATTACAACGTACAGTGATGTGCAACGAATTATTGTGGTTGATATTGTCAGGGAGATCATGTTCCGTGAACATGAGAGTTCGATCTACACCGTGAATGCGCCCCACCATTTGGTCAGGTGTTATGGAAGAGCTTACCGAGGCTTCATTGAGATGCTTTAGAACAGCTGCCCTATGAGGCTGGGAATGCATTAATAAGTTCCAGATGAAACATTAGCATTTACTTCTTTCATGCGCTTGATAGCATCATCTTCCTTGTTACTATCCTCTGTCATTGGCTCCTTGCCCTTTTCTTTCCTTCTTAATACCTCCAAAGGATTTTCATCCTCCAAATGGGATGGTTTAAAATGGCAACCTGCTCTAGTTAAATGAGATATATCCATGTATTCCTCATCACTAAGATCATCGAGGCAGACAGGGCGCCGGTATGTATTCGGAGTGGTGGGATATCCTCCAGTGTTTTTCTCCACAATTCTCAAGACCGAAGAGGCATCTTCATCAGCATCAGAGTCCAAAATGAAGAAGTTCCACACATGTGAGAGAATGGATCCTTGTTGAGAGTGAAACTGGGGTCTTTACAAGGCATCATTTTGACTTTTTCTTGAGTGGAATAGTCATAGACCAGACACTTGTAACCTGCGGCTATTGACATTTCATACATTTGAGGAACTGTCTTGCGGATTAACTGGATTGGATCGCATCCATCTGACACAGAAGAGATTGCATTAATCGCAAATGAGGGTTTATGATTAAGAAGAGGGTTTTTTGTGATGTTGGGTTGAGAGTCATTTGGTTTACTGGAAATGGATCTAAAAGAGAGCTTTCCATCATCCACAAGATTTTGAATTTGATGCTTTAGAGCCGTGCAGTTTTCAGTATTATGCCCCGAGCTTTGATGATATTCACAGTTTTGGTTCGGGTCATAACCAAGGTAAGAATTTTTAGGAGGTGGACGTGGATTAAAGGGTTGAATGAGATTGGCCTTTTTTAGCTTGGAGAGAGCCTGGGAATAAGTCATGTTCAAAGGAGTAAAGTTCCTTTGTGGTCGCAACTGGAATGCAGAAGATGCGCCAATAGCATGGATCGCATTAGTGGTCTTAGGAGCTGCTGAATCATTGTTTGGAGTTTTTTTGTTATTTCCAAACTTTGCATTAGAAGTAGTGCCGCCGGTAGGTTCATCTTTCTTGATATCCCTCCTTTTTACAGCATCCTCAACTAGAGTTCCCGTAGCAATCAAAGCTTTGAAAGTCGGGAAATATTGGTAGGTCGTATGGTTTTGATAGACATGAAGAAGGTTCTTCACAACCATTTGTAGCTGTTCCTCCTTATTAGGCCTACTAATCATTTTGGAAGCCTTATTTCTCCACCGAGTGATGAATGAAGAAAATGTCTCATTAAGGTTTTGAGAAGTGGTCTCCAGATCCCTTCTAGTAACATTAATTTCTTCATTATATTTGTACTAGTTTGAGAACTCTCTGACTATGTCAGCCCAAGTGGATTTTTTTGTGTTTTCAAGGTTGAGGAACCAATGTGTTGCAGCACCATCTAAATACTATTGAAAGAGTTAAGCCATCAAAGATTCTTCCACTCCCCAGGGACTCATTGCCCCCACATACATCTTCAGGAAATTGGTGGGGATACCGGTCCCATCAAACTTTGTTAGATTAGGCATCTTGAAACCATGAGTTAACCGTGTCATTGGGAAAAGTGTTAACCCATGAATGTCTATCCATGGTTCATCCTTCGTCATGCCTTTTAAGACTTCCTTGAGCTTGACTATTTCTTCCTCGAGCTTAGTGAGAATTTCTCTCTCATTGTTCATAGGCTCAAGGTGAAAAGGTGAAGCTACTTCCGACTCCGGAAGAGGGGGTGGCATCTGGGCACTTTGGCGCATTATGCCCAACATAGTTTGCTCAATATTATCCTGTCGGTCAAGCATATCCTAGATTAGTTCTCGGAGCTCATTCATTGGATCAGGTGAAAGGGTAGAGCTTTGCGGGTGCTCATTGTTCGGAATTTCAGACATATTGCTGAGGCGTGTAGCAGAGAATACAGCTGGTGTATACAAGGATGACAATATCACTGAAAGTGAACGTTCACTATGGTCAAAACTTCAGCGAATTAGCCTTGATCCTAAGCAGGCCCAGGCAGAGTTCCCGTGAAATGAGATGAAAAGTTAGCACAAAAATTTGTCCACACTTTGTTTCTTCTTTTCTTTTTCTTTTTTTTTTGTGTGTGCAGGGAATGAAAGAAATGATATCTTTTTAAAAAAATCTTTTTTATTTTACCCCAATTTCAGTTATCATTTATTAAAAGGTGCGAAACCTTGACTCTATCATTTGTTTTGGAATTTTCATTAGATTTCTTTGACTGACTTATTATTTCTCTTTTAATTTTTAAAACTTGGACCTTTGTATTTTATATTTCCGTTTTTTAGACTTATATTTTTTTGGGATAATACACAAACATTTTTTTTTTTAAAATCAATTTGGTGGTATCCTTCCATTTCCTGCTGTTATAGAAATAAGAGAAAAGAGGGATAATGAGGCCTGTGTCCTCATTTTGGCAAATTATAATGCCCCACACATCGTTGTTCTTGGTGATCTGCATGTATTGATTGCTTTTAAGCGCTGAAACCATAAAAGAAAATATCAAATGCAAAAGGGGCCGCACCCGAAGGTTGCCTACGTATCTCCATAAGTGGATTTGGATTTGGGGAAGAAATTTTTCTTGTGATGATTTTTTTTTAATGGAGAATCAGTCCCAACGTAGTTCTGATATATAAAAAATGAAATTTTACATAATTTTTTTCTTTTTTGCAGCTACACTCGGAAAATGAGTTGCATACGTACCCCTTTTAATACATTACATAATAGAGAAACTAAGATAGATGCATTACAACATTGGAATTATATTTTTTTAGGGGATCAAGCCGCACGTAGCTCTACCTATAAAGTACAATAAAAAAATTAAATGATTCAGGTACTTCTCAAACTTTTCCAAATTTCAGTTTGCTGGGCGCCAAGCCATGTATTCTCCTGTCTGAAGACGTATGTTCCACCTTTCCTTTTTCTTCTTGACATATAAAGGGTTGTCTTCTAGGGGAGCCACGATGCCCACGCCTTGCACACAAGCATGCAAGAGGCTCTTATTTCATAATCAATTTCATCAAGGAAGATATAAGGTTCCATGATAGATTGAATAGCGGCTACCTTGTGTGCTGGACTCTCTTCTCCTTCACATTGAACGGCCCAGGTCTCTATGTAAACTCAATGGAACTTATTCTCAACCCTCTTAACCTTTCACATGTCTGGTATCCAGTTCGGCTGATCAAGATCCTCCTCGGGAATAGGCCAGTAGAAGTAGTATTTTACCAGTTTGAGGGGCGGTATCTCTGTGTGACCATTGTCGTTCTCCTCATGATTTAGGTGACATATATGAGGCATGTGGGATTTTTGCATTGCCACCCCCATTGCTATATCTCCTGGGACTGTGATTATCCCATGTGGAGTTATCATCTTCATTTTTTGGTGCAATAATGTTGAGATGATAGCTTGGTTCTCGTGGAGCCATGATCGTCCTAACAACAGAGTGAAAGGAGCTTCGCAATCAACGATCATGAAATTGACCTCTCGTATGACTACTCCAATGCACAAGATCATGGTTGTTGATCCTATGATTTCCCGTGTTCAACCATCATATGCAACAATAGTTCTTTATAGGTAGACATTTATGGGTACTAAGGAGACAGATATTGGCGGAAGCTCCATTATCGACCATTACAACTTTTATATGTTTGGCACTGTGATCGACAGCGATGTACAAGGCGCTGTTATGAGTGGGGTTATCAGGCATATCTTTATCAGAGAAAGTTATGGCAGTAGTGGTTTTGGCCTGATATGTGTTGAGAGGTCCTACAGGCATATTCTGGGCACAGCAAATGTCGGTGTAGGCGATGAGCTGATCAATTGTCATCGGGATGTCACTAGTGGAAAAAAGGCTATATGTCACATAAAAACTGATCTTATTAGCACTAAAACGGAGCAGTTAATGTAAACTAATCCGGTTGGCGAAGTGAACCGGATCAGTTTAACATTAACTGATCCGGTTGGTCAAGGTCCGCATCAGCTAATGGACCCCTTAACAAGGAACGAGTCATGTGCGTTACTAATCCTTGGCTCCTTTTTCAAAGCACGTTCTTAGGCCCTTTTTTAAAAGCGCATCGTTGGGCCCATACGCCTAGTTCTTGTTAGGGTTTAAAAAAGCGCTCCTCTCATTTCCCTTCACCCATCCTCTCATCTCACTCATTCGCATCTCACCATCCACTCATCCTCACCACCAGATCTTCAACCTCTCCTCCCTTCTCTCTCTTCTTCTGATCTCCACCGCAATCACACAACAGCCACTCTTCGCTTCTCACATCAATCCTCCTCTCTCATCGCCAGCGAAGAAACGAAGACCACCACCGCTGGTTTCGTTCGCCTCTCCTCTCTCGCCGTAAACCACCACCATCATCTTCATCATCATCGTCATCCGCAACCACCACCACCACGCAACATCATCTTCACCATCAACATTCGCCGGAAGAATTCGACATACCAACATTCGCCCAGATCTCGGCGGAAGAATTCGACACCAACATTCGTCGTCGTTTAACTTTACTAGGGTTCGATTTAATTATTTTTATAATTTTTAGGGGTAACTTTTTTTCATTAATATAGTCTCGTTTTTTTAGGGTTTAATTTGTAATTTTTTCGATTTATTTTTGTTTGTAATTTAGGGTTTAGATTTGTAGTTTTTTTCGATTTTAGGGTTATCGATCTTTTTTGCTTATTTTGTATCTAGAAATTTTTTTCTTTTAATGTTCTATTTGCGTTTGTAATTTTGGATTTAGCTTTGTGATTTTTATTCATTTTAATTTTTAGTTCATGTTCGTTTTTAAATTATGTTTGCAATTTTGGATTTAGCATTCTAATATTTTTCAATTGCATTTTTAGTTTCGTCTTTTGTATATGTTGGTTTATGTTTGTAAGTATATATGTTCAATATGTTGAGCTGTGATGTGTGTTTGGAGCGTCCCAGATTGGACGTGATTTTTTTTTATAATTTAAGGTGGAGTAACTGGTTCGATTGTGTGCAAAATCGGATTAGTTAACTCAAATAACTGATCTGGTTCACAACCGGATCGGTTAGCTTTTTCTAAACTGCTGCTACCTTAACTAGTCCGGTCCATTTCCGGATCAGTTAAGCCCATTTTGACCGGATCGGTTAGGGTTTTTTCCACTAGTGTGTTGTAAACATTTTCTGTACTGGATTCCTGGGGTACTGAAGGAACATTACTCCCTAGCATACAAGTGTTGAGAGAAACATCCTGAGGACCAGTTTCATCTTCTACAGTTGGCGGTGCAGGGGTAATACTTCTTTGTTGTGCCAGATTCCCATGGATGGTTATCGTTTCCGAGGTTGTTGGGCATTTCAGTTTTCAGTGTGCAGGAGAGGCAACAGCTTTGTTCGCATGGAGCCATAGTCGCCCCAACAACAAAGAGAATGAGGTTAAAGCTTCGACGACCGTGAAATCCGCATCACAAATCCAATCTTTATACCTCAGTTGAAGATTGGTCGTCCCTATAGCCTTCCCTAAAGAGTTATCGTATGCTCCCAATACTGTATCAGTAGTGCTTAATAACATGCTGTTATACCCCAACTCATAAAGCGTTCATTTGGGGCAAACGTTAAGTGCCGATCCATCATCTATTAGTACATTGGTCAATTCTCACCCATTGCATTTCAGATATTTGCTAACCTCAATCATGCAATGTCAGATATTTGCTAACCTCAATCATATCCCACCTGTGTCACTACATAATATGACTTCTGCTTGGCCATTTTCAAGTTGGGGCATAGACATAATCGGACAAATTCATCCAAAGGCATCAAATGGGCATCAGTATATTCTTGTAGCAATTGATTACTTTTCGAAGTGGGTTCAAACTGCATCATTTTCAAAGCTAGGGGAAAAGCAAGTCTCGAAATTTGTGATTAACAACATTATCTGTTGGTATGGCATAAAAAGACCATATGCCCTTTGGGGATATAGGATATCAATTAGGACTCCAACAGGGTCATTGCAGAAAGTGAAATCTCGGAAGACCAATGGTACAAAACTCGTTACGATGAGCTCGCATTTGCAGATAAGCGCTGACTACAAGCTTTGCATAACATTCAACTCTATCAGCGGAGAATTGCTCGTGCATTTAACAAAAAGGTTCGAGATAGAGACATTCAAGAAGGTGATCTAGTCTTAATGGAAAATTGAGCTCCGTTGCATGATCCTCGGGGAAAATTCAAGCCTAACTGGTCTGGGTCATTCTTAGTCAAGCATGTCACTACGGCTGGAGCAGTAAAGCTAATGGATTTTAATGGAAATGAATTCACCCATTTCACTAATCTTGATCAGTTGAAGAAATACTACGCTTAGGCATTAAAGTAATTGTAATTGTCTTAGTCAAGTAACCAAGCAGTTTGGGGATTTTGTATCCTATCTAGTTATTCTTAATAAACATGTCATGTGTTTCTAGATATTCATATAATGTATGCAAAAAAAAAAAAAAAGACAAAAAAAAAAAAAACAATGACAAAAAAAAAGTAAAAAAAAAACGAAAAAAAAAAAAAAAAAAAAAGAAAAAAGAAAATGATGAAGCATGCAAGGATGTTTTTGTTTTTTTTAGGTTTATGTGTTATGCTTTTATGTGTCATATGATTGATTAATTATGATTTGCATGTCATATTTAATGTTAAAGTGTGCACGTGTTTAGAATTGTGTTCACATTGAATTTCTCAGAAGCAGATAATCCTCACAAACGGATCTTTTTATTCATTCCAATTGGGGTACTTCATTTCATACATAAAAAGACATAAAGCCTTCATTTCCTACAAACTCAAAAAGAAAAAAAAAAAAAAAAAAAAACAACATGGAAAAACAACATGATATTTCTCTCAAACCCTTCTCCTCTTCATGGTAGGCCCGTCTGAACCATTGTCTTCATCAATCAGTGGAAAGGAAGGTTCAGGTAGTGCTGATATAATTTTAGCTCCCTGCCATATAGTAGGCATTCTCTGAATACCACTCATATCAGTCTCATAAGTGGTACAAGATGGAAGAGTCAGGAGGGAAGGAATGTGTTGTTGCCTCCAACCAATTTGCCTTAGACACCTCCATGGAAGGTAGAAAGTGACTTGTTAAAGCCCGGGTAATTTACACCTCTGCGACCAGAATTGCAATATACAATTGCACTAATGCTAAGGTGGCTTGTGACCCACTATTGTGGGGTTTCATGAGAGAAATTGTTGTTGCAGAAAAAAAATCCTCCCACCCACCATTTTTGCTAAGTTGATAGAAGGAAGGAAGAAGACCCCTCTCCCGGACATGATTAGTTTTGTAAGTAAGACTCTTGTGGGGTTTCATGAGAGAAATTGTTTCCAACAACCATAAGTGAAGGGCTAAAGGACATCCGTTCACAAAACTTTGGGGTTTTCTTTTGAGTTCATCTGAGCAAATAAACATTTCCCTCAAAATAAGTGGTCCAAGACGACCCCCACTAACAATTTGAGGAATAAGTGAAAGACACCGAACATGGCATGTGTTTAAAGACCATTTAGTAAGGGTACTTCCTGAAATTATAAGAATGCAAGCATTTTCTCTAGCAATCCTATAACTGGTATTGTTAGAAATTTGCCAAGCACCAAATTGAAAGGTCGATAATAGATTAAGAAGAAGTACCTCCCCATACTGTAGGTAGTTGCCATGAAGGTTTTCAGGAAGATATAAAATTGTTTATAAATCTCCCGAGATCCTTGTAGGAGATATAGGTGTAATAACTGGACCATTAGATGGAAAGCCTAGCAAACCCTCGACCTCTTCAATAAGAGGCACAATCTCCCGGTCTCCAAAGCGGAAGACATGACGAGTTTCATTCCAAAATTGAGAAGCAGCATGAATCATTTCATAACAGATAGAAAGTGAAAGCAAAGGCATAAGAGCCTTAGTGAAGCAAGAAGAAGAAGAAGATTGCCTTGGTTGCTCCAAATTCTTTGTGAACCCCGAGAGTTGTTTTTTCTCACGACTCCTCATTTCATTAGCTTCTTCATAATTAGGTGCCATTTTTTTAAAAAAGAAAAATTAGAGAAGAGATTGCAGTAGTGAAGATGGTGCATTTGGAAATGAAGAACTATGCCCCTTTTATAGATGGAAAAGATGATCATCCATGATTCATGCCATGGATAATAAGTTTGAGTATTGTCCATATGATTATAAGGAGCATCCTTCACCATGGCTAATGACTAAGCATTTGTGGTATGTCCATTTTTGTTGAAGCCGAACATAAAAAAAAACTGTGTCAATGATGAATCAAGAACGTTGATACAATCCCTTTTCCTAATGATCATCCAAAATAATGACCTTGATCAATCTATTTTATATAGTGATCATCATATTCCGATAAAGCAAATAAGCATTACGCATAAAAAAATTTCTGAAAGATTTCGAAAAAACAGATAATAATTTTTGTCATATGATGATTGGTCCACCATAGTTTATCTAGAGGGTAATAACCTTGGGTCAACCCTTTTAGGTGACATGACCTGACAGTGTCCTACTTTAAGGTGACATGATAACACATGGAGTCATAAAAAGTAGGTGATGGTGATTTGACAATTTGTTTGTCATCAAGGCCATGAAAAACTGTATAAAAAAAACTGGAGTCAACCAGTTAAGTGTCGGAATTTCTCACATTAACAAAAGACAAATTCATAAGACTAAAAAAAAGACGACAATAAAGTCGCATTTTCAATTTTAGAAAATTAATTGCGATTTTCTATCTAGAGACGACGTTAAAGTCGCATATTCAATTTTAGAAAATTAATTGGGATTTTCTATCTAAAAACGACGTTAAAGTCGCATTTTTAATTTAGAAAATTAATTGGGATTTTCTATCTAAGACGACAATAAAGTCACATTTTCAAATTTAGGAAATTAATTGGGGTTTTCTATCTAAGACGACAATAAAGTCGCATTTAAAATTTTAGAAAATTAATTGGGATTTTCTATTTAAGACGATGATAAAGTCACATTTTCAATTTTAGGAAATTAATTGGGGTTTTCTATCTAAGACGACAATAAAGTCGCATTTAAAATTTTAGAGAATTAATTGGGATTTTCTATTTAAGACGACGATAAAGTCGCATTTTCAAATGTTTGGAAAATTAATTGGGATTTTCCATCTAAGACGACAATAAAGTCGCATTTTAGAAAATTAATTGGAATTTTCTATCTAAGACGACATTAAAGTCGTATTTTCAATTTTAGAAAATTAATTGGGATTTTCTATCTAAGACGACAATAAAGTCGCATTTTAGAAAATTAATTGGGATTTTCTACTTAAGACGACATTAAAGTCGCATTTTCAAATCTTAGAAAATTAATTGAGATTTTCTATCTAAGACGACAATAAAGTTGCATCTTAGAAAATTAATAGGGATTTTCTACTTAAGATTCATTCCATGGTGTGGTCTTCCACTTTTACGTGTTTGTCGCACAATTGCGGTTTAGAAATATAATTTTCCGAAAATCGTAGTCAACGACTACCACCATCCACTTCAATAAAATGGTTTGTTGACGAATTATGTTCGTCTTTAATAATCTAACGAATGTTCGTTAATTATTTCAAGTTAGTTTTTTCGAAAATCTGAAAAAACGAGTCGTGATTGAGCTCCCGAATTTTTATCGTATCCCAAAACCGGTAGTAATCAGTTTTCTTGATGGTCAAGTCATTGTTCATTGGATAAAGAATAAGAATATATTCTTTATCCACTAATCACATCCTTTATCCAATAATTAGGGAATAAGAATCATGAAAAGGGGTGAGAATAAGAATCAAATCCCATGTGTAAGCGGCAGGAATCCGGATTTCTTCCGGTGGATTCGAGTTGTGCGCCTGGCACATGATCAAATCCCATGTGTAAGAGGCTCCTGCGTTTAGCGCAGTGATACAGTCAGTTTCGTTTTTCACGTTTTTCGATGCATTTTTACGTATTAGGATGTATTTAGGGAAGAATATTTTCTGAAAATCTGATTTTGCCTCATTAATGAGAAAATCCAAAAAGAATAAGAATATTTGTGTTTCCAAAGAAATTTGATGATGTCATTAGGGTGAGGTCATTAGAGTGATGTCATTAGGGTGATTAAGGGTGGGAAAAATCAAATTTTTTTTGGGTTAAAAATATGATTTTCTACTTCTTTGAAACCCTAATTCATCCACCTCATTTCCCTATAAATACCCTCAATTTATTTACTTCAAGGCAAGTTGAGCTAAAATCAACTTAATTTCACAACTTCTCTCAATACTACTCTCATCTTCTTTACTTCCTTCCTCTAAAAAATCTCATTCAAGAAAAAGAAAGTAAAAGTTAGGAAAGTAATTAGTAAGTAAAGATGTTCATCAAAAGAAAAACACAAAAAAGGGTTTAAGTTAGTAATTAAGTGGATTTAGAAACTCACTTAGAAATTAAGAAAATCACTTAAAAAGGTAAAAAACTTTGCAAAAGGAAGTGCATCATTGAGCTAGCAAGGTAAAGTTGAAGCTCTTATTATTTTCTTGATTATCTTCTTAATCACATACTAACTTTCTCCTTGTTTCTTCTTATCATTTTATTTTATTTTTGGAGTGATTTGGGTATGTGGAAGTCATAATAGGTTCCCAACCTTAATTCACCCCACCTAGGAAACAATGTGTTTATGTGATTTTTCTTAATGAAGTTGTTATTTATCACCAAAAAACATGTTTTCATAAAAAAAATTCAAGAAGAGTTGTGCATAAACATCTCCATAAAAAAAATGTGATGCTGTAATTATAATCAGTTTTAATTTCGTACTTTATTGTATTTTTTCGTCTGTATTATATAAATAGTTTTTAGGATATAATATTTTTCCTATGAAGTTCAGGATGTTTCCGGCAACTGGGCATTGGAATTTCTAATAAAAGGATTTTTTATAAATAATAAAAAATCATACAGCTTTGTTGTGCAAAACTGATTTTGTCCAGTACCACATAAGCTTGTCATGTTAATAAAGTTTAAAATAAAATCATTTAGATAAAACTAAAAACATCTAGTTTAAAGAAAAAATCAGTAGCTTTTCGAAAATATAAAAATCATGTTCATATGAATTTTATACAATTTTCTCTCATTTTTACAAAACCGTTCATGTAAATCACTAAATTCCAGAAAATTGATTCTCTCTTCAGTCAAGAAAATAAATTAAAAAGGGTCTTAAAAGTATCCAGTCTAGTCCTTCAAAGTGTCTAGAATGTTCATACCAAAATTCATTTCAAAATAAGTTCAATAAGTTAGGTTTCAAGGAACAAATTGGATAAAGGTCCTGTTTTGTCCAGTTTGAGCATAAAATTCACCATAATTCAAGTTGTCACTAAAAGCTTGTGAAATTTTGATAAACTATAAAGAACTCAATGACCTATCCATAGATGTATCACATGCTCAATTTAACGCTTTGTACAGAAAGTTATGAATTTTACAAGTCAGTATAAGAACAGAAGTGCAATCCGGAAAATGAAATAAAGTGATTAACTCAAGTTTCATAAAAAATGTTTTATATTCATAAGAAAATGTGAATTAAAAGTCATTAAATTTTAAGTTTCTCTTAAAATGACTCATTTTATCATGTAAATAAAAATCGTCATAAAAAATCAAAATCAAAGAGGTTAATTAATTTCTAATTTTCACAAATTTACTAATAAACATGAATTCCAAAGCCCATTCAAGATGATGAAGATCAAGGAGCATCATGGTGAAGATCAAGATTGAAGATTTGTATAGATCATAGATTTTATACATATTGTTGTAATAATAATTTCTTTGTAAATAGTTATTACATCACTCATTAATGGAAAACATGGAGATGTTTATGCATAATCTTCATAAATAATTCCACAACTCTTTTTTTTAATAAAATGAGCAACCAATGTTACAAATGTTGCATGTTGGACCCAATATATCCTAGTATATGAATCAAGTGACCCAATCTCAATTAAGAGGAAAAATTGCAAATCTAGCTAAGTTAAAAAGTATGATGATCCATCTTACATTTTAAACTTTGTTCTCCATCTTCAAATGGATCAATCATATAATTTCACATAATTACATTGGTAATTATGATCTCTGAATTGATTTTAGGTCGTATCACGTGTCTCGCTTTAAATGGCCAAATTCCAATTAGCCAAACACAAATCTCCAAATTCGATCTGAAATTGATCATTTCTCTCTAAATGACTTAATAATCTTCAATTAAGATTATTTCTTAAAAGCCTTCAAATTAGGAAGCAAACTTTTAATGCCTCTTGAAAATCATAAACGTGATCACTAATTAAGGTGATTATTTCAATCCTCGATTAATCGCTAATTAGAGCGGTTAACTCAAACTTTCTCATTTAATCACTAATTAGAGTGATTATCTAAAACCCTGAATAATCACTAATTAGGGTGATTATATCCAATCATTGGTTAATCGCTAATTAGAGCGATTAACTCAAACTCTTCATTTAATCGCTAATTAAGGTGATTATCTTATACCTTGGTTAATCACTAATTAGGGTGATTAGCATAACCTTTCATCATATTTAATCACTAATTAGAGTGATTATCTTAAACCTTAATGATCGCTAATTTGGACGATTATTTTTCTCATTTAATCACTAATCAGAGTGATTATCTTAAGCCTTGAATAATCACTAATTAGGTTGATTATTTCTTTCCTTCCTTATTAATCACTAATTGAGGTGGTTATCTTAATCCTTCATATTTAATCACTAATTAAGGTGATTATCTTAATCTCATTTCAATCACTAATTGGAGTGATTAACTTATTCCTAATAGATTTGTTTAATTCTAAATGTGAGTTATTCATAATCTATATTCTTTTCTTCCCCAATGGAATTGGCCATTTAGGGTCAGACATAAGATCGAACTACGATAGTTTTGATCCATGAGTGGATTCCAATCCCGCAATGATTGGTACGTAGTGCAATTTCAGTGCTCAAACCTACCATGTACAAACGATATATTGGTCCTAAATAAAAATCGTTGATGTGTATATGTGCAAATTATGTGATTTTCTTTCTTTTAGCCATGATTACTATAAAATGAAAAACAACGCATTTAGTAAGAGCCCGTTCTTTAGAACGGAAGAGGAGATGAGTTCCAGACGTTCGCACCTCTTAACCTAAACCCCGAACCCTATCTCATGGTATGAAAGACCAATTTTCAAAAAGCCTTATCCATAAGAAGTCATCATCGTTTTAAATGATATTTCTTGAAATTGATTTTAAAATAATTTATTCAATAAATATGACCCTATTCAGATATTAATAGGGTGGCGACTTCAAAGTTTTCTAAAACTCATAGTCCAATGAGAGACTTTTCTGGGATTCAGATCGTTAATTAAGACAGTCAAAAATCATGTACCACAATTGGTTGCTCATTTTATTTAAAAAAGAGTTGTGGAATTATTTATGAAAATTATGCATAAATATTTCCATGTTTTTTTCATTAATGAGTGATATAATAACTATTTACAAAGAAATTATTATTACAATAATATGTACAAAATTTATGATCTATACAAATCTTCAATCTTGATCTTCACCATGATGCTCCTTGATCTTCATCCTCTTGAATGGGCTTTGGAATTCATGTTTATTTGTAAACGTGTGAAAAGTAGAGATTAATTAACCTCTTTAATTTGATTTTTATTTACATGATAAAAGTGAATCATTTTAAGAGAAACTTAAAATTTCATGACTTTTAATTACCATTTTCGTTATGAAAAGAACACATTTTTTATGAAACTTGAGTTAATCACTTTATTTCATTTTTAGATTGCACTTTTGTTCTTATACTGACTTGTAAAAATCATAACTTTCTTTAGAAAGCGTAAAATTGAGCATGTGATACATCTATGGATAGGTTACTGAGTTCTTTATATTGTGTCCAAATTTCACGAGCTTTTAGTGAAAACTTGAATTATGGTGAATTATATACTCAAACTGGTCAAACAGGACTTTTATCCAATTTGTTCTTTGAAACCTAATTTATTGAACTTATTTTGAAGTGGTTTTGGTATGAACATTTTAGACACTTTGAAGAACTAGGAAGAAAATTTTCAGTTGAATTGGACACTTTTAAGACCCTTTTTTTATGTATTTTCTTAACTGAAGAGAAAATCAATTTTCTGTAATTTAGTGATTTACATGAACGGTTTTGTAAAAATGAGATAAAATTGTATAAAATTCATATGAACATGATTTTTATGTTTTTGGTAAGCTACTGATGTATTCTTTAAAGTTGATGTTTTTAGTTTTGTCTAAATAATTTTATTTTAAATTCAATTGACAGAACAAGCTTATGTGGTACTCGACAAAATCAGTTTTGCACAACAAAGTAGTATGATTTTTAATTATCTGTACAAAATTCATTTTTTCGAAATTACAAAGCCCAGTTGCTGAAAACATCTTGCACTTCATAGGAAAAATATTACATCCTATCAACTATTTAGTTACTGCAGACGAAAAATGAAATAAATTATGAAATTAAAACTGATTATAATTACAGCATCACATTTTTTTATGGAGATGTTTATGCACAACTGTACTTGAATTTTTTTATGAAAACATATTTTTGGTGATGAATAACAACTTGATTAAGAAAAATCACATAAACACATTGTTTACTAAGAGTCTCCCCCATTAGAGTTGACTATTCTAGGTTGGGAACCTATTAGGACTTCCACATACCCAAATCACTCCAAAATCTAAAAAAATGATACGAAGAAACAAAGAGGAAGTTAGTATGTGATTAAGAAGATAATTAAGAAAAAATAACAAGAACTTCAACTTTACCTTGCTAGGTCAATGATGCACTTCCTTTTGCAAAGTTTTCTACCTTTATTGTGATTTTCTTAATTTCTAAGTGAGTATCTAAATCCACTTAATTACTAACTTAAACCTTTTTTTTGTGTGTTTGTTTTGATGAACTTCTTTACTTACCAATTACTTTCCTAACTTTTACTTAGTTTTTCTTAAATGAGATTTTTTAGAGGAAGTAGAGAAGATGTGCGTAGTATTGAGAGATGTTGTGAAATTAAGTTGTTTGAAACTCAAGTTGTTTTGAAGTAAAAAATGGAGGGTATTTATAGGAAAATGAGGTGGATGAATTAGGGTTTCAAAGAAGTAGAAAATCAGATTTTTAACCCAAAAAAAATCTGATTTTTCCCATTCTTAATCACCCTAATGACATCGCTCTAATGACCTCACCCTAATGACATCATCACATTTCTTTGGAAACACAAATATTCTTATTCTTTTTCGATTTTCTCATCTATGAGGCAAAATCATATTTTAAGAAAATATTCTTCCCTAAATACATCTTAATACGTAAAAATGCATCGAAAAACGTGAAAAACGAAACTGACTGGATCACTGCGCCAATCGCAGGAGCCTGTGCTAGGCACAGCTCCGTGCGCTAAGCGCAGGGCCCTGCGTCTGGTGCAGGATGCTCTTGTGCGCTAGGCGCATAATCATGCGCTAGACGCATGATCGTGTGCCTGGCGCACAACTCGAATCCACCGGCAAAAATCCGGATTCTTGCCTCTTACACATGGGATTTGATTCTTATTCTCACTCCTTTTCATGATTCTTATTCCTTAACTAATGGATAAAAGATGTGATTAGTGGATAAAGAATATATTCTTATTCTTTATTCAATGAACAATGACTTGACCATTAAGAAAACTGATTACTACCAGTTTTGGGATACGATTAAAAACCCGACGCCTAATTGCGACTCGTTTATTTCGTTTTTCAAAAGACTAACTTATGACAATTAACGAAATCTCGTCAAATTAGTAAAGAAGAGCATGATTATACTACAAATCATTTTATTAAACCGGTGATTGTAGTTATTGACTACGACTTACGGAAAATTACATTTCTAAGCCGAAACTGCTTGACTAACACGCGAAAAAACGAAAAACCATACGACGAAATGAACCTCGCACTCCGGGGCGAAACATGCATTTGACAGGGCACGCACTCCACGATGCATGACAGTTTTTATTATTTTATTTCTTTTTCAATAAACGTTATTCCGACATTTTATATATAACAAGGGTAGATGATTCTAGCATCAAGCAATTTCATTACCTTTTTCTTGACCACTTCATGCATATTGGGGTTCAAACGACGTTGACCTTGTATACTAGGAGGATGATCATCCTCCAGGTGAATTTTATGCATGCAAAAGTCGGGGCTTATACCCTTCAAATCATCAATACTATATCCAATGGCATTTTTGTGTTTTCTCAATACAGACAGAACTTGATACATTTGACCATCATTCAGTGAAGCACTAACAATCATAGGATAATTTTCAGATTCATCAAGAAAAGCATATCTAAGAGAAGGGGGAAGGGGTTTGAGCTCAGGTTTCTTTACCTCCACCGGTTGAGTATCATGTACTAGCCGTTCCTTCTCGTGACTGGTAATACTGTCAAGCTTTTCACCTGTAAGAGTTGCTTCCAAGTCATCCACTCCAGCACTCAAGGAACTACCATCACCTGTAGAAGAGTCAAAACAAAGCAAAGCCTCCAAAGGGTCCCTTAGAAGGGATTGAGGCATATCATCATTAACCGTCACATCAATGACATCAATTCAATAACAGACTTCCTCTAGCATGGGACTTTTCAGAGCATTAGTCAAATTAAAAGTCACCTTATCATCTCCCACAGTCAAAGTTAATTTTCCATTTTTAACATCTATAACAGCTTCAGTAGTATGAAGGAATGGTCTCCCTAAAATAATTGGGATCTAAGTATCCTCTTCCATGTTAAGCACAACAAAATCCGCAGGAATAAAAAATTTACCTACTCTCAAAGGGACGTCCTCTAAGATACCTAGGGGGTATTTATTAGAACGGTCAGCCATTTGAAGAGTAATATTGGTGCATTTTAAATCGCCCATGTCAAGCTGTTTGCAAATAGTAAGAGGCATGACACTAACACTAGCACCCAAATCACATAAAGCTTTATCAATAAAAATGGTGCCAATGTTACAAGGGATAGAGAAACTCCCCAAGTCTTTCAATTTAGGTGGGGATTGATTTTGCAAAAGAGCACTGCATTCTTCAGTGAAAGCTACAGTCTCAACTTCATTAAAGGCTCTCTTCCTAGTCAGAATTTCCTTTAAAAATTTAGCATATGCAGGAACTTGAGTAATAAATTCAGTAAAAGATACAGTTACCTGAAGATTCTTCACTACCTCCAAAAACTTACTGACATTAAAGGCTCTCTTCCTAGTCAGAATTTCCTAAATACATCTTAATACGTAAAAATGCATCGAAAAATGTGAAAAACGAAACTGACTGGATCACTGCGCCAAACGCAGGAGCCTGCGCTAGGCACAACTCCGTGCGCTAAGTGCAGGGCCCTGCGTCTGGCGCAGGATGCTGTTGTGAGCTAGGCGCACAATCATGCGTCTAGCGTATGATCGTGTTCCTGGCGTACAACTCGAATCCACCAGAAAAAATCCGGATTCTTGCCTCTTACACATGGGATTTGATTCTTATTCTCACTCCTTTTCATGATTCTTATTTCCTAACTAATGGATACAAGATGTGATTAGTGGATAATGAATATATTCTTATTCTTTATTCAATGAACAATGACTTGACCACCAAGAAAATTGATTACTACCGGTTTTGGGATACGATTAAAATCCCGACGCCTAATTGCGACTCGTTTTTTTTCGTTTTTCAAATGACTAACTTATGACAATTAACGAAATCTCGTCAAATTAGTAACGACGAGCATGATTATACTACAAATCATTTTATTAAACCGGTGGTTGTAGTTATTGACTACGACTTACGGAAAATTATATTTCTAAGCCGAAACTGCATGACTAACACGCGAAAAAACGAAAAACCATACGACGAAATAAACCTCGCGCTCCAGGGCGAAACATGCATTTGACAGGGGGCGCACTCCACGATGCATGACGATTCTCATTATTTTATTTCTTTTTCAAAAAACTTTATTGCGATATTTTATATATAACAAGGGTAGATGATTCCAGCATCAAGCAATTTCATTACCTTTTTCTTGACCACTTCCTGCATATTGGGGTTCAAATGACGTTGACCTTGTATACTTGGAGGATGATCATCCTCCAGGTGAATTTGATGCATGCAAAAGTCAGGGCTTATACCCTTCAAATCATCAATATTATATCCAATGGCCTTTTTGTGTTTTCTCAAAACAGACATATGTTGAGATTTTTTTACCATCATTCAGTGAAGCACTAACAATCACAGGATAATTTTCAGATTCATCAAGAAAAGCATATATAAGATAAGGGGGAAGGGGTTTGAGCTCAGGTTTCTTTACCTCCACCGGTTGAGTATCATGTACTAACCGTTCCTTCTCATGACTGGTAATACTGTCAAGCTCTTCACCTGTAAGAGTTGCTTCCAAGTCATCCACTCCAGCACTCAAGGAACTACCATCACCTGTAGAAGAGTTAAAACAAAGCAAAGCCTCCAAAGGGTCCCTCAGAGGGGATTGAGGCATATCATCATTAACCATCACATCAATGACATCAATTCTATAACAGGCTTCCTCTAGCATGGGACTTTTCAGAGCATTAGTCAAACTAAAAGTCACCTTATCATCTCCCACAGTCAAAGTTAATTTTCCATTCTTAACATCTATAACAACTTCAGCAGTATGAAGGAATGGTCTCCCTAAAATAATTGGGATCTAAGTATCCTCTTCCATGTCAAGCACAACAAAATCCGCAGGAATAAAAAATTTACCTACCCTCAAAGGGACGTCCTCTAAGATACCTATAGGGTATTTAATAGAACGGTCAGCCATTTAAAGAGTAATATTGGTGCATTTTAAATCGCCCAAGTCAAGCTTTTTGCAAATAGTAAGAGGCATGACACTAACACTAGCACCCAAATCACATAAAGCTTTCTATTTAGGTGGGGACTGATTTTGCAAAAGAGCACTGCATTCTTCAGTGAAAGCTACAGTCTCAACTAAATTAAAGGCTCTCTTCCTAGTCAGAATTTCCTTCAAAAATTTAGCATATGCAGGAACTTGAGTAATAAATTCAGTAAAAGGGACAGTTACTAGAAAATTCTTCACTACCTCCAAAAACATACCAAACTGGTGATCAAGCTTAGTGTTCAACAAGCGATTGCGGAACGGTACCTTGATCACAGGAGTGGTAGATGGAACTTTTTTGGCTATTGTCTGCTTCTCTGCATTGATCGCCTCCTCAAGAGCCTTGGAATTTTCAGTGACAACTTCATTCTTTTCTGGCTCAACCTGATCATCTTTTGGCATCTCTGGACCATCATAATACGTTCCACTCCTAAGGGTGATGGCATTGGCAGTATATCTCGGTTGCATTGGTTGTGAAGGTAATGAGCTAGTTGAGTCTCCAACATCTTGTTATGTGCACCCAAATTTTCCAGCTGAGCTTTTGTATCTGCTTGAAAAGCATTGAAACCTTTCTGCATCTGAAACATCTTGTTTTTCAACTCTGTCATGGCCGGATCAGCACTAGGAACAGGTTGTGGAGCTGGATTTCTCTAGAAGCCGGCAGGAGCTTGTTGTTGAGGTTGATACTGTTGAACTTGGTTTTGAGGCACATATGGTTGTTGAGGTTGATTATTCAACACATTATTGCTCCTATATGAGAGGTTTGGATGATTTCTCAACCCTGGGTTATAAGTGTTGGAATAGGGATTGAACTGACCCCTAGGTTGTGACTGAAAAGCATTAACTGCATCACAGTTGCCCCCTACATTTAGAGATAGGAGAGTAGGGCACTCTTGAGAGTTGTGCCCAGGTGTCCCACAAGCATCACAAATGAGAGCATTACAACTAGAAGCACTAGCCATCGCGTTAACACTCATGTGGGAGGAGGAATCATTACCTAGCTTCAAGGAATCGATCTTCTGGTTTAGAGCAGCTAGTTGCCATGACAGTAAAGAATAGGTCTCAACATCATGTTTGCCTCCTTTTTTCATAGAAGAACGAATAGTAGACGCTTGATTAGAAGCGAGATTCTCCAGAAGTTCATACCCTTCTTCTATAGCCTTATCCATGAAGAACCCACCGGAGGCTCCATCAATTACCCGACTTGTATCTGCATCAACTCTAGTGTAGAAAATATGACACAAATACCACTGGTCTAAACCATGATGAGGACCTGTCGCTGCAGATCCTTGAATCTTTCCCAAGCTTCATACAATGACTCGCCAGGATCTTGGGTGAAAGTCATTATTGCATGATGCATATCTGCAGTCTTTTACTAAGGATACCACTTGATGAGAAACATCTTTGATAGTTCTTCCCAAGTAGTGATGGTGGAAGGCAGCTTATTATACCAAAACAGAGCATTGACTCGCAGAGAAAAGCCAAACAAGATCAGTTTCATCTCATCAGCAGTAACACCAGCTTGTTTCTGAGTAGCACAACATTGTAATAACCGATGCAGGTGCTGATTTGGGTCTTCAGATGGTAACCCAGCAAACTGATTATTCTGAACCATATTCAGAACATGAGACTTGATTTTAAAATTCGTAACAGCGATATTAGGCATCCGTACCCCAGTGGGTACATTATCAGGAGATGGTTGTGCATAATTCCTTAAGGTTCGTGTAACATTCTCACCCATTTTAAGAGAAATAGGTGTGATGGGGAATTCTTGTTGTGGTGAGGATGGTGGAGAAGGTGTCTTTTGGGAAGGTGTCCCTGCAGACAACTTTGCTTGCTTAGTTTTCTTTCTAAGCCTACGAGCGTTCTTTTCAATCTCCGGATCAAATGGAATGAGATTTGGGGATTTTAATTTCCTGCTCATACACCAAAAACACTAAAACAAACGTGAGATGCTCCAAAGAACAAGTGTTCTTCAGAGTAACTTAGTGTAATACTGTAATTCAGAAAAAATAAAGATAAACCGTCTCCCCGGCAACGGAGCCAAAATTTGACAGGCAAAAGGCGTATCACCTAATCAAAAATAACCTAAGGTTAACTCACTAGTAGTCATGGAAGTTAGGATCGAATCCACAGGGAGATAGCTATACTATTATATCTGAACTCTAATATTATACTAACTAAATCAGATGAAAATGGTTTGGTTTACTAAACTAAGCAAATAACATAATTAAATATGAGGGTATGAATCAATTAATAAAGAACTAGGATTATGGATCACTATACATACAATTCGGGAAATCAGGGACGAATAACAACTACCTAATAAGTCAATTTATCTAGGGCACATGTAATTTCTCTCGAATATTACCTCCCTCAAAGATCACCTAGCCGCTCTCTCATGGTCAAGGATCACTCTGCCTAATGATTGAAAGCCTATACGGTATCTCTCCTCTCGAAGCAGATTCAGTGTTGCGATAGTAGAAATACAAATCAGGCCTAATTTATAAATCTAGCATGAACGATTCAACCACAGGAAACAATTAAAATAGAAGGCAATTAGACTAATCTATCAATCCCTCATTGCATACATAGATCCCCACAACCCTAGAAATAAGACTAATCGCTCATGTTTATGACAACAATTACAAAATTAATATAAAAATTCATACTTGGAATAATTGCAAATAACTAAGAGATGAATCCAATCAATAATAGAGAAAGCAATAAAGAAGATTACCAAATTGAAGAACTATATTGAACATGTGATACACCTATGGATAGGTCAGTTAGTTCTTTATATTGTGTCCAGATTTCACGAGCTTTTAGTGACAACTTGAATTACGGTGAATTTTATACTCAAACTGGTCAAACAGGACTTTTATCAAATTTGTTCTTTGAAACCTAACTTATTGAACTTATTTTGAAGTGAATTTTGGTATGAATATTTTAGACACTTTGAAGAACTAGGCTGAAAATTTTCAGTTGAATTGGACACTCTTAAGACCCTTTTTTATGTATTTTCTTAACTGAAGAGAAAATCAACTTTCTGGAATTTAGTGATTTACATGAACGGTTTTGTAAAAATGAGAGAAAATTGTATAAAATTCATATGAACATGATTTGATGTATTCTTTAAAGTTGATGTTTTTAGTTTTGTCTAAATGATTTTATTTTAAATTCTATTGACATAACAAGCTTATGTGGTACTGGACAAAATCAGTTTTGCACAACAAAGTTGTATGATATTTAATTATCTGTACAAAATTTATTTTTTAGAAATTACAAAGCCCAGTTGCTGAAAACATCTTGCACTTCATAGGAAAAATATTACATCCTATCAACTATTTAGTTAATGCAGACGAAAAATGAAATAAATTACGAAATTAAAACTGATTATAATTACAGCATCACATTTTTTTATGGAGATGTTTATGCACAACTTTACTTGAATTTTTTTATGAAAACATATTTTTGGTGATGAACAACAACTTGATTAAGAAAAATCACATAAACACATTGATTCCTAAGAGTCTCCCCATTAGAGTTGACTATTCTATGTGGGTGATTTAAGGTTGGGAACCTATTAGGACTTCCACATACCCAAATCACTCCAAAATTTTAAAAAATGATAAGAAGAAACAAAGAGGAAGTTAGTATTTGATTAAGAAGATAATCAAGAAAAAATAACAAGAACTTCAACTTTACCTTGCTAGCTCAATGATGCACTTCCTTTTGCAAAGTTTTCTACCTTTTTAGTGATTTTCTTAATTTCTAAGCGAGTTTCTAAATCCACTTAATTACTAACTTAAACCTTTTTTTTGTGTGTTTCTTTTGATAAACTTCTTTACTTACTAATTACTTTCCTAACTTTTACTTTCTTTTTCTTGAATAAGATTTTTTTGAGGAAGGAAGTAGAGAAGATGTGAGTAGTATTGAGAGAAGTTGTGAAATTAAGTTGTTTGAAGCTCAAGTTGTTTTGAAGTAAAAAAAATGGAGGGTATTTATAGGGAAATGAGGTGGATGAATTAGGGTTTCAAAGAAGTAGAAAATTAGATTTTTAACCCAAAAAAAATAATATGATTTTTCCCATCCTTAATCACCCTTATGACATCACTCTAATGACCTCACCCTAATGAGATCATCACATTTCTTTAGAAACACAAATATTCTTATTCTTTTTCGATTTTCTCATCAATGAGGTAAAATTAGATTTTCAGAAAATATTCTTCCCTAAAAACATCTTAATACGTAAAAATGCATCGAAAAACGTGAAAAACGAAACTGACTGGATCACTGCGCCAAACGCAGGAGCCTGCGCTAGGCACAGCTCCGTGCGCTAAGCGCAGGGCCCTGCGTCTGGCGCAGGATGCTGTTGTGTGCTAGGTTCACAATCATGCGTCTAGCGAATGATCGTGTGCCTGGTGCACAACTCGAATCCACCGGAAAAAATCCGGATTCTTGCCTCTTACACATGGGATTTGATTCTTATTCTCACTCCTTTTCATGATTCTTATTCCCTAACTAATGGATAAAAGATGTGATTAGTGGATAAAGAATATATTCTTATTCTTTATTCAATGAACAATGACGTGACCATCAAGAAAACTGACTACTACCGGTTTTGGTATACGATTAAAATCCTGGCGCCTAATTGCGACTCGTTTTTTTCGTTTTTCGAAAGACTAACTTATGACAATTAATGAAATCTCATCAAATTAGTAAAGACGAGCATTATTATACTACGAATCATTTTATTAAACCGGTGGTTGTAGTTATTGACTACGACTTACGGAAAATTACATTTCAAAGCCGAAACTGCATGACAAACACGCGAAAAAACGAAAAACCATACGACGAAATGAACCTCGTGCTCCGGGGCTAAACATGCATTAGACAGGGCGCGCACTCCACGATGCATGACGGTTCTCATTATTTTATTTCTTTTTCAAAAAACTTTATTGCGACATTTTATATATAACAAGGGTAGATGATTCCAGCATCAAGCAATTTCATTACCTTTTTCTTGACCGCTTCCTGCATATTGGGATTCAAACGACGTTGACCTTGTATACTAGGATGATGATCATCCTCCAGGTGAATTTGATGTGCAAAAGTCAGGGCTTATACCCTTCAAATCATCAATACTATATCCAATGGCCACTAGTGGAAAAACAAGGAAGGGCTGCGGTCAAAACAGCCCTAAGGGCTGCGTTTTTGGCCAGCAGCCCTTTCCATAGCAGCCCTTCAATAAATAAGAAGGGCTGCGCTTCAGGCCAAAAACGCAGCCCTTCTAAGCTGGAAGGGCTGCGTTTTTGGCCTGAACCGCAGCCCTTCTCTAAATGAAGGGCTGCAGTTTTAAGCCTAAACCGCAGCCCTATATAAGTGAAGGGTTGCGGTTTAGGCTTAAAACCGCAGCCTTTCACATTCAAATTTTTTTTTTAAAAAAAATAAATTGCACCCCCCCACCTCCTGCCCACCCCCCCCCCCCAAGACACCCCACCCCCGCCCACCCCAAAGACCCCCGCCCCAGCCACCCCACCCCCGCCCACCCCAACACCCCCCCACCCCCGCCCACCCCCGCCAACCCCAAAGACACCCCCACCCCCGCCCACCCCACCCCCACCCCCGCCCCCCCCCCCCAAGACACCCCCCCCTTGCCCACCCCAAAGCACCCCACCCCCCGCCCACCCCAAAGACACCCCCCACCCCCGCCCACCCCAAAGCCCCCCCACCCCCCCCGCCCACCCCAAAGACTCCCCACCCCCCGCCCCCCAAGACACACCCCCCCGCCCACCCCCCGCACTCCCACCCCCACCCCACCCCCACCCACACCCGCCCACCACCTACACTCCCCCCGCCCTACCCCTGCCCCCCGCCCCCACCCCCACCCAACCCCTTCACTCCCCGCACCCCCACCCCACCCCACCCTCTCGCCACCTCCTCCACCCATTGCCGCCACCACCCCAAAGACCCAACCCGCCCCCATAGCCCGGCTGTGACCACCATGGCGGCCCCCCCCCACCCCACCCCCACCCAAAACCTCCCTTCGACACAAAAAAAAATCGATCAAATTGCAATAATAATATATGAAAAGTTTTTGAACATAATATAATAATTAACTTTAAATATGTATATATTTAATAATGTAAAAAGTGTACATAGAATTGATACAAACTAGTAGATGTATCATAAGCAATCATCGCAAATGTGGGATGCCAACTTATCCCGAACTTCATGTAATTCGTCTGTGGTGAAGGCCCTCAAACGTGGTGTGTTATTCATATAAACCTTGCAAAACAACCAAGGAATAAACACATAATATAAGAATTCAATCATTTACCGTAGTTAGTAGTTCTAAAAATGACATATACCTTCTCGAAATTCAATCAAAAACAAATGCAAGCCTAAAACTCTACACACTAGTTATATTATACCTTATATTATCATATTGAAAAAGAAAATGGAGTTAAATGAAGCGATAAGTACGAATTGGATGCGAAAAGGTAAAAATAGGCCTAAAATGCCCTTTTCGTTCCCAAAATTCAACCTACAATAATTGCAAACCTAAAAATCTACACAATAGTTACATTATGCCTCATATTATCATGTTCAAAATGAATTTGGGGTTAAATGACTCGATAAATACGATTTGGAAGCGTAAAAGGCAAAAATAGGCCTAAAAATGACATTTTCGTTCCCAAAATTCAACCTACAACAATTGCAAACCTAAAAATCTACACAATAGTTACATTATACCTCATATAATCATGTTCAAAAAGAATTTGGGGTTAAATGACTCGATAAGTACGATTTGGAAGCGAAAAGGCAAAATTAGGCCTAAAATGACCTTTTCGTTCCCGAAATGCAACCAACAACAAATGCAAGCCTAAAACTCTACACAATAGTTACATTATACCTCATATAATCATGTTCAAAAATAATTTGGGGTTAAATGACTCGATAAGTACGATTTGGAAGCGAAAAGGCTAAAATAGGCCTAAAATGCCCTTTTCGTTCCCAATATTTAACCTACAACAATTGCAAACCTAAAACTCTACACAATAGTTACATTATACCTCATATAATCATGTTCACAAAGAATTTGGGGTTAAATGACTCGATAAGTACGATTCGGAAGCGAAAAGGCTAAATTAGGCCTAAAATGACCCGAGAATCAGGTCACATGGCAATGGAATGCCCATCAGCTGGTAGCGGCGGAGATAGTGAGAAGTGTTACAAATGTGGAGAGCATTCCATTGCCATGTGACCTCACTCTCCACATTTGTAACACAATCCCACCACCCCCGCCACTACTGCCCCCTACTGCACTCCCTCATTGCCATGTAGGCGTAAAATGACCTTTGATTTTCGTTTCCGAAATTCAACCAAGAACAGATGGAAGCCTAAAAATCTACTCAATAGTTACATTATACCTAAGCCTTCCCCCATCCCCCCGCCAACCCCCACCCCCGATAAGTACGATTTGGAAGCGAAAAGGCAAAACTAGGCCTAACATGACCTTTTCGTTCCCGAAATGCAACCAACAACAAATGCTAGCCTAAAACTCTACACAATAGTTACATTATACCTCATATAATCATGTTCACAAATAATTTGGGGTTAAATGACTCGATAAGTACGAGTCGGAAGCGAAAAGGCTAAATTAGGCCTAAAATGACCCGAGAATCAGGTCACATGGCAATGGAATGCCCATCAGCTGGTAGCGGCGGAGATAGTGAGAAGTGTTACAAATGTGGAGAGAATTCCATTGCCATGTGACCTCACTCTCCACATTTGTAACACAATCCCACCACCCCCGCCACTACTGCACCCCACTGCACTCCCTCATTGCCATGTAGGCGTAAAATGACCTTTGATTTTCGTTTCCGAAGCCTAAAAATCTACATAGTTACATTATAAAACAAAAAAGAAAACGAAAGATAGTAGTGATACCAAACATGGAGTTAAATGACTCGAGAAACATGAATTGGAGGCGAAAAGGCAAAAATAGGGCTAAAATCACATTTATGTTCCCGATATACAACCAACAACAAATGCAAGCCTAAGAATCTACATAATAGTTACATTATACCTCATATTATCATGTTCAAAATGAAATTGGGGATAAATGAAGCGATAATACGAATTGGACGTGAAAAGGCAAAAATAGGGCTAAAATGCCCTTTTCGTTCCCAAAATTCAACCTACAACAATTGCAAACCTAAAAATCTACACAATAGTTACATTATGCCTCATATTATCATGTTCAAAATGCATTTGGGGTTAAATGACTCGATAAGTACGATTTGGAAGCGAAAATGCAAAATTGGAGAAATTACACAGACCTGAGTTTATGTCTCATGATTTATTGACCTTCCGCCGTTTCTTAGGATCCTCAAGTACATGTATCCCTTCCGTGTGATCTACACGCATATAGTTCTCCGACATATTCACATCATCTTCCACACTATCACTAGTGGGAAAAAAAAGGAAGGGCTGCGCAAGAAGGGCTGCGTTTTATTAAAAACGCAGCCCTTCTTGTAAGAAGGGCTGCGGTTTCCAAGGAAACCGCAGCCCTTTTTGTGAAGGGCTGCGGTTAGACTTAAAACCGCAGCCCTTCATGCAGTATGAAGGGCTGCGGTTTTAAGGCTAACCGCGACCCTTTATGTGAAGGGCGGTTAGCCTAGAAACCGCAGCCCTTCATACACGAAGGGCTGCGTTTTCTAGGATAAGCGCGAGCCCTTCCTATCCCGCCCATTTCAACTGCGGTTTTGCGCGCAACACACGGTAGCACTCACTCACTAATTTCCCTCGCACACTCAGCTCACCCCTCTCCCTCACACTCACTCGCACACTCACTCCTCTCCCTCACACTAACTCGCACTGCCCTAACGGCCATCACCGGAGCACCGACACATCGCCGGAGCGCCGTCCCATTATCGGTGCACACTTCTTCTTCTCTTCTCTCAGCGTTGCCTGAGCTCCTTCTTCTTCTCTTCTCTCAGCGCGCCTTGACGCCACCACCAACACCACTACTGCATTGTCGGTAATACCCCTCTCACTCTCTCTCCTCTTTGTTTTATTTAATTTCTCTTCTATTTTGTGTTGTAAAATGTGATTGTAGGGGGTGGGGGAGGGCTTGTGCGAGGGTGGGTAGGTGGTGGGGGTGCTTGGGCATGGGGTGGGGAGAGGGCGGGGGATCTTTGGAAAGGGGGTGGAGGATGGCCGGGGAAGGTGGGCATGGGGTGGGGGAGGGTGGGCATGGGGTGGGGGAGGGCTGGGGAGGCTGGGCATGGGGTGGGGGAGGGCGGGGGGATCTTGGAAAGGGGGGGTGGGGAGGGGAGGGGAGGCCGGGCATGGGGTATATTTTAGGCTTATTTTAGCCTTTTCGCTTCCGAATCGTACTTACCGAGTCATTTAACCCCAAATTCTTTTGAACATGATTATATGAGGTATAATGTAACTATTGTGTAGATTTTTAGGTTTGCAATTGTTGTAGGTTGAATTTTGGGAACGAAAAGGGCATTTTAGGCCTATTTTAGCCTTTTCGCTTCCAAATCGTACTTATCGAGTCATTTAACCCCAAATTCTTTTGGAACATGATTATATGAGATATAATGTAACTATTGTGTAGATTTTTAGGTTTGCAATTGTTGTAGGTTGAATTTTGGGAACGAAAAGGGCATTTTAGGCCTATTTTAGCCTTTTCGCTTCCAAATCGTACTTATCGAGTCATTGAACCCCAAATTATTTTTGAACATGATTATATGAGATATAATGTAACTATTGTGTAGATTTTTAGGCTTGCATTTGTTCTTGGTTGCATTTCGGGAACGAAAAGGTCATTTTAGGCCAAATTTTGCCTTTTCGCGTCCAATTCGTACTTATCGAGTCATTTAACCCCAAATTCTTTTTGAACATGATTATATGAGATATAATGTAACTATTGTGTAGATTTTTAGGTTTGCAATTGTTGAAGGTTGAATTTTGGGAACGAAAAGGGCATTTTAGGCCTATTTTAGCCTTTTCGCTTCCAAATCGTACTTATCGAGTCATTTAACCCCAAATTATTTTTGAACATGATTATATGAGATATAATGTAACTATTGTGTAGATTTTTAGGCTTGCATTTGTTCTTGGTTGCATTTCGGGAACGAAAAGGTCATTTTAGGCCAAATTTTGCCTTTTCGCGTCCAATTCGTACTTATCGAGTCATTTAACCCCAAATTCTTTTTGAACATGATTATATGAGGTATAATGTAACTATTGTGTAGATTTTTAGGTTTGCAATTGTTGTAGGTTAAATTTTGGGAACGAAAAGGGCATTTTAGGCCTATTTTAGCCTTTTCGCTTCCAAATCCTCCCATCCCCCCCACCGCACCCCCTCCCCTCCCCCCACTGCACACCCCCTCCCCCCCCCCCCCACCGCACAGCCCCCTCCCCTCCCCCCCGCTGCCCCCCCTCCCCCCACCCCTGCCACCCCCTCCTCCCCTCTTGCCACGGACCCCCCCCTGCCCTCCCCCCCCACTGCCACGCCCCCTCCCCCCCCTTCGCCCCCCCTCCCCCCGCCACAACCCCTCCCCCGCACCGCACAGCCCCCCCCCCCCCCCCCACCTGCACACCCCTCCCCTCCCCCACCGCACACGGCTCCCTCACCTCCCCCCTGCTTGCCCCTCCCCTCCCCCCCCCGCACCCCCCCCCTCCCCCCCTCGCCCCTCCTCCCCCCCCCAAAGACCCTCCCCCTCCCCTGACCGCACCCCCCCCCCCCCCCACCTGCACGCCCTCCCCCCCTCCCCCCCCTCCCCCCTGCCCCCCCCCCCCACCCCACCTCCCCCACCCCACCCCCCATCCCCCCACCGCACACCCCTCCCTCCCCCACCGCACGCCCCCTCCTCCCCCCCCCTGCCCCCCCCCTACCCCCACCCCCACAGTCCCCTCCCTCCCCCCCCGCACGGCCCCCCCCCTCCCCCCCCTCCTCCCCTGCCCCTCCCCCCCTCCCCCTCCCGCACCTGCCGCCCCTGCACACGTAACCCCCCTCCCCACACCCCACCCCCTTAGTGGCAATGTTAATTTTAATTTTTTGTTATATTAATGCATTATTTTTACAATTTCAGGGAGATGGCGGATGTGCATACGGATAACACCACAAGTGGTGCTGAACACACTACCGAGGATGAGTCTTTCGATGCGAGAAAGGAACGGGGTAAATTGTCTCGATTTCGCCGTGAAGAGATAAATGCACAAATGCCTAGGAAGTCATTGGCGACGAAAAAGAGAAAAGGAAGGGGACCTACAAAGTCACTAGGGAAACACACAAATATGACTTTGGAGTACGATAACATGGGTCAACCTTGTGGAAAGTGGCGTCAAAAGTATGGCATGCAAGTTGGCATTTGCATGCATAAACTCTCCATTTTGCACTCATGGAAAGAGGTGCCCGAGGGATTGAAGCGGTGTCTATGGGAAGATACCATGGTAAGCTTCAAGTACAATAACGTTTAGTTTCTTAATTATTTAGTTAAATATATGTGTAATATTACTTATAGCATATAAATTACAACATTTGCGAAAACTAATTTGTGAACTGCGTTTTGTGTAGAATCAATTCAATATCGAAGATGATGAAGCCAAGAAGAATGTATTTCTATCCGCGGTTGCCCGAGATTCGAGAGATTTCAAGGCTAAGTTAGTGTCCGGGTGGATCACTAAGCGGAGGAAAGTAGTAGGTACAAAGAAGAAGAACATCTACGGCGGAGAAACACAAGCCGATCCCGAGGCTTCACCGAAACATCATCTCGCACCATCCAAATTACCATTTCAAATATGGAAAACTATCAAACCTCGAAGAGTGGGAAGCATTTGTTGCCAAGAAAACAACCCCACAAGCTATTGTAAGAATATTTTATTAAGATTTAATAAACTTTGATCCAGTATTATTGTATAGCACCGTACGTAGCTAACCTTTGTTTATAATTGTGTGTTTTAGGCAAGTCGTGAGAAAAGTAGCTCGAGTGCAAAAGCTAGGAAGTATTATCATCATTTGGGTGCTCATTCGTACAATGAGGCGAGAGAGAAGTGGATGTTCAGTCATTACCCCACAATAGGGTCGACAACGGCAACGGGGAGTGGCTCAATGACGACAGTTGCACAGCCTCGGCAACCAGATAGAGTCCTGGATTGGTGGTGTTCGATGCATGGGGTTGATGCAAAGGGAAAAAGAGTCTTGCCTGACCCCGGAACACAACAGATAGCCAACGCCATTGTAAGTACAGATTATATGGTTATATAAGGTATATATAATATAACTTTTGCGCTCACAAGCATTTCTCTCTTATACTTATGTAGATTGGCTTGAAGGAAAAAGAGGCAACTGGTGAGTTCACTCCTAAAGGACACATTGATGCATTGCACGAAACTTTAGGACCGGACCACAGTGGACGCGTGAGGGGCGTAGGAGGTGTCCGCCTCGATTTGAGAAAGGTATATGGTGATCAATACACTACAGCGACAAAATCAAGTGTAAGTAGTGTGAATTCGGCAACGTCAGTAGATGTGGAGGCTGTGAAAGCTGCAATTCGGGAGGAGCTAAGGGAGGAGATGACCCATAACTTCAACGCCATTTTGGAGCAAATGGGTTTACCGACTTTCGCTGCATTCAAGAAGGGTAGTGATACTACACCTAGCCAGCCTGATCCACCTGTAGGACCCGAGTTGAAGGTAATCACTTAATCCCTTTGCTTTGTTAAACAACTATTGTTACGTTATTCTTAAATGCATGAAATTCTTACTATATATATGTTGTTTCATAGACTAACTATAAATAGAGTTTTTTTTTACAGGAAGAGACACCATGTGAACTATTAGCTGGAGGAGATGGTTATGATAGTTTCATCCTCGTAGCTCATGGCCATGCACAACCCCCTAGTGACCGAGTACGATTGCATAACAAGTTAGTGGATCATAATCACTATGTGGTCACCCTCAATGAAATTGTGTCAGGTTTCGAAGAATTACCTCTTCCGCTGCCGAAGCCAGAAGTTGGTCTACAGTTACTAAATGATGCCCTTGGCGATTATGTTCGTGGCCGCGTGCATTGGTGCGGTTTTCAGATGAGGTACAATGATTAACATTCATATATATATATGCGTGTTTTCTTTTATAGTTCCTATGATAGTCAGTAATATCTTTACTTTTAACTAAATACTAGGTTTGGGGGAAGGCCGACTCACATGCCAGGAAGGGAAAGAAGGCATGTTCACCTTATAAGAAAGCAAGTTTACGTGATGAAGGTGAACGAAATGTGGTGACGGGAAATGTTTCTAAGATAAAAAATCCACTTATTATCGATCCAGAGGTGGTGCGGAGCCTTACTACGCCATGCTTTTGGTTACATGAGTGCGCTAGCGATTTACCCGATGAAAGCGCAATTGAGGTTGCTTTGGGGGAGCAACAATTCCACTACCTTGAGAACTCATCGACATTCATTTCAAAGGTTGATATTAAAGAATTCTTATGTGGGGTAGAGTTGAATGTTTCCATGATACAAACATTCATGAGGTAATACATAAGTATATAAATTAAATATACATATACATATATATGCCTTAAGTAGTTTTCAAATCCATAATAAGTAATTGTTGGTTTACTTTTAATATAATCAATATAATTTCTCGAGGTTATTATACAATGAATTGCTTGCAACATCTAGTGCAATGTTTGGTTGGTTATGTCCAAACATAATACGAGATGACAATTGCTTACAAAACAAAGTCGAAGTGAAAGAGTATCTCGACATGAGTTTCAAAGCATCATCTCGTTTTGGATATCATCAGATCATTCTTGCTCCTTATATTGAAAAGTATGCTTGTTAAACTCGCTTTACTTTTATTATTCGATACTTAAATTGACCTATTAATTGTTCTACGATTAATAATAACTATATTTTCTTGTTGTAGGGCTCATTGGACACTGCTTGGGATATGTTTGTCACGTAACGAAGTCTACCACTTTGATTCTTTGCGTCGACAACCACCACGGACCTTACTAATCAAATCATTGTTAAATAGGTAGCCTAATCGAAACTCAATATATGCGCACTTATTAATATTACACATTATTCATCATCTTTAAATATATAAACAGTTAGTATATCTAATCTTATAATAATGTTGTTGATGTAGTGTGATGAAGCATATTAGTGCAACAGGACTTCGAGCACCAAAAGCTCCTGTTTGGATATCAGTCGAGGTAACATGACTAATTTATTTGTCCTTATATAGAAACACTTTTAGCCACATACTACACATCTAATTAACATGAATGTCATTGGATGCATCCTTTGGTGAACATTTAGTGTCCGCAACAAGAAGATGGACTTGCATGTGGCTATTACGTGCTGAGGTACATGTTCGATATCGTCAACCAGTGCACTAACGCCGATGATCTTCAAAAGGTATGTAACTTATTAGTATATGTTAGTTTAGATTAGATCGATTGGTAATAGGTATTAATTGGTTTAGAAACCAAAGTAGCACATGCATATATTTGGGAACGAAAATGTCATTTCTAGGCCTATTTTTGCCTTTTACGCTTCCAAATCGTATTTATCGAGTCATTTAACCCCAAATTCATTTTTAACATGATAATATGAGGCATAATGTAACTATTGTGTAGATTTTTAGGCTTGTAATTGTTGTAGGTTAAATTTTGGGAACAAAAAGGGCATTTTAGGCCTATTTTAGCCTTTTCGCTTCCAAATCGTACTTATCGAGTCATTTAACCCCAAATTCTTTTTGAACATGATTATATGAGGTATAATGTAACTATTGTGTAGAGTTTTAGGCTTGCATTTGTTGTTTGTTGCATTTCGGGAACGAAAAGGTCATTTTAGGCCTATTTTAGCCTTTTCGCTTCCAAATCGTACTTATCGAGTCATTTAACCCCAAATTCTTTTTCAATATGATAATATAAGGTATAATATAACTAGTGTGTAGAGTTTTAGGCTTGCATTTGTTTTTGATTGAATTTCGGGAAGGTATATGTCATTTTTAGAACTACTAACTACGGTAAATGATTTAATTCTTATATTATGTGTTTATTCCTTGGTTGTTTTGCAAGGTTTATATGAATAACACACCACGTTTGAGGGCCTTCACCACAGACGAATTACATGAAGTTCGGGATAAGTTGGCGTCCCACATTTGCGATGATTGCTTATGATACATCTACTAGCTAGTTTCTATCAATTCTATGTACACTTTTTACATTATTAAATATATACATATTTAAAGTTAATTATTATATTACGTTCAAAAACTTGTCACATATTATTATTGCAATTTGATCGATTTTTTTTTGTGTCGAAGGGAGGTTTTGGGTGGGGGTGGGGGTGGGGTGGGGGGGGCTGCCATGGTGGGTCAGCTGGGGTGGTCGGCAAAGAATGGGTGGAGGAGGTGGCGAGAGGGTGGGGCTGGGGTGGGGGGTGCGGGGGAGTGAAAGGGGTGGGGTCAGGGTGGGCTAGGGTGGGGGCGGGGGCGGGGGAGTGCGGGTGGTGGGCGGGTGTGGGGCGGGGGGTGGGGGGTAGGGGGGGAGTGCGAGAGGGGTGGGCAGGGGGTGGTGTCTTTGGCGCGGGGGGGTGGGCGGGGGGGGGTGGGCGGGGGGGGGGGTCTTGGGGTGGGCGGGGGGTGGGGTGTCTTTGGGGTGGCGGGGGGCGGGGGTGGGGGGGGCTTTGGGGTGGGCGGGGGTGGGGTGTCTTTGGGGGGCGGGGGGTGGGCAGGGGTGGGGGTCTTTGGGTGGGCGGGGGCTGGGGTGTCTTTGGGGCGGCAGGCGGTGGGCGGGGGGGTGGGGGGTCTTTGGGGTGGGCGGGGGTTGGGTGTCTTGGCTGGGCGGGGGTGGGCGGGGGGTGGGGGGCTTTGGGGTGGGCGGGGGGGTGGGTTGTCTTTGGCCGGGGGGGTGGGCGGGGGTGGGAGGTGTAATTTATTTTTTAAAAAAAAAAAAAATTGAATGTGAAGGGCTGCGGTTTTAAGCCTAAACCGCAACCCTTCACTTATATAGGGCTGCGGTTTAGGCTTAAAACCGCAGCCCTTCATTTAGAGAAGGGCTGCGGTTAAAAACCGCAGAACCCCTTCTTATTTATTGAAGGGCTGCTATGGAAAGGGCTGCTGGCCAAAAACGCAGCCCTTAGGGCTGTTTTGACCGCAGCCCTTCCTTGTTTTTCCACTAGTGTATTTTCAGGATAGGTAAAAGGGGGGAGGTCCTCAAATGCATCATATTCTTCCTCATTATCAACATCACCAATACCGAGGATACTCCTTTTACCAGGTACAACAATTGACCACTTATTATCGCGCAGGATCGATTACAAAAAAAACTTGCTTAACTTGTGATGCAATTACAAATGGCTCCTCAGTTTCACGTAGACGACTAAGGTCAACAAGAGTGAATCCGCAAGGATCATCTTTTCTTACGCAACGTCGATTATCGTCAACCCACTTGCAACACAAGAGGCAAATATTAAAAGTACAGTAGTCCAGCTCCCATATTTCTTCTATTCGCCCATAATAATTGCTTTCAGCATGTACAGGCGACTTATCCTTCGAGCTTGCGTATTGTGTAGCTGACGCCACAAGTGAAACACCACTATTTTGTTGCGATGTTGACTTCAGATCTTGACGTTCTGTCCAAAACGTATACCCATTAATATCATAACCCTCATAAGAGCGTACAGCTTCACGAGGACCAAATGCTAACCACTTGACTGTTTCAGGAACACTTTCATCCAAATCATTCACTACTCGTTTATGAAACCAATCAATGAAAGTCTTGTTATGCATTTGCGTCAATGCCCTAACTCCTTTTCCAGGATTGCTAACACGTAATTCCTCCATATGTTCATTTAAATAAGGATGGACAGCTGCTACGTGATGCAATACAAATAAGTGAGCTTGTTTACGCTTTTCTACGGAAGGTGTGATCAATTTTGAACCAATTGTGCCCTTGCCCTCAAGTCTGCCCTCGTGTCGGGATGTCGGAAGTCCAACAGGATCAACACTAGCAAAATACTCAGCCACAAAATTACTGAGCTCTTCACCCACAACCCCTTGAATTATACTACCTTCTGGTTGTGCAGGATTTCGAACTTTATCCTTCAAAGTGCCCATATATCTCTCAAAAGGATAGCACCACCTCAAAAACACTGGACCACACAGCTTAATTTCTCGAACTAGATGGACAATGAGATGGACCATAATGTCAAAGAATGCGGGGGAAAAAACATCTCAAATTTGCATAGAGTTTCAACTACTCTGGCCTGCAAGGAATCGAGGGTCGACGGTTCTAGGACTTTGTTGCATATTGTATGGAAAAATGAACAAAGTTCGGTAATGGTGTGCCTCACATGCTTTGGAAGTATCCCACGAATTGCAATCGGTAAGAATACTTGCATCATGACATGACAATCGTGAGATTTCATACTCGATAACTTCAATTCACCATTTAAGGTAACAAACCGCTTCATATTCGATGAGTAGCCAGTTGGGACCTTAATGCCATACAATGACTCGCAAAAAATCCGGTTCTCTGTACGTGACATCGTGTAGCAAGCTGGTGGCAAATAATTCTTCTCCGAATCCTCCACCTTCTTTTTACTTTTCTGAGTTTCATCATCAACCCTTTCCTCCACTACTTTCTTCTTCCTTCCGTCCCTTTTCTGAGCCCACAACTCTGGTCGAAGCCCCTGTTTTTCCAAGTAAAGTCGTGACGCCTTAACATCTTTTGTCTTGCCCGGAATATTCATAAGTGTCGCAAGAATAGCTTCACAAACATTCTTCTCTATGTGCATGACATCCAAACAATGTCTGACCTTTAGATCTTTCCAATATGGGAGTTTCCAAAAAATGGACTCCTTTTTCCATAATCCCGTAGGTCGATCAACCTCACTAGTAGGTTTACCAAAGATTGTTTCAATGCCCTTCACCTGATTATAAATTTCAGTACCAGTTAATGGTCTATGAGCAACTTCTTCTTCAACCGTCCCATTGAATGCCTTCTTCTTAAACCTATAGGGATGGTTGCATCTGAGGTGCCATCGTGTGCGCATATACACATGTTTGCAGCCCTTAAGGTGTGTAGATTTCATGTCATCTACAGAAATTGGGCAGGGTTGTTTTCCTCTCGTCTTATACCCAGATAATCGTTCATAGTACAAAAAAGCATGGCACGCAGAGTGAACATCTCATTAGCATACGCATCAAATACTAACACTCCTTCGTTCCACATCTTCTGTAAATCTTCAACAAGCGGCTGGAGGTATACATCAATGTCATTTCCAGGTTGTTTGGGCCCCGATATAAGAAGCGACAGCATCATGTACTTACGTTTCATGCACAACCGAGGAGGCAAGTTATAAACCACTAAGATCACTGGCCATGTACTATGCTGCGAACTGAGATTGCCAAAAGGGTTCATGCCATCCGTAAATAATCCAAGCCTCAGATTCCTATCCTCATTACCAAATGCCTTATGCACCCTGTTGATACTTTTCCACTCAGGCGAATCAGCCGGATGCTTGAGCAGACCGTCTTTCTTCCTACGATCTGCATGCCACCTTATGCGCTTAAATCTAGGTATTATGGGTAAATACCACAACACCTTAGCTGGTGGTCCTTCACTACCTCCAGCTCCTTCACGCTTGTACCTCGACAATCCACAACGTGGACACTCATGTAAATGCTCATACTCATTACGATAAAGCACACAATCGTTAGGACAAGCATGTATCCGCTCGTACTCTAAATCGAAAGGACACATCAGTTTCTTCGCATAATAGTACGACTTTGGCAGTTCATTTCCATCAGGGAGCATATCAGCTAAAACTTCCAACAACGATGTGAAACTAGAGTCCGTCCAACCAGCTTTCGACTTAATGTTGAACAGTGTTATCACCGCGGAAAGTTTGGTGTACTTTGTACAACCTTGATACAACGGCTTTTCAGCAGCCTCAGACATAGACTCAAAAATACGAGGTCGTTTACACGACTGATCTTCAACCTCGTGTATCATCTCGTCTACCCGATCCCTATCATCATCTGCAAACTCATCATCCAAATTCTCATCCCCGAACTCATCATCCTTCTTTTCTTCACATACATCGTTCATTACTCTAGAGCTTCCTATATACTTCCCCTGCTCACCATGCCAAACCCATACGTGGTATTGAGGCCTAAACCCACGACGAAAGACATGCTCCCTAACCACATGTATACTACTAACCTTGCTCACATTTCTACAATCGAAACAAGGACAATAAAAGTCGATCGCTCCGAGAGGATGCTTGATATTATAATGCAGTTGTACGAGAATTCCGAGACCCCTTTCACAAACTCAATCGATTCACGACTACCATACATCCAAGTACGATCCATCTCATTCAAGAAGACCTCTAATAATTAAACACAACCATTCATTATAATGCATCAATCATTATTTAAGTACATACACTCACATATCATCATATCACACACGTATAGAGCAATCTAAGATAGTGACATGTTCAATTGTATGCATGCAGCCGAAGGTCCTTATCACTCCAACCTAACCCATCCTTGGACGTCTAATCTAACTAGTGAATGTGTGCCAACTTTTCAATTCTAAGGAAAATCCGGCAAAGATTTCCCTACAGATTCTCCAAGTACACAATGTAGATAATTGCTTATCTACATATGTACCCAGAGAACAATGTAGAGAAACGATGAGCCAAGATTTTCCTCAGAATTGAAAAGAAGACACACATTCACCACCTAAGTGAGATCAAACGTCCAAGAACAGTCCCAAACCGGGGACTATTCAAGACTTACTCCTAATGAGTAAGTCTTGAATGGGTATCTAGGCATATGATGACAATTCAAACAACTTGTAGATTTCATAGCTAAATTACATTGCGTTTTCATACAATCTCATATCAAGAAATATACATACATTATAAGAAATACATATATATATCAATAAATTATCATAATTTAATCAAATTGAATCACATGACAACTTTGTCCCATCAACAAATTAAATCAAATAAAAAAGACAACGAAATTAAACTAGTTACCTCTTAACACCAATGATAAGCAATGAAGAGAGTAGAGATAGTTGGAACTTTATTTGCCTTCCTAAGCCTCTTCTTCCTACAATTAACAAAACCCACATTGCACATTAATCATTTAATTCAATTAAGAAAAATAAAACTAACTTAAAAACATTAATTCATACTTAACTAAGCAAAAAATTAGCTAAACCCAAGAGCAAGCAATGAAGAAAGAGTAGGGCAGTGGTGGTGGTAGTTGTTGCTGCCGCTTGTGGGTGGTGGCGCTGCGTAGTGGTGGAGGAGCTCCACACCCTAAACCCACTCAAATGGTGGAGAAGAGAAGAGAAAAGAAGAGAAGAGAAGCTAAGAGAAGAGAAGAGAGGTGAAGAAAGAGAAGGGTTGTGGTGGTGAAGCAATGTGGGTGCTCCGACGTCAGGGCTCCGGTGATGGGGCGTTAGGGTTAATGTGCGAGTGAGTGAGAGGGAGGGAGGGGTTTTTCGCTCGTCAAATGCGTGTAAGGGAGGGAAATTTAGAAAATATGTCTACCTACTGTGTGTGCGCGCAAAACTGGAGATATGGGATGGGATCAGAAGGGCTGCGGTTAGTCTAGAAAACGCAGCCCTTCGTTTATGAAGGGCTGCGGTTTTCAGGCTAACAGCAGCCCTTCTGAAAACCGCAGCCCTTCATTAGTAGGGCTGCGGTTAGCCTCAAAACCGCAGCCCTTCATACTGCATGAAGGGCTGCGATTTCTTGTTAACCGCAGCCCTTCAATAAAAGGGCTGCAGTTTCCAAAGAAACCGCAGCCCTTCATGCAAGAAGGGCTGCGTTTTTAATAAAACGCAGCCCTTCTTGCGCAGCCCTTCCTTTTTTTTCCCCTAGTGGGCCTTTTTGTGTTTTCTCAAAACAGACAGAAGGTGAGACATTTGACCATCATTCAGTGAAGCACCAACAATCACAGGATAATTTTCAGATTCATCAAGAAAAGCATATCACTTAAAATGTGGCTGAGTCATGTCGCCCGACCGGCTGGGGCGAATGTCGCCCGACCGGGCGGTCTTCAGGTCTAAGACGACCAAAATTCCAATTTTCAAAATGCCATAACTCTTGTGTTATTTGTCGGAATTATGCGAGTGACCACTCGTTGGAAAGCTCTTGAAACATAGAATCCAACCCAAGTAAAATGCTCGCTCTCAAAAGTGCATCATCTCTTGTAGTGGCATAAATGAGTACGAAATGCACCAAAACATGCTAATTCCTACAATAATCAACCTGAAACTACAAACACACTACAAGGAGCATATTAGTACTAACAATGGCTCCGAAGAGCGTAATTAAGACCAATAATCAATGAGAGACGGGGGTAATAACTCTATATAAAATAGACATATCATGTGGCATCTTGCCCCATGCTAATTCAAATAGATGCTATACAAAAGAATCGAAGCTTTCCGGGCTGTCCAGCAGTCTTCCATCCTTCTTCGCTTTTAGTTAAATGCTTTTCGAAGGGAATTTGAAGTTTTTGGGCTTTACTTTGGATTTCGTTCTTATCTCTCATTTCGGTGTATGAGTATTCCTAGGGTTTTTGTGTTTTATAAGTTTTAAATTCAAATTTGGTATTCTATTTATTTATATGTATGGAACTTTAGTTTTGATAGGTTCATTGTTGCAAATCACTAATCAAAGCGAAGGAAATGTATTGGTAAAAAACTTTCAAGAAATTCTTCCATCTTCACCTACTTTTTATTTTAATGTTGCGTGAATTGTAAATCTAATAGAATGCTTCAATATTTGTTTTATTTTATCTTTAAATTTCATTATAATAGTATTATTTAAGAGCATTTGTTTATTAATTGTTATGAATAAATATTTCTAGTTTGCTAACGATTGTAATATTCAGGGTAAATATAAACGACATATGTGCAAATAAATTACAATGATGTACGTGTGAACAGGTTTTAAAAAAAAGTATAACACAAAGAGAACCGTTGTGGTTCATAGGGGTTATGATAAAAATACCAAAGTGAACGCCTAATAGCAGAGGGTGTTTTACATTTAAGAGAACCGTTTCATTTAATAGGGGTTCTCTTTGTTTTACATTTAAGAGAACGCCTAATAGAACTGGTGCAACAGGAGTTCTCTAAACTTAATATTACGCTAACTTGGAGAACTGTTAGGAGGTGTTCTCTTAAACCTTAATTAACGGTTTTCTTAAGCCAAATTTGTAGTAGTGTACCCAACAACTTTTCTACTTTAATGATTAAATACACCTAGCCTATTGAATTCCTAATCTGTAAATTGGTATGGATCATTATTGAACGTTGTGTTCCTAAACTTTTTTATTGATTTGTCAAAATATGAACCCATGCCTCTTAAGCTTGAACCAATTTTAAATGAAGATATGTTGTTGAATATGGATTTGGAAGTTGGGAATGGGAAGACCAGCTATCTTTCTAGAGGGGTTGTTGACGAAGAGGGTGAAGAAGAGTTAGAGGAAGAAGGAGGAGGAGGAGGAGGAGGACGACGAGAAGAAGAAGAAGAAGAAGAAGAAGAAGAAGAAGAAGAAGAAGAAGAAGAAGAAGAAGAAGAAGAAGAAGAAGAAGAAGAAGAAGAAGAAGAAGAAGGAGGAGGAGTGAAGGAGGAAGTTCTTAAGAAAAATAATTTTTTTTCCAAGGGGAAGAGAAGGAGGATGAGAATAGCCACTAGAGTGGTTAAAGCTCCTAGTCCACCTGCTTTTCTGGACATTACAAGAGTAGAAGAAGAAGAAGGAGGAGGAGAAGGAGGTTGAGGGGGAACTAGTTACCTCTCCAAGCAACAAACCATCTAATCCTAAGAGAAAGGTTACCCTTGTTCCTAAGAAGGTTGCATCAGTTCCTAAGAAAGTTGATGTTTTTCTTAAGGGAAAAGGAACACCATTTGCTGAATCAGGTGTTCCTTTGGCATTTGGAAGGTCTTCTGGATTTTCTGGGTTTGGAACTCCGAGTGCTCATGTTGATTTCCAATCATTGGAAGATTTGGAACTGTTGGTCAAGGATGTGAAAGAATCAGTGGATTCTTTGCTACTTCTAGACTAGTATAGATAGTAGACTTAAAAAGCTTTCAATCTACTGTTGGGGTTTTTAATGATGATTGATTCTAATCAACAAATGGGGTTCCAAGCTCTTCACCATCATGTGGCTACTTCTCAAGAGGCTTTGATGAAAAGAATTGATGAACTTACTGTTTAAGAAGTCATTAATCCTGAATATACCAATGAGCCGACTGCCTAAACCTCCCCTTTGTTCCTAAAACAAAATCAATCGTGTTTCCATTAATTTTATGTTTGGAACAATGGTTTTTTTAGCTTTGTTTGTGTGTGTTTTTTTTTTTGCTTAATAATATAAAATATTTTTGGTAATAATGTTTCTTTTTGTTGCTTTTGGAACTTATGCATTTCTAACTCCTAATCTTTCTTATATCTAACTATTTATTATATTTCCTTAGTATAAACTGTGTGATGAACGTATTTCACTTAGATACTTAGATGCTAACTCGAACTAACTATATCTTTCTCAAGTATATATAGTATTGTGTTTGGACCAATTGTTCCCCTATGCTACCTTTTTGATAATTCCAATAGGGGGAAAGAATGTAAGCTTTGACTAAATCATAATCAATTTCTAAGTTTTTGTCTTACTTTATAAGTCTTCTTTCTTAGTTTTGGCTAGTTGAAAAAGATAGCTTCATGTTCTAATGGTTCGATTTTTTTTTCAGAGGATCTTTTAATAATTTCACTTGATATACTTTCTTCCTAAAAGGTTTGCTTGGGGTTGGCATCACTAAAAAAGGGGAAATATTGTTGCCCTATAAGGTTTTCATGATGCCAAACACACTTAAGTTTCTAATGTCTTTATTTAGAATGTGTAGATTCGAAGGAACGTTCCTGAGAACCTGTGTGGGAACAAGATGGAACGAGTTCCTGAATTGGAACAATATGAAGACACATGTTCTATTAAAAGACATGTTTTTGAAAGTGCAAGTTCAAGCTTAGATTACAAGAAGATCTTGTACGATTTACAAGTTATAAAAAGACCAAGAACATCTTTGGGAACTAAGAACACACCTGTGAATATTGGATGAAAATCCTCTAAGTATTTTGTTTATAAAATAAAACGTGTTTTTATTAAGTGAATTAGTTTTAATAAAATAAAAAAGAAAAGTTTTTGCTGAAAAAAAAAGTTATTTCCTAAGATCCTATATTTTCCTTAGGATCAAGTTAGAATAACAGATTCCCTAAACTCACTCTTTCATTAACAATACTTCGCTGCCTTGGATGCCAAGCTCAATGTGACCCATGAAGCATGTGGTTCCTAAATTCTAGTAACCAAATGTTAGTGGAGCTAGTGGCGTTAATGGATGAGTTTGTGAAGTACTTGGACACTACCAATAGAAGAAGTTTATTCGGTTTTATGGACGACTAACCACAAGCTGAAATCTTCTAAATAATTTCCTAGAGTTCGTCAAGTGTGTTCAAAGTTCCTCAATTGTCTAAGTTATCCAAAACGATTGAGTGACAATTCTAATTAAGTTGTAATTGAGGTTAAGGGATTAAAGTTAATTCCTAAGGCTTAGAGTGAAGTCTTGTTGTTAAGAGAGTGTCGAGAGGAAATGTGATCAAAAGGAATCATAGTTTGGGAAAACTCAAGTTCGAGAGGAATTTGGAGTAAAGTTAGGTTGTAACAGAGGCATTACAATAAAAGATTAGTGAAATTTTTCCTTCTTGAGGAGTATCAAGAAGGTTCCTCGGTTAAATTTCCAAGTGTTCTTATTGCTTTCTTAATTAGTTTTAAATTATGCAAAAATTTCCTTAGAAACTACAAATCTCCCTCTTGTAGTGTTCCTCTAGGAATAACATAAAAGAAGTGTTGTGTTTGAAAAATCACCATTGCTTGGTGGTGTGGGCCAAGACTGGGGTGGCAATGACAATTATATTAGGCTCTTTGTAGTATTGTTGCTTGATATTTTGGTTTGGCCGAAGATCTAGGGGGCGCCATGCCCCTGCCCTCCCCTTGAAGATCCATTGTTGGATCGTAAGGGGTGACAGGGCAAGGGAATGGGTTTTGGGGTAGGGAAGGTGGTGGCAGGGCAGGGGAAGGGGTGGTGAAGGTTGTGATTTCGAACATTTTAAATGATGTAGCATGTCCTTAACCTGATGCGATCACTTTTGTAAAACATACCCCAAAGTTGGGACCGCTGAGGATTAATCAAAGGTTTGAAATTGGAGAAACACCCATAGTTGGGATAATTCTTGTCAGTATTTCCCAAAATAAATTGTTTGCACATATATTCAAGAGGAAAAAATTAAATGGAACATTCTAACTTTGGTCGCTCAGCCGTTTTTAGTCCCAACTTTTGCTTATTCCTCAGTGGTCCGGGCTATTGCTCATTCTTTACAAAAATGGTCCGAGCATGTAAATGACCCACAACAACAAGTAAAACCACCCCCACCATCGACCCAAACATTTTAGCCACCCCAAAATCACCATGTCACTCCCTCCTCTGCACCCCACTGAAACCCCCTCCCCATTCCCTGCCACCAACGGAACCCCTCCTCCCTCTTCCCCTGCCACCCTCCATTGCCACCCTCTTCCCTCACAAAAGTCCACCTCACTCATTAAAACCCTAATTTCCGATTGTCGTTGCCATCTCATTCTCTCCTACTCTTCTCTCTCCTCCGGGGAACTCCACGACCGTCATTTCCAATTCTCCAAGATAAACCACCCATCTTATCCTTCTATTCTCCCCTCCATGTCTTTAAAAAACATTTGAATTCTTCCTCCTAAAAATTAGGGGTTTCAGAATTCGCAAAATCCATCGAATTTCTTCGTTAAAATTCAACAACCTTCACTCAAAATTAACAATGGCGGATGTAGCAGAAGATGAGAAATCCGAATTGGTGGTGCTATTGAAGGTAAGAACAGGGCTATAGTGCAAGTTTAGTTCCAGCTGAACGAGGGGGTTTCAAGGGGTGGCAAGAGGAGGGATGAGAGAGAAACAGGCAGAAGAACCGATTAAAGAAATTTAAAAAATTAAAGTCAATTGGATCCATTTTTGTAAAAGAATTAGTAATAGTTGGGACCATTGAGGAATAATAAAAAATTGGGACTGAAAATGGCGACAGGCTCATAGTTGAGATTGTTCGTGTAAATTTTTCCTATACACACATGGATCGACATACATTCTTCAATGAATCTAGATATTATATACGTTAACTTGTCGAAATCTGAATTAAACTAATTAATTGTACATCACTCATAATTGATCCTGAAACTACCTTTTAGAGATGCGCAAAAACATACCTCCAACAATAGTGATTAAAAGGGTGAGGTTCTTGTCGCTAGGGGTAGACTAAAGGATAGAATCATTGAGATATATGAATCGTATTGAAGACAACCGTAAGGTTGACAAATATTCAAAAGTTACGGGTACTACTTTAAATTCCATAAAGGTTGGGGGACATATAGTCAATAGTCATATAGATTTCCAATAAAAACATGGATAAACCACAAAATAACCCTTATTATTTTTAATATATGGTCAAATTTATCTTGAACATAACCAAATACGTACTATTATGTATGTAAGAGGATAAGTAAAATTATTACAAGTTTACCTTTTATATTTTATGGTCTATTTTGTTTATGCAACATAAATGTGAACTTGTAGACAAAAGCAGGATTCGCTTCCTGATGCTTACTCGGTGCTGCTAGTTGAATAATTGATATTGTTATCTATGTAAGTTGTCCTATAACTTGGTTGATATTCATAGGATGAACAAATATGGGATTTTGTACTGTTGAATGAAATATTAGCAACTATTTCATTCAGAGTTTCAGTTGGATGATAACCGTCCATGAATGCATATAGGTTCCTGTCCGAGCATGGTGGGGCGAGTGGCGCACACAAGAAAGTAATAGCTAATTTGCAACATGTAGAATTCGTGATAGAGCCTATAATAATTTGCTAGATTATTCCCATTACATATATCCTTCATCCGAATTTAGTTGTGAAAGTAATAGTTTTAATTATATTATTAATGTGAGAATTTAATTTCAAGCAAATATATAAATTGTTGACTTACCTAGAGGAAGAGGAATCTGAGCTTGGATGACAACAAAATTAATGAATGTGAATCTAGCCTCAGGATTCTTTGCATTGAAATAATCGACTAGAGATACAAGCTTCGTATTGAATATTTCCAAGGCTTGGTTGATCTCTTCGTTACACTGGGTTCCATTATTTTTAATGATTTCTGCTGGAGTGCAACCTATTGGAAATAGCCTAAAAATTGCTACCTTCCTTGCGCCAGAATTGTATAATGTCTAGCACACCACACATTATAAACATTCATCATTCAATATATGTACAAAATCAATTTTTTGATGTATTTATAAAAAAAATTACAATTAAAGAAAAGAGAGTTTATAGAATCAGTAAAATTTGGTTCATTCAACACGGTATTTCGATAATATTATGGTTATATATATGCATAAACTGATAAAGAAATATGCATAGACTAAAAAATAATATTTATAAACTAATAAAAGAATGTTCATAATCTAATACTTCTTTCGTTCCTAAATAAATTATACTACTTTCTATGATCATCAATATCTTTAATTGCGGACAAGTAATTATTATAAAAAGTCGATATTTTGAAAGTATACATTGAGAAGAATCCAATAAGAGGCCGCTAGACTATGTTTTTCTTTATATGTTTCCTCTGTTCTTCTAAGATCTTCCAATTTGCAAATTTGGAACTATTCATAAGTCATGAGAATCTTCTAAATTATTTCCAATATATAAGAACAAACATAGTCATGTGGGAGCTTATTTAGATTGCGTAAATCAATATATTAAAACTATCAACTTTTTATATTTTTTTACTAATATGTAAAGTAAGATATTAATCATACAAAACGTGTATTGGCAAACATGAAGAGTGGAAATTGGAAGATATTTGTAGAACGGAGGGAGTAGTAACGAGAAGATAGAGTTAGTTGATAAATAGTGTCAATTTACTATTGTAACACTTATTTGAGAACAGTGAAAGTAACATGCATAAGCTGATACAAAAAGTATAAACTAGTATTAAATTTTATCTGAATTTTATGGAAGTTTCTTCAACAGATAAGAAAAAGCCAAACTAATAAAAGTATGTAACATACTGATATTCATTTCAATAAATTAATTTACTTAGACGTTTCTCAACCAAAACTTTACGACAAAGCCTATGTGGGTCCTAGAATATCAATCAATTATAAGGACTAGCTAGATTACAGTGCCAAAAATATGAGAGATTGACACAAGTTTTAGTAGAATTTTAAGAGAAAATAACAATTTTTTTAATAGAATCCCCTCAAAAGATAAGAAGTGTGTTGATTTGTTAAATTCACAAAAATTATTAATTAACGTCATTGATATATACACAATTTGCGTACTTTGAATATTAGTTATAAGGATAAAATGGATCAGTATTGTCCTGGTATTTTCTCTAGGAAAACCTACATTGACAAAGGATGGTTCACCTATGATGAAGGCAGTCATGATATAAGATGAAACCAACTGTACGATCAACAACATAATTAACAGCAACGAGAAAGTGATTAAATGCTTTAGTTATCCTAGTAAATTATAATGTTTGTGTTTGGGCCCAGCAATAACTGGGCCCCCGTGCAATAGCGGTTCTTAACAATAAATCTAATATTAGTAATAAGGATAAAATTCTAGTCATAATACTTGATTAGGCATTCTGGTGCATCTTACAATATAGGAGACTCTAAAAACTAATAAGAAAGTGACATTAGAAATTCGAAATCAAGGTATGGCATTTGATATCTTACTTTGGGGTAATTACTAGTGCCTTGAGTAATGAGCAAGGGGTGATCTGTGTCCTAATTGGTTTGTAAAGCATATTTTGTTATTAAAGCTCAAATTCATTCTTGTACCAAGTATAAGTAAGGATTTGGAAACAAATTAGATCATAAAAGATGATCAGGAAAATTATGGACGGAGTGTCTCAAAGGAGATTGACCCAGTTAGCTCCCTCTTCACCTAAATTTTTCCGTCTAGATACTCCGAAAAACTTCCTGCCCAGATCATAAACCCACTCCCCTGCCTGTACCGTTAGTTCCTGCAGTACACACAGGTGGAATTTAATATTTCACTTGTTTTCTCCGGAAATTTTCTACATGCAAGACCGCTTCTTGGTTCTATATATGTAGGAGCATACTAGGAAAAAGTTGGTTCAGGTGGAATCCTCAGTTGGTTATGAGTTCTGATTTAAGTTGCTTGATTTTATTTTGTTTCAGTAAATTTTAAGGTTGCAACTTGCATGCAAGTACCCACAAAGAAAAGACTTGAGTTAGTCTAATTATGTATTACTTTGTTATTAATTTCGTAAACCATGTTGTTTTAATGGACTTGGTGGCGGTTTTAAGTTTGGAATGAGATCCTAAATTATGGACAAAGGATCGATTTATGTTATCATTTGAGTTACTAGTTAATAAACAAAGGGTATGTATCCAACGCGAAGAACTTAGGTTTAATTAGAAACTTTATTACATGGGAGCACAAATATAAGAAAAATGTTTTGAGTAAAGATATTTCAAAAGTTCACAAGAATGGTTAACGTTTTGTTTAATTCGATTTATTCACTGAAGGGGATGGCACAATATTCAGTATTATGTAACCTATAACTATTCTCTGAACATGTCCTGAAAGTCTTGTAAGCAGTACAATAAGGAGGGAGATGTCCCCCATGGTTAACGAGTGTGATTGATACTCCCCTCGTTTCTTTGAGCCCTTCCTCGTGCTCAAGCTACTCTTATTTTGAAGATCATTCCCGTATAATTATGTTGAAAAGTATTCGATGTTCTAAAAACTCTGTTGAGCGGTATGCGTTTATTGAGCTAAATACGTAGTATTCAAGGAAATATTTGAGGAAGATAGTTAAATTAAATTATAATTTAAGTGGAACCTGTGTACCAATTATACTGACTTATTGTATAATTTGGGAACTTGCTCGGACGAACAGCTTTATGCATTTTGCGGGATTAGGAGGAAAAGATTGAGATCTTACTTGAAATTTCAATGTACGATGAAGTACTACTATGCTTATGTACATACTATATATGTTGAAGTTATCACTCCTGCCAGCTCAGCCTAAGCTTTGTAACTACCTAACTGCCACACAAGCTACTGAACAAAATTAGTTAGTTAGTTGTAGTTAGTTATCCTTTTCCTTCTTTTCTCTTCTAGATCATTGTATAGATAGTATGTTTTGTATTCTTTTCTTTCTTAACATTTATTTTCTCTCGTTCTGTGAATGATAAAAATCTCTCCAAAAAGAGAGAATTCTCTCTAAGAAAGTTTGACATAAACTCCTTAATTGAGTTTAATTTCTCTATGATTTTCATAATTCTAATAAATTCTTAGATTTCATCATGATATCAGAGCAGCATTCCTGGAGCTGCTAATTAATTCCGCGCATTTCTTATCTAATTAAAGAATCTCGAAGAAACTCAATCCAGAATTCCAGATTATTGAAATTTCAGTTGATTCAAATTGGAATTCAGCTGTAATTTCTTTGATTCTTATGTGAGATTTCGCTTCATTCAAATTTTCAATTCATCTTCCTCTTTTTCATAATGTCGAGAAGTTCATCTAAATCTCAAAGAAACACAAATGAAACTCAAAATCGTACTAATCTTGAGATCACTCAAGATCGTAGTAGTGCTTAATTCCTTAGTTCATCTTATCTTAACACCACAAAACTTGTTCCTAATGTTTTCTCTATGGATTCTCTGATTGGAAAAGATCAATGATTATATCGATTTTGTAGATGGATCATTGTCTAAACCAACTGGAAATGCAAATTTGTTGAAAATCTGGACTAGATGTAATGATCTACTGATTTCCTGATTTCTAGCTTCGTTAGATCAGGCAAATGCAAGATCAATTCTCTATTTCAAAACTGCTAGAGAAATCTGGCTTAATCTTGAAAAGTGGTTTGGTACTCTTTCTAGAACTGAGTTGTATGGATTGCAACAATTGTCTGATATTGTTCAAGAAGAAGATGAGAATATATCTGACTTTTTTTACAAGGATCAAATTAATTTGGACTAGATGTAATGAGTTTTTATATCCTATTCCTACCTGCACATGTTCTGGTTGTAGCTGTCATTTGACTAAACAAATTCTGAAGTCTCAGCAAGACACGGGGCTTTTGCATTTTTTGATGAATGTCAGTCAGAAATATGAATTAGTCAAGAGTACTATCTTAATGATGCAGTCACTACCTAACATTACAAAAGCATATAAATTACTATGTCAAGAGGAAAGTCATAAAAATCTTAGTGATTCTGTAAATAATGGAAATGAAGTTGTTGCTTTCACTGCAAAATCATATGGAGACTCAAAGAATTTCAATCCTATAGTCACTTTTCACAACAGTACTGGTAATACAAGCACTGGTGCTGGTTCTGGTTCTGGTTCAACAAGAACAATCACATGCAACACGAGAACTTCACTATATTTTTGTGATCACTGTAAAATGTCTGGTCATACCATGGATAGATGTTGGAAAATCCATTGTTATCCAGCTGATTATAAATTTGATAAATGAAAAAGAGTAGCAGTTGTGGTTCAGGTCAATGATGAAGGTTTTCAAGCTTCATTTTCCAAAGAGCAATATTGCAGAATTATGGAGGCTCTTAATAATCAGTCCAATGCAGACAAGTCTAGAGGTTCTAACACTCATGTCCTTGCAGCAACTGCTCAATTAACATGTACATTCTGGCTTAATACAGCCTTAGATCATACCTGGATTATAGACAGTGGAGCCACTAACCATATGTGTTCTGATATAAAACTTTTCACAACCTTTCATGATGTGTCTGGTAGCAATTACTCCATTACAATTCCTGATGGAAGAAAAGTTCAAGTGAACCATATTGGTAATGTGAAGTTAGGACGGCATATAGAGCTTAAAAATGTCCTACATGTTCCTCGTTTTAGATTCAATCTTATATCAAATCCTAAAATGTGTCAAGATGACTCATTTATTGTTTAGTTCACTCACAACAAATGTGTGCTTCAGGGCCTTTTAATGAACCAATATATGGTTCTTTGTGAGCTGGAGCACGGATTATACAAGTTCAACCCAGAGTTTTCTTCATCAGTTACAACACATGATGATTCAGTCATATCTTCCTTGTATTCTAGTTTTTCTGCTATTGAAAATGCAAAATTGTGGCATTTAATATTTGGCCACGTTTCTTTCAATAAAATAAAGAATCTAGATGAACCCATTGATGTCCAAGGTTGTATAGTTGAGAATATTTATCAAGTATGTCCCATAGTTAAATAGGCTAGGCAACCCTTTCCTCTAAGTACAATAAAAATAACTTTTGCTTTTCAATTGCTTCATGTAGATGTATGGGGACCCTACAAAACTTATACATACTCAGATGAACTATGTTTCTTACCATAGTATATGATTTTACTAGAGTAACATGGACTCATTTGATGAAAATTAAGACTGGTTCACTTGCTCTTATGACTCAGTTTCTCAATTTTATTGATAAACAGTTTCATGTCAAAGTTCAAAGCATTAAAACTGATAATGCTCCAGATGTTGTTGAAGGAGAAATGAAACATTTGTTTTTCTAAAGAGGCATTAAGAATCAAAGAAGTTGTACTGGAACACCCCAACAAAATGGGGTAGTGGAAAGGAAACATATGCATCTGCTAGAAACAACTAGATATCTTCAACTTCAAGCCAAGCTTCCACCTAAATATTGGAATGAATGTATATTTACAGCCACGTATTTGATAAATAGGATGCCTTTAAGAAGTATCACAACGTTACACCTTTTGAAAGACTATTTCATTACAAACTAGTCTTAAACATCTCAAAGTATTTGAATGTTCGTGCTATGCTAGTACTTCTCCTATTGACATGTCCAAGTTTGACCCTAAAGCAAATCCTTGCATTTCTCTTGGCTATCCTCCTTCACAAAAAGCCTACAAATTAGTTTTATCAGTTTTAATCCTTCATAATCTCTAGAGATGTATATTTCTTTGAGAAACATTTTCCCTATCACTATTCTACCAACAAAGTTGCACCTATCTCTTCCATCTATCCTACTCAAAATTTTCTCCCTACAGTCAGTGATTTGACTAATCACACTTCCATTTCATTACCTGATTCCTTATAGTCTATTTCATCTACTTCTTCTACTTGTTCTACTAATCCTATTGCTTCTCCTACACCCACAACTTCTACAATTGCCACACCATCTTCTAAACCATTTCTTCTTAGAAGATCTACTAGAACAGTCCAACCTTCTCATCTATTGTGTTCTAAAACTCTCAATGCACATCATTTGGTGCAATATTGTTTCTTCACATGATTTTCCACCACAAGCTAAAGCATTTGTTGCTACTTTCATGAATCAGCTTGAGCCTACTTCCTACTCAGAAGCTTCTAGTGATCCCTTATGGCTTGAAGTAATTGGATAAAGAAATCACAGCTTTGGATGATAATCGTACATGGGATGTTATTCCTCTTATCTCCCTAAAGGCAAGAGACCTATTGGATGCAAATGGGTTTATAGAATCAAAAGGAAAGCTGATGGTTCATTGGATAGGTATAAAGAAAGGCTTGTAGCAAAGGGGTTCACTCAAAAATATGGAATTAATTTCTAAGAAACTTTATTTCTCATCAGTGGTTAAAATGCCTACAATTAGAAGCATATTGGCATTGGCAGCTAGCAAAAGGTGGGATTTAAATTAACTTGATATAAATAATGCCTTCTTACATGGAGATTTCCAGGAAGAAGTGTATATGAAGATGCCAGATGGTTTGCCTAACCCTCAAAATCATGTCTGTAAGCTGAAAAAGTCTTTGTATGGTTTAAGGCAAGCAAGTAGACAATGGTTTGAGAAGTTACATTCTGCTTTGCTTTCTCAAGGATTTATTCAGCCCAAAAGTGATCACTCCTTGTTCATCAAAAAATCTTCCTTTCAAGTCACTATTCTTGTTGTTTATGTTGATGGTACCATCATCACAGACAACGATTTGGATACAATCACATCTTTGAAGGCTTATCTTCACCAGTCTTTTAGTATCAAAGACTTAGGAAAATATAAATTATTTCTTGGGTATTTAAGTTTGTTCAACTGATGATGGTTTCATTCTCTCTCAGCAAAAATTCACTAAAGGCTTCTATAGGGTAGTGGCCTTTCTTTTACCAAGAAAACATCTACACCTCTTCCTACTCATGTCAAGTTGCTAGTTGATGATGGTGATTTTTACTCAAATCATGCGGCATACACAGAAGCTTAGTAGGCAAGCTTAATTTTTTGACTCATCCAAGACCATATCTTGCCTTTGCTATTCAAAGTTTGAGTCAATTTATGCACTCTCCTCGTATACCTCATTATCAGGTCTTTGTCTATATTTTTCATTACGGGTGTTCATATAAACCGAAACCGAAAAACCGAAAAATCGGGCTAAATGGGTAATAATTGTACCGATAAAAAAATAATTTTAACGGTATGGTTACCGAACTGATAAAAGTAACGATTAAACGATACGGTTACGGTTATAATTTGTGAACGATTAACCGAAATACCGAAATATATTGTTTCTCTATTTAATTATTGTGAAACATTTTCCAACTATTACATAACTTCTAATATTTGTTACTAGGTTACAACAATTAGAGGAAGTATGTGATTATTTGGAAACTCTAGTACTAACATAAACACAATAATTAGGAAATGGAGTGAATAGTATTAGTTATGTTTTCCAATGGATTTGTTATCAACTTTATAATACAATTTATGCCAGAGTATATATAATATTAAAGTATATATACAAAAAATAAAATATATATATGTACATTAAGTAAAATAGAATAGTATAATTTAAATAAAGTTTAATGGTTAACCGAAAAACCGTACCGAAAAACGGTTAAGCGCTTTGGCAGTAACCAGTATAAACGGTTACGGTTACGGTTCGCAAAAAGAGCAAACCGAAACTTTCGGTTACCAAACCAAAATGCTGTTTCGGGACGGTTAACCAACTATGTCCAAGACAGGGCAGTATGTCCAAAAACTAGAAGATCTGTCACTGGCTATGTAATGCTTCTTGGTAACTCTACCATCAGTTGGAAGTCCAAGAAACAAGGGACAACTTCCAAGTCATCATCAGAAGCAGAATATAGAGCCATGGCTCAAGTTGCTTATGAAGTATGTTGGTTGGTCTGATTACTTACTGAACTTGGATTACTTATCTCAGTCCTGTTAAGCTACATTGTGACAATATGTCTGCATTACACATAGCTAAGAATCCGGTTTTCCACGAAAGGACAAAGCATATAGAAGTAGATTGCCACTTCACAAGAGATAAGGTTCTAGAAGGTTTGTTGCAATTAAATCGTCTTCCTACTCAAAACAAGCTTGCAGATGTGTTTACTAAGGTCCTTCCTATTGCTCAACACAAGGATCTCCTCACCAAACTAGGCATGGTTCCTACCTCACTAGTCCATAGTTTGAGGGGGGTGTTGAAGTTACCACTCCTGTCAGCTGAGCCTCGGCTTTGTAACTACCTAACTGCCACATAAGCTACTGAACAAAATTAGTTAGTTAGTTGTAGTTAGTTATCCTTTTCCTTCTTTTCTCTTCTGGATCATTGTATAAATAGTCTATTGTATTCTTTTCTTTATTAATATTCAATTTCTCTCAATTTGTAAATGATATAAATCTCTCTAAAAAAAAGAGAATTATCTCTAAGAAAGTTTGACATAAACTCTTCAAATGAGTTCAATTTCTCTATGATTTTCATAAATCTAAGTTCATAAATTCTGAGATTTCATCCATATATATTTTTATCATACAGAGAAATGATGTAATATTTTCATAGCCGATCGGCTAAGTAGTTTGGTATGATGCATTTTGTAATAATTGGGTAAGTATAAATTTCCTTTGTGCTTGGCTCGACTAGGTACATTGGGGTTCCCTACCTTACCAAGGAGACCAGAGAGTTTATCTAACAACTACTTCCTCCGTTTTTTTATAGATGCTACATTGAGAAAGTGGTGAGTTTTTAAGAAAGGTAGAGAGAGAAAGTGGCGGACCACCACTTTTTGAATAAAAAAACATTTGATAAGGAAAAAGTATGGACATTTTAAAGGAGAAAGTGGGGGACCACCAACTTTTTAATAGTTTTTTAAAATCTTTATGGTGAAAAGTGATCCATTTATAGTATGTAGCATCTATTATGATATTTCCATTTAAGGGAAATATAGCATCTATAAAAAAAACGGATGAAGTACTAATTACATAATTTGCCCTAATCCCTTTGTTAAAAGTTTTGTTTCGGAAGCCTAGCTAAGTAGCTGGGCTGTTACACCCCAGCTAGGCCACGGTGAAACTACTCCCTCTGCTTTTTTTTATTTGCTACATTTGTTGCCTTGGGAATGAAGCCGCTACTTTGATCGATTATTTTGATTATTTGATAAGTAAAAATATAGTCATGTGTGATCTTGTTAGATTCGTCTCGACATGTAGATTCATAATATCAAATTTTTATAATTTTTACTTAAGCGAAATAAGAGATATTAAGAGTTAAATAATGCTTTGAAAACCGCACAACAAATGTAGCAAATAAAAAAAACAGAGGTAGTATTAATTTACCCTTAGGATAAGACAGGATCCGAGCGCCTCAGAATGCCAACCCATCACACGAAATTCTACGCGCAGTTCGTGACGTTATTGTGACGTCACTCACTCTTATTGGTATAAATAGGTACATAGCTCCTAAACTGGACTCTCTCTCTATGATCTCTCTTAGGGGGCCATCATGATAGTCTAATCGTTGTTTTATAGGTTTTGGGAACGTCCTACGCTGGCCCAAAGAGATCCGTCTGCCGAAATACCCTTGAGATCCCTACACATAGGTTTCACGCTAAACAGTTTGTTTTGAGCTTCATTGCTTCAAGTATATGGTGCGGGGAGGGAGGCGAGAAATAACAACGAAAAATAACCTGTAATTGCTCTCTATATCGAGCAATGAGTAATTCAGCAAACTGGTTTTTGTTGAGGAGCTTCTTCGTAGGATATAATAGTGGCATGAAGTAATTATTAACATAGTCTTCGCTACCAAGGTTGATAGTGTACAAGCACTTGTTTAAATAGTTAGCAACTGGGTCTTCAACCATGGATTGCAGTTTTGAGATAGTGATCTTGTAGTTTAATATTTGTCGGTCCATCCACACACGATCACCCTAGCACGACATAAAAACATACGGTGAATAAAAGAATACTCGCATATTTTAAAAGATTTACGCTTATGATCAATTACAATTCAACTTTGTTGCTGCAGAATTATGGCCACAAAAGAAAATGAACTTGTTCAGGGTCCATAATTTAGAATTAGTATTTACAACATATATGCATCCAATCTAATGGTTAACGTATACTTATACATACCCAAGGTTCAGTAGGTTACACTAAAATAGTAGGTACGGAAATGGATTATAGGCTAAGAAAAGGTACTCGAAGTGGAAGGGGAGAAAATAAGGATGAGTATGTTAGATTTAATCTCATATAATTGAAGAAAGATTGTTTTGTTTCAAATATATACAGTTTTAAAAATAGGATTTTACTAATTTTCTTTAATTTTTCATATTGCTCCGTTGTGTGAAGATCTATTTACTATATTGTATTCCTCTTTTGGCAAAAGATATACAATAATCTAATAGTCATTGTCTCACACTCTCGATCTCTTTCATACTTTCTCTCTCCCTTAAAGTATATTTCCTTATGAAAAAAGTGAAACAATTCTCTCTTTTCTATATATGAGAGCTTTTGAGAAAAGTATCACTTATTTCAAACACGGAGGAAGTAATAATTTCACACTCTCTCTTCTAATTAAATAAAGTAAAATAATCAATTGAAGCTAACTTTTTAAACTCTCTCTCTAATTTGCCTTATATAGTGTAGTAATAAGCAGGTACAACTCCTCCAATCAAAAAAAAAAAGAAGCAGGTACATCTTCAAAAAAAGGATAAGAGTAGAACACAAAAAATTGTAATAAAATACTCTAGTAAAATGAAATTAAACGAACATAAATACAACAAAACGAATACAAAGAGGACATACTTAAATGAAATACTCTTTACTAATTTATGCACATGTATATGGTAACAAATCCATTTCAAAGACAGAGAGAAAATAGTATTATATCTAATATTTTAGAGACACAAGATACAGCTAAATTGCCAAATGTATATTTTAAAATACACCCTTTTCATGTGGTTTTAAAAAAAATCATTGATATGAGGATATTTTAAAAAATCTCCTTGCACCATTTGAATATATTGAAAAAAATCGGCGACATGTGAATAAAATTTTTGATATAAGGGAAAATAAAAGAAAAATAAGGAAAAGGTTTTATGAAAAAGCAATTGTATAATACAAGTGTCCGAAAATGGAGTTTACCAACATAAGGATTCATATGGTTAATAGAGATTTATTAGATACCTATTCATCACTCGAGTTATTTTTAAATACCCACATGATGATAAAGTATCTTTTAAAATACACACGTGGCACTAGATTATATATATACTAGCTATAAAAAATGCTATCAAAATTAGTGCATTTTACTCATTAGTCATTCGCCATGAGGGATTGAGATTTGAGGTTGCCAATTTTTAGATGACCTACAACACACCTAAAATGTAAAAACATAAGGAATTTTCATATTAATTATTACCACATGTATTCCGGTTACTGTGAGAATTCCACCAACACCTGATGCGAAATTGACGCCTTTCAATATATCTTGGCTCATTTGTTTTCGTATGGAGTGGTGAGTTTATCGAATCCCAAGTATTGAGCTGTTAAAAAACAAAATTTGACAATGAAATACAATCTCACACATTTGCATATATTTCACCGCATTGGCTATGTTTGGAGAAATAATTTAAGTAATTTAAATAATAAGGTAATAAAATATTTTAGTTGCTAGAATGATTAGTAGTGGTTAGAAAGTACCTAAAATAAAATTTGACAAGGTCAAAATGACTTCAATTGACAAGTTAAAATTTTTACCGTCTTAAAACCAGGTGATAATCACGTCAATTTTGAAAAATCTCTGCAAAATTTCGGTAACATTCATAACAACTAATTTTGCTAATATAATACATCAACTTAAATCACAAATTTTGCCAAACAATTAAGCTAATCAACTATCTTATCAATTTCAGCACCTTATATGTTTTAGCTATGTACTTTAGCAATTTCAGCTAACTTATGAGTTTCTATTATATTCGTTTTTAGCTAGTATTGCCGAACATAACCTTATATTGAATCTATTTCTTTTTAAATTTGACTTTCACCCTGGCTAATGCAGAACTTTGACTATCGTTATCTTTAATTATATGTAAGTAAAACAAACAAAAAAAATTGATATGTTAATTTTTAAATTTGCCTTCGTTTCCAAATACTTGACGAAATTTGACTTTGCACTATTCACACATTTTCCTTTGACCATATTTTGTGATTCTTAAGTAACGATAAATATAGTCATGGCCTCATGGGAGATCTTTATAGATCTGTCTTGATTCATAAATACTTTTAGAAACTCAATTATTTTCTACTTTTACTAAACTGAAATTAAAGATATTACTAAGAAAAATTATACATTGACAAGCTTGTCACGACACATGGGTCAAGTATTTAAAAATAGGGGAAGTATATATATATATATATATATATGAATCTAAAAAGATCTCACATTAATAGGTTTTTCTTTTTATATAAATTGCAAATGATGGTATAGAAAAATACATACAATGTACAATAATGAAGGTAGGATCACTTTGTATAAAGGAAGTATGAAAAGTTTTCGTACTTATACTCAAGCCGTCTCAAACAATACCACCTAAAAGAGTGCATTTGTCACATACAAATTTTAAAACTCATTAATAAAAGAGTCCAACATAAAAATTAATTTTTGATTTGAATTTAGGATTTTTAACTAGAATAATACAAATTTTGGGCTATTCGCTCACAATAATACAACCTTTGGATTATTTTTTAATATTACAAACTTTACACCAAAATTGCTAAAGCAAGACAAAATCGGATGCAACCTGATAAACAGGTCCCCCCACTGATAAACCCAAAAATTCGGATCGGCCCCGATCGCGGACCGAAAAATCGTGCCCAAAACCCGCCCATTTTTGGGCCGGGTCGGGCCCATGTTGATCACCTCTAGCCACCACCACCCTACCCCAACCACTAAAACACCACGTCTCCCCTCCCCTACTCCTGAAAACGCCACGTCTCCCCTACTCTACCCTCGAAAACACCACGTTTCCCCACCCCAACCACCGATAACACCACGTCTCCCCTCCCCCACCCTTGAAAACCACCAAACCCAGCCACCCAGCCCTGAAAAACAACTAAACCAAAGCCACCCCCGCCCCCGAAAACCTTCGCCCTGTCTTCCAGTTACTGATTACACACTTTCTCTCCCTCTTTATCTCTCTGTTATTCTCTCTCTCATGCTGACTCACAATCTCTCTCTAAATTATCTCCTTCTTTGGCATGGAATTAGGCTTTCATTACTGTCTATCTTCTACACTCCCATCAATCACTCTTGTACTAACAATCACTAACACAATAACACTACTCATTCCCCTCCCCTTTTATTTATTTCTACCCCCAACATCAACACCATCAATTTCCCCTATTTTCCCATCTTTTTTTTCTCTCTCTCTCTCCATTTTCTCATTTCATCCCCAAAAGTTGAAAAATGTGCAGCACGAAGATCTTCCCTCATTGACCATTACAATTCATTTCTGGATTCACTTGAGAAAACCCTAGAATTTCGGAAGAGTTTGAAATTCGAAGATGTAAATGGAGTTGAAACAGAAGCAGCAGCACCTTCGTAAAGACGGATGTTTTTAGAGGATTGGTTCTGAGGTGGGGTGGCGGTGCAAAAAAGGGGTTGTTTCAAGGGTGGGGCTGGGGGTGGACTGGTGAGGGTTTTTTTTCGGGTGGGCAAGGGTGGGGGAGGGGGAAATGGAAGAAGCTTTTTTTTATATAAAAAAAATTTACATGTTTTACAGGTCACAAGTCAACATGACCGGCTGTAGGAATTTAGGTGTGAACTTTGTGATATTCAAAAATAACCCAAAGGTTGTATTATTGCGAGCGAATCGCTCAAAGTTTGTATTATTCTAGTTAAAAAATCCTTGAATTTATAAATCAAGCTAAATATTTTGTTCGCAAAGAACATTTTTAGTTGCGCTGATCTTTGCGGATTTGCGGTTCTAGATAGGTCGTCTATACTCACCCTTATATAAGGGCAGGTCAACGCACGGACTAATAGACTTATAAGCTATATGCTATTATGCTTTTATTTCTTAAACCTAACTGCATGCAAATTAACTAACATTGATAGTTGATACACTGACATAATATACTCTCTATGTCGAATAGTTTGAAGACTTTCTTTTTTTATTGGTCCCAGATTAGTTTGACATGATATTAGTTTTCTAACACCTTTTTATCCTTAAAGTAAAAAGCCCTCTTACTTTTATTTCTTTCAATATAAACATTTAAATTTCTTTCTCCTCCAATCAAAATATTTGACTAACACGTATCACGTCAACGTTTTAATAAGATAACATTTGATGACCACACAACAACTGATCTCTTTAAGATACATGTCCAAAAAATATTCATAGTATTCTCGGACAAAGGGAGTATTAATTTTACAAATGTTCTCAAGTCCACAGCCCACAGGCATATATATAATATATATAAGATATACCTGCTGAGTTAATTAACAATTTCAATATACAATGTTTACAAACTAAGCAACAAAAATTCTAAAGTCACAAACACAATATGTAATTAAAGCCATTAAACACTAAGGGCAGCTCTTTATAATGTTTAGGCCTCCTATTGATGTAAATGTAATCATACTAGAAAAAATATTGTTTTATTTATTAAAGTGCTGGACGGTCCAGCCCGGATAAAAAAAATTGGCTTGCCATACACCCATTAATGCTAGCGGGTTGGGCTTGGCCCTCCTTTCAACCGATTCTTTTTTTAAACTGTTGTCCAATTTTGTTTTTATAACAGGTCGAGTGGACTAGACCGAACTGTTTTTCTGGTCTATTACCAGCTCTAATTTTTATGTCAATGAACAACATGAATACAGACAACAAATTATGTTCATCCTAGAGCTCAACAACAAAAGCTTGACTCTACCCGACTGGAAAAAAAAACACAGGGCCAAGATTTTCTGGTCGAATGATCCTATAGTTTTTGGGAAATTCTAAGTAGTTTCGGATGTTGGACACAAAAAATTTTTGGGCCTAATTTTAGCTTTGGGCCCAGGATACCGTACATTCTCAGCTTTGTTTTCGAGTTGGAAACAAAATTCTAACTTCAAACTGGGCCACACTCCTTGGCCTAGAGTTAGCCAGTTTTGGGGGTAAAATCCCAGCCTAATTTGAGCCATGATCAGTACTTTGTTCTATAATGATTCTCTGATTTAAACTATTAAAGTGAATTAACATATGATTTACAAATATTATTTAATTTGATAATTCGGACCTAGAAAAAAAGATTAATAATGCGTTAGCATAGCAAAATACTATAAGATGATTAGATGTAGAAAAATTTATTCATCAAAGTGTACAATAAAGACACGTAGTTTGACAGAGGGTAACCATGACAAGAAGAATGAGGTTGATTTCAAAACTCCTCGTCTTTGTTTTGTTTTTTTATTTTTCTCACTTGAAATCTACATATTTAGAGATAATCTTCTCAATTTTTTTCAATCTAGAAGAAAAAATATTGTCATGTGATCTTGTTTGATTCTTCTCAATTAATATTTTATTAATATTCAATCGTTATAATTTTTACTAATATATAATAAAAGATATTTAAGTTCATAGAGGTGCATTGGGACACACGCAAGTGAGAATTATAAAAAAAACAGAGGAAGTATATTTGAATAAAAAAAAGTATAATTTTTTGTTTCATACAGATCTTTCTACATTCCCGAAGTACTCCCTCTGTCCCACAATAATTTGAACACTTGGTTGGCCACGTAATTCTGGGACGGAGGGAGTATTTTATTAAAAGGTAAATGTGAGATCAGTTAGTGGGGTATTTTTTATAAAGAGAGAGAGAGAGTTGGATATTTTTATAGAAAGAGATAATGTAACACCCCGACTCTTCCGGAGTCGAGTTTATCGTCACCAATGCGCATCCAGGGCCCACAACTGTCCTCAATAACCAACACAAGTTCTTCCGGCACATTTTATCCTCACTCATGTGCACCCTGAGAAACTTCCCAGGAGGTCACCCATCCCAAGACTACTCCCACTCAAGCACACTTAACTGTGGAGTAACTAAGGAAATAAGCTCCCTAAAAGAAATATGCATTTTTGTTGGAATGAGTATCCTGCTATCCCTTTAAAACAATCATGAGGGGTATTACATACACCCCCACTTGAGGACAGCAACACCCTCGTTGCGCCTGAGGACTCCACATATTCGGCATACGACCTGTGGGTCGCCCCAGCCTCAAAACTAATCACATATTTGACACGCAGCCGGTGATATAGCCCCAGAATCCTCCCCCGCTAGGCGGCTAACCTTGGAGTAATTATCCACACGATCAGTACGCTGTCGCAGAGTTGCTCTGATACCATTTGTAACACTCGACCCATACGGAGTCAAGTATATTGTCACCAATGCGCATCCAGGGCCAACAACTGTCCTCAATAACCAACACAAGTTCTTCCGACGCATTTTATCCTCACTCATGCGCACCCTGAGCAACTTCCCAAGAGGTCACCCATCCCTGGACTACTCCCATCCAAGCACGCTTAACTGTGGATTAACTAAGGATTTGAGCTCCGTAAAGAAAGGTGCATCTTGTTGGAATGAGTAGCCTGCTAAATCCCTTTAAAGCAATCACGAGGGGTATTACAGATAAAGTATGGGATCCATGTACTTTTTACTTTTGTCATAAAGTGGGGTTAGAAAATTAATATAATAAAAGTGGGACCATGCTAAAAATGTAAGTATTCAAACTAATCCGGGACACATACTATTCTAGGGATGGATAGAGTATACAATTTTAGAAGTACTCCATTTGTTTACCAGAAAACTTCCTATTTTCCTTTTAAGTTTATTTTCAAAAGATTTTCTGCGATTTACTTTATTTCTTATTTGGTAGTAAAGGTTTGATCCATTTCCACTAGGGATGAAAGTTATTCGGATAAAAACCGAAATCCAATCACTAGTGGAAAAAACCTTAAATGACACAACAAAACTGATCCAGTTCTCTCAAAACCGGATTAGTAAATCCATGTGTTTTGCGCGCAAATTTTTGGGCCAATTAACTGATCCGGTTATGAGGAGAACCGGATCAGTTTTTATTAACTGATCCGGTCGTCCCAACCGGATCCGTTATGCCCCAAAATGGCAGTCCCAAAATGGCAGGGGGCGAAATGAGCCCAGCATATTCAACGCTCTCCTTCTCTCCTTTCACCCTACTCCCTCTCCTTCTCAAAACCCTAACCCAGCTAACTTCCCCTCATTCCCCTCACTATACTTCACGCCTCTCTTCATTCTTCCCTCCCTCAGTCCTCTAACCCTAACTGATCCTCTCTTCCCTCTCTCTTCACTCTTCGCTTCTCAAACAACGACGAAGATTTTGAACCTGTCTTCCCTCTTCGCTTCTCAAACCACCGCCACGAAAAGCTACCCTTAAATTCCAATCTCGATCCTACCCTTCTCTCAATCTTCGTCGCTGCTTTCAATCTTCATCGTTGCTTTCAATCCTCGTCGCTGCTTTCAATCTTCGTCGCCAACAACCACCAAGAACTGTCCCCGCTGGTAATTATCTTTTTTCAATCTTCGTCGCTGGCCACGAAAACGATCGAGTTTGATTTTGTTCGTTTTTAATTACATATTTTTCTCGTTTTTAATTACCGATTTTTTTCCGTTTTTGTAATTTGTTTTGTTCATCTTGATCTATGAGTTATTTTTTTAGTTTTATTTGTAATTCCAGATCTATGTTTAATTTATTTTGTTTATTTCTTTGTAATTAAATTCGGTTTCAATTGTTTATATTTTAGTTTTTTTGTTGTGTATAATTAATGCCTTATTTCGTTGATAATTATGTAATTTTCGTTTGTTTATGATTGTGTATTTTCTGCATTTTATTTCGTTGATGTGGTTATTTTCAGCCTTTGTCATTCCAAATATTTCTGCTCTTTCATTCCCTCCTAATTTGCCGCTCCAAAATGATATTTTTTTTTAAAAAAATTTACATTGGGCTAACTGATGCGGTTCAGTGGCAAAACCGGACCAGTTAACCTAAGTAACTGATCCGGTTTTGCATCTGAACCGAATCATTTAAGTGTCAACTACCAAATCAGTTAATCCCTACGAGCTGCTCTTGGCCCACCCGATTCAGACCAAAACCGGATCTGTAAGCCCGATTTTGAATGGATCCGATGGGCTTTTTTCCACTAGTGAATCCAATCTAAACCAAATTAGTAATTCAGATTGGACTCAAACTATGTTCGGATTGGATTCGGGTTGAGTTTTTTTGAAAAATTGGATATTCGGATCGGATATGATTGAGGGTGATTGGATCCAAAAATCCAAAATAACCGAATAGTATATAGACCTCGAATCGTATAATTTGAATTGGGCTTAACAAATTATTTTAAAAATAAAAAAAATGGTGGGGCGGCCTTTCCCTTCCCTTAAAACTCTAACTGGCTAACTTCCTAATCACAAACGAAAACTTTATTTTGATGCTCGTGCCTATCGAAAACTTTATTATGATGCTCGTGCCTAATTTATTTTATTCGGATGCTTGTGCCTAATTCATTTTATTTAAAAAATGAAGTTTAAAAAAATTGGATATTTCGGATCGGATCCAATCTATCGTCTGAAAATTCGGATTGGATTGGTTTGGACTCAAACTCTAATGGGATCGGATTTGGATTGGAAAATTAAAATCCAAATTTTGTTCGGATCGAATTGGACTACGCCTAAGTCCACACCGTAAACCGAACCTTCACCCCTAATTTCTACACTACCTTATGCCACTTATTCGACCCATATAATTCAACAATATCTTATAACCACATTCAATTTCCAGTTTAAGTAAATAAAAGGACTCACTTTCATGTTCTCTCGCATCCTTGGCTCGATATTTGTTGCTACAACAAATAGAAAGATCTTTAGGAATGAAGGGGGTAGTTGGTAGTGTTATTGGTGTATCCTTTATGATTATACTGTTAAACTAGCATTGTTATTGATTTCTAAGAGTATGGTGTGGAGCCACAGAGATTTAGTGTGGAGCCAATATGACAATAAAAAAAAACTTCACGCTCATCGCATATTAATCGATAAAATTTAACCATATGCTATTTACATAACCTACTTTGACGATAAATGTCTAGTAATATATAAAACAAATGTTAGTATTATAGACTGATATGAAAGCAAGCTTGGATTCATGTTCATGGAGGTTTTTGGAAATCCTTAAAGATTCTTGGAAGAATTCTTATTTTCTTATGACTTATTATAGAGTTATAGGCTTGTTAGAACTCTATATATATTACAACTTGAATGTTTTTAAGACTTTTGTAAAGAGACCATATTATAATGGAGTTCTTAAAATAAAAGTTGTATGTAAGATTAGAAGTCTAATCATGTTATAACTCTAATGGAGTTAGAACTGTAAGTTATTAGGAGTGCTCGACAGTTAGGAGATTAGATTAGTTATCTTATTTTATTTTTTATTCTTGTTTATCTTAGGCATGTGTTTATCTTTGAATTTGTTGGTTTTGAGTTTCCTATTTCAAGTAGGATTATGTTTGTAATGCCTATTTAAAGGCATGTTTATTGTTCAATAATTATGAAGATTTTGATAATTGAAATCGACGAGAGACTTTTGAGTTGAGCGTGAGCTAACTACTTGGTTTTCGAGTAATAAACCAAAATCAAACAAGCGGACGTGCTTAATCCACTCTTAGCCGCGACTTTAGAAATTATATCCTTTTGTTTACTTAGTACACTAGTGGAAAAAACCTTAAATGATACAACAAAACGAATCCGATTCCCCCAAAACCGGATCAGTAAATCCATGTATTTTGGGCGCAAAATTTCGGACCAATTAACTGATCCGGATAGGAGGAGAATAAGACCAGTTTTTATTAACTGATTCGGTTCGTCCAACCCAAAATGGGAGGGCGAAATGAGCCCAACATATATTCAACGCACGCCTTAACAAAACCTTACCCCCTCTCCTTCTCTCCTTTCACCCTACCCCCTCTCCTTCTCTCTCCTCAACAAAACCCTAACCCTTTGTCCTTCTCCCTCAACGTTTGTCCTTATCTCCTCAACCTCCACCACCACCCTCCTCCTCCTCTCTCTTTCCTCTGTCTTTCTTCTTCAACCTCTGTCGCATCAACTCCCATTGTCACCCTATGCCCTTAACCCAACAAACAAACACTCATTCCCCTCACTCTACTTCACGCCTCTAAACCTAACTCCTCTAACCCTAACTGATCCTCTCTCCCCCTCTCTCTTCACTATTCGCTTCTCAAACAACATCCACCATCGTTCCTGTCTTCCCTCTCTCGGATCGTCTCTTCCCACTTCGCTTCTCAAACCACCATCACCACCGCTCTCCTTTCGAACACCCACGAAAAGCTGCCCTTAAATTACAATCTCGATCCTACCCTTCTCTCAATCTTCGTCGCTGCTTTCAATCTTTGTCGCTGCTTTCAATCCTCGTCACTACTTTCAGCCTTCGTCGCCAACAACCACCAATAGGCAACAACCAACAACAGTCTTCGCTCAATCTTCGTCGCTGCTTTCAACCATGAAAGGGTAGTGTTCGTCGCTGGCCCCGAAAACGAGTTTGATTTTTTCGTTTTTAATTACCGATTTTTTTGTTTTTGTAAACCGGTTTTTTCATCTAGATCTATGAGTTTTTTTTTCTTTTTTTTAGTTTCATTTGTAATTCTAGATCTATGCTCAAATTTATTTTGTTATTTCTTTGTAATTAGACTCACAAAGTTTTTCCTTTTTTTTAGTTTCGTTTGTAACTCTAGATTTAGGGTTTATTAGTTTTTAATTGATTATATTTTAGTTTTTTTATTGTGTATATTTAATTCCTTATTTTGTTTTGTGATTTCCGTTTGTTTATAATCATGTATACTTTCTGTATTTTATTTTGTTGATGTGGTGATTATTTGATGTGGTTATTTTGTACCTTTAATAATTCCAAATATCTCTGTCTCTTTCTTTCCCTCCTTTGGCGCTCCAAAATGACATTTTTTAAAAAATTTACATTGGGCTAACTGATCCGATTTTGCATATGAACCAGATCAGTTAAGTGTAAACTGATCTGGTTTCTGACCGGATCAGTTGTTCCCTAAGAGTTGCTCTGGGCCCACCCGATGCGGATCAAAACCGGATACGTAAGCCCGGTTTTGACCGGATCCGCAGTGCTTTTTTCCACTAGTGGTAGTCGCTCCTTTCAGATTCTGTTTTCCGCAACCTAAAACACATTGGATGTGTCTCATTGTATATTCATAAAATATTAAGTTTTTGTAATTTTTGCTAATAGGTAACTAAAGAAATTAATCGTCAAAGTTGTGCAATAGAATGTTTCAAAGTCAAATCGAATTTATTAAATGTAGGACACAAGGGAAGTATATTATTTTACGGCTTTTTCACTAAATACCTTCGAGTAATGTCATTATTCACTCACCATATACCCTGTAGTTTTTTGAAAAGTCACTACATGACTAGATGACTAACGATCGTTGGCTTTTTTGTCATTATTTTCTAATTCCATTATTAAACTTTAATTAACCTTTAAATGACCTATTTACCTTAATTGACTACCGATGAAATACCTTCTATAACCTGTCTTCTCTTTCTTCCTTCTGATGGATGAACCCGCCATACCACTCCTCTCCAGAGTAAAATTAAGGGAAAGCACGACAAATAAGTTCTATTTTATAACAATATTCAAAATCTGATAAGTTGATATGAGCACAAAACTATGGGCAACGACAAGAATTTCATTGACAAAACACCTAGTGAAAGTCATACAGATGATAAAGCTAGCAAAATATTTTGTTCAAACATGGAAAACGTAAAAATAAAATTAGAAGTACAAAAAAAAATAGTGCAGGTTGCCTAGAATACACTCACGAGACTAAATGCACATAGTGCACGGCTGTCCTCACATCTATCTATCACCAGATGACAGAATTGATATCTGGGAGGTAAGATGGGGGGTGCATCAATACTGGTAAAGAACTAAAGATTGTACAAGCAATATCTCCTATTAAGAATAAATAAACAACATTCTCACAGACCATGATATAATTAATATAGGGATATTATCTCAGATAACCCTAACATATATTTTTTTTTCTCAGATGACCCTAAACTTGTATTTTGTCATTAAACCTAACGGAATTGTTAACGGTGTTAACTTTTTTCAAACTAAAATACTTACTGTTTTTTTTAAAAAAAAAAAAACCCAAACTCATCTCTTTCTCTCTCTAGTCTTTCATCTCTTCTCAAGCATCCATCAATGGTTTACAATACTTTCTCTCTTTAATTTTAACAAATGCTCACCACAATTTGATTTTGCAAATCAAAGACAAATTTCAGAACTGAACTAATTATTGAAAGTTATCACAAAATAACCCAACTTACACTACAAATTGAATTCTTGGAACAAAAATAAAAGGAGAGATGAGAACTTAAGCAACAGTGACAACGACGTAACAATGGCAAAGACGCAACAATGCAACAATGGTGATGCAATAGTGACATCGACGCAACAATGCCCAGATTTGGTTTAATTTAGGGTTCGAATTGGCCCAGTCACTGTTAAAGGCGAAGGGCGGCAAGCAGAAGAGCAGGTGGTGGTATGCAGTGGTGCGCGCGGGGTTCGTTGGTGGTGGTCGAAAGGGGGGGGGGAAGAAGATGTTGTTGGGTTCGTCGGTGGTGGTCGAAAGGTGAGGGAAAAAGAAGATGCTGCTCAATTGTTGCCCAGATTTCAACCCAACAAAAGCTTGTGGCAGCAAAGAACCACAAAAAAGAGGCACGATTGTTGCCCAGATTTTTGGGTCGAATATGCCTAGATTTTTGGTTGAATCTTCTGCTAATTTTGGTTAGAATTTGGGGCCTTTTGTGTTCGAATTGGGGCTATTTAGGGTTCGAATTTTCTACAGTTTTTGGTGATGGTAGTGTGGAGATGAAGAACAAGAGAGGGAAGAAGATGAAGAACAAGAGAGGGAAGAAGATAAAGAACAAGAGAGATAATCTGGTTTAATTTAAAAAAAGTGAATACCGTTAGATATCCCGTTAGGTTTAATGACAAAATACAAGTTTAGGGTAATCTGGGAAAAAAAAATGCCAGGGTTATTTGGGAAAAAAGCCTATATGTGTAGACACCAAATTTTGAACCCCTTTTTGGGTAAATAATGATTTTAAAAAGAACTAAAAATAACGAAAACCGTCATGCATCGTGGAGCGCGCGCTCCGTCAAATGCGTGTTTCGCCCCGGAGTGCAAGTTTCATTTCGTCGTATGGTTTTCCATCTTTGCGTATTAGTCATGCAATTTCGGCTTAGAATTAAAATTTTCCGTGAGTTGTAGTCAATAACTACAACCACCGTTTTAATAAAATAATTCGTAGTGTAATCATGCTCGTCTTTATGAATTTAACGAGTTTTCGTTAATTATTGTCTCAAGTTAGTCTTTCGAAAAAACGAAAAAAAACGAGTCGCGATTAGGCGTCGGGATTTTAGTCGTATCCCAAAACCGGTTTTACTCAGTTTTCTTGATGGTCAAGTCATTGTTTATTGGATAAAGAATAAGAATATATTCTTTATCCACTAATCACATCCTTTATCCATTAGTTAGAGAATAAGAATCATGAAAAGATGTGAGAATAAGAATCAAATCCCACGTGTAAGGGGGGGATCCGGATTTTTTCCGGAAGAATCGAGTGTGCGCCAAGCACACAATCATGCGCTAGACGCATGATTGTGCGCCTAGCGCACAAGCATTCTCTGCGTCAGATGTAGAGCCTTGCGCCAAGCGCACGGCGTTGTGCCTAGCACAAGCTCCTGCGTTTGGCGCAACGTTCTAATCAGCTTTATTTTGCACGTTTTTCGATGCATTTTTTTACGTATTAGGTTGTTTAGGGAATAATATTTTCTGAAAATCTGATTTTGCTTCATTTTTGAGAAAATCCAAAAAGAATAAGAATATTTGTGTTTCCAAAGAGATTTGATGATGTCATTAGGGTGAGGTCATTAGAGTGATGTCATTAGGGTGATTAAGGATGAGAAAATCAGATTTTTTGGGTTAATAATATGATTTTCTACTTCTTTGAAACCCTAGTTCATTTCCCTCATTTCTCTATAAATACCCTCCTTTTTTCACTTCAAAACCAAGTTGAGAAAAAACACAACTCAACTTCACTCTCATCTACTCTACTACTCTTCTCCTCCATAATCTTTCCATCTAAGCAAAAGTCTTAATTAGTAAGTAAAGAAGTTGAAAAAAAACTCAACTTAATTTCACTAAATTTCTCAATACTCCTCTCATCTTCTCTCTACTTCATTACTCTAAAAATCACATTGAAGAAAAAGAAAGTAAAAGTTAGGAAATTAATTAGTAAGTAAAGAAGTTCATCAAAAGAAAAACACAAAAAAAAGAGTTTAGTAATTAAGTGGATTTAGAAACTCACTTAGAAATTAAGAAAATCACAAAAAAAAGGCAGAAAACTTTGCAAAAAGGAAGTGCATCATTGAGCTAGCAAGGTAAAGTTGAAACTCTTGTTATTTTTCTTGATTATCTTCTTAAGCATTTACTAACTTTCTCCTTGTTTCTTCTTATCAATTTTTTTTTTAATTTTGGAGTGATTTGGGTATGAGGAAGTCCTAATTTTGTACTTCATTCCATTTTTCGTCTGTATTATCAGAATAGTTTGTAGGATTTAATATTTTTCCTATGAAGTGCAAGATGTTTCCAGCAACTGAGATTTGGACTTTAAAAAAAATAAATTTTGTATAAATAATTAAAAATCATACAACTTTGTTGTGCAAAAATGATTTTGTATAAATCATCAAGTATAAAGAAGGCATCAGTGGCTTTCCAAAAACATAAAAATCATGTTCATATGAATTTTATACAATTTTACATCATTTTTACAAAAACGTTCATGTAAATCACGAAATTCCAGAAAACTGATTTTCTCATCAGTTAAGAAAATAAATAAAAAATGGTCTTAAAAATGTCCAATTCAAGCAAAAATTTCCAGTCTAGTCTTTCAAAGTGTCCAGAATGTTCATACCAAATTTCACTTCAAAATAAGTTCAATAAGTTGGATTTCAAAGAACAAAGAACAAATTGAATAAAGGTCCTGTTTTGAGCAGTTTTGACAAAAAATTCACCATAATTCACCATAATATTTTTCCTATGAAGTGCAAGATGTTTCCAGAAACTGGGCTTTAAAATTTAAAAAAAAAACGAATTTCGTGTAAATAATTAAAAATCATACAACTTTGTTGTGCAAAACTGATTTTGTCCAGTACCACATAAGTTTGTCTTGTTAATAAAGTTTAAAATAAAGTCATTTGGATAAAACAAAAAACATCAAGGTTGAAGAAAACATCAGTAGATTTTCAAAAATATACAAAACATGTTCATATGAATTTTATACAATTTTACATCATTTTTACAAAACCATTCATGTAAATCACTAAATTCCAGAAAACAGATTTTCCTTTCAGTTAATAAAATAAATAAAAAAGGGTCTTAAAAGTGTGCAATTCAAGTGAAATTAAATTTCTAGTCTAGTTTTTCAAAGTGTCTAGAATGTTCATACCAAAATTCACTTCAAAATAAGTTCAATAACTTAGATTTCAAAGAACAAAGGTCCTGTTTTGACCAGTTTTGAAATAAAATTAACCACAATTTTAGTTATCACTAAACGTTTATGAAATTTTGACATAACTTAAAGAACTCACTGATCTATCCATAGATGTATTAGATGCTTAATTTAATGCTTTCTACAGAAAGTTATGATATTTACAAGTCAGTACAAGAACAAAAGTGCAATATGGAAAATGAAATAAAGTGATTAATTCAACTTTCATAAAAAAAAAATTGTTTTCTTGACACGAAAAATGTTAATTTAAAAATCATGAATTTTGAAGTTTCTCTTAAAATGACTCATTTTATCATGTAAATAAAAATCAATCAAAATTGTCATGAAAAAAAAATCAAAATCAAAGAAGTTAATTAATCTTTAACTTTCACAAATTCATAAATAAACATGAATTCCAAAGCCCATTCAAGGAGGTGAAGATCAAGGAGCATCATGGTAAAGATCAAGATTGAAGATTTGTATAGATCATAGATTTTGTACATATTGTTGTAATAATAGTTACTTTGTAAATAATTATTGCATCACTCAATTAATAAAAAAAACATGGAGATGTTTATGCATAATGTTCATAAATAATTTCACAATTCTTTTTAATAAAATGAGCAACCAATGTTACAAATGTTACATGTTGGGCCCAATATGTCATAGTACATGAATCAAATGACCCAATCTCAATTAAGAGGAAAAATTGCAAATCTAACTAAGTTAAATTATATGATGATCCATCTTACATTTTAAAAATGTGCCCTCCATATTCAAATGGATCAATTATATAATTTGACATAATTAGATTGGTAATTATGATCTCCGAATTGATTTTAGGCCGTTTCACGTGTCTCGCTTTAAATGGCCAAATTCCAATTAGCCAAACACAAATCTCTAAATTTGATCTCAAATTGATCATTTATCTCTAAATGACTTAATAATCTTCAATTAAGATTATTCATCAAAAAGCCTTCAATTAGGAAGCAAACCTTTTTTTTTCTAAGACCTCTTAAAAATCATAAACGTGATCACTAATTAAGGTGGTTATTTCAATCCTCGATTAATCGCTAATTAGAGCGGTTAACTCAAACTTTTCATCTAATCACTAATTAGGGTTATTAACTTAACCTTTCATCATATTTAATTACTAATTGGAGTGATTATCTTAAACCATAATGATCGTTAATTCGGACGATTATTATTCTTCTTATTTAATCACTAATTGGAGTGATTATCTTAAACCTTAATGATCGTTAATTAGGACGATTATTATTCTTCTCATTTAATCACTAATTGGAGTGATTATCTTAAATCTTAATAATAGTTAATTAGGACGATTCTTCTTCTTATTTAATCACTAATTAGAGTGATTATCTTAAACCTTTAATAATCGTTAATTAGGACGATTATTTTTCTCATTTAATCACTAATTAGAGTGATTATCTTAAGCCTTGAATAATCACTAATTAGGGTGATTATCTTAACCTCCATTCTTAATCACTAATTAAGGTGATTATCTTGATCCTTCTAAGTTTAATCACTAATTGAGGTGATTATCCAAACCTTCATATTTAATCACTAGTTAAGGTGATTATCTTAATCTCATTTCAATCACTAATTAGAGTGATTACCTTATTCCTAATAGATTTGTTTAATTCTAAAGGTGAGTTATTCATAATCTATTTCCTTTTCTTCCCCAATGGAATTGGCCATTTAGGGTGAGACATAAGCTCGAACTACGTCGGTTTTGATCCATGAGTGGATTCCAATCCTGCAATGATTGGCACGTAGTGCAACTTCAGTGCTCAAACCTACCATGTATGTGATTTTCTTTCTTTTGAATAGCCGTGATTACTTCAAAATGGAATATAACGCATTTAGTAAGTGCCTGTTCTGTAGAACGGAAGAGGAGACGAGTTCCAGACGTTCGCACCTCTTAACCTAAACCCCGAACCCTATCTCATGGTATGAAAGACCAATTTTCAAAAAAGCCTTATCCACATGAAGTCATCATCGTTTTAAAAAATATTTCTTGAAATGGATTTTAAAATGATTTATTAAATAAATCTGTCCCTATTCAGATATTAATAGGGTGTCGACTTCAATGTTTTCTAAAACTCATCGTCTAATGAGAAACTTTCGTGGGATTCGGACCGTTAATTAAGACATTCAAAAATCGGATACCACAGGCTGGCGACTCCACTGAGGATTTTACTTCCACTTGAAGTATAAGAGGTTTAAACCTGAGCAATGCGTTATTTTCCATATGTATATATAATAATAATAAAAAGTTAATCATGGCTATTCTCAATTTAATTTTTGTATATAGCATGCTTATGTGAAAATTACGTGTGCTTGGTAGTTTATCGATCCATACACATGCACTCTTTTTAACCATTTTCTTATTAGGTTTGATACCTCTGTCTATTGGCAACAGTCAGAATTTTAGAATGATAAATTAATGAATTAAGGGCGTAAAACCTGCATACGCGAGCTATTGCGACCGGCTCTGTCAGGAGCGTCCACCCTCGATGGACACAATGGAAGTTACTCAAGGCCACTTTAACATAATATCTCCGTAAATGAATCACCTTTTAGTTGACTTTTAGGACACAAGGATCAATGCACAAATGTCCTTTATTTATTTCAGTTATTGAATAATTTGAAAAATTTTCAAAAATTCCTCGGTCCGTTTTCAGTCGGTCAATACTTCAGTAATCATTAACTGTAGCTGAATTGTTGCCGAAATGATTATTGAAATATTAAGAGTATTCTTGTTTATTTATCATAAGTGTCATGTAAAAAAAAGTGTGTGCTCACCCATTTTAAAAAAAAGAAACTCACATTTACTTCGTAATTCTTTTCATTCAAATCTATTTAGGAATGTAATCCCAAAACAAAAAAAAAAATTTGAAAAATGAAAAGAGTCGTAATCACAAGTTCAAAACGTGTCATGTTTAGGAATTAGAATATAATTAAAACGTGGTTAAAAACACGAGAAGTCTAGTCTAAAAAAAAATATTTGTATAACGGGATAATTGTTTTAAAAAAAAGGAAAAAAATAAAAAAAATTGTCAAAAGGGATCATTGTTTTAAAAAAAAGGAAAAAATTGTGTCTAAAGGGATAATTGTTTTCAAAAAAGAAAAGAGGATTCTTCCATTTCCTTCTAAAAAAACATATAAAGATAAATTCATTAGTCATTGACTAACATTATTAGTGTGTACATTTCAGGTACTTCACATCAAAAAAAAAGGAGAAAACTAAAACTTGCATCATTTCACAATATCTGATTTCGGAAAGCAAAATCAGACTAAAGCTTCAGCAAAGGGCAAAGGTCGTTGGAAGTCTATTAATCAAATCTATGCAGACACGGAAGAATCTCAAGGAACCATGTACAGTCGCCTGAAAAGACAGGGCCTTCTAGAAGCGAAGCATCACTGTTACACTTTGCCACCACCAGGGGTTAACATGGGATTATACTGCAACTTTTGCCATCAGTATGGACACGAAACAAACCAGTGTGTTGACCTTCGGCATGCCATCCACCAGCTAATAGAAGATGGAAAAATTCCCATTCCTCCATCATGGATGCCCCCAATTGTGTCCTTCACTAAGGCTGATCTTCCCAAGGAACTGGATCCTCATCAAGCTTTATACATCACTTTGAAATGCAATGGGCGGGAATTGACCAATGTACTAATAGATGATGGATCGACACTTAATGTTTGCCCCAAAGGAACGCTTTATGAGTTGGGATATAACAACACATTATTAAGCCCTACTGATACAATGTTAGGAGCATACGACAATTCTTCAGGGAGGGCTATAGGAACGATTAATCTTTCACTGAGGTATAAAGGCTGGATTTGTGATGCAGATTTCACGGTTGTCGAAGCATTAACTTCATTCTCTTTGTTGTTGGGGCGACCATGGCTCTATGCGAACAAAGCGGTTGTCTCTCCTGCACACCAAAAACTCAAATGCCCAACAACTTCGGGAACAATAACCATCCATGGGAATCCGATGCGACCAAGAAGTATCACCCCCGCACCGTCAACGGTAGAGGATGAAACAGGTCCTTAGGATGGTTCCTTCAACCCCTGCATGCTAGGGAGTAATGTTCCTTCAGTATCCCAAGGATCCAATTCAGAAGCCATTTACACTATCCCAATGACAATTGATCAGCTCATCACTTATGCCGATATTTATTGTGCTCAGAATATGCCAACAGGACCTCTCAATACAGATCAAGCTGAAACCACCTCTGTCATAACCTTCTCTGATAAAGATCTCCCCGATAACCCAACTTATAACAACGCATTGTACATCGCTGTTGATCACAGTGCCATATACATCAAAGGTGTAATGGTCGATAATGGAGCTTCTGCCAATCTCTGTCTCCTCAGTACCCTTAAATGGCTCGGGTGTCCCCCTCCCCAAGGATAAACCTTAATAGGGACTATGGTTGCATACGATGGTTCCAAACGGGACATTATAGGGGCAACAACTATGATCTTGCGTATCGGAGCAGTCATACGGAAGGTTGACTTTATGATCATCGATTGTGAAGCTCCTTTCACGATGTTGTTGGGACGAACGTGGCTCCACGAGAACCATGTTATTATCTCAACATTGCACCAAAAGGTAAAAATGGAAACTTCGGACGGAGTAATTACCATTACAGGAGATATAGCCATGGGAGCAGCAATGCAAAAATCTCACATATCTCATGTGTGTCACTTAAATCACGATATGGATTCCGTAGGTAATGCATCTGATATGCCGCCCCTCAAACTGGTAAAATTCTATTTCCACTGGCCTATTCCCGAGGAGGATCTTGATCAACCGAATTGGGTACCGGGCATGAGAGAAGTTAAGAGAGTTGAAGAGAAGTTCCATTGGCTATATAAAGAGGCATGGGTCGTTCAGTGTGAGGGAGAAGAAAGTCCAGCACAGAAAGTTGCCGCCATCCAATCTATCATGGAACCTTATATCTTCCTTGATGAAATTGATTATGAAACAAGAGCCTCTTGCATGTTGGTGTGCATGGCATGGGCATCATGGCTCCTCAGCCGAGAAGACAACCCTTTATATGTCAAGAAGAAAATGGAAAGGTGGAACAGACGTCTTCAGACAGGAGAATACATGGCATGGCGCCCGGCAGACTGAAATCTGAAAAGTTTGGGAAGTACCTGAATCATTTATTTGCTTTTATATATTGTACTTTGTAGGTAGAGCTACGTGCGGCTTGATCCCCTAAAAAAAGCAAAAAAACAAAAAATTCTGATTTTGTAATGCATGTATCTTAGTTTTTTTACCATGTAATGTACTAGACGGGGTACGTAGGCAACTCATTTTCCGAGTGCAGCAGCAAAAAAAAAAAATAAATAAAATATCAGAACTACTTTGGGCCTCATTTTCCATTCAAAAATTCATCACAAGAAAAATTTCTTCCCCAAATTCAAATCCACTTATGGAGATACGTAGGCAACCTTCGGGTGCGGCCCCTTTTGCATTTGATATTTTCTTTTATGGTTTCAGCGCTTAAAAGCAATCAATACATGCAGATCACTACAAAGAAGAACGATATCTGGGGCATTATAATTTGCCAAAATGAGGACACAGGCCTCGTTATACCTCTTTTCTCTAATTTTTCTGTAGTAGCAAGAAATGAAAGGATATTATCAAATTAATTTTGAAAAATGTTTGTGTATTATCCCGGAAAAATATGAGTGTAAAAAGTGGAAGTTTAAAATATAAAATAAAAAGGTTCAAGTTTAAAGAGAAATAATAAGTCAATCAAATGAAAAATCCAAAACAAATGATAACTGAAATTGGGGTTAAAAGAAAAAAATCATTTTCAAAGATATCATTTCTTTCATTCCCTCCACACAAGAAAAGAGAAAAAAGAAAAAGAAAAGAAGAAACAAAGTCTGGTCAAATTTTTATGCTAACTTTTTCATCTTATTTCACAGGAACTCTGCCTGGGCCCTCTCAGGATCTAGGCTAATTCGCCGAAGTTCTGACCATAGTGAACGTTCTCTGTCAGTGATACTGTCATCCTTGTCTACACCAGTTGTATTCTCTGCTACACGTTTCAGCAATATGTCTGAAATTCCGAACAACGAGCACTAACAGAACTCTACCCCTCCACCTAATCCAATGACTGAGCTCCGAGGACTTGTCCATGACATGCTTGACCGACAGGATAATATTGATCAAACTGTGTTGGGCATAATCCGCCAAAGCGCCCAGATGCCTCCTCCTCCTCCGGAGTCGGAAGTTGCTTCACCTTTTCACCTTGAGCCTATGAACAATGAGAGAGAAATTCCCACTAAGCTCGAGGAAGAAGTAGTTAAGCTCAAGGAAGTTTTAAAAGGCATGACTAAGACTGAACCATGGATGGACATTCATGGGTTAACACTTTTCCCAAAGGCACGATTACCTCATGGTTTCAAGATGCCTAACCTAACAAAGTTTGATGGGACCGGTAGCCCCACCAATTTCCTGAAAATGTATGTAGGGGCAATGAGTCCCTGGGGAGTGGAAAAATCTTTCAACAGTAATCAGAGGGTGCTGCAGCACATTGGTTCCTCAATCTTGAAAACACAAAGAAATGCACTTGGGCTGACATTGTCAGAGAGTTCTCAAACCAGTACAAATATAATGAAGAGATTGATGTTACTAGAAGGGATCTGGAGACCACTTCTCAAAACCTTAATGAGACATTTTCTTCTTTCATCACTCGGTGGAGAAACAAGGCCTCTAAAATGATGAGTAGGCCTAATGAGGACGTGCAGCTGCAAATGGTTGTGAAGAACCTTCTTCATGTATATCAGAAGCATATGGCCTACCAATACTTCCCGACTATCAATGCTTTGATTGCTACGGGAACTCTAGTTGAGGATGCTGTGAAAAGGGGGGACATCAAGAAAGATGAACCTACTGGCGGCACTACTTATAATGCAAATTTTGGAAATAACAAAAGAACTCCAAACAATGATTAAGCAGCTCCTAAGACAACTAATGCGATCCATGCCATTGGCGCATCTTACGCATTCCGATTCACGGCCACAAAGGAACTTTAACCCCTTGAACATGACTTATTCCTAAGCTCTCTCCAAGCTAAAAAAGGCCAATCTCATTCAACCCTTGAATCCACGTCCACCTCCTAAAAAATCCTTACCACTGGTTATGACCCAAACTAAAATTTTGAGTATCACCAAAGTCCGGGGCATAACTTCGAAAGTTGCACGACTCTAAAGCATCAGATTCAAAATCTTGTGGATGATGGAAAACTCTCTTTAGGATCCACTTCCAATAAACCAAACGACTCTCAGCCCAACATCACAAAAAACCCCCTTCCTAATCATAAGACCTCATTTGCCATTAATGACATATGTGCTGCTTCAGATGGATGTGATCCAATCCAGTTAATCCGCAAGACAGTTCCTCAAATGTATGAAATGCCAATAGCCGCAGGTTACAAGTGTCTGGTCTACGACTATTCCACTCAAGAAAAAGTCAAAATGATGCCTTGTAAAGACCCCAGTTTCACTCTCAACAAGGATCCATCCTCTGACATGTGTGGAACCTTGGATTATGATGGTGCCTTCTTCATTTCGGACTCTGATGTTGATGAAGATGCCTCTTCAGTCTTGACAATTTTGGAGAAAAACACTAGAGGACATTCCACCACTCCAAATACATACCGGCGCCCCATCTGCCTCGATGATCTTAGTGATGAGGAGTACGTGGATATATCTCATTTGACTAGACCAGGTCGCCATTTTAAACCATCCCATTTGGAGGATGAAAATCCTTTGGAGGTATTGAGAAGGAAAGAAAAGGACATTGTGTAACAGCCCGCACTTCCGAGCTGCTAGCTAATCACGCTTAAGATTCACTAATCACAATCAACACTTAATGAACCTCAAATTACATTATCTTGCAGCAGAAAGATAGCCTTCTTATATGAATATTAATCGGTGGAATTATGACCCAACAACATTATTCCAGAGATTAAATACATTTACATGAAATGATCAAAACGGATCTCCGAAATAATACAATAATACACCATAGCTCATCCAAAAATCTTCTCTTATAACGATCCTTTAACCACACTGGAGTTAGCTTCAACATTTCCTGCAAAAATTACTAACATTGAACGCTGCCCCCACTAGGACAGGTTTCAAGAACAAAATCAGTGAAACTGAGTACACACTATCCAACCAGAAGATATTTTTGGTGGCTTAAAACATATTTACAGTTTTAAGATTATCATGCGAATATTAGAAATCAAGATATAAAGAAATCATAATGAGAGGATAATATAACAGATACTTATAAAAAACTTTTCAATATTACTCGTTTTAAATAATAATAAAAGTATCTCACAAAATAAATAATATACACTTTCAATTTAGGAGACCTCACAAGGATTCCATAGGATCGAATACGATATTCCAAATCCATTATGTCTGACATACTCTATGACATAACAATATCTGCCACTTCTGTATTTCAAATATAAAAATCTTTAATCCAATTATGTATAACATATCTAACTCCTTCCATGAGTTCTTAACGATTTTCTAAGTAAATCATTCTTATACTCAGTGAATAAATTCCCTAAACTTGGGCGAGTAAAACATTACCTCCATAATAAGGTTTGAACTAACTTTTCATGAAACCATTTCAACGTATTCAAATACTTATTCTATTTTCTTTCAGAAATCATATTATACTGGGGAAGAGAACACGAATAGAGTTGCCTTCCAGGCGAATTCAAACTTTTACTGCTTGCAAGACTTTTCAGGACATGTCCCCAGAATACAGATATACAGAATACTGAATGTTGTTCATCACTGCTCTAGCAGCTTCTTCCCCTTACGGAAACAGAATCAAAATACAAAATTTATAACTTCATATTTTCCGATATTCAATTACATTATTCTCAAATGCGATATACGTTGTTCATACCTCAGTAGAACATTATCCTTTTCCAATAACCTACACCGCTCATAGTCTGAGAAAATCTCAATGTTCATACTTACGTTGATCACGCTAATTATAATATCCTTGTCATACCTCAGTAGAACATTATCCTTTTCCAATAACCATCATGAAGTTAAATGTAGCATCAAATTCTAAGTTGCGCATATCCATAGTCTTCAAAGTACATATCATATATATACCCAAAGCTTACGACGTACAACATCTTAGGATCCGTTTGTGTAATTTAGATACACATGAATATATAGCTTCCTGAGCTTTAACTTGTATTTATAATAATAGTTGATGCTTCCTCCAACACGAGTTACTTATTAATCCCACATCTTAATGATTGAACCCGTCATGTTTAAGCTTCTGATCTTCTAGTACCTCAACTAGTATAACATCTGGAAATAAACTTTATTACCTCAAGTTTAATGTCACAAAAATCTTGTTTATATTCCCAACCTTATTCTTTTTTCCTGACTCAATTACTTGTTTGAACTTTGTATTCCCAGTTATATAAACTTACATCCAAGTTAACCTCAGATATATATTTCTATCATTATTAAATCATATGCCTAGTTTCTAAGACTTCATTGCATATACGCCCCGACCTTCTATATTTATATTATTTACCTCTTCCACTTAGAAAGTAAAATATATAGCCTTTTCAATTTTGCCTAGTTTAATACTCATAATATAAAATTGCTAATTCGGATATAGTATTGCTCACAACTTAATATTAAAATTTTTATTACACCATTTGCTACTCCTTCGATTCATTACTCCTTTCCTGAGCTATTATATCCCTGCTACAACTTCACATATTCAGTTTTACTTCCATAATACACCCTATTTGCCCGACTTACCTTTCTAATATGACAACTTAAATTCCAAAAGAGCTCCTCAAATAAACAATTTATCCTACAACCATCCCAACATGGATTTTTCCGTTTTATAAAACCCAGCTCCAAGATTCTCCGAAGATACATGTAAATGATATACTTTAACTCTTATATATGAATTTATCTTCCTTACAAAAGTATAATCATAAAGCTTACTTTATAACTTCACCAATTCACATTTTGTCTAATATCATAAAAGATTTATTTGCTAACTTCAACAGTTATCATAAGATCCCAAGTATATATCTTGAATCATAAAGTGTAGTGTACTTACCATCTCCCGAGCAATACTTACTCTTGAAATTCTTCACATTAACCTTTTCGTGACCCAGAATATATCAAGTTTACAACATCATTGTAGGATGTAATCCGAGGTCTTGTATTGTATTCAAAACATTTAGACTCATAACTTTCAAACTCATATCCTCAAAAAGTAAAATCCATATTTCTCAAGGTTGATTAGCAAAAGAAACTTGTATCGTAATCCTATCTCAAAAGTTATATAAAAAACATGAATCACAACATATTTATCTATCACAATATACTCGAATTCCTAGTAGTTTTGTAGAAACCAAACTCTTTGTAACTTCATTTGTTGACAACTATTTTATTATATAAGAATATTGTATTCGTGAGGACATAATTGAGTTTCATAAGCTTACCAATCCCATTGAATTAAAGTCGACCACTTATTGCAGAGTATCTGAAATCGTTTAGAATAACTTACTTATATATACCTTCAGGAATATATCGACAACTCTTGCTTAAAACTTATAATCAACATTCATGACTTTTATATAACATCTTAAGTTATCGGGCATTAATTAACATGTACTATTGGTTCTCGAAACCAAAAATATACTTGAATACGTAACTAGATTGACTTAGTATAATATAAGTTGATATTATCAGATAACTTTTACTTGCTTTAAAATATTCGAATAAATCTATCTTGCATAATCGAAACATATAATATATCTCAAATCATGATCAGGAAATCAATGCTAAACTCAATATAATTAAATACTTAGCGTTAGATCATATATTTCAAAAATCAGACAGACTTAGTACTTAAGAATTACAATTTTATAACAAGTTGGACTTTATAATCATAAAACCATACAATTTCAAGTCAAAAGTCCAATTTCTTTTTGAAAAATCATGAAATTCATATAACTTGCAATGTCGCAAATACGGTTTAGTTATAAGGTGGAGGGACAATGTGTACCTTATACCCATCTTGAAATACCATTTAATCCGCATTCCATCACTAAGAATTCAAAATGTCGCTCCTCCAATGAGACTTGAATCCCACTAATATTCACCTCACAACAATTACAACAATCATTAACCATCCTTACAACAATTTAGATAAACAAATTGAATCACTCACACTTTCTAAGCTCAATATCCTTTTTTTATTCCAAACCATTAACTAAATAAATCCATTCTAGAATTTCCTTCTAATATATCCCAACAATTATAGTTAAAGCAGGTCCCCCTCAATATTACACACATAATATATACCTTAATCTTAAATATCTAAGATAAAAACATGCAACAACATATTGACCGTGAACTAAGTTGCAAATCAAACACAATATAGGTCCACAAAATGGCCAACAACTAGAATCAATACATATGCTTTTTAAAACTATTTAGTCTCTTTCGAATCAAAAACTCATTTGCAACATGCAATCAATGTTAAAATCAGTAACATAGAAAAAAAATTCAACTACCATAACTCCCCATAATTCTGAATTTGAGTTCTTAAAAAAAAGAATAAAAGGGCGTGAAATCTTTTACCTCTAAAAATTAGAATTAATTCCTTTACAAACATGAAGCAACTGGAAGAACAACATGAGAAGTAGAGAACACCAACTCAATGCAACAATGGCAGCAGCGACGGAATTTCGGCTCCTGAAATGAATGCGCAGCAGCTCCTCCGACGAAGCTGCAGCAACACCAACAAAACACTTGGCAGCAGCGTCCACGAAGCAGACGAGAGAGAAAGACATAACGACATGGAAGCAACCTCACAATGGTCGCACAAAGGCACGGAAGCAACAGCAGCTACGCAACATCACACCACCGCAGCAGCAGCGCACAACGCCGGGGAGATGGTAGCACCGGACGAAGAGGTGGTGAAGAATTAAGTCAAAATGACTTGAGCAAGAGGAGACACGTTTTGAGGAACAAGATGGGGGTTTTTGGGGGTTTCCTCATTGATAAATTAGATGATGAGATTAAAAGAGATAAATCAAGGAACTTCTTGATATATAAAACCAATGGAACTCTTGAATGATCTAGAGAATTCCCAAAAGTTCTTTTTATTTTCTTTACAAAAAAAAAACTCATGGGTAAAACTGTAATTTTACTTTTGACATCTAAAATCACATACTGAAGGAAATGTTAATAACTCATTTAAGCCATTTAAGTTTTAATTAAACCAACGTAACATTTGGGCTATTAAATACTACCACCCTTAAAATAAATTTCGTCCTCGAAATTTGAAAACATGAAACTTTAGCTCATTTGAAAACGAGTACATCACACAAAACATTTTCACAAAACTCATTGCCAAATTCTAATATCCCAAAAGATAAATTTCTCTCCAACCCAATTAATTATCACAAACTTACAATTACGAATTCCCCACAATCTCAATTAATATAATTCGATTTTTCTCCAAGAGCCACTCAAAGCTAAAACCCAATTATAACTTCTCACTTTTGCAAATTTTCATTCTTAATATTCAACCTTCAATATCTTAATCTATATTCCTCAATTTTTCAACCAACTAATATCCCAAATCAATTTCGAACAATCCCAAAAATCTTTCTTAAACTCATATGCCATGATATGAAGATCACGACAACTCTAAAACAACCATGCTCTGATACCACCTGTAACAGCCCGCACATCCGAGCTGCTAGCTAATCACGCTTAAGATTCACTAATCACAATCAACACTTAATGAACCTCAAATTACATTATCTTGCAGCAGAAAAATAACCTTCTTATACGAATATTAATCGGTGGAATTATGACCCAACAACATTATTCCAGAGTTTAAATACATTTACATGAAATGATCAAAACGGATCTCCGAAATAATACAATAATACACCATAAGAATTCTTTGAATTAAACTATAATCTCCACCATAGCTCATCCAAAAATCTTCTCTTATAACGATCCTTTAACCACACTGGAGTTAGCTTCAACATGTAACACCCCGGTTTTTGAAACAGTTTATTATTTATTTTATTAAATATTTTAGTTTATTTAATAATTAAATTCATTTATCTTTAGGAATTACTTTGTAAATAATTTATATGGTTATAGTGGGACAAGTTTAGTAAGTAATTTGACTATTAATAGTAAAAAGAGGAAATATACTCACATATATGTAAGAAGGGGGAAAAGGGAGAAATAAAACAAGAAAAGAAAAAGGAAAGAACGAAAAAAAAAGAAACGAAAGAAAAAGAAAGAAGAACGACATCTTCATAATTCACCGTTCACCATCTTCTTCTTCTCTCAAAGTCTTCAACCTTCTTTCATCCTCCATCAACCATCACCACACCGGGATTTTCACTCATTCATCTTCAACATCTCTCAGTTTTGTGGGTGTTTTGAAGAGGGAGAATTGAGTTTTTGGCTTTGCGAATTTCGGGTCGTGAATCGAATCAAAGAGCGGTTTTGGGGTTCCTTTTATAGAGTAATTCCACCTTATTACTTCCCCTTAATCAAGTAAGATTCTTTATCATGTTTTAATTTCAGTTTTAGCTTAATTTCGAATTGGGGTTTTGTTAGTTTAGGGTTCTTGAGATAAATTGAATTGGGGGTTTTTGATTTTAATTGTTTGGGTGTGTAATTGAATGAATAGAATGTTTATTTAGGTGTTTAGTAGTTAGTTTAGATTAATGGATTGTTAAGTAAACTTGTTGTTCAAAGAGAATTGTGGTGTAATTCGTATAAATTACTGTCAGTTTCGTAAAACGCAATTTTAAGCAGTTTTTGGGCATTTTTAGCAAAAATACCATTTCACAAAAGTTGTTCGTATCGAAATTTTACCCAAGATAGGCTCAAGAAACGCTTGATTTGGAGTTCCAATGAGGAAGTTATTTCCATTTTAAGTTTCTGCTGAAATTGATAAAAAGTATAGTTAGTTTCGAATGCTTTAAGTTTCAAGGTTTTCTTATGAATGTTTTTCTAATGGACTTTGAGTGTCTAAAGTATAATAGGAATATTAATGTTGATTTAGTTTAAACAAAGAGAGATTTTAGTATTGTTGGTATTAATTATTTTGATAATCAAAGGTAAATGGCGGTTTAAGTAAATAAGTTATGAGAATTAGTTATACTTACTTAATTGAATATAAAAAGAAGGGGTTGATGTTTTATAAAACTAAAGTTAATAAAAACTCATTAACTATATTAGCCAAATCTATTAATATTTATTAAGTACATGTATGTTATATTGTAGATCGCGGTTTCATTGAGGAGCCGTGTTGACTGAGCTAGTTGGTTTGATATAGTTTAAAAGGTAAGATTCCTTACGCAAATCTTTAATAGTTATGAGAAAAGTCTACAAAAGATAACTTTCATTGTTACGAGAAAATATTATAAAGGTATGTATCTCTCTTGAGTTGAGATTGGGTTGAATAGGAGGATGTTCCTCCTAATACAAACAGTTTGTTTTCAAACCTTGAATTATAGAATAGTTACAGAAAGAGATGTATGGATAGTTTTATGTTTTGAAATGGTTGGGATTGCCTTTGTGGCGTCTCAAGGAATTGGAACCTTGTCGGGATGGTCTCGACATTTCAGAATAGTTGGGGGGTACGTTGATCAGTACCTCGGACTTAGATCTTCTGCTACGGTTTGGCCGTTTGTGGGGGTGTGCACACTAGGGGTCTTCGTCTATAAGTTATCCGGAGGGCCTAGCTAGCCCAAAGGCAAGGAAAGTTTGTTCCATTCCATAGATTTTATAACTCCCTCTTTGTGAAGGTAAAGAAAAGAAAGGATTTGTTTTAAGAAAAATAAAGAAAAGGATTGGATTTAGAAAGGAATACAAGAAAAGGGTTTTATGAAGCTTGCTACTTATTATTTTGATTCAAAAGAAGATGATTTGTAGGATATATTATTTTCCTACCTGCATATATGTTTGGCTTTATTGTATGAATCTTGCTCAGCCAGTTTGGCTGATACTACATGCCCGATATGTGCAGGTACATGAAGATCTTACATGTTGGGTGTGGGGTGTGGGCTGAGAGCAACGTCCACTAGTTTTGCATAAAATATAGTTATAATAGTTCTTTTCTGGTGCATTTCTTATAGATAATCAATAATTTTAAGTCTTAGGGTTGTAAATATTAATCCACTTAAATCTTTATTCAGTTAGGATGTAATAGTTTAAATTAAGCTTTAATTTAGTTTTGGTGCAGGTAGTTCTTCCTTAGCGATTATTTCGTAATAATTGTGGAATAACACGTTTGGATTTCGAGTAGTTAAGCAGGAATTTCGTTGGTATTTGAGCTTGGTGGAGTTGTTGAGAATTTGGAATATGGATTGCTGAATTGTTGAAACAGGTTTATAATAATTCGGACGCCAGTCCTAAATTAAATTTTAGGCAGTCCATATTTCAAACGGAACTCTGCCGAATTTTCTATAAAATTTTACCATTATTTAATTAAGTTAAGCACTTGAAATTTAGGGTGTTATACAACATTTCCTACAAAAATAACTAACATTGAACGTTGCCCCCACCAGGACAGGTTTCAAGAACCAAATCAGCGAAACTGAGTACACACTGTCCAACCAGAAGATATTTTTGGTGGCTTAAAACATATTTACAGTTTTAAGATTATCATAGGAATATTAGAAATCAAGATATAAAGAAATCATAATAAGAGAATAATATAACAGATACTTATAAAAAACTTTTCAATATGACTCGTTTTAAATAATAATAAAAGTATCTCACAAAATTAATAATATACACTTTCAATTAAGGAGACCTCACAAGGATTCCATAGGATCGAATACGATATTCCAAATCCATTCTGTCTAACATACTCTATGACATAACAATATCTCCCACTTCTGTATTTCAAATATAAAAATCTTTAATCCAATTATGTATAACATATCTAACTCCTTCCATGAGTTCTTAACGATTTTCTTAGTAAATCATTCTTATACTCAGTGAATAAATTCTCTAAACTTGGGCGAGTAAAACATTACCTCCATAATAAGGTTTGAACTAACTTTCCATGAAACCATTTCAACGTATTCAAATACTTATTCCATTTTCTTTTAGAAAATATATTATACTAGGGAAGAGAACACGAATAGAGTTGTGTTTCAGGCGAATTCTCTAAACTTTTACAAACGACGTATCCCTCTTCCGTTATGTACTGCTTGCAAGACTTTTCAGGACATGTCCCCAGAATACAGTATACAGAATACAGAATGTTGTTCATCACTACTCTAGCAGCTTCTTCCCCTTACGGAAACAGAATCAAAATACAAAATTTATAACTTTATATTTTCCGAAATTCAATTTCATTATTCTCAAATGCCATATACTCAGATCTCATAACACAATTGCATTCTGGTACTCCATAACAAAACTTGGATTACTTGATAAACATAGTATACTTAGAGTTTCCGACAACTTAACATAAATCATGATTTGACAAAATCTATTTGACAAAAATTACTTAATTTCAGACTTAGAAATATAGTCCGAAATATAGCTTACCGATCAAAGTCTCAAATTGGAATGTAAGTCTTATACACTTTATACTTTTGTTACGAAGTTCTATATTGTGAAACACCTTTCGCTTTAATCTTATTAAACAAATTACACAGCTCATAGTCTGAGCAAATCTCAATGTTCATACTTACATTGATCACGCTAATTATAATATCCTTGTCATACCTCAGTTGAACATTATCCTTTTCCAATAACCGTCATGAACTTAAATGTAGCATCAAATTCAAAGTTGCGCATATCCATAGTCTTCAAAGTACATATCATATATATACCCAAAGCTTACGACGTACAACATCTTATGATCCGTTTGTGTAATTTAGATACACAAGAATATATAGCTTCTTGAGTTTTAACTTGTATTTATAATAATTGTTGATGCTTCCTCCAACACGACTTACTTATTAATCCCACATCTTAATGATTGAACCCGTCATGTTTAAGCTTCCGATCTTCTAGTAACTCAACTAGTATAACATCTGGAAACAAACTTTATTACCTCAAGTTTGATGTCACATAAATCTTGTTTATATTCCCAACCTTATTCTTTTTTCCTGACTCAATTACTTGTTTGAACTTTCTAATCCCAGTTATATACACTTACATCCAAGTTAACCTCATATCTATATTTATATCATTATTAAATCATTTGCCTAGTTTCCAAGATTTCATTGCACAAGATCTATACGCCCCGACCTTTCATTTTTATATTATTTACCTCTTCCACTTAGAAAGTAAAATATATAGCCTTTTTCAATTTTGCCAAGTTTAATACTCATAATATAAAATTGCTAATTGGGATATAGTATTACTCACAACTTAATATTATAATTTTTATTACACCATTTGCTACTCATTCGATTCATTACTGCTTTCCCGAGCTATTATATCCCCTCTTCAACTTCACATATTCGGTTTTACTTCCATAATACACCCTATTTGCCCGACTTACCTTTCTAATATGACAACTTAAATTCCAAAAGAGCTCCTCAAATAAACAATTTATCCTACAACCATCCCAACATGGATTTTTCCGTTTTATAAAACCCAGCTCCAAGATTATCCGAAGATACATGTAAATGATATACTTTAACTCTTATATATGAATTTACCTTCCTTACAAAAGTATAATCATAAAGCTTACATTATAACTTCACCAATTCACATTTTGTCTAATATCACAAAAGATTTATTTGTTAACTTCAACAGTTATCATAAGATCCCAAGTATATATCTTGAATCATAAAGTGTAGTGTACTTACCATCTCCCGAGCAATACTTACTCTTGAAATTCTTCACATTAACCTTTTCGTGACCCAGAATATATCAAGTTTACAACATCATTGTAGGATGTAATCCGAGGTCTTGTATTGTATTCAAAACATTTAGACTCATAACTTTCAAACTCATATCCTCAAAAAGTAAAATCCATATTTCTCAAGGTTGATTAGCAAAAGAAACTTGTATCGTAATCCTATCTCAAAATTTATATAAAAAACATGAATCACAACATATTTATCTATCACAATATACTCGAATTCCTAGTAGTTTTGTAGAAACCAAACTCTTTGTAACTTCATTTGTTGACAACTATTTTATTATATAAGAATATTGTATTCGTGAGGACATAATTGAGTTTCATAAGCTTACCAATCCCATTGAATTAAAGTCAACCACTTATTGCAGAGTATCTGAAATCGTTTAGAATAACTTACTTATATATACCTTCGGAAATATATCGACAACTCTTGCTTAAAACTTATGATCAACATCCATGACTTTTATATAACATCTTAAGTTATCGGGCATTGATTAACATGTACTATTGTTTCTCGAAACCAAAAATATACTTGAATACGTAACCAGATTGACTTAGTATAATATAAGTTGATATTATCAGATAACTTTTACTTACTTTAAAATATTCGAATAAAACTATCTTGCATAACCGAAACATATAATATATCTCAAATCATGATCAGGAAATCAATGCTAAACTCCATATAATTAAATACTTAGCGTTAGATCATATATTTCAAAAATCAGACAAACTTAGTACTTAAGAATTATAATTTTATAACAAGTTGGACTTTATAATCATAAAACCATACAATTTCAAGTCAAAAGTCCAATTTCTTTTGGAAAAATCATGAAATTCATATAACTTGCAATGTCGAAAATACGGTTTAGTTATAAGGTGGAGGAACAATGTGTACCTTATACCCATCTTGAAATATCATTTAATCCGCATTCCATCACTAAGAATTCATAATGTCGCTCCTCCAATGAGACTTGAATCCCACTAATATTCACCTCACAACAATTACAACAATCATTAACCATCCTTACAATAAATTAGATAAACAAATTGAATCACTCACACTTTCTAAGCTCAATATCCTTTTTTTATTCCAAACCATTAACTAAATAAATCCATTCTAGAATTTCCCAACAATTATAGTTAAAGCAGGTCCCCTCAATATTACACACATCATATATACCTTAATCTTAAATATCTAAGATAAAAACATGCAACAACATATTGATTGTGAACTAAGTTGCAAATCAAACACAATATTGGTCCACAAAATGGCCAACAACTAGAATCAATACATATGCTTTTTAAAACTATTTTGTCTCTTTCGAATTAAAAACTCATTTGCAACATGCAATCAATGTTAAAATCAGTATCATAGAAAAAAAATTCAACTACCATAACTCCCCATAATTCTGAATTTGAGTTCTTAAAAAAAAGAATAAAAGGGCTTGAAATCTTTTACCTCTAAAAATTAGAATTAATTCCTTTACAAACATAAAGCAACTGGTAGAACAACATGAGAAGTAGAGAACACCAACTCAATGCAACAATGACAGCACCGACGGAATATCGGCTACTGAAATGAATGCGCAGCAGCGCCTCCGACGAAGCTGCAGCAACACCAATAAAACACATGGCAGCAGCGTCCACGAAGCAGAGGAGAGAGAAAGACAGAACGACATGGAAGCAACCTCACAATGGTCGCACAAACGCACGAAAGCAACAGCAGCTACGCAACACTACACCACCGCAGCAGCGCGCAACGCCGGGGAGATGGTAGCACCGGACGAAGAGGTGGTGAAGAATTAAGTCAAAATGACTTGAGCAAGAGGAGATGCGTTTTGAGGAACAAGATGGGGGTTTTTGGGGGTTTCCTCATTGATAAATTAGATGATGAGATTAAAAGAGATAAATCAAGGAACTTCTTGATATATAAAACCAATGGAACTCTTGAATGATCTAGAGAATTCCCAAAAGTTCTTTTTATTTTCTTTACAAAAAAAAAAACTCATGGGTAAAACTGTAATTTTACTTTTGACATCTAAAATCACATACTGAAGGAAATGTTAATAACTCATTTAAGCCATTTAAGTTTTAATTAAACCAGCTTAACATTTGGGCTATTAAATACTACCACCCTTAAAATAAATTTCGTCCTTGAAATTTGAAAACATGAAACTTTAGCTCATTTGAAAACGAGTACATCACACAAAACATTTTCACAAAAATCAAACCAACAAAACTCATAGCCAAATTCTAATATCCCAAAAGATAAATTTCTCTCCAACCCAATTAATAATCACAAACTTACAATTACGAATTCCCCACAATCTCAATCAATATAATTCGATTTTTCTCCAAGAGCCACTCAAAGCTAAAACCCAAATATAACTTCTCACTTTTGCAAATTTTCATTCTTAATATTCAACCTTCAATATCTTAATCTATATTCCTCAATTTTTCAACCAACTAATAACCCAAATCAATTTTGAACAATCCCAAAAATCTTTCTTAAACTCATATGCCATGATATGAAGATCACGACAACTCTAAAACAACCATGCTCTGATACCACCTGTAACAGCCCGCACATCCGAGCTGCTAGCTAATTACGCTTAAGATTCATTAATCACAATCAACACTTAATGAACATCAAATTAAATTATCTTGCAGCAGAAAAATAACCTTCTTATACGAATATTAATCGGTGGAATTATGACCCAACAACATTATTCCAGAGTTTAAATACATTTACATGAAATGATCAAAACGGATCTCCGAAATAATACAATAATACACCATAAGAATTCTTTGAATTAAACTATAATCTCCACCATAGCTCATCCAAAAATCTTCTCTTATAACGATCCTTTAACCACACTGGAGTTAGCTTCAACATTTCCTGCAAAAATAACTAACATTGAACGCTGCCCCCACCAGGACAGGTTTCAAGAACCAAATCAGTGAAACTGAGTACACACTGTCCAACCAGAAGATATTTTTGGTGGCTTAAAACATATTTACAGTTTTAAGATTATCATAGGAATATTAGAAATCAAGATATAAAGTAATCATAATAAGAGAATAATATAACAGATACTTATAAAAAACTTTTCAATATTACTCGTTTTAAATAATAATAAAAGTATCTCACAAAATTAATAATATACACTTTCAATTAAGGAGACCTCACAAGGATTCCATAGGATCAAATACGATATTCCAAATCCATTCCGTCTAACATACTCTATGACATAACAATATCTCCCACTTCTGTATTTCAAATATAAAAATCTTTAATCCAATTATGTATAACATATCTAACTCCTTCCATGAGTTCTTAACGATTTTCTTAGTAAATCATTCTTATACTCAGTGAATAAATTCCCTAAACTTGGGCGAGTAAAACATTACCTCCATAATAAGGTTTGAACTAACTTTCCATGAAACCATTTCAACGTATTCAAATACTTATTCCATTTTCTTTCAGAAATTATATTATACTAGGGAAGAGAACACGAATAGAGTTGCGTTCCAGGCGAATTCTCTAAACTTTTACAAGCGACGTATCCCTCTTCCGTTATGTACTGCTTGCAAGACTTTTCAGGACATGTCCCCAGAATACAGATATACAGAATACAGAATGTTGTTCATCACTACTCTAGCAGCTTCTTCCCCTTACGGAAACAGAATCAAAATACAAAATTTATAACTTTATATTTTCCGAAATTCAATTTCATTATTCTCAAATGCGATATACTCAGATCTCATAACACAATTGCATTCTGGTACTCCATAACAAATCTTGGATTACTTGATAAACATAGTATACTTAGAGTTTCCGACAACTTAACATAAATCAAGATTTGACAAAATCCATTTGACAAAAATTACTTAATTTCAGACTTTAGAAATATAGTTTAAAATATAGCTTACCGATCAAAGTCTCAAATTGGAATGTAAGTCTTATACACTTTATACTTTTGTTACGAACTTCTATATCGAGAAACACCTTTCGCTTTAATCTTATTAAACAACCTACACAGCTCATAGTCTGAGCAAATCTCAATGTTCATACTTACATTGATCACGCTAATTATAATATCCTTGTCATACCTCAGTTGAACATTATGCTTTTCCAATAACCGTCATGAAGTTAAATGTAGCATCAAATTCTAAGTTACGCATATCTATAGTCTTCAAAGTACATATCATATATATACCCAAAGCTTACGACGTACAACATATTAGGATCCGTTTGTGTAATTTAGATACACAAGAATATATAGCTTCTTGAGTTTTAACTTGTATTTATAATAATAGTTGATGCTTCCTCCAACACGACTTACTTATTAATCCCACATCTTAATGATTGAACCCTTCATGTTTAAGCTTTCGATCTTCTAGTAACTCAACTAGTATAACATCTGGAAACAAACTTTATTACCTCAAGTTTGATGTCACAGAAATTTTGTTTATATTCCCAACCTTATTCTTTTTTCCTGACTCAATTACTTGTTTGAACTTTGTAATCCAAGTTATATAAACTTACATCCAAGTTAACCTCATATCTATATTTATATCATTATTAAATCATATGCCTAGTTTCCAAGACTTCATTGCACAAGATCAATACGCCCCGACCTTTCATTTTTATATTATTTACCTCTTCCACTTAGAAAGTAAAATATATAGCCTTTTTCAATTTTGCCTAGTTTAATACTCATAATATAAAATTGCTAATTCGGATATAGTATTACTCACAACTTAATATTATAATTTTTATTACACCATTTGCTACTCCTTCGATTCATTACTCCTTTCCTGAGCTATTATATCCCTGCTACAACTTCACATATTCAGTTTTACTTCCATAATACACCCTATTTGCCCGACTTACCTTTCTAATATGACAACTTAAATTCCAAAAGAGCTCCCCAAATAAACTTGTATTTTTCCGTTTTATAAAACCCAGCTCCAAGATTCTCCGAAGATACATGTAAATGATATACTTTAACTCTTACATATGAATTTATCTTCTTTACAAAAGTATAATCATAAAGCTTACTTTATAACTTCACCAATTCACATTTTGTCTAATATCCCTAAAGATTTATTTGCTTACTTCAACAGTTATCATAAGATCTCCAGTATATATCATGAATCATAAAGTGTAGTGTACTTACCATCTCTCGAGCAATACTTACTCTTGAAATTCTTCACCTTAACCTTTTCGTGACCTAGAATTTATCAAGTTTACAACATCATAGTAGGATATAATCCGAGGTCTTGTATTGTATTCAAAACATTTAGACTCATAACTTTCAAACTCATATCCTCAAAAAGTAAAATCCATATTTCTCAAGGTTGATTAGCAAAAGAAACTTGTATCGTAATCCTATTTCAAAATTTATATAAAAGACATGAATCACAACATATTTATCTATCACAATATACTCGAATTCCTAGTAGTTTTGTAGAAACCAAACTCTTTGTAACTTCATTTGTTGACAACTATTTTATTATATAAGAATATTGTATTCGTGAGGACATAATTGAGTTTCATAAGCTTACCAATCCCATTGAATTAAAGTCGACCACTTATTGCAGAGTATCTGAAATCGTTTAGAATAACTTACTTATATATACCTTCAGAAATATATCGACAACTCTTGCTTAAAACTTATAATCAACATCCATGACTTTCATATAACATCTTAAGTTATCGGGCATTGATTAACATATACTATTGGTTCTCGAAACCAAAAATATACTTGAATACGTAACCAGATTGACTTAGTATAATATAAGTTGATATTATCAGATTACTTTTACTTACTTTAAAATATTCGAATAAATCTATCTTGCATAACCGAAACATATAATATATCTCAAATCATGATCATGAAATCAATGCTAAACTCCATATAATCAAATACTTAGCGTTAGATCATATATTTCAAAAATCAGACAGACTTAGTACTTAAGAATTACAATTTTATAACAAGTTGGACTTTATAATCATTAAACCATACAATTTCAAGTCAAAAGTCCAATCTCTTTTAGAAAAATCATGAAATTCATATAACTTGCAATGTTGCAAATACGGTTTAGTTATAAGGTGGAGGGACAATGTGTACCTTATACCCATCTTGAAATATCGTTTAATCCGCATTCCATCACTAAGAATCCATAATGTCGCTCCTCCAATGAGACTTGAATCCCACTAATAGTCACCTCACAACAATTACAACAATCATTAACCATCCTTACAATAATTTAGATAAACAAATTGAATCACTCACACTTTCTAAGCTCAATATCCTTTTTTAATTCCAAACCATTAACTAAATAAATCCATTCTAGAATTTCCCAACAATTATAGTTAAAGCAGGCCCCCCTCAATATTACACACATCATATATACCTTAATCTTAAATATCTAAGATAAAAACATGCAACAACATATTGACCGTGAACTAAGTTGCAAATCAAACACAATATAGGTCCACAAAATGGCCAACAACTAGAATCAATACATATGATTTTTAAAACTATTTTGTCTTTTTCGAATCAAAAACTCATTTGCAACATGCAATCAATGTTAAAATCAGTATCAAAGAAAAAAAATTCAACTACCATAACTCCCCATAATTCAGAATTTACGTTCTTAAAAAAAAGAATAAAAGGGCTTGAAATCTTTTACCTCTAAAAATTAGAATTAATTCCTTTACAAACGTGAAGCAACTGGAAGAACAACATGAGAAGTAGAGAACACCAACTCAATGCAACAACGGCAGCGGCGACGGAATTTCGGCTCTTCGAAATGAATGCGCGGCGGCTCCTCCGACGAAGCTGCAGCAACACCAACAAAACACGTGGCGGCGGTGTCCACGAAGCGAGAGGAGAGAAAGACGAACGACATGGAAGCAAGCTCACAATGGTCGCACAAACGCACGGAAGCAACAACGGCTATGCGGCACCACACCACCACAGCGGCGGCTGCAGCAGCCGCGCAACACCGGGGAGATGGTTGCCCGGACGAAGAAGTGGTAATGAATTGGGTCAAATGACTTGAGCAAGAGGAGACGCGTTTTGAGGAAGAAGATAGGGGTTTTTGGGGGTTTCCTCATTGATAAATTAGATGATGAGATTAAAAGAGATAAATCAAGGAACTTCTTGATATATAAAACCAATGGAGCTCTTGAATGATCTAGAGAATTTCTTTTTATTTTCTTTACAAAAAATAACTCATGGGTAAAACTGTAATTTTACTTTTGACATCTAAAATCACATACTGAAGGAAATGTTAATAACTCATTTAAGCCATTTAAGTTTTAATTAAAACAACTTAACATTTGGGCTATTAAATACTACCACCCTTAAAATAAATTTCATCCTCGAAATTTGAAAACATGAAACTTTAGCTCATTTGAAAACGAGTACATCACAAAACACATTTTCACAAAAATCAAACCAACAAAACTCATAGCCAAATTCTAATATCCCAAAAGATAAATTTCTCTCCAACCCAATAAATAATCACAAACTTACAATTACGAATTCCCCACAATCTCAATCAATATAATTCGATTTTTCTCCAAGAGCCACTCAAAGCTAAAACCCAAATATAACTTCTCACTTTTGCAAATTTTCATTCTTAATATTCAACCTTCAATATCTTAATCTATATTCCTCAGTTTTTCAACCAACTAATAACCCAAATCAAATTCGAACAATTCCAAAAATCTTTCTTAAACTCATATGCCATGATATGAAGATCACTACAACTCTAAAACAACCATGCTCTGATACCACCTGTAACAGCCCGCACTTCCGAGCTGCTAGCTAATCACGCTTAAGATTCACTAATCACACTCAACACTTAATGAACCTTAAATTACATTATCTTGCAGTAGAAAAATAACCTTCTTATACGAATATTAATCGGTGGAATTATGACCCAACAACATTATTCCAGAGTTTAAATACATTTACATGAAATGATCAAAACGGATCTCCGAAATAATACAATAATACACCATAAGAATTCTTTGAATTAAACTATAATCTCCACCATAGCTCATCCAAAAATCTTCTCTTATAACGATCCTTTAACCACACTGGAGTTAGCTTCAATATTTCCTGTAAAAATAACTAACATTGAACGCTGTCCCCACCAGGACAGGTTTCAAGAACAAAATCAGCGAAACTGAGTACACACTGTCCAACCTTAAGATATTTTTGGTGGCTTAAAACATATTTACAGTTTTAAGATTATTATAGGAATATTAGAAATCAAGATATAAAGAAATCATAATGAGAGAATAATATAATAGATACTTATAAAAAACTTTTCAATATTACTCGTTTCAAATAATAATAAAAGTATCTCACAAAATAAATAATATACACTTTCAATTAAGGAGACCTCACAAGGATTCCATTGGATCGAATACGATATTCCAAATCCATTACGTCTGACATACTCTATGACATAATAATATCTCCCACTTCTTTATTTCAAATATAAAAATCTTTAATCCAATTACGTATAACATATCTAACTCCTTCCATGAGTTCTTAACGATTTTCTTAGTAAATCATTCTTATACTCAGTGAATAAATTCCCTAATCTTGGGCGAAAAAAACATTACCTCCATAATAAGGTTTGAACTAACTTTCCATGAAACCATTTCAACGTATTCAAATACTTATTCAATTTTCTTTCAGAAATCATATTATACTAGGGAAGAGAGCACGAATAGAGTTGCGTTCCAGGCGAATTCTCTAAACTTTTACAAGGGACGTATCCCTCTTCCGTTATGTACTGCTTGCAAGACTTTTCAGGACAAGTCCCCAGAATACAGATATACAGAATACATAATGTTGTTCATCACTGCTCTAGCAGCTTCTTCCCCTTACGGAAACAGAATCAAAATTCAAAATTTATTACTTTATATTTTCCGAAATTCAATTTCATTATTCTCAAATGCGATATACTCAGATCTCATAACACAATTGCATTCTGGTACTCCATAACAAAACTTGGATTACTTGATAAACATAGTATACTTAGAGTTTCCGACAACTTAACATAAATCAAGATTTGACAAAATTTATTTGACAAAAATTACTTAATTTCAGACTTTAGAAATATAGTCCAAAATATAGCTTACCGATCAAAGTCTCAAATTGGAATGTAAGTCTTATACACTTTATACTTTTGTTACGAAGTTCTATATCGTGAAACACCTTTCGCTTTAATCTTATTAAACAACCTACACAACGCATAGTCTGAGCAAATCTCAATGTTCATACTTACATTGATCACACTAATTATAATATCCTTGTCATACCTCAGTAGAACATTTTCCTTTTCCAATAACCGTCATGAAGTTAAATGTAGCATCAAATTCTAAGTTGCGCATATCCATAGTCTTCAAAGTACATATCATATATATACCCAAAGCTTACGACGTACAACATCTTAGGATCCGTTTGTGTAATTTAGATACACAAGAATATATAGCTTCTTGAGCTTTAACTTGTTTTTATATTAATAGTTGATGCTTCCTCCAACACGACTTACTTATTAATCCCACATCTTAATGATTGAACCCGTCATGTTTAAGCTTCCGATCTTCTAGTAACTCAACTAGTATAACATCTGGAAACAAACTTTATTACCTCAAGTTTGATGTCACAGAAATCTTGTTTATATTCCCAACCTTAATCTTTTTTCCTGACTCAATTACTTGTTTGAACTTTGTAATCCCAGTTAAATAAACTTACATCCAAGTTAACCTCATATCAATATTTATATCATTATTAAATCATATGCCTAGTTTCCAAGACTTCATTGCACAAGATCTATACGCCCCGACCTTTCATTTTTATATTATTTACCTCTTCCACTTAGAAAGTAAAATATCTAGCCTTTTTCAATTTTGCCTAGTTTAATACTCATAATATAAAATTGTTAATTCGGATATAGTATTACTCACAACTTAATATTATAATTTTTATTACACCATTTGCTACTCCTTCGATTCATTACTCCAATTTCCTGAGCTATTATATCCCTGCTACAACTTCACATATTCAGTTTTACTTCCATAATACACCCTATTTGCCCGACTTACCTTTCTAATATGACAACTTAAACGTCAAAAGAGCTCCTCAAATAAACAATTTATCCTACAACCATCCCAACATGAGTTTTTCCGTTTTATAAAACCCAGCTCCAAGATTCTCCGAAGATACATGTAAATGATATACTTTAACTCTTATATATGAATTTATCTTCCTTACAAAAGTATAATCATAAAGCTTACTTTATAACTTCACCAATTCACATTTTGTCTAATATCCCAAAAGATTTATTTGCTAACTTCAACAGTTATCATAAGATCTCAAGTATATATCTTGAATCATAAAGTGTAGTGTACTTACCATCTCTCGAGCAATACTTACTCTTGAAATTCTTCACCTTAACCTTTTCGTGACCCAGAATTTATCAAGTTTACAACATCATAGTAGGATATAATCCGAGGTCTTGTATTATATTCAAAACATTTAGACTCATAACTTTCAAACTCATATCCTCAAAAAGTAAAATCCATATTTCTCAAGGTTGATTAGCAAAAGAAACTTGTATCGTAATCCTATCTCAAAATTTATATAAAAGACATGAATCACAACATATTTATCTATCACAATATACTCGAATTACTAGTAGTTTTGTAGAAACCAAACTCTTTGTAACTTCATTTGTTGACAACTATTTTATTATATAAGAATATTGTATTCGTGAGGACATAATTGAGTTTCATAAGCTTAACAATCCCATTGAATTAAAGTCGACCACTTATTGCAGAGTATCTGAAATCGTTTAGAAGAACTTACATATATATACCTTCAGAAATATATCGACAACCCTTGCTTAAAACTTATAATCAACATCCATGACTTTCATATAACATCTTAAGTTATCGGGCATTGATTAACATATACTATTGGTTCTCGAAACCAAAAATATACTTGAATACGTAACCAGATTGACTTAGTATAATATAAGTTGATATCATCAGATAACTTTTACTTACTTTAAAATATTCGAATAAATCTATCTTGCATAACAGAAACATATAATATTTCTCAAATCATGATCAGGAAATCAATGCTAAACTCCATATAATCAAATACTTAGCGTTAGATCATATATTTCAAAAATCAAACAGACTTAGTACTTAAGAATTACAATTTTATAACAAGTTGGACTTTATAATCATAAAACCATACAATTTCAAGTCAGAAGTCCAATTCCTTTTAGAAATATCATGAAATTCATATAACTTGCAATGTCGCAAATACGGTTTAGTTATAAGGTGGAGGGACAATGTGTACCTTATACCCATCTTGAAATATTGTTTAATCCGCATTCCATCAGTAAGAATCCATAATGTCGCTCCTCCAATGAGACTTGAATCCCACTAATATTCACCTCACAACAATTACAACAATCATTAACCATCCTTACAACAATTTAGATAAAAATATTGAATCACTCACACTTTCTAAGCTCAATATCCTTTTTTAATTCCAAACCATTAACTAAATAAATCCATTCTAGAATTGCCTTCGAATATATCCCAACAATTATAGTTAAAGCAGGTCCCCCTCAATATTACACACATCAGATATACCTTAATCTTAAATATCTAAGATAAAAACATGCAACAACATATTGACCGTGAACTAAGTTGCAAATCAAACACAATATAGGTCCACAAAATGGCCAACAACTAGAATCAATACATATGCTTTTTAAAACTATTTTGTCTCTTTCAAATCAAAAACTCATTTACAACATGCAATCAATGTTAAAATCAGGATCATAGAAAACTTTTTCAACTGCCATAACTCCCCATAATTCTGAATTTGAGTTCATAAAAAAACGAATAGAAGGGCTTGAAATATTTTACCTCTAAAAATTAGAATCAATTCCTTTATAAACATGAAGCAACTGGAAGAATAACAAGAGAAGTAGAGAACACCAACTCAATGCAACAATGGCGGCGAGCGACGGAATTTCGGCTACTGAAATGAATGTGCAGCAGCTCCTCCGACGAAGCTGCAGCAACACCAACAAAACACGTGGTAGCAGCGTCCACGAAGCAGAGGAGAGAGAAATACAGAACGACATGGAAGCAACCTCACAATGGTCGCACAAACGCACGGAAGCAACAGCAGCTACGCAACACCACACCACCGCAGTGTCGGAGAGATGGTAGCACCGGACGAAGATGTTGTGATGTATTGGGTCAAAATGACTTGAGCAAGAGGAGACGCATTTTGAGGAAGAAGATGGGGGTTTCCTCAATGACAAATTAGCTGATGAGATTATAAGAGATAAATCAAGGAACTTCTTGATATATAAAGCCAATGGAACTCTTGACTGATCTACAAAATTCCCAAAAGTTCTTTTTATTTTCTTTACAAAAAAAAAAAAAAAACTCATGGGTAAAACTATAATTTTACTTTTGACATCTAAAATCACATACTGAAGGAAATGTTAATAACTCATTTAAGCTATTTACGTTTTAATTAAACCAGCTTAACATTTGGGCTATTACACAATGAGCCAATGACAGAGGATAATAACAAAGGAGATGATGCTATCAAGCGCATGAAAGAAGTAAATGCTAATGTTTCCATCTGGAAATTGTTAATGCATTCCCAGCCTCATAGGGCAACTGTTCTAAAGCATCTCAATGAAGCCTCGGTAAGCTCTTCCATAACACCTGACCAAATGGTGGGGCTCATTCACGGTGTAGATCGAACTCTCATGTTCATAGACAATGATCTCTCTGACAACATCAATCACAATAATTCGTTGCACATTGCTATACGTTGTAATGGATGGGAGATACCCAGAGTATTGATCGACAATGGCTCCGCAATCAACGTTTGCCCTGTACGTGTTCTAACGACACTTGGGTATTCAAAAGAAGATCTGGTACCATCCAACCAGGTGGTCAGAGCATATGATAATGCCAAGAGGGAGGATCGGGTTTAATCAGCCTCCTCATTGAATGTGGTCCCATGGCAAGGAAGGTGGAATTCATGGTCATTGACATTCAAGCATGTTTCAACCCTTTATTAGGAAGACCGTGGCTGCATGCAAATAGAGCAGTAGCTTCTACTCTACATCAGAAGGTAAAGACTCTCACTGATCATGGTGCGGTGACTATTTCTGGTGATGCGGAAATCATAACCATCTCCAACACCGGGAAATCGGTATTGCATCTAAATGAGGTAGAGGGTACTAGGTTGGATGGTTACACTATCCACTGCATTCTGGCAACACCTAAAAATTCATGTATGAATGAGGTTCCAGCAACCACACCAGATGAAAGTGATGAAAAAACAGAACCAGAATATAGTGAGGATGATGAGGAAGAAATAGGAGTTCGAGCATCGGCACTCATAATACGTCAGTTGAAGCACCAGAGGAATCTTGTGTCGGATATCAACATGAAGATCATTATCGCGAATTGCCACAATTTCGGAAATTTGATGGGAACGGTGATCCTTTTGTCCACTTAGTTGGATTTGTGAATGTCTTGCACCCCTGGGGCATACCAGAGGAAGATTACCCCATGCTCTTTGACAAGAGTTTAAAAGGACCAGCTCTGGATTGGTACTATTCTTCAGATTGTGTAGATAGAGCTAGTTGGGAAAATGCTAGCCAAGCCTTTGTTAATTGGGCTCTCGAACATAAACAGACTGATGTCAAGAAGCTGAAGCTAGTCACTTTGCGTCAGAGCGCCTTAGAAACTTTATCACACTTTTGATCAAGATGCACTCATATCCGCACACAGCCTCGTTTCCATATTACTGATCGAGAGTTCATGCTCATATTGCTGCGGAACCTGAACAATTTCTATTATCGTCACATGGTTACTATCAAGTACACCTCCCTCAGCCACATGAAACAACATGACTTTGACATCGATGCTCTGAAATTGCAAGAAAAACGACCTCAGGAAGATATTGAAACTCCCAACACAAATCCAAGGGTATATGCTAAGATAGATGAACCATTGAGTATGGTGTATGATCGTCTTCGGAGGCAAGGTATACTTCAAATCTCAGCACATGTGCACTGTTTACCCCTTCCTGGAACAAACATGAGCAAACTCTGCGCTTATTGTCGTCAATTTGGGCATGAAACTGATCGATGCCATGATCTTTACTACAAAGTTCAAAACCTGGTTGACCGAGGCATCATTAGTCCAACCTATAAGGAAGTGCCCGCAAGGAAAGTATCGGCGCGTCCTCAACCTCAAACCCCAAGTTGATATCTTCCGCAAATTAGTCGAGCAAAGTCGGATACATCCACTTCCTAGACTCCCAGGGGCAAGTCCCGTAGGATCAGATCTCCATAAGTACTACCAATATCATCAGTTGCATGGTCACGGCACAAACCAATGTCATGCTCTCAGCTATCGCATCAAGCAAATCACCAACATAGCTCTTGTCTACCGCAAAGCTACTTGATCGTCTCACAGAAAGAGAAAAATCTTCGGTAAACGTCCTGTAGGGGGTTAGCCCATCGAAAAAAGAACAAGAAAAAAATATATTTCAGCTCGTTAGTATCAGAGAACTACGTGCAGCTTGAATCCCCATTATTACGTACACTTGCACTCTGAGATCACTCCACCTATGTAACACCTAGGGTACGTAGGTAGCTCAATATGAGTGCAGCTGCTTTATTAAATAAAAAACTTTCGTTCTTTCTAAAATAACGAACTACGATGAGTCTGATTCCCCATAAAATGCACCTGGAGCAATGTAGATATGTTGGCAGCCTTCGGGTTCGACTCAAATGTATTAACCATTGTATTTCTGGCAATGTGATCAGAACTCAAGATGCCAGTCATCATAGGAGCAATTTCAGGATGCTGAATTGACACATCAATGGGGACACAAGCCCTAATCTCTATATTTTTTGTCTTTGTTCAATACTAAACTAGGGAATGGAAGAATGAAAAAAAAACATCTGTTTTCAACCCCAATGACATTAAAATCATTCAAGAGAGTCAAAATAATAAAAAAAAAAAATTGTAAAGGTGGACCATTCCAGTCAAAATATGGCGAAATCATTTTTGAAAATTTTCTTTATTCTGCAATATGTAGCTTTCTTCTATTTTCTTTTAATTCATTTTTCTCTACCTTTAGGTCCAAAAAGAAGAAATTTGTCCCTTCTCTAAGGATGACCAATTACCATCAGAAAATAAAAGCCTCAGCCATATCCACAAATGTGGTCAAAGAGCCTGTAAGGTTTGCCGTGCAACCTCTGTCCAAAGAATTTCAAATTATGATGAAGATGGGTTACACTCAAGGAACCGAATTAGGGCGTGATGGTAGGGGAATAAAGCAACCAATCCCCATAGTAGACAAGCAAAACCGACATGGTTTAGGATATGATCGGGCAGCACTTCTCACAACATCAAAAAACCTTCTTTTACCCTCAACAACCCGTTCATCCTGCAAGGAGATACTGAGTTGTATTATGAATTTCCAGAACCTTGGCTTAGTAGGAAGGAACAAAAGATTTTACTGGGATTGGAGATATTCTTCAATGAGGCTAGAAATCTGGACTTAATCAAAAGTTGGTTTGTCCAAAAACAAAAAATGAAAAAAGAAATTGACTAGGTGGATAATCTGGAACATGGAGTCCTTAAGAAACTTTTCACCCCTTTCAGATGGATATCATACTGATAGCTCATCTTCCAACCAATCTACCTTGCATACCTAGTCAGAAGACTCTGACAGTGAGGACATTGAATGTGAACCTTTATCTAAGTACATTTGCATGCAAGATGTTATTTGTGACAATGAATTTAATAATGATGAATCATTTGATACAACTGAAACATATATAAAACCCATGGAAGAGTCCATTGTAATTAATATTGGTACAGAAAATGCTGTAAAAGAAATCAAAATAGGTTCATCCCTCTCCCCAACTGAATAGTCTGTGTTTCTTGCATTGATACAAGAGTATGTAGATGTGTTGGCATGGTCTTATGCTGATATGCCTGGTGTTAATAGAGAAATTGTGGAACATCGCATTCCGTTACATTCTGAAAATAAGCCTAAGCAGCAAAAGCTCCGCCGAATGAATCTAGAAATTAGTATGAAAGTGAAAGAAGAAATCCAGAAACAGCTTGATGCCAAATTCATCCAAGCTGTAAAGCATTCGAGTTGGCTCGCCAATATAGTGGTCGTACCTAAAAAGGATGTAAGAGTTCGTGTATGCATCACCAAAAGATTGCTTTCCCCTACCCCACATCGATGTTCTCGTGGATTGTACGGCTGGTCATGCAATGTTTTCCTTCATGGATGGATTCTCAGGGTATAATCGAATACTCATGGCTCAAGAAGATATGACAAAGACATATTTCATCACTCCGTGGGGCACCTTCTGTTACCGAGTTATGCCTTTTGGTCTCAAGAATGCCGGAGCCACATATCAAAGGGTTGCAACCACTATCCTTCATGACATCATCCACGACACTGTGGAGGTCTATGTAGATGACATGATTGTGAAAAGTGAAGATCATGAGGGGCATATTCCTGCACTAAGGGAAGTACAATCTAAGGCTAAACCCTCAAAAGTGTGTGTTTGGCGTCACTTCAGGGAAGTTGTTGGGATTCATTATCAGTCAAGACGACATCAAAGTGGACCCTGAAAAGGTAAAAGCTATTCAAGGGCTACCTCCTCCAAAAACAGAAAAAGAATTCAATATATCAGTAGGTTCATCTCACAACACTAGTGGAAAAAAACGGAAGGGTTGCGGTCAAAACAGCCCTAAGGGCTGCGTTTTTGGCCTGCAGCCCTTTCTGTAGCAGCCCTTCACTAAAAGTGAAGGGCTTCGTTTTTAAACCGCAGCCCTTCACAACGAAGGGCTGCGGTTGAGGCCCAAAAACGCAGCCCTTCCATATTGGAAGGGCTGCGGTTTTGGGCTTAAAACGCAGCCCTTCTTTGTACAAAGGGCTGCGGTTTTGACCAAAACCGCAGCCCTTTTGACCCAAAAAAATAAAAAAATAAAATTTTTTTTAAATTTTTTTGTCATTTTTTTACTCCTAAATATATCAAGAAATTTACAACGGGGAAAATCAACAAGAACAGTAGAAATTTATAGATCTGAAAATGAAAAAAAAAACGAAAATGAAAAAAAAAGAGCGAAAATTAAAAAAAGAACGAAAATTAAAAAAAGAACGAAAATTAAAAAAAAAGAACGAAATGAAAAAAAAACGGAAAGAAAATGAAAAAAAAGGAACAAAAATGAAAAAAAAGCAAACGAAAATACAAAAGAGAAAAAATTATAGATCTGAAATTACATAAACATTAATCAAAACAAAGATCAAGAAATTATAGATCTGAAATTACATAAACATTAATCAAAACAAAGATCAAGAAATTATAGATTTGAAAAACGAAAAATTTATCACTTGTTGAATTGCTATCGGAGTTCGACGACGAGGAAGAACAGCACCGGCGCGGCAAGGCACGGCACGGCAAGGCACGACAAGGGTGAACGAACCAAGAGGACGAACCAAGAGGACGAACCAAGAGGACGAAGAGAACAAAGTTACGGCGGAGGCAGATGAAGACGAGGTGATTTCTGAACTAGGGCTGTATCTGAACTCGAGGTGATGTGAACCGGCCCCATTCGTCCATTCTGGCCATTGCTGCTGCTGAAAGAGAGAGTGAAAACAAGGGACGTGAGAGAGAAGGAGGGTGAAGGGAGGAGGAGAAGGAGGGAGGCTGAGAGAGGATGTGAGAGAGAAGGAGGAGAAGGGAGGAGGGTGAGAGAGGAGAGAGAATGAGGGAGAGGAAATTGTGAGAACCCTAGCCCGCTTAACATTTTAAGCCCGCGAATTCGTTTCAAATTTTTTTTTGAAAAGCCCATAAAGGGCTGCGTTTTTTAAAAAACCGCAGCCCTTCGTTTATGAAGGGCTGCGGTTTTTTAAAAAACGCAGCCCTTCACTAATAGGGCTGCGGTTAGCCTCAAAACCGCAGCCCTTCATACTGTATGAAGGGCTGCGATTTCTTGTTAACCGCAGCCCTTCACCAAAAGGGCTGCGTTTTTCTTTAAAACCGCAACCCTTCATACAAGAAAGGCTGCGTTTTTAAAAAAACGCAGCCCTTCCAGCGCAGCCCTTCCTTTTTTTTCCCCTAGTGCAACTCACTATGAGGTGTGAACCCCTATATAAGTTGCTCAGAAAAGGGGCATCACATGAGTGAAACACGTGGAATGTCAGGAAGCTTTTGATTCCATGAAAGAGTATCTTTCAAATACACCTGTTCTAATGCCGCCTAGACCAGGAGAACCCATGATTTTGTACCTCACTATTACAGAAATGGCTATGGGATCTCTCTTAGCCCAATATCAAGAGGGAACAAAGAAGGAAGTTGCCATATACAATCTCAGCAAGATATTCTTGGAGTATGAGAAAAGATATACCCCACTGGAAAAAGCATGTGTTTCCTTGGCCTATGCCACAAAGAAGTTGAGGCATCACCTCCAAGCTCATACCACCTATCTGATCTCAAGACTTGATCCAATCAAGTATCTGTTTGAGAAACCCATTCTTAGCGAAAGATTGGCGAGATGGCATTCTATGCTTTATGAGTTTGATATTCAATGTGTGAGCCAGAAATCCGTCAAAGGAAGAGCCATATCTGAAGCCCTAGCAGAAAGACCAGTGTCAGGAGATGAGTATGATGATGCATTCCCTGATGAGTACTTATGCTTCATCGACAATCCACAATAGTGCATGTATTTTGATGGAGCTTCTAATAGAAGAGGTAATGGAGCAAGGGTTTTGTTAGTAGATCCTGATGGAATCCATATTCCATTTGCTGTAAAGCTGGATTTCCCAACAACAAATAATACAACTGAGTATGAAGCCTGCATATATGGAGTAAAGGCCGCCTTGGTAGCAAGGGCAAGACATCTCACTGTATATGGGGATTCTAATCTCATCATATCTCAAACAATATAGGAATTTGGAGGGTTAGAGATGAGAGACTTCAACTCTACACAGAGTACCTTCAAGAATTGATTTTTCTATTTTGATGACATCAGCTTCAAACATCTTCCTAGGGAACAAAATAGTTTCACAGATGCTTTAGCCAATCTCTTTGTTAATTTAACATGGGAAAATGGTATAAAGATCCAGTCAGTTTTAATTGAAGAAAGGAAGGGACCTACAGTGACGGTAGCACAAATTGTCTCCACACTGGCTCAACAAGATGAAGATGATGTCTGGTATAAGGATATCAAGAATTTTCTGGAAAATATGCAATATCCAGAGGGAAGTGGCAAGAAGGACCGCATAGCCATCAGAAGGCTAGCTGCTCATTTTCTCATACTAAAAGGCAGACTATATCACAAAGGGTTTGATGGTACTCTACAACTCTGCGTGAATGATAGCGAAAAGCAAGCCATCATGGAAGAAGTTCATGGAGGAGAATGTGGACCCCATATGAACGGAAGAATGATGGCTCGTAAAATTTTGCGAAAGGTGTTTCTATTGGAGTACTCTAGAAGGTGATTGCATCAGATTTGTCCGTGCCTGCAAGCAATGTAAGATATTTGCTAACCTCAATCATATGCCACCTGTGTCACTACATAATATGACCTCTCCTTGGCCATTTTCGAGTTGGAGCATAGACATAATCGGACAAATTCATCCGAAGGCTTCAAATGGGCATCAATATATTCTTGTAGCAATTGATTACATTTCGAAGTGGGTTGAAGCTGCATCATTTTCAAAGCTAGGGGAAAAGTAAGTCTCGAAATTTGTGATTAACAACATTATCTGTCGGTATGGGATACCTTTTGAGATCATCTCTGATAATGGATCACAATTTGAGGGTCATCTGAAGACCACTCTCGTAAAATATGCAATCAAGCATCATCAATCCTCACCTTATCGTCCCCAAACAAATGGAGCAGTGGAAGCAGCCAATAAGACAATCAAGACTATTGTTGCTAAGATGACTGAGAAGACTAGGGAATGGCATGACAAACTCCCATACGCCCTTTGGGGATATAGGATATCAATTAGGACTCCAACAGGAACAACCCCGTTTTTATTTGGTTTATGGGATGGAACCGGTCCTACCGGTTGAGGTGGAGATACATTCTCTCAGGGTCATAGCAGAAAGTGAAATCTCAGAAGACCAATGGTATAAAACTCGTTATGATGAGCTTGCATTCGCAGATGAGCGCCGACTACAAGCATTGCATAACATTCAACTCTATCAGTGGAGAATTGCTCGTGCATTTAACAAAAGGGTTCGAGACAGAGATATTCAAGAAGGTGATCTAGTCCTAAAGGAAAATAGAGCTCCGTTGCATGATCCTCGAGGAAAATTTAAGCCTAACTGGTCTGGGTCATTCCTAGTCAAGCATGTCACCACGGCTGGAGCAGTAAAGCTAATGGATTGTGATGGGAATGAGTTCACCCATTTCACTAATCTTGATCAGTTGAAGAAATATTACACTTAGGCATCAAAGTAATTGTAATTGTCATGGTCAAGTAACCAAGCAATTTGGGGATTTTGTATCCTATCTGGTTATTCTTAATAAACATGCCATGTGTTTCTAGATGTTCATATAATGTATGCAAAAAAAAAAGAAAAAAAAAGAGACAAATAAAAAGAAGGAAAAAAAAAACAAAAACGAAAAAGAAACGAAAAAAAAAACAAAAAAGCGAAAAGAAAAAAAAAAGAAAAAGAAAAATGATGAAACATGCTTTTGATTGTTAAGGTTTTATGTGTTACGTTTTTATGTGTCATATGATTAATTAATTATGATTTGCATGTCATATTTAATGTTAAAGTATGCACGTGTTGAGAATTGTGTTCACATTGAATTACTCACAAGCAGATAATTCTCACAAACAGATCTTTTTATTCATCCCAACTGGGGTACTTCATTTCATACATAAAAAGACATAAAGCCTTCAAACTCAAAAAAAAAGAAAAAAAAACTAAAAAAAAAACAACATGGAAAAACAACATGATATTTCTCTCAAACCCTTCTCCTCTTCATGGTTGGCCCGTTTGAATCGTTGTCTTGACCAATATCCGCCAGAAGCCATTGAAGGTAATCTTCATCAATTAGTGGAGAGTGAGGTTCAGGTAGCGCTGATATAATTTTAGCTCCCTGCCATATAGTTGGCATTCTCTGAATACCACTCATATCAGCCTCATAAGTGGTACAAGATGGAAGATCCTGGAGGGCAGGAATTTGATGTTGCATCCAACCAATTTGCCTTAGACACCTCCATGGAAGGTAGAAAGTGACCTGGCAAAGCCCCGGTAGTTGTACACCTCTACGACCAGAATTGCAATATACAATTGCACTAATGCCAATGTGGTTTATGACCCACTTTATGTCTTGCTGCAGAAAAAATCTTCCCACCCACCATTTTTGCTAAGTTGATAGAAGAAAGGAAGAAGACCTCTCTCCCGGACATGACTAATTTTGTAAGTAAGGCTCTTGTGGGGTTTCATGAGAGAACTTTTTTCCAATAACCATAAATGAAGGGCTAATGGACATCCCTTCACGAAACTTTGGGGTTTTCTTTTGAGTTCATCTAAGCCAAGAAATATTTCCCCCAAAATAAGTGATCCAAGACGACCCCCACTAACAATTTGAGGAATAAGTGAAAGACACCGAACATGGCATGTATTTAAAGACCATTTAGTGAGGGTACTTCCCAAAATCTTAAGAATGCAAGCATTTTCTCTAGCAATCCTATAGTTGGCATTATTAGAGAATTGACAAGTGCGAAATTGAAAAGTCAACAATAAGTTAAGAAGAAATATCTCACCATATTGTAGGTAGTTGCCATGAAGATTTTCGGGAAGATATAAAATTGTTGATAAATCTTTCGAGATCCTTGTAGGAGATCTAGGTGTAATAACTGGACCATTGGATGGTAAGCCTAGCAAACCCTCGACCTCTTCAACAAGAGGCACAATCTCCCAGTCTCCAAAGCGGAAGACATGACGAGTTTCATCCCAAAATTGGAAAGCAGCATGAATCATGTCATAACAGATGAAAAGATAAAGCAAAGGCATGAGAGCCTTAATGAAATGGGAAGAAGAAAAAGATTGCCTTGGTTACTCCAAATTCTTTGTGACCCCCGAGAGTTGTTTTTTCTCCCGACTCCGCATTTCATTAATTAGCTTCTTCATAAGTAGGAACCATTTTGTGAAAGAAGAAAAAATTAGAGAAAAGATTGGAGTAGTGGAAGTGGTGCATTTGGAAATGAAGAACCATGCCCCTTTTATAGATGGAAAAGATGATAATCCATGATTCATGCCATGGATAATAAGTTTGAGTATTGTCCATAGGATAATAACGAGTGTCCTTCACCATGGATAATGACCAAGCATTTGTGGTATGACAATTCTTGCTGAAGCCGGATATAAAAAAAAACAGTGTTAATGATTCGTTTGGACACCATTGAGGAGTGAGGCGAGGGTTTGAAATCCTAGTTTCAGGGAGAAAAAGAGTAAAAGTAAGGGAAAGTGAGAGAAGGCGAGGGAAAGTGGGAAACTATGAGTTGGGCTTTAGTTTGCGCGTAAATAATGGGCCAACCTACCGATCCGGTCCACTTATTACTTGAACCGGATCAATTATTATTAACTGATCCGGTTCAAGTTAAAACCGGGTCAGTTACTTGATCATGAAAATTGCGCGGAAAAATACTGAATAAACCGATCCGGTATTGGGAAAACCGGATCAGTTCTTTTGTGACATTTAGGGTTTTTTCCACTAGTGATAGTTTTTGATTGAACAAGACATGCTCTTTGGTGTTTTAGCAATTTAATGCACATTGGAGGCGAATAAGCTAATTTAAAACTGTATATATAAGTTCAGTAACTATAGGATTGTGATTAAAGTTAGACAAATTAAGGATCAATACATTATACATTCAATATCTCCAAACAATAATTTGGAACACATACATAATAACATTAGTAAAGTAGGCGCCAAGTAACTTCCTAATGATCTACATGAACCAAATCTTTTAATTCATCACAAATAATACCAAAATTCAACATTGAATTCCAGTAATTCTAACATAATAAGATGCCTAATATCTCACTACAAATAAAAAAATCCTAATCTCTATCTCCTCCTTGAGTCCTCCAATTAAGAGTAAATTAAAGACGAATCACGTTTGAGAAAATCAGCTAATTGAAGAGCAAGAGGAGGCAAATTTGGTACTTGTAATTGATTAGAAGACGAAATCACTACTGGTAATTGATTTTAAAATGTAGAGCTTCAAATTTTCAAAGAAAAAGCATTTTAGTGGAGCAGCTTCAATGGAGCTTTAAGCTTTACATTATCTTATTTTTGAAAATTTGACGAAAATCATCAGCTTTGATGGAGCTTCAATGGTGCGACGTTCAAGATTCTTGTCCAAGCTTCAATGGAGATTAAGCAAAGCTCAACAAGAACTTCAATGGAGGTCGGCATGCAGGTTGGAGGTTGAAAATTGTTGCAAATTTGCAATAGGTCGAGGAAAGCAAAATGGAGCACTTTAATGATATGGGTGGAATATGAGTCATTAGATTGAACTAATCCAATGGTTAAGATACATTCTCACATATCTTTTTGTTCTCACATAGCATAGGTGTTCTCATATGAGCCCAAATATATATATATATATATATATATATATATATATATATATATATATATATATATATATATATATATATATATATATATATATATATATATATTTGTGTAATTGTATGTGGTGTGATCGTGTACCTAATTATCAATTAAACAATAAAATATTTAGAAATATTCTTTTTATTTAAATTCAATTGCGGGAAAGCTCATCTGTTTATCTAGAAATTGTGTGGAAATTTTCTTTTGAATATGAGGTAAGCCGTAAGTGCATGGTGCATCAATTATTTGAAACTCACATGCATAAATGTACAATATGGAGTAATACATATTATCAGATCCTATACAAGCCTTGTCAAAATCTGTTGTGCTTTCAAGCACTGTTTGCGACAGATTTTTATTGGTTGTCATTCAAGCATTTATTTGATGATGATAGATTTTTGGTCCCTATTTTCACTTGAAATTTTGTATGATTGTTCTTCAAATAGACATTGTTTCCAATAATCTCAAGCCAAAAAACCCAAACCATTATATCCTGTTGTATTCCACGTTTTGATGATGCCAAATGCTTAGGTTAATTTTACTATATAGTTTTTATTTTGCGAAAAATATAAAATATCAAAAATAATGTAATGTTTAATTTTGCATTTATATCTTGTGAAGAAAGATTATTTATTTAATCTAAGTCAAGATATTATTTTATACACTTTGAATTTTTATTATAAGGTATGTTTAATAATTTATTACCTTGGAATCTTTGAACAAAAGATTCTTAGTGTTAGTAGATATTTTTGTTGCTGTTGTTGTGCGTGAAAATCAGTTGGAAATTGCGTGGCAAAATTTGTGGAGCTACCTCCTTCAAGCCCTCCAACTAACTTGATTCACCTGCGCATTACTTACTGGAAGTTAGTCCACTAACGGATAGTGGAGGATGGTTAGTTACCGCTGCATTGTTCATGGAGGTATGCAGCGAAAATCAAGCCATGATCTCCATTACTCCACTCGCGCTATTTGAGGAGAACATGGAACACAACGTATATTGAAGAAGAAAAATTGCAGCAGCTATATAAGGAAGAAAATACTTGTTGAAAACTTATGACTTTCTTGAGCAACATTTAATTATCTACTTAGAAAGTTTTCATGTAATTTCCTCATCAATTCAACATACTTATTATTGTAATATTCATAGTGTGTGGGTGAGAGAAAATTCAGAGAATATTCTTGTATTCAAGAGAGAGAAAGAAAGAGAGAAAAGAGAAGACTTCGAGTGAAGTCAAGAGTGAGTGTCATCAGTTCAGGGGGAACTGAGTGACTGGGGAACAAGTTCCTAGAGGAACAGAGAAGGTCCATTAATAGGTTGTAAATGAGAGAGTCTTTTGGCCTATTATAGTTAAGGGACTTAAGTCAAAATCCCTCGTGGTCAAGGTTTTTCTTCCTATTGGGCCTAAGAAGTTTTCCTTGTAAAAATCTCGTGTGCTTGTCTCTTTCTACTTTCAAGTTTGTTTTAATTCCGCATTACAAATTAAAAATTTCTCCTCAACTACAATTCACCCCTCTCTTGTAGTTGGTATAGTGTTCATACTAGAATAACAATTGGTATCAGAGCCTAGTACCTCCACAATCAGTTAACACTGAGGAGATTGTACCTGGAAAAATGAACACGACGGGAGAAAAGCTTGATGAAGGGTATTCAACTCAACGCCCACATATGTTCAATGGCTAACATTATCCATACTGGGAGAACCGTATGGAGATATTTATTAAAGCTTAAAATTACCAAGTGTGGAAGGTAATTGAAATTGGTGACTTTGAAGTCACAAAGATGAACGAGAAAGGGGAGCTGGTTCCTAAACCCCTTGCCGAATTTGACAAAGAAAACTTCGACAAAATGGAGATGAACAACATGGCCAAGAAGCTACTCCATTGCGGTCTTGGTCCCCATGAACACAATCGAGTCATGGGATGCAAGACTGCAAAGCAAATGTGGGAACTCCTTCAAATTACTCATGAAGGAACAAGCGAAGTGAAACGATCAATGATCAATATGCTCATGCATAAGTACGAATTGTTTCACATGAAACAAAAGGAGCCTATTCAAGATATGCTCACTCGCTTCTCAAACATTATAAACGAACTTGAATCTCTGGGAAAGATAATCTCTCCAATGGAACAGGTTCGTAAGGTACTAAGGAGCTTACCACAAGATGAAAAATGGATGGTCAAGACAACGACCCTGTTGGAAACCAAGGACTTCACAACGTTCAACATTGAACAACTTGCTGGTTCCTTGATGACCCATGAGTTACACCTTGAAACTCATGAAACTGAATCATCAAAACCTAAGGCTCTGGCCCTCAGGTCTGAGGAACAAGAAGACTCAGAAAACGATGATGAAGAAGGTGCAATGATTGTTACAAGATTAAAGAAGTTCTTAAACAAAAACTACAAAGGAAAGGTTACCAAGAAACCAGCGAAGCTAAGTTGTCTCAAGTGTGGAGGCCTTGATCATTTCATCAAGGAATGTCCTCAATGGGAAAACGAGAAAGGTAAAGGAAGATACAAAGAGAAGGGCAAGGAACAACAAAGGTCATTTTCGAAAAATGATATGAAGAGAGCCATGGTGGCAGCATGGGGAGAGTTTGACTTAGAGGAGGAGCAGGAACAAACTGCCCATCTATGTCTCATGGCAAATATCGAAGACAAAGTGGAATCATCAAACCCCAAGGTAAGTCTTAATCCCATTGAAGAGGAACTTACAGAATTGAATAAAAGCCAATTAATAAAACTATTACTAGAAACCTTAGATGATTACTAGGATGTATGTGCAAAAAGAGATCAATTAACTAATGCCTTGAAAATCACTAAGAATCATTCAAATTGGCTTAACTCACTTAAATGTGACACCGAAAAAAGATTCTTTGAACTTTTTGACAAGAGTAGAGTTTATCAAGATGCATTTGAAAAAGTCAAAAATGAAAATTATCTTTTGAATTTGGAACTGGCAGAATTGAAACTAGTTGTTCCTGAAGGAACAGTCTCTTCATCTAATACCAGAAATATTGCTGAAAATTTGAAAAACGATTATGATAATATTTTTCAAGAAAATCTGGCATTAAAAAGGAAACTGGAACCCTCAAGGAATAAGCTTCCTGACCTAGTCACATGGATACAAAAGTATCAAAACAAAGGAAGAGACGGTCTAGGTTTCAATCACAAGAAGAAGAACAAAAAGAAAAAATATGTTGATCTGCCAAGTAGTAAAATATGTTCTTACTGTGGGAACAGTGGTCACATTGTGTCTGACTGTTCCACCAGAGAAGAACGTATTGAGAGGAACACGTACCTAGTGAAACAGGTCTGGAAAATTAAGAAAGGCTCAAGTCCAACAATGGAACCCAAGCTAGACTGGGTTCCTACCACTAACTAGTTTGCTATGATACAGGCTGAAGTGAGGGGAACAACTTGTGGTACCTCGATAGCGGTTCTTCTAAGCACATGACAGGAGATAGATCAAAATTTCTCTCACTTTCAGTCTTCAATGGAGGAACTGTGACCTTTGGAGACAATCTTACAGGAAACATTGTAGCAGTTGGTAAGATTGGTAAATCTCAGTCACATTCCATAGATAATGTATTTTTGGTCGAGGGTTTAAAACATAGTTTACTTAGTATATCTCAGTTTTGTGATAAGGGAAATACAATGAAGTTTACTAATGAGTCTTGTGTAGTCAGCAATGAAAGTACAGGAACCAAGATCCTTGAGGGAACGAGGAAAGGGAACACCTATATGGTTGACCTGAACCTTGTTCCTAGGAATAATCTCACATGCTAAGTGTGATCGAAGCTGATCCTTTTCTGTGGCACAAATGATGTGGTCATGCAAGCCTGTCCCTACTGCATAAACTAAGTGGGAAGGACTTGGTGGTTGGTCTACCAACAATTAAGTCACTAAACCACGATGTTTGCGATTCATGTGCTAATGGCAAGCAAGTGAGATCCTCATTCAAATCCAAGAAAATGGTAAGCACCCAAAGTCCATTAGAACTTCTTCACATGGACTTATGTGGCCCTGTACGCATCCAAAGCCGATCCGGTAAGAAATATGTATTAGTCATAGTAGATGATTTTTCGAGATACACATGGGTTATTTTTCTTCATAGTAAGGATAAAAGTTTGATGAATTTCTAACCTTTGCTAAAAAGATTCAAAGAACAAGTGGTTTTAAAATAAAGCATCAAATATCTTACCATGGTAAGGAGTTTGAGAACTCCAAGTTTGATGAATTTTGTAGCAATGAAGGTTTAGATCATAACTTCTTAGCTCCAAGAGCACCACAACAAAATGGTGTAGTCGAAAGGAAGAACCGGACCCATGAGGATATGGCAAGGACGATGATTATTGCAAGCGGTCTTCCGAATAATTTTTGGGCTGAAGCAGTGAACACGGCATGCTACATCATCAATCGTGTCATGCTAAGACCAATCACCTTGAAGACACCTTATGAGCTCCTTAGAGGAAGAAAACCCAATATTTCTTATTTTCGTGTTTTTGAATGTAAATGTTTTGTACATAACAATGGAAAGGACAACTTAGGAAAGTTTGATGCTAGAAGTGATGATGCTATTTTTCTAGGATATGCCTTAAGTAGTAAGGCTTATCGTGTCTACAATAAGCGAACAATGTGTGTCGAGGAAAGTGTCCATGTTATTTTTGATGAGACTAACTCCCTGCAGGAACAGAGTCACAATGATAACTTTGAAATTGGTTTGACTCGTCCTGATGAGTTTAATCTAAATGATGAGGAACTAACCCCTGCAGGAAAAAAGAAGAAGCAAGTTCCTGATCCTGATAACCCTGTGCCTGATCCCCTTGAGGAACAAGCTACAGGAGGAACTCAGGAGGATCAAGGATCTCCTGATCAAGAAGAAGATCAAGTGAATCAATCACCTCAAGAAACTCAAGAAGCAACTAGGAGATTTGACCCGAAGCCTTGGAAACACCAAAATTCTCATCCTTTAAAATTGATAATAAGTGACATTGAAAAGGGAACTGAAACTAGATTCCAATTGAAGAATTTTTGTGCTTTTCATGCTTTCTTATCTATGACAGAACCTAAGGATCATATGGAAGCTTTCAGGGAGGCTGATTGGATCAACGCTATGCAAGAGGAGCTAAATGAGTTACAGAGGAACAAGGTATGGCACCTGAAGACCAAGCCAAAGAACCAGAAGGTTATAGGACTAAAATGGGTCTTCAGGAACAAGCTTGATGAGCATGGAACTGTAGTAAGGAACAAGGCCAGACTTATTGCCAAAGGTTATAATCAACAAGAAGGTATTGATTTTGATGAAACCTTTGCTCCTGTTGCTAGAATGGAAGCAATTAGAATTTTGATTGTCTTTGCTGCCTTTATGGGATTTAAGTTGTACCAGATGGACGTCAAATGTGCATTTCTAAATGGTTTTTTAATTGGAGACGTCTATGTGGAACAACTTCCTGGATTTGAAAATCCGGAACATTCAAATCAAGTCTATAAGCTTGATAAAGCTCTTTATGGGTTGAAACAAGCTCCTAGATCTTGGTACGAAAGGTTGTCAAAATTCCTGCTTTCACATGATTTCATAAGAGGTAAAGTTGATAGAACCTTGTTCCTTCGATCAAAAGGAACATTCATATTAGTAGTTTAGATTTATGTTGATGATATAATTATCGGTGCTACTAATGATCTTCTTTGTAAGGAGTTTGCGGATCTTATGAGTAGTGAATTCGAAATGAGAATGATGGGAGAGTTGAACTTCTTTTTGGGATTGCAAATTAAGCAAACTGAAAGAGGAACAATGATCCATCAACAAAAATATGTCAAGGATCTGCTCAAGAAATATGGACAGGAACATTCAAAAACCAACCACACTCCCATAGGAATAGGAACAAGGTTAGATGAAGATTCAAATGGTAAGTGTGTAAACGAGAAGTAATATCGAGGTATGATTGGTTCATTACTTTACTTAACAGCAAGTAGACCCGATATTTCTTTTAGTGTTTGTTTATGTGCTCGGTTCCAATCAAATCCCAAAGAATCTTACTTAACAGCAGTTAAGAGAATTCTAAGGTATTTGAAAGGAAGTGATGACTTATGTTTGTTCTATCCTCGAAGTGATATTTTTGACCTAGTAAGCTATTCGGATGCGGATTATGCTGGAGACTTGGTTAACCGCAAGAGCACATCAAGCATTGTCCAGTACCTAGGAACAAGCTTGGTGTCATGGAGCTCTAAGAAGCAAAATACTGTTGCCTTATCCACAGCAGAGGCAGAATATGTGGCTGCTGCTGCATGCTGTTCCCTGGTCCTTTGGATCAAGCATCAAGTAAGAGACTTTGGCATTAAGTTTAAGTGTGTTCCTATCTATTGTGATAATACTAGTGCTATTTGTATTTCTAAGGATCCAGTTCATCATTCACGGGTCAAGCATATTCACATTAGACATCATTTCCTTAAGGATAATGTAGAAAAAGATCTTGTTAAAGTCGAATTTTGTCCAACTGAAAATCAAATAGCTGACATTTTGACTAAACCACTTCCTAGAGAAAAATTTGAGAAAATTCGCTTAGCGCTAGGGATGATTAGAATTTATTGAGTGTGCTACTTCAAATAAAACCCTTAGTTAGAAGATTACACTAAGTGGCCAGCAACATTTTGTGAATTTAATCACTCATTACACAATCATTGTAAAGGACTCACATTAGTCTTCATAATACTCCCCTTATTGTCCATGCATATACTTGAGTAATAATAGAAAGGTTGATGTACATATAGATTGAACATGTTACATGCATGAGTTCACACTTTCTACTCTTTTCTTTCTTTCCACGTAAATATTATCTTTATTTTATTTTATTTTCTCTTCTTCCATTTATTATCCTCTTTCATTCATCCCCCACAAGTATTTTTTAATGGCAACGCTTCACCAGCGTTCATGTACAAACCTAAAACTAAAAATATTCATCGGATTTAAAGAAGGAAAGGAAAAGCTGCATTTAATTCCTCCTCACAATCCCCCATAAATTCCACCCCAAATAAAAACCCATCAAATCAAACCAAAATTTACACGGCAATTCATCTCATTTACCCAAAACCATTAACTCTGCAAAACCGCCTTTCTCTCTCTCTCTCTACACAAATCTGCCATCTTCATCTTCTTCACCAAAAACCCTAAATGGCTCCCAAAAGAAAAACCTCCGATGATACCAAAAATTTTCCGGCTGAAAAATCTTCACCTCTGGTGGATTATAACGAAAGGGAGAATGAATCTTCCAACTCAAATGAAGATTCTCTGGGTTCTCAAGCCAATTCGGCGGAAACTGAAGTGCTCTCTCAAAAAGAAAGAAGACGATTTGGATGATGCTGAAACAGAGCAAGAAAAGGAAATCTTGGTACCTATGAAAAGGGGTAAGATATCAAAATCTTCCAAGTATATCATTGGGTTTTGTGTTGATTTCAGGTGCAAGAAAGTTAAGTGGAGTCAATTTCTTGATCTAGTTAAGTTTCAAAAATGGATTAAAGTGTTGAGTTTTGATGAGGGTCTTTATGAGAGTGAGATGAGTGAGTTCGTTGCTAAGTTTGAAAATAACGAGGGCTTATGCATAAGTGTTGTCAATGGGAAACTGGCTAAGTTCACTGAAAACAACTTAGGGGAATGGTTTGATGTACCTACTGAGGGGTACAAGGAATATGTAAAGGGTAGGGCTAAGTTGAATGTTAATGGGGCTTCCAACTCTACTGTTTTGAGTTACTTTGGAGGTAAGGAGTCTGACCTGTCCCTAGATCAGAAAGATCTCTCTCCATATCATAAATTTTTGTTTCACTTAGTTTAGCGCTTTATTCTGCTAAGAACTTCCAAGAGGACTCAAGCGAGCCTCATGGATCTTTCTTTGATGTTTTGCCTTGCTAAGAACATAAAAATAAACTTCCACTGCTTTAATGATTTCTCACCTTTCCTACTTGTCTCCCACAACACAAAAGTAGGGTATGCTAACACTTGATTTACGTTATCCTCAAGAAGAATCACATTAAACTCCCTTCTAGTACCTCTTTTGATCTAGAGCACGATAACTATTTGACCAAAGAGATCTTATCCGGGTTGTCTCTCGAGTACGGGGTGGGATGTTAGACTTTGAGGTAGCGAGAAACTAAAGGGAATGTTGGCCGGGATTAAGAGGAAGTCGAGGAGGAGGTCGATCTTTGAAGGACCTTGGTACGTGCGTAAGAGTCGAGAATTGCTTTGAGACCAAGGCTCCCAAGGAACAAGGTCCGGGTGCGGTTCATATTAATCTTGAGGAGGATCGAAGCTCCGTCGGGATCAAGGACTTGTTGATTTTCCTCTTCTCTTGCACCACTTGTCTTCATGGTATACTTCATACAATTCGGGAGTCTCTGTCTCTCCTGCACACCGAGTCCAGGGGTCTTGAAGCAAGGGTTGCCGTGTAGATCTTCAGCATGAGTAGATCCTAGCGGGGAGTGCGAGAGAGGAGAATCAGTGTTCGGGGGAGAAGATTGACGCCGTGGTCGCTTCTTTCATTGTTCGTCCCAAGCCCTCCAAACCCTCCAATCCCTAATCCCCTTCCCTTCTACTTAATCTGATGAAACAATAAAATTTTTTTTTGGTTGGTTTGTATTGAAACAATGGTGACTTGTTACTATCTTTTATCACCCATCCCTTTTTGGTGATAAAACGTTTTGGTTTATATCTTTTCTTTTCTTACTTCTCTTTCTTTTTGCTTTCTTCTCATTTTCTTATCTTCATCTTGAAATCAGTTTGTGCATTATTCATGAATATGTGCATTGATCTCACCTTCATATGCTCATTATAATGTTTGGATGGCTAGTATTATTAGATGAGTGTTTGAGCTACTCCGCAATAACATTGTTGTATATGATGCACTCTTAGAGTACTGCTGGGTACTTATTGTTTTTTATGATGACAAAAGGGGGAAGAAGTAGAGTGGCACATAAAAATTCAATTCTAGTCTTCTTAGTTTCTAGGTGATGCTTTTTGGATTTTTCTTTGCCTTATTTTCAAGACTGATTTATGTTAGTATTAGTTTTTAGTCTTTAGTTAGTTTTGCTTATTCTTTTAGTTTTGCTAGTTTTCTTTTTAAAGTCATTAGCTCTTGATTCTTTTGCTCTAGTTAGTTTATATTTTTCTTATTTAGTTTTTATATGCCTTATATTTTCCATCGTAAAAAAGGGGGAATATTGTTGTATTCCATGTTTTGATGATGCCAAATGCTTAGGTTAATTTTACTATATTGTTTTTATTTTGCGAAAAATATAAAATACCAAAAATAATGTAATGTTTAATTTTGCATTTATATCTTGTGCGAGAAAGATTATTGGGAAATTCCCACTAGTAACCACATACTATGGAACATTTGCAATTGGTAAACCGTTTTTTTTTTCGGTTTCAAAAATAACCCAATACTTAGTAATACTATACAAAAGTGACCTTAATGATGGTAAAACCATTAATTCAATCGTTAAATTTATTGGTAAAAACGTGGTGGTTGGGTGGGATGTTAGTGGGGTTGGGTGGTGGTTGGGGGTTGGGGTTAACCTGGGTTAGGTAAACCAATAAAACTAACAGTTGAATTAACGGTTTTACCATCATTAAGGTCACTTTTGTATAATATTACTAAGTATAGGGTTATTTTTGAAACTGAAAAAAAAAACGGTTTACCATTGCAAATGTTCCATAGTACAGGGTTACCAGTGGGAATTTCCCAATATTATTTATTTAATCTAAGTCAAGATACTATTTTATACACTTTGAATTTTTATTATAAGGTATGTTTAATAATCTATTACCTTGGAATCTTTGAACAAAAGATTCTTAGTGTTAGTAGATATTTTTGTTCTTTGTTGTTGTGCGTGAAAATCGGTTGGAAATTGCGTGGCATAAATTGTGGAGCTACCTCCTTGAAGCTTTCCAACTAACTTGATTCACTTGCGCATTACTTGCTGGAAGTTAGTCCACTAACGGATAGTGGAGGATGGTTAGTTACCGTTGCATTGTTCATGGAGGTATGCAGCGAAAATCCAGCCATGATCTCCATTACTCCACTCGCGCTATTTGAGGAGAACATGGAGCACAACGTGTACAGAAGAAGAAAAATTGCAGCAGCTATATAAGGAAGAAATTACTTGTTGAAAACTTATGACTTTCTTGAGCAACATTTAATTATCTACTTAGAAAGTTTTCATGTAATTTCCTCTTCAATTCAACATAGTTATTATTTTAATATTCATAGTGTATGGGTGAGAGAAAATTCAGAGAATATTCTTGTATTCAAGAGAGAGAAAGAAAGAGAGAAAAGAGAAGACTTCGAGTGAAGTCAAGAGTGAGTGTCATCAGTTCAGGGGGAACTGAGTGACTGGGGAACAAGTTCCTAGAGGAACAGAGAAGGTCCATTAATAGGTTGTAAAAGAGAGAGTCTTTTGGCCTATTATAGTAAAGAGAGTTTAAGTCAAAATCCCTCGTGGTCAAGGTTTTTCTTCCTATTGGGCCTACGAAGTTTTCCTTGTAAAAATCTTGTGTGCTTGTCTCTTTCTACTTTCAAGTTTGTTTTACTTCTGCATTACAAATTGAAAATTTCTCCTCAACTACAATTCACCCCCCTCTTGTAGTTGGTCTAGTGTTCATACTGGAATAACATGTCTTGTTTTATTTAACTTATTTTTATTTACTGTAAAGCTATTAAACTATATTTTTTCTTATCTTAACTTATTAGACCTTATTTTGTGAGAGTGACAGCCTTATTTTCGTTTAATTTTGTTGAACTTGTTAGAGCTTATTAGTTCTTATTAGACGTTACCTAAACTTATCTTGACTTATTTTTCTGATAAAAAGTGAAAATAAGGTGAACAAAATAGGTATTATGTGATCCGTGTACCGTGGTCCATAAAACTAAATGCCTGCTAATCCACTCTAAAAATTTTAGCAACTAATATATAAACCCTTGTGAGACTTGAGGTAAAGTGGTAAACCACTCAATTCTCTATCACTCTCAACTCTACTTTATTAGTGCTTATTAACTGTTGAACTTTATAAAAAATGGTTCCTAGTTATCTTTACATGTCAGTTTTCTCTATCAGCAAGATATAAGATATTATCAACTTTCATGTGGGTGTGCATAAATTATGAAAATGAAGGGAAAAATAATTAATACAAAAAAAGAGCGAAAATTACATAAAGAAAGATTGACTCATTAAAATTAAATCAACAAATAAATAATGACGAATGAAAACATACACTTAAAACAATCCCGAGTACAATGCTAATGCAAACCCTAATACAATCACTGTATTTCTCTTTTACGAACAGAAGAAGGAATTGTATAATGTAAGAGTACTACTTGATGTCTGATGATGAATATATTTATAAAAATTTGATGATGGAAGATGAACCTGAGTGATAAATTTCCTTGAGCGTGGTTTGGATTTCCAGCATCTGATACCATGATGATTTCAAGAATTTAGAGAGAGAATTCTAGTGAGAGTAAGAAGAGTAAATAGAATGTTAAGAGAATTATTATTATGAAGATTATTACAGCTTGCGTACTTATAGTAGGAATAAACACACTTATTACAATTAAACATTTCTTATTACATCCATAAATTAAGGCAACTAACTTTAGCTAATTAAAGACGTGATGAAAACAAACGCTTAAAACAATCCCCAGTACAATGCAAACCTTATTACAATAAACGTATATTACTATTAGACTGAACAGAGTAGTACTTGATGATGAATATATTTATAAAAAATTAAGGCAAGTGATAGGAATTAAACATAACTTCTTATTCCATCCATAAATTAAGGCAACTATTTGTAGCTAATCAAAGCTATTATTAACGATTTGGTAGCTGAGTAGTGAAGCTGGCAGCAGCTAAGCCAATACTTCCAATAATTGTAGGCTGGAGTGAGGGAGTCAAAGCTTGGACGACAGGGTCACCGCATCATCTTTAGCCTCTGATGCCCTTATTGCCTCTTCTAACTCCGACTGCGACAAGTTAGAGAGGCTTTCTTCTTTAATGATATGGGTAATTTGCCCCGTGTTGAGACCGGTGAAAAGGCCATCATCCAAGTGGTAAGTTATACGTTCACCGTTAGGAAGAATGTCGCGTTGTGTGTACGAGTAGGGGACGTCAATGGTGCCCCTTTGGAGGATCAAAGTCACCACGGACTTAGTCATGGGTGGTACAGGGATGTCCAAGTAGGTGCTGTGTGTTACAGACTCCTCATTCATTTCGGACCATTCCACCGACCCCTCGTATGTTGCATCTAATTGCACATCCCCACGCACGAACTTAGGGATAGTGGTCACTCTTATACGAGTCCTGTACGCAATCTTCCACGAATGAGATGAAGTGAAGGTTTCTCGAGTCACCCTAGTGTTGGTGAACCCAACCTTCTTTATATCGGTTTGTGAGGTATTATTGTAGGTGTCACGCACCAAATTACCATCAGTCCAAGGTTCTACATTATAGATGCGAGCATCTTCCAAGTTGTACCTAATATCATAGATCTCCCTCTCGCGAACTGCTTCCCCCACCTCCATCACCGCCAGTTGCTCGACGCCATTGGCTGATGCAATAAGGGTATCAATCAACCGAGGTTGCCCCCCTCGAATCCACCTCATACAATACTTATTGTTGGCCATGTTCAAGAGAGCAATGGTGCTGCCTTGGCTACTTAGCCTTACTGGGCGGTACACAGTTTCCAAATTATTGGTTGTTGTGTCATCGGTGTCGCACCAGATCCATTCCGGGTTGGACTTCCTCCAAAATCTGTTGAAGTGCAAGGATCGAAGACGGATGTTGCCGTTGGGTACCATGTAAGTCTCATGGTGCACTGATGCATCTAGTAGGTCCCTCTATGCGAATTGTAGCCTATTACGGGTCCGAATGTAGCGTGAGCTCAAGTACAAGTTGTTGTCTCCATTGAATGCTACATACTTTGGTAAAATGGCCAGCGTGTCCATGTTTGTGACATTAAACCAGTAATTATGTACTGCTAAATTTCTTACTGCATCACAGATAATTTGGTTATGCATAAAAAGAAGAAAATTTTATAACATTTTCATTTTTATGATTCCTTTAATAAGGGTCGGGCCAACATAAAGGTGTCTTGTACACTTTCTTTAAATTAGGCCATTCATTTGTAGTTCAAGAAAGATATCAGATTCTCAATTCGGAAAAAAATTACTTTGATATTCAAAATAATATCACATTACATCATATTAAAATAAGTGAGATTTTTGAAATTGTTGGGTAATTATTTGGAAATTGCAATCTTCAAACAAGGGATGAAGAGTAGCCATTAATGAGAGAGATTTGGGATAAATGAGGAATTAAGATGGTTTACATTCTATTGTTGGAGAATATGAAGATACTGAATACATCTCATTAAAACAAAAAAAATATAAACACAAAACGAATGAAGATGCATACTTATAGCGGGTAAATGGAGACTATGATCCAAAAGTTCAAACAACAACACTTTAATGAATATTGCAGATACCAAGAGTTGAACTCATGTTCTCCTTGTTCTTTCCCTTAATTACAAATTTTCAACTAATCTAGATGTTTTTCTTTTGATTTTCGTTCAAACAATTAAAAAATAACTTTCAAGGTCTTTGTATTTTGGGGGAATTGTTCCATCGCTCTAATTGTATGGGCCAAGAACGGATGGCCTTTAATTTTGTTTCTCTTCGGCCAATAGTGAATTTGATAGAACTGATTCAATTTCTAACATCTACTATATTAGTCTCACCATCCGTAATTTCTCCATCATATATCCAACTCCTACTTCTCACAGTTCCACACAATTGTTTTCCAACTTTTTCTCACTATATATATATATATATATATATATATATATATATATATATATATATATATATATATATATACAAGTGAACGGGGAGGAAGATGGTGTCCCCTTCTAAAAAGTCAGATATACCCTTAATGAATTTAAATTGTTATATATATTAAATAATCTTTTCTTCTTCCTACTTGCCATGTATATTAAACAAGTATACTTTTAATATATTGTCTTATTCGTTTCAATGTAGACTTTTCAAATATACACAATAATGTTTATAATAACTTTCTAGTATATGTAACTAAAGATATTAATGTTTGTAGTTGTGTGTCAAAAACTGTGAAAAATATAGCAAGTAAATTAAGATGGAGGGAGCAGCTAGAAAAACATATGAGTAATTAATTAATTCTACCCGTCTAAAAAAAGGGATGAGAAACATGTAACAGGTAGATATGTTAGATACAAGTTTTCGTGTAACAAATATTATTTGTGTAACATAGCAAATATTGCTTGGGTATGTATATTGTTTGTGTTGTTTTCCTCTTATTTGTTATACGAAACGCAAACAATATTTTACATACACAAACAATATTTGTTATATACACACAAAATATTTGTTACACGAAAACTTGTGTTAGATATATCTAAGTGTTAGAGATTTATCAAACCTCGTCTACAAGTAGTGTTAAGTTACCTATATGGAGAAGTCCATCTCCTCCTATTGGGCCTTTCACACGATGCTGGGCACCTCCAGCCACGAGCCAAAGGCTTAAGGTGCCATTGGCTGCCACAGTAGGCCTGAACAAAGTGCAAGACCATTTGGAACGGTCCTCCTCGGGTTCATCGGCTTCGGCAATAAGCAATTGACTACGGTCAGACTCGAGCATCAGATACTTATTGTTGTATGTGCTTCTTATGTGCACCAAGTCCCGTGCGCCACTTGCTTGTGCTCTCATCACTTCCAACTTCGTAAAATTCTTATCGCTCACTACCACTGGACTTCTCATGCGCAACTTCCTGTCAAACTTTTCTTTCTCCGCTACATACTCCAAGTAGTAAAACGGTCCGGTAGCCCTGGTCCGAATCCCCAACACTACGGACCTTGGAAGTGAATCAGCCATATTAATTTGCTGATTTTTTCTTTTTCCTTTCCTCTTTGGCTTTTTATTTGTTTTTCTACCTCTTTTGGCATTGGTATGAATCCTATTTATAAAGGGATGAAATAAGATATGTGATTTGAAAAATTATTTCTTTTTAATCAAATATCTAGATATTATGCTAATTTGCAATTACATGCAATACGTATTATTAAGTTGGGTCAGGTACAATAATTGTCTCAGGCCATGCATGTGTAACATTCAGCGAAAAAGATGGGTGCTTGGTGGTAGGGTTGTCCGGTTGTCTCCAGTCCCCACAGTTTGGACAGAAGTACAAAATCCCATCCATTCAATCCCAATTATCATTTAGGATTGCATTTTCTTAAAGTTGAAAAGGATTTGGATTGAAAAAGTTTTAAATTGAATTTTTGGATTGAATAAATTTGGATAAAAGATATTCAATCCAATTCAAAATTCTATATCTCTATTATATCAGCCAAGAGGAGGGAGCTATGATCCCCCATATGAAAAGACTTATATAGCCCTAATTTGAAACATAAAAAAAACCTATTTAAAATTTCTCATTCATTTCTTGATTTACAATTATGCATAATAAGGAAAGTTGTAAAAAGAGAAAACAAACATATAAAAGTTTAAGATTGCCATTAAAAGATTACTTACGATGAGGAAACTAACATAACAAAGAATTTTTCCAACAATTGCAAATCCAAAAATACAAAGTTTTCTTTTACCTAAATATTCAATAACAATTACAAAGAACATAAATAAAAAATTCATAAAATTAATGAGAAAAAAAAGAGTATAACTCATCTTTTTACTTTTCGCTTTCATAATTGTCGTAGTCAAGATGTTATTCAAGCGAAATAGTTAAACCTAATGAGAAAGAGTAAGCATAGACCAACTTCTTTTATCTTCATTTTCAATCCTATGTTTTGTAAAAATAAATTGTAAGTACAAAGTAGATGTTTATTTTTGGCATTAGTATTAATGTTTTTTACAATTCCGAATTACGATATTAATATTAATATATTGTAGATTTGTAGCACGCATCGCGTGCATACGAGACTAGTATATATATATACACACTGCCAACTGCCAATATGTATTGTTGCATTAACCCAAATCAGGTGATGGTCCTTGGCTACTTAGAAATATTTGATTGTTGTATAGTTCGAACTAATAAATTCTTGTTGAAGTTTGGTTGTTTATACTAATTTTAATTTTATGATTGGATCGAAATTAGCAAATTGTAATTCGAACTGGACCAGAATGAATTTTGGATTCCAAAATCAAAATTTTATTTTGGATTGAAACTACGCACAAATCCGATCCAAAGTCCATATAGACAGCCGTATTTGTTGGAAAAATACTTGCCATTTTTTAGTGGTAAGGTTGCCATATACTTTTAATTGTTGGATGTTGTTACGTATCTACTATAGTAAAGTCCAAACGATGCTCTCGGTACGTGCTCCTTCTCACATATTTGCACATTATATATTGGGTAATTCTCTTTGGTAGCCCCTAACTTTTAACTTATCTCTTTGGTAGCTACTTTTGATTTTTTTTTATCTCTTTGGTAGGGCCAGTTATTGTATATGCTAATCCCATAGGCTTAGTTACTGTTTTCAGTTAAACGTCTGTTGATTGTGTAACTTAATTAGGCTAGTTAATTTTTAGGCACGAGTTTCGAGACGATCTTAAATGGACGATTTTGACTTTCAAAACCACTTTTTTGAAAAAAAAAGGACACCATCGAGCACCTTTTATGGACACGAATTTCGACAAGCCGGTCAAATGCATACCAATACAGTATACTTTTGAACACGACTTTCGAGGCAATATCAAAAAGGGCGATTTTGACCTTCAAGATGACTCTTTTGAAAAAACATCGTGTTCAAAAAATTACCGTTTTGGTAGTCATTTTTACCGTCTTATCATTGCTTTGGACATGCTACACATGACTGTAGGGTGAAGCAGACCAGGCAGGTTTGGGTTCAAAAGCAACAACCAAAGCCACAATAGAGGATGGAGGAAATTGGAGTGGAGAAGTAAGTGCCTCCTCAGAAACACAAGGTGCAGTTGGATCCTGAAGGATTTCAAAGAGCACTGAAACTAATCAAGGTTAGAGTGTCTTAGGTAAATCCCACCTTAACTGGAAATGCATTTCATTCTAGAGGGTGAAAATGCTGGTGAAGTTGTGGGAGAAAAGAATGCTTCTCTGGATGGTAATGATGATGTGAAGGGGGGCTCCTCCATTCTAACATGGATAGAATACTATGATGGAATGTCCGAGGGATTAATTGTGTCAAAAAAACATAATGATGTGAGGAATTATATTCAAAGATTTTCTGTTGGCATGGTTAGTCTCTTGGAAACTAAGGTGAAAGCTACTAATCTGGGTAGTCTTTACCAAAGAGTGTTTAATGGATGGTGTTTCACATCCAATGCAAGTTATCATGATGGTGGAAGATTCATATTAGCTTGGAAACCTGGTAGTTTCTCTGTTAATATAATAAAAGGGAGTAGTCAGATGATGCATTGCTATGTGCAACCTAGAAGTGGACTACCTGGATTTTTCTACAGTTTGTGCATGCTTTTAATGAAAGAAGTAGAAGAGAAAAATTGTGGGCTGATTTGAAGAGTATGAAGACACAGGAGGCTTCGATGATGTGTAGTGATTACAATTGTGTTCTGAAGACTGATGAGAGAATGGGATCACTGGTCAGAGAGATTGAGATAGTTAAGTTTAGAAATTGCATGCTGGATTGTGAAGTTGAAGATATCAAATGTTCAGTGAATTTTTTCACCTGGAACAATAAACAGCAGGGAGAAGCAAGAGTGTTTTCCAGCTTGACATAGTGCTTGGTAATCAAGCTTGGATGGATTGTTATGGGTCTGCTCAAGCCTGTTTTCAAAGTGAGGGGGAGTTTGATCACTTCCCTGCACTTATTACTATGTATCCTGGTGTCAAAAATGGAAAAAGGCCCTTTAAATATTATACTATGTGGAGAGGATCTCCTCAGTATAATGATATTGTAAGTGAAGCTTGGAGAACACCTTCGCAAGGCTCTAACATGTTTGTGGTGTTGAGGAAATTGAAAACAGTGAAAGCTGCTTTGAAGGAACTGAATAAGAAGGGTTTTAGTGACTTACAAGCTGCAGAAATCAAAGCTCATTAGAAAATGATAGAAATACAACAATAAATGCACCAGAACCCAGGTGATAGTAGAATGAAGGAAGAAGAATTACAGGCTGTGCAAGATTACAAGAGTAAACATAAGACTTATGTGGAATTTTTAAGCCAAAAAGCAAAGTTAGATTGGCTTAAAGATGGTGATGAGAATACAGGATTGCTGCATCAAAGTATAAAGGCTAGGAAAATGCAGAATCAAATCTACAACATATATCATGAGGATGGAAATTGGTATGATAATGCTGACAGTGTTACTGGTGCTTTTTTGGAGTATTATAAGAAATTGTTGGGTAGCAATATAGCTCAGAGAACTCAGGTGATGCAAGAGATTATTCAGGGAGGTCCAATTCTTTCTGATGCATATAAAGTTATACTGGAGGCACCTTATACTAGTGATGAGGTTAAAAAAGCTCTTTTTTCTGTTCCAGGTTGCAAGGCTCCTGGGCCAGATGGCTTTGGAACCTATTTTTATAAGGATAGTGGGAGTATTGTAGGTGATGAAGTGGTGGCAGCAGTGTTAGAAATTCTGCAAAGTGGTAGGATTCTCAAGGAATTAAACAACACAGTTATAACTTTAATTCCTATAACAGCTTGTCCCAAGAATGTTACTGAGTTTAGGCCTATCTCATGCTGTAATACATTGTATATATGTGCTACAAAGGTGCTATGTGGAAATCTTGGACAGGTGTTGCCAGACATTAGTTTGGAGAATCAGGGGGGATTTGTTCATGGGAGGTTCATTGTACATAACATCATGGTTGTACAAGATATGGTGAAACATTAAGGGAGGAAGAAGGTGCAACCTAGTTGTATGTTAAAGGTTGATTTAAAGAAGGCTTATGATACAGAAAATTGGGCCTTCTTGCAAGAAATGTTAACACACTTGGGGTTTCCAGCTGGGTTCATTTCATTAGTAATGGCATGTGTCACCACACCCATGTTTTCATTAATGTTGAATGGCGATATGGAAGGTTATTTTAAAACTGAGAGAGGGTTGAGACAAGGTGATCCCATATCACCTTTGTTGTTTGTAGTTTGTATGGAATACTTATCTAGAATCCTTTCTAAGATGAGCTCATTGGAACAATGCAATTTCCATTCAAGATGCAAAGAGCTGAGATTGACTCATATGTGCTTTGCAGATGACCTAATTATGTGTTGTAAGGGTGAATTCTCCTCCATCTATCTGCTATTGAGAGCCTTTAAACTCTTCTCTGACACTTCAGGGCTTAAGGCTAATGCTCATAAATCTGCATTCAATTCTTGTAGCATGACTGATAAAGTGGTACACAGGGTAGCAGCAGCTTCTGGATTCATCAAGTGTAGGAGACCTTTTAGATACCTTGGAGTACCCATATGCTCCAAGAGAAAATCAAAGGCTCAATGTGAGTTGCTCATTGAGAAAATGGCAGCAAAGATTAGGGTGTAGAGCTCCAGAAACCTCTCTTATACAACAAGATCACAACTCATTAATTCACTATTGATGAGTCTACACAGATACTAGGCTGAAGTCTTCATTTTGCCTAGAAGTTTATTAAAAGAAGTAATACAAGTCTGTAGGGCTTTTTTATGGAGTGGACAAGCTTATACTCAAAATGCTGGTCTTATTGCATGGGACCAAATATGTTTGAGCAAAGTTCAGGGTGGTCTTGACTTTAGAGATGTAATTTTGTGGAACATAGCTTGCTTAGGCAAGTATGTATGTGCAATTGCAACTAAAAAAGATAATGTGTGGATTAAGTGGGTGAATTCATTGTACATAAGAAGTGCTCAATAGTGGGATTATAAGCCCACAACAGCTGCAAGCTGGTATTGGAGAAGACTTTGTCAAGTAAAAGAACAATTGAAGATCTATTATAGTGAAAATGAGTTTATGGGCATTCAAGAGTATTCAATTTAGGCAATATATGAAAGAATCAAAGGTGAGAGGGATGTTGTTCATTGGGATAGAATGGTATGGAATAGGATAAGCATCCCTAAACATAGATTCATAAGCTGGCTAGCTGTGCAAGGAAGGTTACAGACCACTGAGAAGTTGGCAAGATTTGGGATAAGTACATCAGACCAGTGCTTAATATGTTCTGCTGCTGTGGAGACTCATACACACTTGTTCTTTCAGTGCAAGTATAGTGAGAAGTGTGTGTAAGCTATCAAAAGTTGGCTTGGAATTCAGACCAATGCTAATACAGTTCAGGCTACAATCAGGTCGATAAAGTGTTGTAGAAGATCGAAATTCCAAAAATAAGTTACGTTTGCAGGTTTATCTGCTGTCATATACTACATCTGGTAGAGTAGAAATTGTAGCTATTGGAATCAATGTGTCCCTGATATTTATAATGTAATAACACAGGTGCAGAGGATGTGCAAAATGATAATTGGCACTGTGATGCCTACTAAAATTAACAGAGGTGATTATGTTTGGTATGTAAGTCTCTGATGGAGCTGTATTAGAGAGTGTTGTATGGTGGACCTAGTTGATCTTGTTCTAGGATTGGATGTAATAGGGTTATTTCTTTGAACTGGCCTAAAGGTTGAGGGAGTCCAACCTAATCGGTTTGCTTCCCTTTAGGTTGGTTGTTTGGCTGTAATGGTTTTTGCATCAATATATTACTTAATTAGCAAAAAAAGAAATTAGTGCCCATTGAGAGCACGCTCGATGGCGTTCATTTTTTCAAAAAATGTCGTTTCGAAGGTCAAAATCGCCAGTTTGAGATCGCCTCGAAACTAGTGCCTATAATTTTCCGTATTAGCTCATCTTGACCGACTTGTCACAATTCATGCCCATAAAGGACGCGTGGTGGTGTTTGTTTTTTTCAAAAAATAAGTCATGTTAAAGGTCAAAATCATCGCGAAAGTCGTGTTTAAAAAATTACCATATTGGCAGTCATTTTGACCAACTTGTCGAAATATGTGTCCTTAAAGGGCGCTCAGTGAGTTGTTTTTAAAGTCAAAATTTCCCATTTGAATTGTCTCAAAAATTAACTAACCTAGGTTACACAACTAACGGACATTTAACGAAAAACACTAACTAAGCCCACAGAGTTAATCAATGCAATAACTTGAGGCTACCAAAAGAGAAAAAAATAATAATAACAAGCTACCAAAAAGAAAAGTTCAAAATTGGGGCGGCTACCGAAGATAACCTTCCTTCTATATTTTGCTCATTTTATAAATTTGCAAACAAAATTAGCAGATTATATATGAGGTGCTCGTGGGAGCTTCTAAGAATTTTTAGAGATTACATGGGTAGCTCATGATGAACAATTTCCCATCAAATAGTTTGACAAGATATAAATTGTGTAACGCCCCGACTACTAATCAACATCATTAGGTTAATTAATGAGTTATTAGCAGCGAAACCTAGATAGCCGGTGCGTTACTACCATACTTTCCTATTTGGAAAGCACAAGGCAAACATGATTTCATAAGCTTGAACATATTATAACTAGAAATCATAATTATCTATTATAAAAACTTAAGTTGAAACTTAGTTACTGTACATAATATGACATTAACTTATATTATAACCATAAGAGTTTACGAAAGCTTAAATACTACACTACTCCTCACTGCTACGTCATTCCATTAGCACCATTGGTACCTAAAACATAAAACAAAACGTCATGAGCCGAGGCTTAGTAATAAACTACTCTAACAGAGTAAATTTATTTCGATTTATTTTGTTAGCAAACAGGGAGGAGAGAAATAGTAAAACAATTTCGTAAACATAACCATTAAATCATAATCATAAAACATTATCATCATTCTTTATCATGTTTATCATCATATATATATCTTTTTCTTTGGTAGCTTGGCTAGTACAACAGAAAGGGACGTCTCCCCAGAACATACAGAAAAGCGGCCACAACATAGGTGACGCTTTCGGTGCCCACATCATTGACAGAAAGGTGGTCACAACATAGGTGACACTTGCGGTGCCCACAGAAAGGCGGTCACAACAAAGGTGACAGTTTCGGTGCCCAATCATTAACCAAAAGGGCGGTCACAAGTCACAACAAAGGTGACACTTGCGGTGCCCACATGATACTGCCAAGAACCATCTTTCACTTAAACTTTATCATGTTTCGTTTCTTTAACATATCATAATCACATTACGTAGTTGTAATCGTAATCATGAAACGTAATCGTAATCGTAGTCATAAAACGTAATCATAATTGTATTTTCGTAACATCAAAATCGTAATACTTCATAGCATCGAATTATTTAATAAACATCATTTATATAGACAAACATTTCATATCCCGCACACCATAAATAACATAGATAAACATCGCATAAAGCATAGTTGGAAGGGGAGTGCGGGTGTTAGCAGTAGACGTTACCTGAAATCCTGCGTAATGACTTTGGTAGCCGGGGGAGGCTTGTAATATTCTTTTTCTCTTTGAATCAAACCAAGAAATTAAGTAACGAAAATATAAATATTCATACTCATTTTATCATAACATTCAGGCCATTAATTATTGAACATCGTTGCTGAAATTACTTTTTAGTTAAGAGGCTCAATATTTAAGCTTACATTCAGCTCGATCAACATTTGGTCATTTCTTTCATCAAATTATCGTTATTAAACATTAGGAATGATCACACATATTTAGTGGAATGTGGTCAATAGTGAAATTCAATTTTTATATATAATTCGTGTTTAATGACTTGTAACTACGGTTTTCAAATTCTAGTTACTACATTCTCTAAACAAACTGTTAGTAAATGAATATACTTTAATTAAACCAACAATATGACAACATTGTTATTTCTGACTTTTATTATGACTCACAATTAAAACATTGTCTCTAATATATTACAATAGTTGCTATTAACTAATATAAAGTCATTTATACCACCTAAGTGTCAAGTGTTCCTAATGTTTATCCACGAGTTTTAAATTGTAAGAGTTAGCGGTTCATAGTAAAACACAATCAGTTTAGCCCAACGAATGAACTAAGTGACTTGGTTTAAACTTAAGTAAATCAATCTAGTGTCAATAACGAACAAATAAAACTAAAAGGACTTGTTAGAAAATTAAAGCATTTTTAAGGCCAAACTTAATCTAATTGACAATGGGTATAGTTGGGCTTGATTTACTAAACGTAACAATTAAAAACATCAGTTAAGAGGTAAAGCTCATACCTCTGCTTAATCGAACAGTGACGGGTCAGGGAACAAGGGAGGGGGCGGAGCTCTGGTGAGCGGCTGGGACGGAGTTCCGACTCCGGAGGACAGAGGGTGCGCCGACGAGGCAGGGTTCAGTCTGGTGGTGCACGACGACAGCGCACGAGAGAGTGCAGCGAGAGGGAGGAAGGTGCGAGCGAGGGAGGGGTGGCTGGCTGGCGTGTTGGTGGTCGAGCGGGGTGGTGTTGATATGGTGGTTCGGCAGTCGTGTAGTGGTGGCGTGGAGAGCAGCCCAAAAATAGAGGAGAAGGAGAGAGTGGTGTGGTGTGATGCTTGGTGGACATGGCTATTTATAGCCATTGTCAAGCTTCTAGAAAGCTTTGAAGATAACCATGGAGTGGAAGAGAATTTGAGTGAGACTTGTTTTCTTGTTTGTGGTAGCAGTTAGAAGGTTGAAGATGAGTTTTACCTTGGGTTGCCATGTAAGAAAAAGAAGGAGGTGGTAGAAGGAGGAAGTAGGAAGATGGAAATTTGGTGGGAAAAGTCAAGTTTGAGTTTTATTTTTCCACTTCCTTCAATTACCTTTTCTTCTTTTCTTTTTCTTCTATTATTTTTTTTTATTATTATTACTATTATTATTTTCTTTAACTCAAAAATAAAACTTTAGATAATTCATACTTTGTATTTTAGTATTAGTTCATCCAATTTAATTGTTTATGTATTGCCCAATTACATAAAGTAAAATAAATTTAGCTTCTTATTAAAGTTTATAAGTTAATTAAGCTGGATTAAGTTTTTGGGATATTACATCCTCACCCCCTTAGAAAAAGTTTCGTCCTTGAAACTTGTTAAACATAGTTAAGTGTAGAACGTAAGGCATTTCATAAAATTTTAACGTCACATTCACATATACATACAGTGCATAACACATATACATATTAGTATGTAGCGCACATACATAACTTTACATAATTGTAACAAAGTCTTTCAAGCAAACAGATGCGGGTTTCCTGATTATTATTAGATAAAACCAACGACAGTCGTATGGACATCGAGTTTGTCAATCCATGTCCAACCATACTTTTTAAACATCAGCAGAGAGATTAGGGAAAGTATCGTTAGCTTCAATCTGTTACATCACGTATGCTCTTCCCGCTTGTGAAGACCTACGTGTAGGGTTCCCATTGACGTTGGCGTTGCTTGGATCTCCATTATACCCATAATTCTGAGTGTTTCTTTGACCTCTTACGGTGCCACAGTTTATAACATTTTCACCTCGCCAATCTGAAGTTGGACAACTCTTAATCTCATGACCGGGCTTACCACATCGATAACATAGATCACTTCCTTTACGGCAATCTCTTTCCAAGTGTCCTTGCCTTCCACATTTGTTACACTGAATGTGCCTACGATTATTCACCGAGTATCCCGTGTTCGGCATTTTGTTGCCGTTGTTGTTGGAGTGGCCATCATAAGTTTTCCTTTTTCTTTTTCCATTCTCAAACACCTCCTTTCGAAGCTTTGTTTTTTGCTCAACGTTGATGGCTCTGTCATACAATTCCTGGTATGATATACTCATATGAGCTGCAAGCTTTTCTTGAAGGTCAAGGTTTAAGCCTCCTTCAAAACGATTGATTCTTTGATGATCGGTTGACACCAAGTCGGGAGCGAATCGAGCAAGCTCATTGAACTTCACAGTATACTCTAGAACTGATATACCCCTTTGTTTGAGATTGATAAATTCAGATTCCATCTGAAGCTGCAGAGATTGGGGATATAATTGGTTTCTCATTGACTCCTTTAACTTTTCCCAACCAAAGTCAGCCTAGTTTTGCATCTCTTTGGCTGTTTTCCACCAAAGATCTGCTTGCCCTTTCAGATAAAACACAGCAAAATTAACCTTCCACTTATCAGGACACTGATTGGCGTTTAACAATTTCTCCATACTGTTCAACCACTCCTCAAATTCGGTGGGGTCTGGTTTTCCGTCATAGGTTGGCGGCTTATGAGCAGAGAACTTCTTGAACATATTCAAGCATTCATCTTGCTATGTTTTGGCTCCTTGTCGGTTGCCTTGCAGGATCTCCATCATCATAAGTTTCATCAAGTCCGTCTGGTTGTCGTTCTTATTTTCTGTCGTATTTCCGGAAATAGGGTCATTTCGCAGAGCATCAATCCTCGCCCTCATTTCTTCGTGCGTCGCATCGGACCCATGGTCTCCGTTTCCTCCATTAGTAGGCTCACTTTCTCTTGTTGCCATTCTATGGCACGTCAAACATTTCACGTTCATAGCATATTTTTATGACAAACAATGTCATAACATCATAGAAATTATATAAAAACATTCCCGTCCCGAATCCTAACACTCACACTCATAATTAATGATTTCTTATTACATATTACAATAACTCCAATAACCTGAATTTAGCTCCCTTGTAACTTTTTTTTTCAACGTTTTATGAAACTTACTTAAATACTCACCATCATTTCTTTATTCGTAATTATTACTTTTTATTCCTAAAAACCCATTGGTATGAAAATCCAGGGTCTCATTTACGGTCCTCATAACCTTTGCTCTAATACCATTCTGTAACGCCCCGACTACTAATCAACATCATTAGGTTAATTAATAAGTTATTAGTAGCGAAACCTAGATAGCCGGTGCGTTACTGTCGTACTTTCCTATTTCGAAAGCACAAGGCAAACATGATTTCATAAGCTTGAACATATTATAACTAGAAATCATAATTATCTATTATTAAAACTTAAGTTGAAACTTAGTTACTGTACATAATATGACATTAACTTATATTATAACCATAAGAGTTTACGAAAGCTTAAATACTACACTACTCCTCACTGCTACGTCATCCCATTAGTACCATTGGTACCTAAAACAGAAAACAAAACGTCATGAGCCGAGGCTCAGTAACATACTACTCTAATAGCGTAAATTTATTTCAATTTATTTTGTTAGCAAACAGGGAGGAGAGAAATAGTAAAACAATTTCGTAAACATAACCATTAAATCATAATCATAAAACATTATCATCGTTCTTTATCATGTTTATCATCATTTATACATCTTTTACTTTGGTGGCTTGGCTAGTACAACAGAAAGGCACGTCTCCCCAGAACATACAGAAAGGCGGCCACAACATAGGTGATGCTTTCGGTGCCCACATCATTGACAGAAAGGCGGTCACAACATAGGTGACACTTGCGGTGCCCACAGAAAGGCGTTCACAACAAAGGTGACACTTTCGGTGCCCAATCATTAACCAGAAGGGCGGTCACAACAAAGGTGACACTTGCGGTACCCACAGGATACTGCCAAGAACCATCTTTCACTTAAACTTTATCATGTTTCGTTTCTTTAACGTATCATAATCACATTACATAGTTGTAATCGTAATCATGAAACGTAATCGTAGTCATAAAACGTAATCATAATCGTATTTTCGTAACATCAAAATCGTAATACTTCATAGCATCGAATTATTTAATAAACATCATTTTCATAGACAGACATTTCATATCCCGCACACCATAAATAACATAGTATAAACATCATATAAAGCATCATAAAGCATAGTTGGAAGGGGAGTGCGGGTGTTAGCAGTAAATGTTACCTGAAATCCTGCGTAATGACTTTGGTTGCTTAGGGGAGGCTTGTAATATTCTTTTTCTCTTTTAATCTAACCAAGAAATTAAGTAACGAAAATATAAATATTCATACTCATTTTATCTTAACATTCGGGCCATTAATTATTGAACATCGTTCTTTGAAATTACTTTTTAGTTATGAGGCTCAATATTTAAGCTTACATTCAGGTCGATTAACATTTGGTCATTTCTTTCATCAAATTATCGTTATTAAACATTAGGAATGATCACACATATTTAGTGGAATATGGTCAATAGTTAAATTCAATTTTGATATATAATTCGTGTTTAATGACTTGTAACTACAGTTTTCAAATTCTAGTTACTACATTCTCTAAACAAACTGTTAGTAAATGAATATACTTTAATTAAACCAACAATATGACAACATTGTTATTTCTGACTTTTATTATGACTCACAATTAAAACATTGTCTCTAATATATTACAATAGTTGCTATTAACTAATATAAAGTCATTTATACCACCTAAGTGTCAAGTGTTCCTAATGTTTATCCACGAGTTTTAAATTGTAAGATTTAGCGGTTCATAGTAAAACACAATCAGTTTAGCCCAACTAATGAACTAAGTGACTTGGTTTAAACTTAAGTAAATCAATCTAGTCTCAATAACGAACAAATAAAACTAAAAGGACTTGTTAGGAAATTAAAGCATTTTTAAGGCCCAAACTTAATCTAATTGACAATGGGTATAGTTGGGCTTGATTTACTAAACGTAACAATTAAAAACATAAGTTAAGAGGTAAAGCTCATACCTCTGCTTAATCGAACATTCACGGGTCAGGGAACAAGGGAGGGGGCGGAGCTCTGGTGAGCGGCATGGACGGAGTTCCGACTCCGGAGGACAGAGGGTGCGCCGGCGAGGCTATGGAGTGGAAGAGAATTTGAGTGAGACTTGTTTTCTTGTTTGTGGTAGCAGTTAGAAGGTTGAAGATGATTTTTACCTTGGGTTGCCATGTAAGAAAAAGAAGGAGGTGGTAGAAGGAGGAAGTAGGAAGATGGAAGTTTGGTGGGAAAAGTCAAGTTTGAGTTTTATTTTTCCACTTCCTTCAATTACCTTTTCTTCTTTTCTTTTTATTCTATTATTTTTATGATTATTATTACTATTATTATTTTCTTTAACTCATAAATAAAACTTTAGATAATTCATACCTTGTATTTTATTATTAGTTCATCTAATTTAATAGTTTATGTATTGCCCAATTACATAAAGTAAAATAAATTTAGCTTCTTATTAAAGTTTATAAGTTAATTAAGCTGGATTATGTTTTTGGTATATTACAAATTGTAAAATCATGCCACTTAAATTTTACCTATCTTTCTTAACTTTTCATTTTTTGTCTACTTTTTTTTTTTGGCCGAGTAAGTAAATTGTTGAAGGGACAACCATTTTCAACCTAGCCAAACCAAAGGGAGAGCAAACTGATAATAGGTTTTTCGCGTCATTAAATAAAACCCCTAAGTCAAACAACCTAACTAACTACTCACCTATGTTTAGTGGCAAGCATTCTTCCACAAGGATTAAGGGTAATCACCGAATATGTTAATAATAATAAGCTAGGATGAAGATATACTTATATGGGACTGGTCAATTACCAACTAAAAACTATTGAATAAAAGGAATAAGGGTAGGGGAATTCACCAATTATTTCAATTATAAAAACAATTAGGAAAATAAGGGGGGGTACTCTAAAGAGAATGAATTAAAGGGTTCATCTGACAAATCTCTAATTACTCTATCAAGCTAAAGAGGGTTACTCAAATTGGAGATTATGTACTATTTTCATGCAACAAACCCCAACTCAAGAACATGAATAACAAGATGACTAAATAAATTCCTTAACTAAAACTGCAATTGTCATGCAACTTTAGTTAAGTGGACAAATAGTTAGTCAACTCTTCAATTTCATCTCCCAATCCTTCATTGAAGTGACTAATAATTAAGTATCCATGGAGGCCAAAAAAAAACCAACAATAAAGCTCCTACTGTTCATTTGATTTTATTTTCCAAATAATCGATAACATGACCCAAAGGCTCATGATATCATTAATGGCTTCATCCCCTTCCTAAATAACTACTCATAAATCATAATAAATTATAAACAAAAACACATTAACAACTACTAAAATGAACTAATACACTAGTCTATGATAAACAAGTAAATAGAATGAAGATAACATGAAAATAAAAAAATAAAACAACAAAATATGAGAGAGAGTAAGAAATTCTCATTAAAGTTGCAAGGAGCCTCCAAATCTTCAAGTTTCCTTCTTAGATTCTCCAAATTCCAACATTTTAAGACGTTTCTCTCACTTCTCTCTCTAGAAGATGAGAGTTTCTCTCTCTAAAAACCCTAACTAAAACCTCTAACTTATGGAGGCTAGCCCTCCTTTCATCCATTCAAAAGTTAGGGGTCAGCCCTTTTAAAAGATTTAAACATTACATCATTAAACGGGTCGAAGAACAGGGATTTCCGCATAGGTCAATCGGAGCGGGCTCTTCATATAGTTTAGAGCATGCTCTCCATAGAATTTCGAGCAGGCAGAAGGTCTTTTTGGCTTTTGGAGCGAGCACTCCGAACAATACGGAGCGGGCGCTCCGTTCTGGCAGACGCGCCTAACTTCAAAGAGCCATATCACTTCCATTTTTCATTAGAATCGGGCTTGTGACCACTTGTTGGAAAGACAGGAAGCCAAACTTTCATTTCCAACTTGAATCACAGAAAAATATCTTGTGTGTCGTTATAAGTTATGAGCATTTGAATTTGACCCTTGTGCACAAATCCTTCCTAAAGCTCTTATTTTGCCAAAATTGCTCCACTTTATGCTTGGTGTGTGGTATGGAAACCTCTAAGGTTGATCCTGCAACATCAAACACAAATAAGCATTATCAAATCCTATATAAACAATCAACATAACTAATATTCACAAATAAGCTAGAAATAACTCAATTGCTCTAAATTAAGCAAAATATGCTAGAAAAGGATAAATAAAGAGGAAAAATGACTCTAAACATGAGGAAAATCAAGTACCTGAATGATATAAATATCACTCATCACAAACCAACTAGATTATACCCTCACCCTAAGGAGGCAACAAGCAACAAAGTCCTTATACAAAGCAAGCGTTAATCCCAAACTCATGATCCAATCATGATCCTTCCTAGATATCTTTTGAGGTAAAACACCTACAATTCTCATTATAATAAATCAACTTAAGTCTCTGAAGAGTAGAAGGAATAACAGGGACACAGTTGAGCCAAAAGCTCTTATTTCTACTAATCCACACAAAGTAAACTAGAACTGCAATATCAGCCAATCAAGCATCTCTTTGAAATTTAGATATCATGCGTCTTGTAATCCATGTGTTCAGCCTGTGCAGCTCCACTAAATTTGACTGGGATACCCATCCAAGCCTTAATACTATTCAGACAGCTTCACTAGTTGAAAAAAACGTTAATCGATCCTATCAAAACAGGCTTTACTGATCCGAAAATGGACCGGAGCGGGTGGGGGTCGGAGAGGGTAGAAGAAGTCAACTGATTCGGTTTTCAATCAGATCAATTAAGCCTTAACTGATCCGGTTTGGGCAGAAAACCAAATCAGTTAATTTACTGAACTGATCCGATTTTCAGACCAAACAGGATCAGTTAGGTGTAGAATGACCTAAAAAAATCTTCACTTCACACATCACAATATGCTGAAAGCTCCAGAATTTCCATTAAACAATATTTTCACACCAACGTACATACAAATTTTAAAATAAAATATTTACAACAATTTTACATATATAGTATTTTAAACAATTTCACATATATACAAAATACAACAAATATAAACTAGACATAATTAAAAACTGAATAAACTTATACACAAAATAAAAAAAGTCACTTACACATAAAATGTAAAGACAAAAATATGAAAAACTTATACATAAAATCAAAAACCTATAAAATTAAAATACAAGAATTATATATTAAATTAAAAAACGAAAAAAAAAACAAACGAAAATGAAAATTAAAAAACGAAACTCAAACTCAAATCTTAGATCTAAAAAAACTCAAACAAACGAAACGGAACTCGTGCGTTGGTGGTTGACTGGTGGTGTTGATGATGAGAGACGAAAATATGGTGGTGAGGAAGACAAAATCTGGAACCTCCTTCTGCCCCCATGGCTTTCTCTCTCCTCGCCCACGCCTGAAAAACCAACCGTGAGTGAGAGACGCGTGAGTAAGAGAAGGTAGTGGGGATGGAGAAGTGATTGGCTCGTTGTTGAGAGACGGAAGAGTGTAGGAGAGATGACGTTGATGAAGCTGAGACTGATTTAGGGCAAGTGCGAACTGAGGGTGCCATTGTTGATAGTAAAGAGGAAGCAAGTTTTTGGGGGTTTGGAGAAGCTGGGAGGAAAGAGGAAGAGAGAGGACGGGATGAAAGAGGTTATATCTGAATTGAAGTTGCGTGAGGGAGTGGGGTTGTGGGATGAAGAGAGGAAAGACGGTTATATCTGAATTGGAGTTGCGTGAAATGGACACACTGGTGAATTTTTGGGGAAATGGGTTGGTGAGTTTGGGCCTAATATAATGTTTTTTTTTGTTTTTTGGTAAAATGTAAGAGTATTATAACAAAAAAGCAAGCAAGAGCCACCAAAAATAATTACAACCTACAGCACCTGTAGTACATGCACTACAGAATACCACAACACCAGCTTATTACAAATTTCTAGTTGCACAATCCAATTCCTAGCATCTCTGCCCCATTTGTCAGTTACTTTAGCTTTGAATCTACAACAAATGTCTCTCTTAATATTCCTAATAACACTTTCAGGCCTAGGAACAACTTCTTTCCATAGTGCTTCATTCCTAGCTTGCCACACATAGTAAACACACGAACTTAATGCAGCATAACAAATTTGTTGCTTCTTCATGCACTTATACTTCCTCCCCCATTTTTTCCAGGTTGTGTATATGCTTTCATCAACCCTATGCCTGATTCCCAGCCAATCCATATTTCCATCACACACCTTCTTGCTGAAATAGCACCGAAAAAATAAATGATGACATGAATCAATGCCTTGTATGCACATCAAACAGTTATTCTCATTGCATATTCCAGCTAACATCAGTCTCTCTCTAGTTCTTAGCCTGCCCAATGCCATAAGCCATGCAACCATAGAGTGTTTATGAATGTTATAACTGCTCCACACCCAGTTATGCCACTTCACTGTAGGAACTTGCTCAGTTTGCCTTTTATAGCCACCTTTTGCTGTATATTGGTTTGCCACCAAAACCACTGGTTATGTGTCCTGTATCCACCCTTCACAATCTCTTTCACTTTACATATATTCCTCCACCCCCACCTAGCTGTACTTGGGGCTTTGTATACCAACCAATTTGTATCCTTAATAAATGCACTATGCACCTACTTAATCCATAAAAGGTCCTCCATTTGTGCTACTTGCCAAACATACTTCCCTTTGGCAGTAACATTCCACTTTTTACAGTCTCTCACACCCAAACCTCCCTTACTTTTAGAATGACAAACATTTTTCCAGGCCACAGGGGGTGGCTTAGTTATAAACACTCTCCCTTCCCATAATAAGCCCTACATATTTGTGTAATTCTATCCATGACTCCCTTAGGCAACAAGAATACTTGAGTCTAGTATGTATGCAAACTAAGTAACACATCATTTATTAGACTTACCCTAGCAGCATAGGATATGTGTCTAGTTATCCAACACATTATCCTTTTCAATATTCTCTCTACAAGTATATCACAATCACCCTTAGCTAATCTTTTTAAAGTAATAGGTACACCTAGGTACCTGAATGGAAAGAACCTCTCTGAAAACCTGTCATCTGTAGAATTCTATCTTGAATATCCTCCTTCAAATTCCCAGAGTATACTACTGTCTTCTCTTGACTTGCAAAATGGCATGAGGTGTCTGAAAATGCTTTCAACACCCTCTTCATCAAGACTGAAGAAGACACGTCACCTTTGCAAAAGAGCATAAGGTCATCTGCAAAATTTAAATGGGTTATCTTGAGAGCAAAACATCTGTGATGATAACTAAATTCATCCTTCGTACTCATTCTACTCATCAGCCTGGAACAATACTCCATAGCCAAAACAAACAATAAGGGAGAGATAGGATCTCCCTATCTCGTACCTTTTCCCCTTGAAAACACTCGGTGAGAAAGCGGGAGTAGATATGCATATCATGATCCATTTGATGAACTTTTCAGGAAAATGCAACCCTCTCAAAAGCTCTTCTAAGAAATCGCAGCTTATAGAATAATAAGCCTTTCTCAGGTCAACTTTCATAGTCACCTTGCTGGCCCATTTTTCCTCTTATACTTCATCATGATATCCTGGCATAAAAAATGTTGTGTAAAATAACTCTCCCCTGCATAAAAGCACTCTGAACCTGGTTGACAAGAACTGGCAGAACTTTCTTCAATATGTGACACAACATCTTTGATATCACTTTATAGAGCACATTGCAATAAGCAATTGGCCTATACTCTGTGATATCTTCAGACTGATCAGTCATTGGCACCAGACATAGTGTTGTAGCATTCACTTGTTTCAACAGTTTCCTAGTCCTAAAAAATCAAGAATGGCTTCACAAATGTCGCCTCCTATATGATGCTAGGCACTCTTGAAAAAACAACTAGAGTACCCTTCTGGCCCAGCAGCCTTAGTTTCCTCAATATCCCATAAAGCTATCTTCACATCCTCCTCTGAAAAGCTCTCACACATACAACATACTTTGATACTCTTCAGACACCACTGCACCTTCTCTGAGAATACTATTGCTCACTTTTATTCTACTTGACTGAGCTGTGCCAAGTAAACCTTCATAAAACTCCAAAAATGCCTTCTCCACTTGCTCATGATTCTCCACCCACTCCCCTCTCAGATTTTTAATCCTGTAGATATGATTGTGATTTCTCCTTTTCTTCAGGCAAGCACGAAAGTAAGCTGTGTTGTTGTCTCCTCCTTTAAGCCAGTCAACCTTCACTTTTTGCTGTAAAAAACTCATTCTGGCTATATTAATCTCATGATACTTCCTTCTAGCTTCCTCCTCCTCCATATGCAACCTGTCATTTTCTAGGATCATCATGAATTTTCTGATGAGCCAAGATCATATGTTGATAAGCAGAATCTGTTGCATTCTAAACATCTGAAAATTTCTCTTTATTAAGTTTCTTAAAGTCATACTTCATCTTCTTAAGCTTCCTTACAACTTTAAACATTGCACACTCCTGCACATTTTCCTGCCACCCTCTTTGCACTATCATCTCAAACTGATCAACCTTACTCCACATATTGAAGAATCTAAAGGTCCTAGGCTTCAACTGAATCTGGTTGTTAATCTTAATCACGCATGGGATGTGATCAGATATACTCTCAGGGAAGAAACTTACAACCGCATGCTGAAACATATCACACCACCTATCATTCACAAGCACTCTATCTATTTTAGAAAATACCCTATCCATGCCTTCCTGTTTGTTAGACCATGTGAAAAAGGGCCCACTTGCTGCCATCTCCTGCACACCACACTCCCTGATACATTGTCATAAGTCATTTACTTCATCTAGAGTCACAACAGACCCAATTCTATCATTCAAGTTCAGAACATTATTGAATTTTCCCCTTATAATACAAGCTCCCTCTACATCATCCTTCAATCTAATCAAATCCATCCAAAAAGACTTCCTATCCTCCATAGCATTGAAATAATAAACTATAGTCATAAAGAAACATTGCACTGTACCCACATATTTCACTCTACAATGAATAAACTGCTCTTTACACTCCCTCACTTCCAGCTAAAATTATTTGGTTTCCAAATTAACCAAATTCTACCTCCCCTATGAGCTTGATAGTTAGTAACAATGCTCCACTGAGATCCCAGTCTAGGAAATTTGTTTGAAAATTTACCAGCCTTCACCCTTGTTTCCAGTAGCCCAAACTAACCACATGAATGATGTGATAGAAACCATCTCACATCTCCATGCTTCTGAGGACTATTAAGTCCTCTAATATTCCCGAAACGCACACTATTCATGTGGTAACACAATCACTTCCACCACACTTTCCCGCCCGATCATAGCTTCCTTGTTATTGTCACATGTCCTACCTTCTTGGCTTCTTCCTTCATTCCCAGTTGTTAGGGTTTTATTTTAATACCGCAAGTGAACGGTGTCGTAGCACATACTGGTCGAACTCAGGGAGGTGCAAGATTAAACACTACTCGATTTTAGATTACGAAACAGTTACACAATCCAAATATGAAGAATAGTTTATAAACTAAGAGCTAAACTAATGACAATATATGATAAATTATATGAATATGATAATTAAAATACTAAGATTAAATATCACCACTAATATGAATTGATCAAACCATATCTCACTTCCCAATTATTCAATTATAGCTTGATGAGAATGACATTCCCTTATGACTTAGCAATAAAGCACAGTTGCGAACCGAAACTAAATCCTAAATCATTCATCAATACCTATAGCTCACTTTCATGATAGCAAAAGGTCTAACCAACATGTATGTCTCCTATTTTCATGGCTTACATACATAATTAGAAGCATTAAGAGCCAATGTCAATTAATTCCCAATTCTAATTCTCACCTATTTTCATGGGAGAATTCAAATCAATGACAAGACGATCTGAATTAAGACTCAACTTTCGTTGATGAAGTCAATTGATAAAATACAATTTAGTAAACCAATATATAATCCTAATTTCTACTCTAACTTTCGTTGAAGGCTAAATCAAGATGCAAAATTGACCACAAGAACAACCTTGTCAAACCCTAAGCATATAATTCAATAACATGGGAATTAGAGCAACAATTTACATGATCAATCCATACTAGGGCTCAACTAAATCCTAGATAAAAAGTCTACTCACTAATCATGGCAATAAGAATAATAAACATAATTGAATACATAATTAAATAGATCGAAAGAGAGAGGAAAGAGTAAAACTTGATTAATAGTGCTTGAACGGTAGATGAATCCAAAATACTTGATTAAAACTCAATCTTGATCTCCAAGTTTGCAAAGAAAAGCGAACTAGGGCTAAAAACCAATAATAACGTAATAATCCTCAGAATAAAACAATTCCAAGTATTTATATATATTTCGAAAAACTAACTAAAATAAAAACTGAGAAAATAACATTGAGGAAAACGCAGTCCGCGTCCACTGCGATCCGCGTCCAGTATCGCGCGTCGCTCCAGGCGCCACGAGTCGCGGTAAGCTCTCGACAATTGTCCGTAAATTCTTTGCCCAAGCTGCGAGTAGTGCTAGCTCAGAAGACCCCTTTTCTTCCTTGAACTCCTCAAACGCATACTCTCAACCTCCTTGGACCTTGTGCAAAGCCCAAATACTTCCAACTCGGACCCACATTATACCCACACCAAACTTCCAAAAGGGCCACAAATCTATAACTCCTCACATAATTTCACAATTCTCCTCAATTCATATTATTTGAGCACATATCCACTAGAACTAACACAAATCACAACATCATTCTCCTCAAAATGCGCCAAATTAAGTGTAAAATGTGTACTTAACAAATTCGCCCATGCTTAGACCTTGCTCGTCCTCGAGTAAGCGAGAGGCAATGAACAAAAAGCTAACCTCACAAGGCCTAAAGCATGTAATCAAACAACAAATAACAACATCATCAAGAATCCACTCTAGCGCCCTTCTTATACTCCAAAATAACACTAACCTACACCCAACTCCACTACTCCTAAGCATACTTCCCCCATGCTTAACCAGAAATAGAATCATGTATGATTATGTTTTGAAAGAACTCAAAGAACATAAACACAACTACTATGCACACAAACCACCAAGAAAAACTCATAAATATATCAAATCAATCACAAGGGGTCAAGTTGACACCCTCATGCTTGAACCAATCAACCCCTGCAATCGAATCTTCAACATCCTCAAGTGAGACCTAAATATCACACAACAGCCATTGAGTCTAGCCCTACCTAAACACTCCTATACTCTTCCATCCTTATGTCAACCGCGCCGGCAAATGAGATGAGTAACTTTTCACTCTTTTCTTTATCTCTCATTTTGCCTAGGAGCCCTTTCGGGTTTTCATCCTAGCCACTCAATTTTTTTTTCTTTGCTCACTTTCTCACCCTCTCAAATTAGCCACTTTTTTGCCTAAGTTGCCCTTTCGGGATTTCAACCGAGTCGGGCCCCCAATTTTACCTAAACCGCCCTTTCGACTTTCCAGCTTAGCGGGTTTCCATTATTTTTTTGAAATTTTTTAAATTTATTATTTTTTTATTTTTTTAAAATTTTGTTTTGCAAGGAAAGAGTATAAACAAGCATATATACAAGGTAGATGAGACAGCCCCTCCCCCATGCTTAAGCAAAGCATTGTCCTCAATGCAAAAAGGATAGAATGAAAGAAGGAAAGGGGAAGAACTCACCAACTAGGAGCCAGAAGGCCCGCCAGGATCACGACGTGATCTCTTGGAGGCACGCTCCTCCATACGCTGCTGTCGCCGCCGTGAAATCTCCATCTCGGGATCTAGTGTGGAGATGGAAGGTGTTAAGTGAAGATATCATGCAGTGGATAGCGTCAAGTTGGTCCTCGGTCCCGTCTAGGCGAGATCAGAACTCAACCTGCCTCAATACAAACGCAGTCATCCGCTCCTCATATGATGCAAAAGAGGGAGGAGGGACATGTGTGTGAGAGGACCCATCTTGGCCATCATGGCCACCAACACCTCCGTCTCTATGAACGGGCTCCAGAATATGGGCATCCTCCTCATCCTCATCAAACTCATCATGTTCATCATCTTCATCATCCACCAAGTGGCCTCCTCTACCCCCGGGTTTACGAACATCGCAACCGCCCGAAACTCAACACGCACTACCGCCTGCAAAAATGCTGGGTCAGGGGAAAGGAAAAAATGCTCTACTGTGGCATTGGGAGGAATAACTACGTGAGCAGGTTGAGGTAGGGCCATGAAAGTGACATGCCTACCCCCATAGAGAGACACAAAACAATCCCTTACCCCTGCAAATGAAATCATCTTTCCGCTAACCATTTTCGTCAAGTCATACAAGTAGGAATCATCGGTCAACACACGCACGTTGTCATTTGGACTCACGCCAAGGTGCTCAACAATCAAGGTAATCATGCCACCCACACTGATTTTCCCTTTACGTAACTTAGAAAGCTCACAGGCATCGAGCTACCCATATTGCGGCTAGATCGGGCACCCTCCGAGCCTGCGGTGTCATAGCCCATAAAACCTTGACTCTAGGCTAGGGATGTTAGTGGGTTCCCCTTCCCCAAACACGGCCATAGACAATAATCTGTGCACATAACGAAGAGGGGGTGGCGCAGAAGGAGCTCTTGTCATTGGGGTTTTACGCAATCGAGTGATTGCATGCCAAAAACTATCCTCATGGTAATCATTATTGCGGTGAAAGTTCACTGCATTCAAGTGCCTCCAACCAAATATGGATTTCAGTGTTGCATGGTTAGGCTATAAGGTTTATCAATAAGGTAGGCGCCCATTTACTCACACAACCCTCAAGGCCAATTTTTTAAAGTAATTACTTGGGTGACTGGCTCAGCTAACCCCAATGTCTACAGTGCGGAATAATTAACGAACTTAGTAACCTTGATATGACGGTTAGGCTGCGTGAGACGCGCCCAACACCCATGGTGCTTGGCAGTAAGGTTATGTAGTCCTATGGTATCTACTCTAGGGGTTGCTTGAGAAGTGCTCGCTTCCCCTGTTTTGGTACGTTTTGATCGGGGTGGCATGGTTCACAACTGTAACGTCTTCTACTTCAACAAATACAAATCTCAATGGTACTCCACACCACACTACAACCACAATGCAATGTTCCAACCAAAATCACCAATAATAGCCAACAATCACCAACAATTTCAACAATCCTAAAGATGAAGCCAGAATAATGAATTCAAGCTATATCAAAGGAAGGTAGGAATGTAAAATTTATACCTCTAACTTCAACGGGGGTCAAGTGATGCACTCCAACACCGATTATACCAAGCGAGCACCCAATGTGGTTGATTGCACTCTCCAATTTCACCAAACAAACTTCAATGCAAAAAACCCCAATTTCTAGGATTTTGGTTGGTGGGATGATTGTGTGGGAATTGGGGAGGGAATAGGGGTTATGAGAGGGTTGGGGTGAATTATGTAGTAGAGGGGGTTGAAAAGAGTTGGGGGTGGTGGTGGTGTATGTGGTGGTGGATGAGGTTGAGGGGGAGTGGTGAGTGAGAGAGAGAGGAAGGTTTCTTTGTGAGGGAAGAGAGAGTGGGTCGAGAGAATAGAGTGAGAGAGAAGAGGGAGAGACGCGGTGAAAAACCCGGAATTTACTTACCTCGCAAAGCGCGAGCCGCGGTACTGGCCGCGATACGCGGTTTCTGCCACGAGTCGCGGTAAGCTCTCAGCATTTCACCGCGAGTTGAGGTATTGTGCTGCGACTCGTCTTTTTTAATATCTTCTTTGAGCTTCTTTTCTACGAACTTTATTTTTAACCTATAAACACACCAAAAACAAACATAAAAACATCAATGTAAATGAAATCACGCAAAAAAGAAAAATAAAAGAAAATGAAAAAATAGGTGTAAACTCGGGTTGCCTCCCGAAAAGCGCTCGTTTAAAGTCAATGAGCTCGAATCCTTAAAGATCATGTGGCATTTGGTGGAAGAGATAGGCAATAGACTTGATTGCCTTCAATTGGATTACCGGTGACATAATGCATGAGGCGACTTCCATTCACCTTGTAAGAGCCACTTGCTTCACTTGTGACTTCCACCGAACCATATGGAAAAACCTTGGTGACCCGAAATGGTCCAGACCACCTAGAACGCAGCTTACCAGGAAAACGCTTCAATCGTGAGTTGTATAGGAGAACGGAGTCACCAACGTGGAACTCTCTTCTCATAAGCTGGTTGTCATGCCACTTCTTAGTTCGCTCCTTGTAGAGACGAGAAGTCTCATAAGCATCCAAGCGGAGCTCATCAAGCTCATTCAATTGCAAAGCTCGACGTTCACCCGCTCGGTCAAAGTCATAATTTAGGCTTTTGATAGCCCCAAATGCTCTGTGTTCTAACTAAACGGGTAAGTGACATGCTTTTCCATACACTAGAAGATAGGGCGTGGTACGAATAGGAGTCCTGTACACCCATAATAATGCATCATCTAACTTAATAGACCAATCCTTGCGCGATCTATCTACGGTCTTCTCAAGTATAGATTTGATCTCCCTATTTGAAATCTCAACTTGTCCACTTGTTTGCGGATGATAGGAAAGACCAACACGATGTTGCACACCATATTTCTTGAGAAGAGCTTTGAACTTACGTTCAATAAAGTTACTTTCTCCATCACTAATCACAACTTGGGGGACACCAAAGCGGGGAAAAATTACCTTCTTATAGAACCTGGAAACCACACGGGCATCGTTCGTTGGAGAAGCCAAGGCCTCTACCTACTTAGATACATAGTCAACGGCTACCAAGATGAACTTATTCGAATAAGAAGATGGGAATGGTCCCATGAAGTCAATACCCCATACATCAAATATCTCAACCTCGAGAATGAAATTAAGAGGCATCTCATTTCGGCGCGAAATATTCCCCGTGCGTTGACATCTATCACATGCCTTGACAAAATGGTGAGCATCCTTAAAGAGAGAAGGCCAATAGAACCCGCATTGCAACGGTTTTGGAAGTACTAGCATGGCCTCCACAAGGCATATCATGGCAGTGAGACTGGATAAAGGTCACCTCCTCCTCCGGTACACAACGACGGATGACCCCATCCGCACAAGACTTAAAGAGACAAGGATCATCCAGAAATAATGTTTGACATCATGAAAGAACTTCTTGCGTTGATATGATGAATAATCGGGAGGGGGAACTCCACTAGCAACAAAGTTCACTATGTCAGCAAACCAAGGAGATTGACCAATTGTAGTACAGAAAATACCAAACAACTAATCATCAGGGAAAGAGTCGTCGATTGGGAGTCATCTTTTCTGGCTTCCACTGTGAGACAGGAAAGATGGTCGGCCACAATATTATCAGTTCCTTTCTTATCCTTGATCTCCATGTCAAACTCTTGGAGAAGCAATATCCTAATAATCAAGTGGGGTTTGGCATCTTTTTTGCGTAATAGAAACTTAAGGGCTGCATGATCCGTATGCACTATCACCTTCGATCCTACCAAATAGGATCGGAACTTCTCCACCGCAAACACAACGGCTAGCAACTCTTTCTCAGTGGTGGTGTTGTTCATCTGAGCACCATCTAAGGTTTTGCTAGCATAGTAAATGGCATGCATCTTGCCATCACGTTTTTGCCCCAACACTGCACCAACAACATGGTCATTGGCATCACAAATCAACTCGAATGGAAGGTTCCAATATGGAGGTTGAATAATAGGTGCTGAAATCAATGCAATCTTCAACCTGTGGAAAGCTTCAAGATAAGCATCAATAAACACAAATGGGGTATCTTTGGCTAAGAGCTCGGTCAAAGGCCTAGAGATCTTAGAGACATCCTTGATAAAGCGGCGGTAGAACCCCGCATGACCAAGGAAACTCCTCACTCCTTTTACATTGATCGGGGGTGGAAGCTTCTCTATAACTTCGATTTTTGCTCTATCCACCTCGATACTCGTATGAGATATAACATGACCCAAAACTACTCCCTCTTGCACCATGAAATGGCACTTCTCCGAATTAAGCACTAAGTGGACTTCTTAACACCTATGTAGCACCTTGTCAAGATTTAGCAAACACTCATCAAATGAAGTACCATAAACAGAGAAATCATCCATAAAAACTTCCATAGAGTGTTTGATAAGCTCGGAAAAAATAGCTATCATGCATCGTTAAAAGGTTGCTGGAGCGTTACATAGTCCAAATGGCATCCTTCGATAGGCAAAGGTGCCATAGGGACATGTAAAAGTCATCTTCTCTTGGTCACTTGGATGGACGGGGATTTGAAAAAAAACCAGAAAATCCATCCAAGTAACAAAAGAAGGAATGGTTCGCAAGACGCTCCAACATTTGATCAATAAAGGCAAGAGGGTAGTGATCCTTACGTGTGGCCTTGTTCAACTTACGGTAGTCGATGCACATTCTCCATCCAGTGATAGGGTGAGTAGAGATGACTTCAACTTTTTCATTTTTTCACAACCGTTATGCCGCCCTTTTTGGGAACAACTTGAACCGGGCTTACCCACTTACTATAAGAGATAGGGTAGGTAATGTCGGCCGCAAGAAGTTTCAGAACTTATTTCTTCACAACCTCTTTCATATTATGATTCAGGCGACTCTGTGACTCGATAGATGAGGCATTCTCTTGTTCTAATAAAATTCTATGAGTACAAAAAGATGGACTTATCCCCTTAATATCATCAATAGTGCACCCAATGACATTAATATACTTGCAAATAAGACATAGCAACCGTTCAAGTTGAGAGTCATTAAGTGAACTATTGACAATAATGGGATAGGTTGAGTTTTCACCCACAAAAGCATATTTTAAATTAGAGGGGAGGGGTTTCAACTCTACCTCAGGAGGCTTAGAACACTCCTTAGTCATGGCTTCAACCTGTAGGACCTCGATTGAAGGATTATCGGGCTTACAAGCCGATGCATCATCTAGCATCTTCTCATAAGACGTAGTCTCTTCATCAGAAGCCCCATTGTCGCTTAGGCACTGTTGAAGAGCATCATCATCCCTACTCTCCATAGGTGAATCTTCCTCCCATCTCTCAACAACATCAACCCGATAACCAGTATCTCCCAAAGAAGGAGCATTTAAGGCTTTGTGTAGTTCAAATTCCACCTTGTCTTCACCCACATTGAGAGACAATTTACCCCGTTACACATCAATCAAAGCTCCAGCAGTAGCAAGACATGGTCTAACTAGTATAATTGGGGTGTGTACATCTTTCAGCATCTCCATGACAAAGAAGTCACATGGGATAGTCAATTTGCCCACTTGGAGGGGTACATCCTCCAAGACACCCAAAGGATATCTGATAGACCTATCCACTAGTTGTAGAAAAACGCGGGTAGGGCTAAGATCACCTAAGTTAAGCTTCTTGAAAATAGTATTAGGTATGAGACTTACACTGGCTCCAAGATCACAAAGTGCCCTTTGAATAGTCACCTCCCCAATGGAACATGGAATGGAGAAGCTTCCAGGATCACTCAACTTTGGAGGAAGCTTATTAAGCACAATAGCACTGTACTCTTGAGAGAGTTCCACTGTAGCAGGTTCACAAATTTTGTTCTTACCAGACAAGAGGAATCTCATAAATGGCCTCAATGAACGGGATATTAAGATGCATACCCTTCAACAACTCAAGAAACTTCCTGTGTTTCTGCTCAATTCGAGCCTTTGCCAACCGATGAGGGAAACGAGTCGGCTCAACATAGACTCTATAGGGCTTGGATGGTGCAGTCTCAACCTCTTCAATAGGGTCCTCCTTATCAACTACATCACCAACACTCTCAGAAATATCTCCCACAACCTTCGACGGCGTCACAGTTAGTTGGCTTGGTTCCTCTAAAGTATTTCCACACCTTAAAGTAATTGCACTCACATTTTGGTGACCCTTTGGATTCGGTTCCGGCTACCCCATAAATTGGGGTGGTGCCTTTTGAAGTTGAGTTACCTGCTGAGTCACATGAGCCATTTGTTGGGCTAGTTGTGCAATTTGAGTGTCAACTATCTTATTATGAGCATCCATTTTATCAAACTTCTTGTTAGTTTCCTCGGAAGTTACAAGGAGCCTTTCTAGCAAAGAATCAGTATATGATTTTTGGGGAGGTTGTTTAGAAGGTTGACCTTGTTGTTTCAGCTGGAACCCAGGAGGATTGGAATTACGTGGTGCTTGACGTTGATTGTTGCTCCAAGAGAAGTTCTCATGATTCCTCCAACCCGGATTAAATGTGTTTGAGTAGGGGTCGTTTCGAGGTCTAGCATTACCATACACAGCATTGGCTTGCTCTTGCTCCACAAAATTCATGTCCGTAGAAGTGAAACTTGCATTATGCCCTTGGAAAGCATTCATCTCGGCTCTAGCACCTACTGATATATTTTTCATCTGTTAAGATAGAGCATCAACCTTACTAGAGAGTGAAGTTAGTGCATCGACCTTATACTTACCACCCTTCTTAGATGTAGATTGTTCACTAGACCAATGGTAATTGTTAGCAACCATCTCCTCAAGCAAGGCCGTGGCTTCATCAACTGTCTTACCCATGAGAGCACCACCGGCCGCATCATCAATAGAGATTCGGACCTCATGAATTAACCCATTATAGTTAGTCTGTATAAGGAGCTATGTTGGGATCTCATGCTGAGACACTGCCTTTGTAGATCCTTGTACCTTTCCCAAACTTCATAGAGTGATTCACCATCCAACTGAGTGAATTATGTGATTGCGTTGGGTAGCTTGGCCATCTTCCCATGAGGAAGGGACTTCTGACAAAAAAGCAGTGGCTAACTCACTCCAACTTGTGAACTTGTTCGCCTCATGACTCTTCAGTCATTCTTTTGCTCTGTCCCGCAACTAGCAAAGGAACAAGCGGAAGCAAAGAGCTTCATCGGAGGCTCCATTAATCTTCACAGTATCGCATTTCTCAAGAAAATAGTTGATATGTTCATTTGGATTCTCCATAGGACTGCCTAGGGTTTTATTTTAATACCGCAAGTGAACGGTGTCATAGCACATACGGGTCGAACTCAGGGAGGTGAAAGATTAAACACTACTCGATTTTAAATTACGAAATAGTTACACAATCCAAATATGAAGAATAGTTTATAAACTAAGAGCTAAACTAATGACAATATATGACAAACTATATGAATATGATAATTAAAATACTAAGATTAAATATCACCACTAATATGAATTGATCAAACCATAACTCACTTCCCAATTATTCAATTATAGCTTAGGTGAGAATGACATTCCCTTATGACTTAGCAATAGAGCAGTTGCGAACCGAAACTAAATCCCAAATCATTCAGCAAAACCTAGAGCTCACTTTCATGATAGCAAAAAGTCTAACCAACATGTATGCCTCCTATTTTCATGACTTACATACATAATTAGAAGCATTAAGAGTCAATGCCAATTAATTCCCAATTCTAATTTTCACCTATTTTCATGGAATAATTCAAATCAATGAAAAGACGATATGAATTAAGACTCAACTTTCGTTGATGAACTCAATTGATAAAATACAATTTAGCAAACCAACATATAATCCTAATTTCTACTCCAACTTTCGTTGATAATAAAAACAAAGGCTAAATCAAGATGCAAAATTAACCACAAGAACAACCTTGTCAAACCCTAAGTATATAATTCAATAACATGGGAATTAGAGCAACAATTTACATGATCAATCCATACTAGGGATCAACTTAATCCTAGATAAATAGACTACTCACTAATAATGGAAATAAGAACAATAAACATAATTGAATACATAATTAATTAGATCAAAGAGAGAGAATAGAGTAAAACTTGATTAATAGTGCTTGAATGGTAGATGAATCCAAAATACTTGATTAAAACTCAATCTTCAATCTCCAAGTTTGCAAAGAAAACTGAACTAGGGCTAAACACCAATAATAACGTAATAATCCTCTGAATAAAACAATTCCAAGTATTTATATTTTCCGAAAAACTAACTAAAATAAAAACCGAGAAAATAACATTGAGGAAAACGCAGCCTGCGTCCACCGCGATCCACGCCCGGTACCGCACGTCGTGCCAGGTGCCGCGAGTCGCGCCCCAATCCGCGAGTCCCGGTAAGCTCTCAACAATTATCGGCGAACTGCTGGCAAAACTGCGAGTCGTGCTAGCTCTGAAGACCCCTTTTCTTCCTTGAACTCCTCAAATGCAGCTCTCAACCTCCTTGGACCTTGTGCAAAGTCCAAATACTTCCAACTCGGACTCAACATTATACCCATGATGCTACTAAACCTCCAAAAGGGCCACAAATCTATAACTCCTCACATAATTTCATAATTCTCCTCAATCCCTATTATTTGAGCACATATCCACTAGAACTAACACAAATCACAACATAATCCTCCTCAAAATGCCCCAAATTAAGTGTAAAATGTGTACTTAACACCAGTCTGTGACTTCTGCCCTTTACCATTCACATCACCTATATCATCTTCCTTCTCATTATGTTCGCCTAATATAATGTTAACTGATCCGGTCAGCTGAACCGGATTAGTTGACAAAACCAAACTGAATCCCTTGACGAAACTGATTTGGTTTAGATAACAACCGGATCAGTGAATGTAATTTTTCTTTTGCGTGCAAAAGTACGATACTGACTGAACTGATCTAGTTTAGCTCTTGTGTGTCCTTTAGCATTTTTTTCACTAGTGTTTACACTTGAAAACTAAATTATCATGATTCTCAACATCAGCGCCACAAAGTAAACAACCAGCTGAATCACTCACTCCAATTCTAAAGAGCCTCTCTGTAGTCTCTAACTTAGCTTGTGGATAGCTAACCAACATATAAACCTATGCTTGGGAGTACTCAATTTATTCCACACAAGATTTACCCAAGGAATCACTTGCATATCACCAATAATCTTGTTGTAAACAACCTTGACTAAGTAAGATGTCATTAAAAAAGAACTCAACATGAGAAAATGTTGATTCAACAGCTCTTTTGTAGAGCAAATCTTCTTAGAATACTAGCTGGCACCATTTGAGGATGATAATCCCACCTATCTAAATCATGTAGATAGTTAGATACACATCATTTATCCACTTTATCTACATATTGTCCTGTTTCATATCCACAACCCAAACATATTTTCCCATATTGGCCAGATTCCAAGTAACAATATATAAAACCCAAGCAACCTAGGACTTTCCATATCAAACCTCCCAAGCAATATTACCATGCTTTTGAGAATAAGCCTGGCCACTCCATAGGAACGCTCTTTACACTTTAACAATCCCTTCCAACACACTTCTAGGCAAGATATATACTTGAGACAAGTAAATATGCAAGCTAGCTTAACAAGACATAATTATTCAGCTGAGCTCTGACAGTGTAAGATAAATGCCAAGAACTCCATAAACTAATCCTTCCAGTCATCTTATCCACTAGCACATCACACTGAGCAACAAATATCCTTTTAAAGCAAATACGAACCCCTAAGTATTTAACCTGATACATCAACTATTCTTTTGAATCTCCTCCTTTGTCATGCCACAACTGGATAATTAAATTTTCACCTTTCACCCTTAACTTTTGTTACTTTTCACTTTATAATGTGCACTTAGATGGCCAAATCATTAGACAAGATAATTTATAGGGGCAAAATAATTGATTTGGGCAGGTTGTTGTTTGGTAATTACTTTGGCATTATTTGACAAATGATTCTTAGGCTATGTTCAGTTCACCTTATTTTTACTTATTTCAGATCAGATCATATCAGAAAAAATAAGTTCAGATCACATCATATCATGCTTATATTTAAAAACTTATTATTGTTGTTATTATTGTTGTTGGTATCATGATTATTATGATTTTTAATATTACTAATGCTACCATTGTTATTATCATTATTATTATTATTATTATTATTGTTGTTGTTGTTGTTGTTGTTGTTGTTGTTGTTGTTGTTGTTGTTGTTGCTGCTGCTATTGTTGTTGTTGTTGCTGCTGATGTTGTTGTTGTTGTTCTTCGCCGTTGTTGTTCTTCGTCGCTATTATTGTTGCAGCTTGTTGTTGTTGTTGTTGTTGTTGTTGTTGTCGTTTGTTGTTGTTGTTGTTCTTTGTTGTTCTTGTTGTCGTTGTTGCGGTTGTTGTTGTTGGTGGTGGTGGTGTTGTTGGTGTTGCTGGTGTTGTTCTTGTTGTTGTTGTTGTTGTTGTTGTTGCTGTTGTTGTTGTTGTTGTTGTTGTTGTTGTTGTTGTTGTTGTTGTTGTTGTTGTTGTTGTTGTTGTTGTTGTAGCTGTTGTTGTTGTTGTTGTTGTTGTTGTTGTTGTTGTGTCGTTGTGGTTGTTGGTATGGTTGTTGTTGTCGTTGTCGTCGTTGTTGTTGTCGTCGTTGTTGTCGTCGTTGTTGTTGTTATTATTACTACTATTATTAGTATTACTTTACACGATTACTATTACTATTGATACTACTATTTACAAGTACATTTGTTCAAAAGGTTTATTATTATTGTCATTGTTGTACTTATTAATTATTAATATTGGTAATTATTATTAATGTCGTTGCTATTACTATAAATGTCATTGATATCACTATTTCAAGGTATTTGTGTTGAAGAAGAAGAATGTTCTTGGCATTTGTACGTGTTCGTTTTTATATTAGTTCTAATTAATAATTTTGATATGTGATTTTCTTTTTGATGTTGTACATGTAAAGAATATGACAATAGTATATGATGATTATTTTTTTCAACAATTTTGGCAGAATAATAAAAAGTATATGCTACTAGTTTATATAAAATATGTGTAGCATGAGATAACCTAATGGTGCTGGCATCACCTTCAAAATTCCTCCTACTAGGAATTTAAACTTACCTTTAAAAACAATGTTTATATAGAACAGGACAACGATATAAGAAGAATATTTAACAATTTTGTTCAAGATCATATGATTATATATATTTATATATTTATTTATAATAAAAAAAAAAAGAAAAATTGATTTAATCAGTCCCAACTATGTGTGTTCCGACAAAAACAGTCCCAACTATCGTTTTTTATTGTTCAGTCCCAACTTTAAAGGGTATAATACAATAGCAGTCCCAGCAGGTTGGAAACCTGCTGTAGCAGGTAAACTTTGCCAATTTTTTTTTCCTATCTTCTTCCTCCTCTTTCCTCCCTCCTTCCTTCACTGCTCCCTCCTCCTCCTCTCCCCTGCAACCCAACCTCCTCCCCCTTCCACCCCACTACCCCCCTCACCCACCTCCCCCTAATTGTCACCACTCCATCACCACCCTCTCCCCGTCCCCAAAACCCCTTTACCTCCCCCGCCACCATCTGCCCCCATCCCCAAAACCCCGTCCTCTCCACCGCCATCATCCGCCCCCGTCCCCAAAAAGTCCTCCCCTCCCCCACGACCCATCCCCTGCCCCGAAACCCCTCCCCCGCTCCCGAAACCACTCACCTTCCCCAACCAGCCCCCTCCTCCACCTCAAAACTCCCTCCCCATATACCGCTACCACCTCCCCCACCCCCAAATCACCCCGACCCCCGAAACACCTCCCCCACCCTCAAAATCACCCTCGAGCACCTCCCCCACCCCCGAAATCACCCCCGAAACACCTCCACCACCCTCAAAATCACCCCCGAAACACCTCCCTCACCTTCGAAACCACCTCCCGAAAACCCATAAGAGAAGGTGAGAGCGAAGGATGGAGGATGCGGGGGGGATTGGGGTTGGGAGTCGGATGGTGGGCGGCGGCAATAGAGGGTTTCTAGGGCTGCAGGGTGGGGAGGTTGGGAGAAGGTTGTGCGGGGAGCTGGGGGTGGGGGGCGTTAGCTGGGGATTGGGGTTGTGGGTGGGCTGGGAGGGTGGGGGTAGGCTTGGGAAGGACTGGGCCGGTGGTGGGGTTGGGACAGGGATGGGGGGATGCGGTTGGTGGCAGTGGTGGATAGATGGTGGTGGGGTGGCATGGGAATGGGAGGAAGGAGGAAGGAGAGAGAAAGACCAAAGAGAAGGTAGAAGAAACAGGTGAAAATAAAAATAATAAGGAAACATAAGGGTTAATTCATTTTTTACTGGTTTAGCAAGTCACTAGTCCACTCGGACCACCAGTGTAAAGGGGGGGTTAAAGTTGGGACTGAACAATAAAAAACGATAGTTGAGACTGTTTTTGTCAGGGCCCTCATAGTTGGGACTGATTAAATCAATTTTTCCATAAAAAAAAAAGAACAAATGATTGATATAACAAAGAACATGTTGTCAGTTAAATCCAAACATGTCATCAATATATAAATAACATCTATCTTTTATTTTTAGATCGTGTTTTTAAAATAGATTTTGTATGCTCTTTCAATATATGTTATTTTTTTTATTGTCATTATATGTTCTTTTCATTAATACCTAAATTTTTATTATAAACGAACATTAGACATGAACAATATGTTTTTTTAACCTAAAATATGTTTTATTTAATTTTTAATTGTATATTCATATATACTATGTGTTCTTTTTTTAAAAATACTAATTATGCTATTATTATTATTATTACTAAAAGTTGTGCATAGTAATAAAATGATAGTAATAGTAATACTAGTAATGAAATACAAAATAATAATAATATTTGTAATAATATGTTTTATAAAAGATAAGTTCATATCAGATAAGTTCATATTAAATCTGATAAGTTCAAACAAGTTCAAATCAGATCAGATCAGAAAAAATAAGTTCAGATAAGATCAGATAAGAAAAAATAAGTTCAGATCATATCAGTAAAAATAAGGTGAACTAAACATAGCCGTAGTTGTTAGATTTTCAACTAGGCTAGTTTGAGTGGCTTTTAATGTTTTTTTATTTTATGTTAGTTGTTGACCATTAATATTATAACTTATAACAAAAGTGAAGATTAATGTTACCATCTTTTTCCTTATATTATCATTATTGGCAACTATAAATGGATGGTGATTAATTATAAATTGTTAGTTGTTCATTGTTACTCCCTCTGTTTTTTTATGATTCTAACTTTCTTGTGCGCGTCTCCCAATGCACCTTTTTGAACTTAAATATCTTTCATTATATATTAGTAAATATTATAACGATTGAATATTAATAATGTACTAATTGAGACGAATCAAATAAGACTCCACATGACTATATTTTTTCTTATAAATTGAAATAAATTGAGAAGATTCTCTCTAAGTATGAATAGTGCCAAGATTCTAAGTGAGAAAGATAAAAAAAAAACAGAGGGAGTAGTTATTGATTATTATTTTTTAAGACTTACAAGTTATTATTAATAGTTAATTGTAAGATTGTAATTGTACCAAAATAGAAAGGCAAATCTCCAAAAGTTGCTTCAATTCCCTGGTTTATTTTTCATGTTGACTTAAAAATCATCTTTATGCGAACCAAAATATTACTTACAAATCAAATTGGTTGTTTATCACTTTAATTTGCCGCATAAACGTGATATCGTATGGGTCACTCATGTACAATCATTTTTAAAATTCGGTCAAGTACAATAATTGATCAAGGCTATGTTTCTCAATTTGCGAAAATTATTGTTGGACAAATATCACTTACAATTCAACATGATACATGTTTCATTTACGATCATTTTCTAAATTGACGTCAAATTCAACAATTGATGTCACGTGTTTGTCAGTTAGCAAAAATGAGTGGTTAATGCTTGTTACACAAATATTGCGGGTACATTGGATTCCTTTTCGCTACATAGGGTTACTAACACCGAGTATTACACAATGAGATGTCACTGCCTTAAGTATGAGCCTATGGTGGGGTGAGGTCTAAGGTCTTGTTTGCTTGTAAGCTGATAGAGAAAAAGTGAGACTTTGTAGGAATTGAATACTCCATCCGTTTCAATATATAATGCTTGTTCCTCATTTTGCACGAGAATTAACGAACTTATTATTTGTTTTAAATATTTATAGTACTTGCATTGGAAAGATAAGTATGTGCATTATTAGGAAGTACAAATATTAAATGTGGTTACAACTTTTTAATAGAAAAATGATGACAAATATTAAATGTGGGCCATGTGGCCAGAACTTTCCATGTAAAAATGAGCATAAAATAAAAATAAAGTCCAATTTCAAAAAACAGAAAGATGAGAAACAAGAAGAACATTTTGGGACACCCAAAATGGAATACAAAGCAATATAAATTTGGACGGAGGGAGTTTTTCTTTTAATAGGTAAGAAGAAATTGTCTTAACTACCCTCGCACAGGGCCCCCACCCACAGGCTCATTACAACCATACACCCAACCCTCCTCCCCTCTCTTAAATCCCAAACAAATGTTTGGGGTAGGAATTGAACGCTAAAATTCACTACGGAAGATGGGAAACTCACTACTTGAGCCAACCCAACTTCCATGTAGAAATTGAATATATTTATATGTTGTTTGGTTGGAATGAAACTGATAAAACGTAGAAAGTAGGGTTTCTAGGGAATTCAACAAGTCCAAAAAATATCAAATCCAAAATCCATTTTATTGGATTATGAAATCCCAATGTTGTTAAGTATGAAAAACCAGCAACGTTGTCAGAAAGTATGAGTCCATAATGTTTTTTCGAGAGCGGGAATATAAGCGTCTTTTCGATCGAATTTTTGTGCGTTTTTGTGTTGGACACATGTTTTAAAAATCCAACTTCTTTTTTCTTGATTCCGACTTCACTTTGCCATAGAGAATGAATAAACAACCAATTCGCTGGAAATTTTTAATCAATAATGTTTTTTTGGATGCAAAGATTATATTAGGCGTCTTTTCGAATGCACGTGTTCGTGCGGGGCTTAACATGTATGAAACATCCATATTCCTTTTTCCTGGATTGTGACTTACAGTGCTATATAGAATGAAATAATAAGCACTTTTCTTAAAAGTTTTAGTCCATTATGTTTTCCAAGTGTGAAGATAAGATGACTTTTCAATCGAGTTTTGGCGCATTTTTTGTGTTTTTTTTTGTGACAATGGGGAAACAAGACAACAACAACGACTACTTTTTGCTAAGGTGTGTGCATGATGAACTTGCTGGCGATTCAATTTTAAGATAAGCCACCATTGAAAATCTTTTGTAAGCAAAATAATACGACGGATAGGCCAAGAAACAGAAACATGAGCCTTTGTTTCTTCTTGAAGAGCGGTAATTAAGTTGGAGCAGTCGGTGTGGAAAGTAATTATTCGAATTTGTAGCTGGAGAGCCCAAACCATGGCTTGATAAATAGCTTGAGCTTCTGCATGAAGAGCTGAAATTGCCAGTTCATAAGAGGCTCCACCGCAGATTTGATTAGTAGAATGCCCATCAACAAACCATGCGAAACCTGAGATTTTTGTGTTCTTATTCCAAGCAGCATCCGTTTGAATCTTCTGAGAACCAAAACCTATCCTTCACTGCCCCAAATGAAAAGCAATGAAACGCTGGGGAGAATCCATACAATTTTCAGGAGGATGAAGAAAACGAAGACATTGAAAAGAAGGCAAATTTAGTAACGACTCATGTTGTTGCTCAAGAGAGAGTTCATTTGGTGTAGAACTTTGAAAGGGTCAGCATTCTCATTTCTGAGAAGTCTATTATTTCTATGCAACCAGATACTCCACAAGGCCCAACAAAACTTTTTAATTCACGGGCTATCATGTCCATCCTCGCTAAGAAACAGGAGGATGTGTGTAATAATCCAAGTTGAGCAAGAAATTGAATTGTTTTGAGTTTGAATGGTGAGTTGGAGAGCAAGCCAGACTTGCTGAACCATAGTATACTCGCGAAAGAGATGTTGAGAAGACTCAACATGCATGTTGATGGCAAATATCACAATTAGGAGATATAGGAATGCCCCTCTTGACTAGTTGCTCTTTCGTAGAAAAACAGTCATACAGAAGCTTCCATCGGAAAAATTTCCACTTTGGAAAAATAGGAAGGTGCCAGAGGATTTTGAAGATTTTGTTAGGCACCATTTGGTAGTGCTCAGGGACTTCTTGCTGCATATATTGCATGAGAAAAGCATAAGCAAACTTGGTAGTAAAATTTCCGGAAGAATGAAACTTCCAGTACATGTAATCATCACTATTGTCCAGACTTGTTTTCCAAACATGGGCATTGACATCTATAAAATCATGAACCTTTGAACATTGTATTTGATGTAGGATGATGATGGAATTTGCCAAGGGAATACTACCATCCACCCAGTTACTGGAGAACGTCCGAAGTTTATTACCATTACCTAGCTTCCAAGCTGCACCTTGGAGAGAGCGTTGCTCCGCTTGTTGCAAGCCATATAAACCCCAAGATCTAGTGTAACCTTGCTTTCAAATAAAATTTCCAGTGGCAAGAGCTAAGGGCTTGATGGCAGTGAAAACTTTATTTAATAAAGAGTTGAGGCGAGAGTACATTTGCCACACTTTCTTCATCAAGAACACTTTGTTTAAGATCGAGATAGAGCGAATTCCTAGACCTCCCATACTATTTGGAAGATGAATAATCTTCTTACTTACCCAGCTAATGCTTTGTTTGTCCTTAGTTGACCATAAAAAGGATCAGATCATGGAGTCTAACTTAGAAGTCACACCAATGGTAATTTCAAAGGTAGTGAGAACATGGGAGATCATTGCCACCAACACAGTGTTTATAAGAATGATCTTAGTGGAGTGAGAAAGTACTAGTGAATTCCAACTGAGGAGTTTCTGAGCAATAGTATCAATTAGGAATTTGAAATGAGGAGATTTCTTCCCTTGAATGTCTATAGGAACTCCTAAATGTTTTCCAAACGAGGTATTTTGTGGCATATGAAGTATTTGTTTGAACAACAATTGGTTATGTAAAGAAGTATTAGGGCTATATTTCACAAAAGATTTTGAGAGGCTAATGCGAGAACCCGAGATTTGGCAAAAGTTTTGCGAGATATCAGAAATGTGCTGACAAGATTCTAAGGTAGACCGAAAAAAGAGAAGAGCATCATCAGCAAAAAAGAGATGAGAGATACTAGGACTCCTACGAGAAATCTTTAGACCTTTAATCATATTCAAGCATGCATCTAGAGAAAGCATCCTAGAGTAGATATCCATACATAAGATGAATAAATAGGGGGAGAAAGGATCACCTTGTCTCGGACCACATTTAGGATATATAATTTCCGAAACGTTACCAGTGACCAACAGTTTGAAAGAAACAGTTGAGATACATTGATGAATCCATTGAAGCCAGCAATTTGGGAATCCATAAGCCCGTAGCACTTTTAGAATAAAATCCCAATGAATCCGATCATAAGCTTTTTTTAGATCCATTTTAATCGCTTCAAAGGAAGTATCTCCAGACTTTTCTTGTTAATAAGGTGTAAAAGATCATGTGAAAGAAGAACATTATTAGACATGTGACGTTCTTGCACAAACACAAATTGATAATCATCAACTAAGACAGGAAGCACCACTTTCATTCGAGCAACCAAACATTTGGCTATGCATTTATAAATGGTGTTGCAAAGGCTAATAGGTAGAAGATGAGATGGTTCTGACGGATTATCTACTTTGTGAAGCATTACCAATATAGTGTTATTCCATTCTTTAAGAAAATAACCATAAGTAAAAAAATTTTGAATCCCCTTCATAATGTCATTCCCCACAATATTCCAATGCATTTTAGAAAATTCAGCATTTAATCCATCATTTACTCCAATTATTTTCCAATCTGTGTAATGTTTCTTCCAATGTTGGTTTGCCTAATGGAAAAACAACCATTGCTACTAAAAAGGGTACGATCGTTGTGTCGGAAGAAATAAAATTGGAAAATATTCTATACGTTCCTGCTCTCGATTGTAATTTGATGTCTGTATCTCAATTACTTTATTAAGAGAAATTAATTGTTCTCTTCACTAATAAGCTATGTTATATACAGGGCCTCACTTTGACGAACCTGATTGGAGCGGTAGTGCAGTCTAATGGGGTCTATATTTACTTTCCTGTTCGTAGATCAAGTGTTTCAGCTAATAAAGTGGTCCAAGTTGATGATACCAGTTTACTCTAGCATCGTCGTCTCGGTCACCCGTCTCTCAAAGTAGTTTCTTCTTTTCCCGGATTAGCTGGTTTGCATAATAAACATTGTGATTTAGATTGTCAGATATGTTTTATGGGAAAGCAACCTCGTAATTCTTTTTCTTTGAGTAGTACTAAGGTTGCAAATGTGTTTGATTTGATACATTGTGACATTTGGGATCCGAATAAAATCACGGCTAGTTGTGGTGCCCGTTATTTCCATACCATTGTTGATGATTGTTCTCGGGCTACTTGGCTTTTTCTTATGATCGGCAAGTATGAGGTGGCTCAACTTATTCAAAATTTTTATGCGATGGTTAAAACTCAATTTAAAAAAAAAAATTAAGGTGTTATGGAGTGACAATGGTCAAGAGTTTTTAAGTTTACATAGTTTCTTTGCTCGGAAAGGCATTTTGCACCAAACTAGTTGTGTAGATACAGCCCAACAAAACGGTAGAGTTGAGCGTAAGCATCGTCACCTTCTTAATGTGTCGCATGCTTTACGGTTTCAGGCACGGTTGCCTAAATCCTTTTAGGGAGAGTGCGCTATGACTGATGCACATCTTATTAATATTACCCCCACTACTGTTTTAAGTGGCAAAATCTCCTTATGAGTGTCTTTATGGTGTTTCACCCTCTTATGATGATGTTAGAATTTTTGGGTGTCTGAGTTATGCTGTTAATCGAGGCCGTAAAGATAAGTTTGATTCTAAGTCTCGTCGTTGTATTTTTGTTGGCCACCCGTTTGGTAAAAAAGGGTGGCGTCTTTTTGATTTGAAAACTCATGAATTTTTTGTTAGTCGGGATGTGCAATTTTTTGAGAATTGTTTTCCGTATGTGGATTCTCTTTCTTAGCATGCTCGGCAACAATGGGATTCCTACCTTGCTCTTCCTACTGCTTGGGATGATGATTATGCTGTTTTGGAGGCCTTGGATTGGCCTGATTTGTCGCAAGTTGCTGCTGGGCAGCACACGCCTTCTGCTGGGCAGCACACTTCTGGGCCAAGCGCCCCTGCTAGGCCGCATACACACGCATCAAGTGATGGTGTGCTTGCTGGGCAATCTCCTGTGTCCGAGACTGCTGGGGTTTTGCCCTCTGTTGGCCCTTTGTCGCCTACTACGGTTCGTATTGGTGACTTCCACTGTGATACTTCGGTTGTTCCACCTTCTCCAGAGAATGCTCGTGTGCCTTCGGATGTTGTGGGTACGACAGATTTGGGTCGTGGTCGTCGTACCAAGACTCCTTCCGTCAAGCTTCGTGACTATGTTACGAATACAATTGTTCTAAAAAATATAGACCCCCCTCCTTCGACTGCTCTTCCGCCTTCTCCACGTTCGTCGGGTATCCTTTTGATATAGCTTGTTGTGTTGATTATAATAATTTTTCTGTTAAACATTGGTGTTTCTTAGCAGCTGTGACTAAGGGGGTTGAGCCCCAATCTTTCTGGGATGCTATGTTAGATCCGGGTTGGCGTAAGGCTATGCGTGAGGAGATTAAGGTCCTTGAACGAAATGAGATGTGGCGTTTGGTTGATTTGCCACCTGGCAAACGTGCTATTAGTAGCGGTTGGATTTATAAAATCAAATATTCTGCAGACGGTTCAGTTGAGCGGTTGAAGGGCCGTTTGGTGGTTCATGATATTCGACAAGTTGCAGGTATCGATTATAATGAAACTTTTGCTCCTGTTGCTAAAATGGACATTGTTCGTCTTTTGTTAGCTGTTGCAGCATGTCGTAATTGGGAACTCCATCAGATGGACGTCCATAATGCGTTTCTTCATGGTGATTTAGAGGAGGAAGTGTATATGAAGTTACCTCCCGGTTATTCATGTTCATCTCCCGGAAAAGTTTATAAGTTACAAAAGTCTTTGTATGGTCTGAAGCAGGCTCCTCGGCAATGGTTTTCTCAGTCCTACTCCAACTATTCGTTGTTTAGTTATAACAAGGGAGATGTCTCCCTTCATGTGTTGGTTTATATGGACGATCTCATTATTACTGGTTCTTCTGCATCTGTTGTTTCCCGATTTAAAAATTACTTGAGCTCATGTTTTCATATGAAGGATTTGGGTGTGTTGAAGTATTTTTTGGGAATTGACGTGGCTCGTAGCCACGATGGTATTTTCTTATCTCAACGCAAGTATGCTCTTGATGTTTTGTCTGAGTCGGGAATGTTAGGGTGTAAACCCATCGACACACCAATGGAGCAAAATCATCGTCTGGCACTTGCGGATGGTGCACTTATGGTTGATCGGGATCGATATCGGAGGCTTGTTGGTCGTTTGGTTTATTTGTCAGTTACACGGCCTGAGCTTAGTTAGGCCATCCATACTCTTGCTCAGTTTCTTAGTGCTCCTCAATAGTCTCATTGGGAGGCAACTGTAAGGGTCTTGCGTTACATTAAAGGAAGCCCGGGTCAAGGCATTTTACTTCGGACACATAATGATATGCGTTTGACGGCCTATTGTGATAGTGATTGGGAGGCTTGTCCTATGACTCGACGTTCCTTATCTGGTTATCTTGTTTTTTAGGGTGTTCTCTCGTTTCTTGGAAAACTAAGAAACAACCCACAGTGTCACGTTCTTCGGCGGAGGCCGAATATCGTTCTATGGTCGTCACTACTTATGAGCTAAAATAATTAAAGTCTATCTTATCTTCTCTTGGGGTGACTCATTCCACTCCTATGCGATTGTTTTGCGATAGTCAGTCTGCTTTGCATATAGCCAAGAACGTGGTGTTTCATGATCGTAAGAAGTATATTGAGACCGATTGTCATTTTGTACGGGATGAATTGTTGGCTGGAAATTTGTCTACTGCCTACGTTCCTACGAGTCATCAATTAGCTGATATACTTACAAAAGCTCTTGGTTGCCAGCAGTTCAGTTTTCTTCTTCGCAAGTTGGGCATTAGAGATCTTCATGCGCCAACTTGAGGGGGGGTGTTAAGGAAATATATGTAGATATTTTCCTATATATTTAGCTGTCATTATCTTTTCGGAAGATATGGTATATTGTGTATATCTTTTCCTATCTTGTTTTAGGAAAGTGTGTTGGTTTAGGAGTTTTGTAGGTTGTTATTTAAGCCTTGTAAATGTGTTTGTGAAATACACAAGATTAATTATTTCTCCTAAACTCATATCTTAACAGAAGCAACCCAAGAATCAGATTTGCTTTCTTAAACTTTTTCTTTTGTTTGTTTTACTTTAGTGTGTGTTTTTCAATTTGTTTTTAGTTTGCGAATTGTTGTTGAGAATTTTCATCATATCTTCCACACTCTAAATGTTACATTAAGGACAATGTAAGGTTTAAGTGTGGAGGGAGAGTTAATACTTTTACTGTTTGATGTGATAAAAAAAATCAAAAATTTTAAACTACATTCTAAAGTGTTGTCGATTTTCCTATAGACTTTTATTTAGTAAATAAAAACAAGAAAAATGAAACAAATTAAAAAAAAAATTGTACATTTGTTTGCATTAGTTTTAGGATTGTTGCATTTAAGTTAGGATTTCCACCTCTTAATTTCCTAAGGAATGACTATTAGTAAATTGATAAGAAACTCTAATCTAAAAGATTTTGGGAATGTTATATAATTAGAATACAATAGTCGAACTTGACAGATTTATAATATAATTGAAAAATATAATATTGCTCTCTTAAATAAGCTGGTTAGATAGATAGATCAAACCTTGTGAGCTTTTGAGCCTATTAGACTGACACATCTGCATCAGTCTCATTATTTTCTTTCTTGTGTGATAGTTCCTCAATGAAGTGTGGCTCTTGAACTTGACTTGGTACTCTTTGAGACTTTTGTGACAAAAAGAAATAATTTAGGCGTCCTTTTCATTTTTTTTAGTCCTAGAGATTTTCTTTCAATATAATATTTTCCTTTATTTAGCCTTTTTGAGCCTTAAAATCCGTGTTTATTTGCCAACCATAAATTACAAACCTGCGGCCGCCTACATATTATACCCAAGCCGGCCTGGCTAAGGGGAGTTATTATATTGAGTTTGTATTGTAAGTTTGCATTATAGTGGAGATATATTGAAAAAGAAAAAACGGGAAAACAAGGGTTATGAAATTAAAACGAAGTATTGGAGAAAGAAAATAAAAGAAAAATCAAAGAAAATAAATGTTTGAAAGTCATAGAAAGGTGAAAATGCTATGAAATATCCATGCATGCAAGTGTTGTAATTGCATTACTTGTGAAGGATATGGTGAATAATATGAAAAGAAATAATCAGTTGGAGTATGATGTTTAATGTATAAATGGAGTTTGTTGTGACTGAAACATCTTAAGACATGTATTTTTGCTCCCTTTAGCTTGGCTTCTTTACTCCACATTCCTAAATATTATTCCTATCCTTATTTCACCTTAGCCACGTTACAATATTTTGAAAGACCTTTTGATCTTTATGCATTATGTCACTTCCAAGTGGAGAATTGAGACGATGGTCAAGATTAAAGAAATATACTTTATTTTGAGTCGACTTGGTTATAGATTTGAGTGAATATTATTTAACCCCAAACACATGAGAGTTGAGTGTTTCATGCATACCTGTAAGGGTCTATTTATTGAACTTGATACGCAGACAAGTGTGGATTCATGCTAGATATTTTTGAGTTGTGAAGATAACAATTTGTTCATGAAGTATTATGAGTTTTGATAGTTTGATTTTTTAAACACTAAGAGTATAATATCTCCAATAACATTTTCTCAACGTTTTTCTGACTAACTTTAAAATGTTTTAGTTTCTTGTAGTGTACTTATCTAATTTAGTTATTTCCGACAAAGAAATTTGAGGTGGTATATATAGTAGGTCATGCATTTAGTTTCTTTATTAATGTCATTATAATATCCATGTTTGCTAATAGGATTGGAGATATATGTTTATAAGGCTTTGTGGGTATGCCATCTGAAAATCCTCACGAGACCTTACTCGTCCTTTAGGGTAGCCTAGGGGTTTAAAGGGTTGTTGTACATGCTAAGTGCAATCGTGATTCCTACGACAGTGAGTTAGGTTTATTGCTTTCATAGTATAGTTTTTATTTTTATTTTAGTAGTGTTTTGTTCGAGGGCGACCAAAAGCTAAGTGTGGGGAATTTGATAAGTGCACCCTAAAATAAGTCTTATAGTTGTCTTCTATGAATTATTTTATAATTTTATTGACTTCTATTGTTAGTGGGTTATTTATGTCCTTATTACATTTTATTGAATAATTAGTTTAAATTCTATAGTATTTTTATTATAGGTACTCTAAAAGTTCATATTGGCAAAGAAAGATAAAAATAATAAAAGAAAAAGGAAAAGAAGATCAAGGGAGAAAAGGGCACGTTAAAAACAAAAATAATCAAGAAAAGAAGAAGGAAAATTTACAAAGCTCATGTATATCACACGTGAGCAATACAAGCAATTGGGAAATTGGGAAACAAAACCCATAAAACACATTCTCCATCATCTTTCATCCAGTGAATAAAACTCCATCTTAAACCGGAAAAAAATGGATGACTTTTATCAAAGTATAATCCTTTTGCAATTCTCAACTTATCCTACCTTCTTTCAGATCAAAAATTTCAGTTTTGATATATATATATAGAATCCCCTATCTCATTAAAAGGGACGCACAATTTAGCCAAGAAATACCGAGAATTGAGCGAGGGTTTAATTGAGTTGTAGTTGGGTAATTAGCAAGTAAAGGAAGCCATTGAAGGGAAGCTTAGTCTCGAATTCAAGGTCGAACAAGAGCCACGGTGAAACGCGGGGTCGTAGCCGAGTTTCGTATGGTGCTCTTGGGCACATATTCATGAATTCTTCTCTTACTTATTATTTCCAATTGCTATTCTTTCAAATTACTTTGCCATTTTGTTAGATTCTTATTGTTAGTATGGTGAATTAATTTGGATATTATTATCGACTTGAGTATTTTACCCATTAATTATTATTTGAATTTGCTTGTGATTGATGTTTAATTGGTGATTATGCATATTACTAGTGTATGTATGGTTGTCAATTATTGCTATCTATATGGTTTGGCTTAGTTTAGATCATATAGTCAAGTAGTCCCTAATTTACATTAAGTCTGCGATCATGGTTTAATTTAAATTAGAAAGTAAGTTCAACTTAATTATTGTAAGCATTGATGTGATTAGAATAATTAGGATTAATGATGTCTCCTAGCTTATAATGCTTCCAATTTTAATTCATACAAGTTGCGATCATATTTGTATTAATTAGATTGGTTTAGAATCGATTTTGGCCTAGTTCAAAATTACTTTTAAGTAAGGGAAGATATGGAGTCTTTGCTATCTAAGTCTATTATATTTGGTTAATTTATCAAGGTCGACTATTTATCGTACTGACAGGCTAAAGTCGTATAACCTAATCAAAAGTAATCCTAAAGTCCTCTAACAAATAGTAGTCAGGGAAGTAGGGTCGAATCCACAGGGAAAACAGTGTTCTTTTCCTAATTGTCGATCAAATCTAGATTATAGGGAACGAGTGTTTGTTTGTAATTATAGTAAACTAGACAATAACTATATCGAGAATATCAATAATATAAAGTCTAGGGCGTAGGTTCACCAATGAACAATATTCCAGGATGAAATATAACAATCAATAATGAATAATGCAGTTAAACAGGTTGATTTCCTCTCTCGAGTCGAAATTAACCATAAAATGATATTAACAGGCTCTCGCAATTTATTAATACCAACTCTACCTATTGAAACTAGCCTTAATATCAAGTTTATACCTCTCGGCACATAACCTAATATTGCAATACTATAACAATCAAATCTGGCCAAATCGGATTGAATAGAGATAATACATTCAATAGGAACCAACATACATTATCAAAAATCAATATTTTATAGACATCCCTTCATAAATATTCATGGATCCCCCTCACCCTAGAAATAAACTACTCAGTCATAATTAGGGAAAACATACTCATGATGAAACAAGTAAACATGGTGAATTGATGATCAAAGATTGAATAAGAATAACAAGAGAAGAGAAGAAATACCAATTGTATAATTAATCTTGAGAAATCCAAGCTTCTATTGAAAATCTAATGTAAAAATGGGAATAAGTAATACTAGGGTTCTTGAGTAATTAAAATATGCTTAGGAAAACTAAAGCTGAAGCTATAATGTAAAAACGTGGTTTTTCAACCCTATCAGAATAAGTATTTATATCAAAATAAGAGCCAGCGCAACACGCGCTTAAAATCCTTAAAAATCCGATCCGCCCGACCAACCCGGGCAGAATCCGCCCGGCCCGGCGGTCGCCAGGTGCTATATTTGCTCGTCACGCCCGGTCGGGCGTTCTTCAACTGCTTCTTTCAAAGTTGATTCGCCTCGCCCGACCAACCCGGACGGATATCGCCCGGTCGGACCTGCAAGGGTGTTCTTTCCTGCTTTCTTTTTAAACTCAAAATGTGGCTAAGGCAATGTCGCCCGACCGGCTGGGGCGGATATCGCCCGACCGGGCGGTCTTCAGGTCCTTGACGCCCAACTTCCAATCTTCAAAGTGTCATAACTTTTGCGTTAATTGTCAGAATTAACCAAATGACCACTTGTTGGAAAGCTCTTGAATTGTAGAATCCAACCCAAATGAAATGCTCGAGCTCTCAAAAGTGCATCATCTCTTGTATTGGTATAAATGAGTAGGAAATGCATCAAACATGCTAATTCCTACAATAATCGTCCTGAAACTACAAACACACAACAAGAAACACATTAGTACTAAAAATAGCTCCGAAGAGTGCAATTAAGACCAATAATCAATGAGGGATGGGAGAAAAACTCTATATAAAATAGACATATCAAACTCCCCCAAGCTAGACTTTTGCTTGTCCCTAAGCAAAACCTGTCTGTTGATCAAGAGTTCAAGGAAGTAATAGTCGTTTCACCCCAACATAAAATCGATTCAAAAACATTTAGGTGACTATAGATCGAATCCAAGCACACCACAAATCACAATCTGTAAAGCTCAACAGATAAGCACCAATCAGGGATAAGAATCAAAATAGGCCACTAGACATGCACTACAAATCAATGAAAAGGATCTCACAAGGGGACTCTCCACTCATTTGTAGAACACTCTCCAACAAGCAGTTAAAATGACTGCTTTTAACCAACCCCAAGTGCCCATCCCAACTTTCACACTCATGTGTTTGAAGGATGATTAATAACACTCAATTGCCAAACTTCACCAAGTTAGTCCATAGGCTTGTGTCATCTATCCACATTAGGTAACTATACATGCAAACAAATCATATGACTCATTGAAGGTTGTAATGGGGCTCATGGTAGTAGGTGTGGTAAATATTGGGAATGTGGTGCTCAAGGAAGTGAAGTATTACTACAACTTTGATGAAATAATCCACACATTATATTAAATTTCAACACCAATTTTCTTTTCCTTATCTCCTTTCTCCTTCCATATAATCCAAGCAAAGACTTCCAACTCGATGTTTTTCAAAAAAATTCTCTTTTTTGTACTTTTTTCTTTGAAAGCCTTACTTGTCTCATTTTCAAAAGTTTTCTACTTTAGCTACTAGCTAATAAGGATAGAGGAGAATCAACAATTAGGACTCGAAAATAATAATGTGGAGTCCTTCTTTTTCCATGTACACAAATTTTTTTCTCTTATTTTTTCGATCACACCAACAACCAATTTCATCCATCAAATGTCAACCAACATACATTTCCTAAATACTTCACAACCAAAGGTAAAGAGATGTATTTTTTGCAAAATGAGGAGCTCATAGCGTGGTTATCAAAAGAATATAGGCTCAACTCAGAGTGGTTAACTAGGGGAAATAAATGCGGGAAAGGCTATTTGGTCTTATGGTGCAATTTCCTAAGAGAGTCATAATCATTTTTGTTTAGCCATCATATAGTCAATGCATCAATGGAGAGAAAACACAAGTTCTAGCATCCCTTAGAGAAGTGGGCATACACTCATGAAAAGAAAAACTGGAATATATGCAGTTTTAAAGCACAGAAGCTCACAGTTAAACCCAAACATGCTTGTAGGACATATAGAGTGCCACAATTATGATTTTTATCATAGATCAAAGTACAAAAATATCATGCTCTGGTGAACAATCATTGTTTCATGCCCATCAACAATCCAAAGTCAAAACACAAATATGATGATACGGGGCACATGGAAACAACTATTCAACTTAACTCTGATTTTCTAGTAAACTCGTATTTTTGTTCTTTTTTGTTTTTTTGTTGTTTTTTTTCTTTTTTTTTTTTTTTTTTTAGATAACTAAATAAAAAAAAGAAAATTAACTAGCTATGCTGAACTAAACTATGAAAGCATTAAACTACCTAAAGAGTGAGAGAAAAATACCATATACACAAGATACATCCTCCCCCAAGCTGAACTTGGCAATGTCCGCATTGCAACAAGGGGAAAAAAAGGAACATGGACCTCAGTCGTCCATAGTGTCATCATCACCATCATCATCCGCATCACCAGCATGAGTACTAGTACCGGCGCCACTCCCCCCAGCACCACCACCACCACCATAGGTGGGGTTCCAAGTGTACCAACTGGGGTGTGGCCCAGCCTGAGCTATTGTTCCGAGCCTGCAATACTCATTATACATAGGAAACATAGCTAGATGCTGGTCAGTGTAAATGTTGTCCACACGGCGCTCGAGGCGCTCAATAGCCTGAGTGTTAGCAGTCATATTCAGTTCCATACGTTGCAGAACACTCATCATACCCTCAAAATCAGCAGTAGGGGGAGGGGGTGGGAAGAAGAGGAAGGGATGGATGGGGTAGGCTCACGCCTATGGTAAGTCTGAGGAGGCTCAGGTACTGGAGCAGTCTGAGGAGGGTTTGTCTCATCACCTACAGGGATAAGGTAGCTGGGTGGGACATCGTCATCAGAGTAGTCATCCCCTATAGGTAATTGGATCAAGTCAGGATTAGGGAGGAGTATAAATTTATGATTTGCAATCAGCCACCTGAACTGCCGACCACTAGGAGTAAAGTATCGAGCCAAAAGAAAATGGTCAAGATCAAGGTAGGTGGCTCCCGGAACTACATTGTTCCGATTTTCAACATAACCGAAATGACAGGCAATGTGGGTGACTATCCCCCCAATAACTATATGCACAGTTGTCTTGACACTGCCATCCTCCTCAAAAGTGGGGTAAGTGGTGGAAATTTTGTGTAAGTGGTGCATGAAGGCGTAGGCAAGATCAAACTGCATTTTCATGGTAGCAGGCCATAGATATGTCCCTAGAGCAGTGAGTTTCTCAGTCCGGGTTGTATTGGGTTCCCATCTCCCAAAAATAGTACCCCCAAAATTTTTAGGAGGAATCGGATGCTCGGATTGTGAACAGACTTAATTTGCAGATGTTGGCAATTGGGGGGTCGAACTCCTGTCAAGGCATGCCAAAAGATTCCTAACAGCATTGTTTCGGGTTTCTTTCTATCCCCCCTAACAGTCATCCCAAACAGTTGGGCAAATTGCCTAAGAGTCAGTTTACGGTCAGCATTGGCAATCCTAAAATACATGACGTGATCATGGGATGAATGTTTACGGATTTCAAGGGAGCATAAGAATTCAAGGGTGATATCGGCATAGGTCCCATGATATAGTGTAAAAAATGCCCCAATACCAACCCCCGCAAACAAGGTCCGGGTAATTTCAGTGATACCAAAAGCATGCAAGAGATCCCGACTAACAAATCTAGTAGGAGAAATTATGCGATGTTTGAGTTTTTGGAATCGTACCCGTTGTTCTTCATCTTTGAAGATGATGTGGGGGAATGTAGTGTCTGCCTCAATTGCGGGATTTTCGTTTCCACGTGCACCACGACGAGCCGCCATTGAGGAGGATGAGAAACCGTGATTCCGCCCGACCCGCCCGGGCGGGATTTTGCCTTGGAAATTTTTGTGTTTTGCGTTTTTTCCCTTTGAGTTGTGACTTGCGGGCCCGACCGGGTGAGACGCGCCCGACCCACCCGGGCGGTGCCCAGTAAACCTTTTCCTTAGAATTTTTTTCGTTTTTGTGATGTGTGCCCAGGAATTGGTGCTTGGGGGCCCGGCCGGGCGAGGTGCGCCCGACCCACCCGGGCGGTGCCCAGCGAGCTTGATTCTTTGCGTTTTTTTTTTTTTTTTTTTGTTCATTGTGAAGCTGCGAATTGTCACCCTTGACACACATTCCTGCACGATAAAGTTCCAAAATATGAAAAGTTTTCTCTCATTATGCTAAAAAGAAAAACTACAAGAAAAAGGAAGAGAGAAAAAGCCAAAAAAAATCGGGTTGCCTCCCGAACAGCGCTGGTTTATAAAGGTCCCGCACGACCATTTTTCCGCCCTCATTCGTCAAGTGGTGATGGTGCTTGGAGGTAGAGTTCCTCAACTAGACCCACAGTAGTACCTGTGTGGTACAACTTCAAACGTTGCCCATAAACCTTGAACACTTCACCTTTTTCATTCATAACCTCTACAGAACCGAACTTGTTCACTCTAGTAACTGTGAAAGGGCCTGACCATCTAGATTTTAACTTTCCAGGGAAGAGTTTGAGCCTAGAATTGTACAATAAGACTTTGTCTCCCACGGTGAACTCCCTTGGTAGGATCTTTTTGTCATGCCACTTCTTCGTTTTCTCCTTATATACTCGTGCACTATCATAAGCCAACAATCGAAACTCATCAAGTTCATTGAGTTGTAGAAGCGGTTCTCCCCTGCAAGCTTTTGATCCATATTAAGCTCTTTGATCGCCCAAAAAGCCTTATATTCTAATTCGACGGGGAGGTGGCATGCTTTCCCATACACGAGCCTATACGGTGAAGTACCAATGGGTGTCTTGAATGCGGGTTTGTAGGCCCAAAGTGTGTCATCCAACTTTGTACTCCAATCCTTCCTAAACCTTGCAACTACCTTCTCAAGAATGGACTTAACTTCTCGATTTGAGACCTCTACTTGCCCACTCGTTTGAGGATGGTACGCTAAGCTAGTACGGTGGTAGACTCCATATTTCTTCAAGAGGGTATCCAAATGTCGTTCATGAAAATGAGAGCCTCCATCACTGATCACGGCTCGTGGAACTCCAAACCGTGGGAATATGATTTTCTTGAACAAAGCCATCACTACCTTGGAGTCATTAGTAGAAGATGCCACGGCTTCAACCCACTTAGAGACATAATCGACCGCAACCAAAATGTAACAGTTCCCATAAGAAGATGGGAACGGTCCCATAAAATCAATACCCCAAACATCAAAGATTTCAACTTCTAAAATACCTGTTTGGGGCATCTCATGCCGTCTCGAAATGTTGACGGTCCTCTGGCAAGCGTCACATGACATGATGAAAGATTGTGCGTCCTTAAACATTGTGGGCCAAAAGAAACCCGACTCATGGAGCTTTGCCACAGTTCTGGAGGGGCCATGATGCCCACCATAAGGTGAGTTATGACTGCAATTCAGAATGCCTTTGACCTCCCACTCAGGAACACATTTTCGAAAAAGACCATCTGAACATTCCCGAAACAAGAAAGGATCATCCCAAAAGTAGAATTTAACATCATGGAGGAACCTTTTCTTTTGTTGGTAGGACAAATCAGGAGGTAGTATACCGCCGACCAAGTAATTAGCATAATCGACAAACCAAGGGATCTGTGAGGTGACTGCATATAGATGATCGTCAGGAAAAGAATCATCTATGGGAGTTGAGTTCATACCATCGTCATGCCTGATCCTTGACAAGTGGTCTGCAACTACGCTCTCTGCTCCTTTCTTATCACGAATTTCTATGTCGAACTCTTGGAGCAAGAGAATTCATCGAATGAGTCTAGGCTTAGCTTCCTTCTTAGAGAGAAGGTACTTCAGTGCTGCGTGATCAGTGTAGATAATAACTTTGGAGTCAATCAGATAAGATCTGAACTTCTCTAAAGCGTACACAATAGCCAAAAGCTATTTTTTCGTAGTGGCATAGTTGACTTGAGCCTCATCCAATGTCTTGCTAGCATAATAGATAGCGTGCAAGACCTTATCCTTGCGTTGACCGAGCACGGCTCCAACTGCGTAATCACTTGCATCGCACATTATTTCGAATGGGAGTTCCCAATCGGGGGCTCGGATAATAGGTGCAGTTATCAAAGCTTGCTTGATCCTGTCAAAAGACTCAAGGCATTCATCAGTAAAATCAAATGGAGCATCCTTAAGAAGGAGTTGGGTCAGTGGTTTAGCAATTTGGGAAAAATCCTTGATAAAGCGGCGATAAAACCCCGCGTGACCAAGGAAACTTCGTACTCCTTTAACATTAGTTGGTGGAGGTCAATGTTGTTAAAATCCCGATCCGACTCTTACGATCCTACGATTCTACGATCCGGAAGGACCTCACCGATCCCGATCCTACGTAGGATCTTAATTTTGTAGGATCTTTCGATCCTACCCAACCACAAAAAATCACATGGTAGGATCTTAATACGATTATACGATCCTACGACTCTACGATCCGATCCTATCGTAAAAAAATCATAAAGTATTTTCACATATTATATTTCTTCTATTATATTTTGGTTGCATTTTACTTCAAATTCTATAGCATTGAAAAACTATCACCATTTGCTAATCAAATAAATCATTATTAATATGTGTAAATTTTTAACGTCAAAGTCTCACCATTTTCAAGCATAATTATCTCTATTTTACCGAATTGTAGGATCTTACGATTCTACGATTCGATCCCACCGATTCGATCCTACCAACCCCTACGATCCAAAGTAGGATCCCGATCCTGATAACATTGGTGGAGGTAATTGCTCAATCACTTGGACCTTAGCTCGATCCACTTGGATGCCCCTATCAGAAACAATGTGGCCTAAAACAACTCCCTCAGTCACCATAAAATGACACTTTTCCCAGTTTAAGACCAAATTACATTCTTCACATCTTTTCATGACTTTAGTGAGATTAACTAAGCATGTATCAAAAGTAGAACCATACACACTAAAATCATCCATAAAGACTTCCATGATAGACTCTATGAACTCAGAAAAGATAGAGGAATGTGGTCCTTTTTAGTGGCCATGTTGAGTCTCCTATAGTCAATGCACATACGCCATCCAGTCACAGTTCTAGTAGGAATTAACTCATTCTTTTCATTTTTCACAACAGTCATACCACCTTTTTTTGGTACTACTTGTACAGGACTTACCCACTTAGAATCAGTAATAGGGTAGATAATACCTGCATCAAGTAGTTTCATCACTTCTTTCTTAACCACTTCTTGCATGTTTGGATTCAGTCTCCTTTGTGGTTGAATGCACGGCTTATGATCATCCTCAAGGTGAATCCTGTGCATACAAAAATCGGGGCTTATACCCTTCAAATCGTCAATACTGTAACCGACAGCCTTCTTATGATTTTTCAAAACAGTCAGAAGTTGTGAGAGTTGGCTGTCATCAAGCGCAGCACTGACAATTACAGGATTTAACTCATGCTCATCTAAAAACATATACTTCAAGTGAGAGGGGAGAGGTTTTAGTTCGGGTTTCTTTACCTCAATATTGCACGCGGATTGAACTAACCTCTTTACCTTTTGGCATTCACCAAGGTTAAGCTCTTCACTTGCTAGAGCCTTCTCAATAGCATCGACCTCATTGCTCCAAATATTGCCATCACCTGTGGAAGAATCAAGATAAAGTACCGCCTCCAAGGGGTCTCCATAGAGAGCTTGGGGCATGTTATCATGGCAAATCACATCAACCACATCAATACTATAGCATTTTTCTTCTAGCATAGGACTTTTCAAAGCGGTGCTTAGATTAAAGGTGACCTCATCATCTCCTACAGATAGTGTAAGCTTACCATTTTTGACATCAATTACTGCACCTGCAGTATGAAGGAATGGCCTACCCAAAATAATTGGAATTTGCTTGTCTTCCTCCATGTCAAGCACAACAAAATCAACGGGAATAAAAAATTTTCCTACTATAACATGCACATCTTCTAGAATACCTAGGGGGTATTTAACAGAACGATCAGCCATTTTCAGACTTTCCATATTTAATTTTGAGGAAACAGATAATGGCATAACACTCACACTAGCACCCAAGTCACACAATGCTTTATCAATGAATAGTCTACCAATGTGACAGGGAATAGAGAAACTACCATAATCTTTTAATTTTGGTGCAGATTTATTTTGTAAAAAGGCACTACATTCCTCAGTAAATGCAACTGTCTCCACCTCATTAAAAGCCCTTTTTCTAGTCAAGATATCTTTCATGAATTTTGCATAAGCAGGCACTTGAGTAATTAATTCTGTGAAAGGAACAGTTACTTGAAGATTCAAGACGACTTCCAAAAACTTACCAAATTGTTGGTCCAACTTACTCTTGAGTTGACGATTTGGAAAAGGAAGTTTGATAGGAGGAACCTCAATGGCACGCTTCTTGGCTTCATTTGTCTCTCCATGCTCAGTCACTTGCTTAGGGTTCTCCTTGTCAGTTTCAGGTTGATCTTGGACCCGTTCCCCATCGTTCCTCACACTCCCAGTATCATCAGTAGGCATGGGTGGTCCATCATAATGAGAACCACTGCGGAGAGTGATGGCATTTGCCGAGTCTGTTGGCTGAACAGATTATGCTGGAAGAGCACCTTGTTGTCGAGTAGAGTTCAAAGTAGTCAACTGTGCCAACTGTTTCTCTAACATCTTGTTGTGAGCTAAAATGGACTCAATCTGTGCCTTGTCAGTTTGTCTGTCTTTTTGTATCTGCAGCGTCATATTTCTCATCTCAACCATCATGGGATCGGCAGGAGGTGCTTGTTGAGATGGATTGAAAGGTGGTCTAGAGAAACCAGGAGGATGTTGAGAAGGTAGTTGGTAGTACCTCTGGTTCAATTGTTGGGCCTGTGGTTGTGGTGCAGGAGGATTTAGGACATTAGTGCTCTTGTATGACAGATTCGGATGATTTCTCAATCCTGGATTGTATGTGTTGGAGTATGGATTGTTCTGCCGATATGATTAGAAGGCATTAACTTATTCAAGCGAACTCCGACACTCCTGTGACCAATGTCCAACTATACCACAATTTTCACACATGATCTCAGATGTTTACCTAAAGCAGCAACACTCGCGGGAGAGGAGAGTTGCATATTATCCAGCTTATTATTGATGGCATTCATTTGTGCAGCCAATAGGGATATAGAATCAATCTCATGCTTGCCTCCCTTGTTAGCTAGTCCTCGAGGGTTGCCATATTGAGAGTTGTGGATAGCCATCTCCTCGATTAAGTCATGTGCATGCGGCATCAATTTCTAGTTTCATGAATCTCCCATTTGCCGCAGAGTCTAGAATAAGTCTTGAGTTGTTCCCCAAACCATTGTAAAATCCCTAAACTAGGAACCATTTTTGTAGACCATGATGGGGACATTCTCTCTGGAGGTCCTTGAATCTTTCCCAAGCCTCATATAAAGATTCGTCATTATCTTGGATGAAATTTGTGATCTGACTACGCAACCTATCAGTCTTCTCTGGAGGGTAGTACTTCCTGTAGAAAGCTAAAGCCAAGTTATTCCTGTCTGTGATCCCAAGAGTGGTGCGATTAATCCCATTGTACCACATCTTTGCCTTGTCTCGAAGTGAAAAGGGGAAAAGAATCTCCCGAATTTGATCTTGTGTTACTCCCTGCTGCTTAATAGTAGAACAATATTGGCAGAAGTCCTGATAATGTAGATTAGGGTCTTCATTAGGTCCACCACCAAACTGATTAGAATCAGTGCGTCTAGAATCAGAATGAGAATCAGAATCAGAATCCAAAGGGTTATCTCCCTCTGAATTATCTCGCAACTGTCTGAAGAAGTTCTTCTGTCTATGAAAGGATCTTTCAATTTCAGGATCAAATGGGAAACCACCTGAACTCAAACTCCTGCGCATAGACGAACTAAAGAACTAACCATTAAGAGATTTTGTCCCAAAGAACAAGTGTTCTCTGAGACGAGAATGAATAATCTAGACTCTTAAACAATTAAAGGAAATGAAACAAAATCGTTTCCCCGGCAACGGCGCCAAATTTTGACAGGCTAAAGTCGTATCACCTAATCAAAAGTAATCCTAAAGTCCTCTAACAAACAGTGTTCTTTTCCTAATTGTCGATCAAATCTAGATTATAGGGAACGAGTGTTTGTTTGTAATTATACTAAACTAGACAATAATTATATCGAGAATATCAATAATATAAAGTCTAGGGCGTAGGTTCACCAATGAACAATATTCCAGGATGAAACACAACAATCAATAATGAATAATGCAGTTAAACAGGTTGATTTCCTCTCTCGAGTCGAAATTAACCATAGAATGATATTAACAGGCTCTCGCAATTTATTAATACCAACTCTACCTATTGAAACTAGCCTTAATATCAAGTTTATACCTCTCGGCGCATAACCTAATATTGCAATACTATAACAATCAAATCTGGCCAAATCGGATTGAATAGATACATTCAATAGGAATCAACATACATTATCAAAAATCAATACTTTATAGACATCCCTTCATAAATATTCATGGATCCCCCTAACCCTAGAAATAAACTACTGAGTCATAATTAGGGAAAACATACTCATGATGAAACAAGTAAACATGGTGAATTAATAATCAATGATTGAATAAGAATAACAAGAGAAGAGAAGAAATACTAATTGTATAATTAATCTTGAGAAATCCAAGCTTCTATTGAAAATCCAATGTAAAAATGGGAATAAGTAATAGTAGGGTTCTTGAGTAATTAAAATATGCTTAGGAAAACTAAAGCTGAAGCTATAATGTAAAAACGTGGTTCTTCAACCCTAAAAGAATAAGTATTTATATCAAAATAAGAGCCAGCGCAACACGCGCTTAAAATCCTTAAAAATCCGATCCGCCCCACCAACCACGGCGGAATCCGCCCGGCCGGGCGGTCGCCAGGTGCTATATTTGCTCGTCACGCCCGGTCGGGCGTTCTTCAATTGCATCTTTCATAGTTGATTCGCCTTACCCGACCAACCCGGGCGGATATCGCCCAGTCGGGCCCGCAAGGGTGTTTTTTCCTGCTTTCTTTTCATACTCAAAATGTGGCTAAGGCAATGTCGCCCGACCGGCTGGGGCGGATATCGCCAGACCGGGCGGTCTTCAGGTCCTTGACGCCCAACTTCCAATCTTCAAAGTGTCATAACTTTTGCGTTAATTGTCAGAATTAACCAAATGACCACTTGTTGGAAAGCTCTTGAATTGTAGAATCTAACCCAAATGAAATGATCGAGCTCTCGAAAGTGCATCATCTCTTGTAGGGGTATAAATGAGTAGGAAATGCATCAAACATGCTAATTCCTACAATAATCGTCCCGAAACTACAAACACACTACAAGAAACACATTAGTACTAAAAAATGGCTTCGAAGAGCGCAATTAAGACCAATAATCAATGAGGGATGGGAGAAAAACTCTATATAAAATAGACGTATCACGTACTACTAATTAAATCTAATAAAACTATGAAGTTGATATGGTTAATTGTGTCGTCACTTGTAAATAGTAGATTAGTTTTTCTTTTACTTAGTTCTATTGGTTAGTATTATCTTCAACCCCCCCCAATCTCTGTAAATAGGTAATTGTTGTGTAGTCTAACTTATTTATGGGATTGATATTATTTTTTAGGTAAACTTTGAGGTTAGGAATTTAGTAGTCTCTGTGTGGGATCGACCCTTTCTTACCCTTTTTCTACTTGTTCATATTTTTGAGGTCTAAGAGTAGGTTTTTAATTTTATACGGTAAATGACATGTAATAGCGAGCCACGGCGAATGAAACTAAGATGATAAATGAGAGAAGACGGCGAGCGAGCGAACGAACGAAGCCCAGAAGACGGCGAGGAGCGAGCGAACGAACGAACGAAACCCAGAAGACGGCTGGTGAGATCGAAGAGGGGTGGTGGTGTGATTCGTCGGTGTTGCTAGGCTGGTGGGATCGAAGAGGGGTGGTTCTGAGTCAACTAGTACGCAATCAAAGAAAGGGGTGGTTTTGAGTGAACTGATGGACTGATGGTGGGTTAGAGAAGGAGGAGCGATCGAAGAAAGGGGCTGGAGAAACAAGAGTAGTGTTTAGGGTTTTGTGGGTAAGAGGAGGAGAGAGGGAAGAGGGATAAGAGATCAGGACTGGTGCGCTTAAAAGATATCACTCAAGTGGGTTGTGGGCTGGTGAGCTTTATTTTGGGCTAGACTGATTTGGGCCAATTTACTGATCTGGTTTGATAAACGACCGGATCAGTTTATTTAATCAGAATTTTGCGCCAACAAAACTTGAACTTACTAATCCGGTTTGATAAATGACCGGATTAGTTAATCTTAGCTAATCCGGTTTTTTCAAAATCGGATCTGTTATCTTGTGACATATAAGGTTTTTTCCACTAGTGAATATCTTCCGAGAACTTGATAGAAAATTTAGCACAATTAACCACTTGACCAGACATATAACTAAACCGAGTGATAATTAAGATTAATCGTAGCAGCAGGAGAAGCATGAAAAAAGAGCATGGCATCATCAGCGAAAAAAAGATGCGAGATAGAAGGGCTTATTCTTAACACCTTAATACCCTTGAATGAATTTATGTCTTGCGGAAGAGATAGCATTCTTGAGAAATCCCAATGTAAAGAGGATCACCTTGATGTAGCCCTCTACCCGGAAGGATGACTGAGGAGAGCATGCCATTTAAGAGCACTTTGTAAGAAACTGTTGTAATACATTGATGAACTAATCTAACCCAAGCATCAGGAAAACCATAAGCTTTGAGCACATAGAATAGGAACTGCCAACTAATTCTATCATAAGCCTTAGAGAGATCCATTTTAAGAGCCACTAAAGCTTGTGAGCCATGAGTGCGAGTTGAAATCTTATGACTTAACTGATCATGACTAAGAACAATATTGTCACTCATCTGTCTTCCCGCAACAAAGGCATGCTGAAAGTCTGTAATAATTGAAGGAAGAAAAGTACGCAAACTCTTGATAATACACTTAGTAACACATTTGTAAAGAGTATTGCAAAGCCCTATAGGTCGAAGATGATTTGTGTTTAGAGTAGACAATTTAGGTATCATCACCAGTATAGAATGGTTCTAAGATTTGAGTAATGTGCCAGTGAGAAAAAAATTCTGAATACCCACAACAGTAGCTAGAGCAACAACAGTCCAATGAGCCTTAAAGAACTCCGTAGTAATACCATCTGGACCAGGATATGCATTGGCCTTCATTGAAAACCTATGACTCCTAATTTCATCAGCAGTAGGTATAGTCATCAAAGTGGTACATTGCTCAGTAGTTAGAGTAGGTAAATCCATCTCATTAAGAAGATTAACAATAGCATTGTCCTCTGCTTGGTTATGATCTATCATATATCCTTGATTTAAAACATTAACCACCAAATGTAACATGTCCTCTTGACTTGAGACCTAATTTGCGTTAGCATCTTGAAGAGCATGAAGCTGATTACTAGAAGCACAAATTTTAACTCTAGTATAACAAATTTTGGCCGAAGTATCAGCCGAAAGAAGCCATAATAAATCTTTCATTCTCTATGTCCAATATGAGAAAGCAAGAGCAGCTGAATCCATAAGCATATCAAAGGTTGAATGTATGTATTAGCTTCTTGTAAATCTCAAACATTACCAGCATGAGAGAGTATATTGGTAATAGCCTTCCAATCAATACCATTCAACTTTTTATGTTGTAAGCACCAAATTTGAAGAGCATGTCTCATTTTAGATAACATAGTACTAAGAATAAAGCTTGGATTACCTACAATCACCAAGTTTGTTTGAACAATTCTATCACAAGAGGTAGAAACAAACACCAATCAATTTGATAAGGCCTTTTGCAAGAAGAAAAAGGCTCATCATTAGAGAAAACAATGGTTGCGTGATCCGAACAAGTTATAGGATGATTTGCTATTAAACTATGAGGGAAGTTTAATAACCAAGGAGTTGTCATAGAACCTCTATCTAACCTCTCTAAAACAGGATGAGGATAGGACCTCTTGTTAGTCCATGTGTACTGTGGTCCAATATAAGGAATATCCATCAGCGTAGAATCAATTTTCCAATTGTTAAAGGCTTGCAACCCTTTAATATGAGACTAACCTCCTAATTTATCCTCAAATTTACCAAGTTGATTAAAATCACCAAGGATCATGTACACATCTAAAGAAGCAATGATCTTTGCTAACTAATCCCAAACTACTTGCCTATGAGCAAAACGAGGTGCGCCATAAACAAATTTCACATGCCATTCCATATAGTGATAGCCTTAACTTTACAAACTATGATATGAGATGAGACAAAATTATTTTATGGAATCCAAAATTATTTTATGATTTCATATAATTTTATAATTTTTGGAATCAGATATCTCAAAACGAATTTTATTTTTCATTATTTGTGAACATATCCTTTAAAAAATATATAATATAAAAGTGAATTTGAGAAGTGAAAAGAAATGTTACTATCATTAATAAGTGATTAACTCTGTGACTGTGAAGTAGTTTTTTATTTGGTATCTAATGCAAGAGCATTTGGCATCAATCTAGCTAAGGAATACCGGGTAATAGACTACCCAGTAGCCTAAAAGCATGTTTTTAGATTGAGAAGTATTAAGAGGGAAAATATAAAATAAAAGTGCTAAGTATTTTTTACTTGTGCTGAGGTGTAATATTTTGCTACTGAGAATATCTTCTATTCCTATGAATATTCTATGTGATTTTTTAGTCTGTTAGCATGAGAATGAGTGCTCATTATGAGCTGTAGTTTTTTTTATCCTGTAGTAATCATGGTGATCAGGTAGTTTGTCTTCTTCCTAGCCTATATGTTGTACTGATCTTCTAGTCGTTTGGCACAAGGGTTAATGAGCAATACAATATCTCACTCGTTAATAATTCTCTGCCTCTATTTTCTTCACTCTCTCTATTCTTCTGTTCACTACAGTTAGATGCATTTGGTGATCACAGTCTGGGATCAATATTGTTGTTATGGTATCAGAGCAACCAAGTGTTGATCTCACTGTAGGATTGCTGTGTTAAAAATCCTGAATTACTTATAAAAAATCCCTAAACAAATTCTCTTCCTCTTATTTCTTCTTCCTTCTATAATCTCTGAGCCTCTCCTTCTTCTGTTCTTTTCTTCTCTCTAAAAATGTCAAGATTCTCTTTTTCAGACATTCAAAACCCCCTCTTTCTTCATCCTTCAGATGGAGCAACATCCATTACAGTGGATAAGCTTTAAGGAGCTTCAGATTACAGATCCTGGAGGAGAAGCATGGAAATCAACTTGTCTTCAAAAAGAAAGTTGGGATTTGTTACTGGAGCTACTGCCAAAGATCCAGATGATGAGGTAAAATTTGAACTTTGGGAAATATGTAACAACATGGTAGTGGCATGGATTCACAATAATGTTTCTCCGGCCATAAAAAAATTCATCTTCTATGTTAACTCAACTTAAGATATATGGAAACAACTAGAAGTCAGATTTGCTTTGACCAATGGCTCTAGGAAATACAAACTAAATAAAGATTTGTATGACACTAAACAAAACTCAAGTACCATAAATGAATATTACACCACCCTCACCATGATTTGGGAAGAGCTTGAGTGTATGAACCTGCTACCTGTGATAAGCAACCCTACTGAGGAAGTAAAGAAGTTTGTTGATACTATAAACAAACATAAGGAAGAATCTAGGTTGTTTCAGTTTTTGAATGGCTTAGACTCAAAATATGGAACTCTGAGAAGTCAGTTGCTTATGATGGATCCTCTACCTACAATAGAGAGTGCTTGCTCTGTCTTACAGCAAGAAGAGTCTCAAAGAGAAGTTTTAAAGACACCTAAGGTTGAAATGGAGATGTCTGCCATGTTCAGCAAAGTAGTGAATGATAAAGATGTTGTTATTTGCAAGGTGTGTGGAAAAAAGGGTCACATTCCTGAAAAATGTTGGTACACCACTGGACAATTTCCAAAGTGGCATCCCAAACATGGAAAGCAAGGAGTGACTCAGAAGGAGTATGTAGGAAGTTCTGGACAAAGGTGGGGAAATAAACAAGGAAACACTAGAATGGTTGCTAATGTTTCTCAAACTACATCTTAGGGGGAGTCTGGTTTGCTGTTTACACAACAACAACTTGAACAATTAACTAAGTTGTTGCCTGTGATTGCAAATCAGATGCAGGTGAAGAGATTGACAATCACTTCTCTGGAATGATATCTTGTGGTGATTTGAATGTGACAGGAAGTGAATGGATAATTGATTCAGGGGCATCTGATCATATGACCCCTGATGTATGCAAGCTAAGCAGAACTGTGAAGGTTCAAAGAGCTTTGAAGATTAATCTTCCCACTGGTGCAACTGCTAAGATCAGTTACATAGGAAGAACAAAGGTGGGACCAGGACTGGTGCTTAAAAATGTATTGTGTATACCTGATTTCCAGCACAGTCTTATCTCTGTTCAAAAATTGGTGAAGGATGAAAATTGTGAAGTTTAATTTCTTCCTGATCACTGTGTGATAAGAGATAGATGCACTCTTCAAGTGAAAGGAATTGGACAAGAAAAAAAAGGCTTGTACTATCTAACCAACTCAACCACACCACCACAAAAAACCTGCCTAACATCTCAAACCTCACCTGAAATCCACAAAAATCCCTTAGACTTTCCTAAAAACAAAACTAGACTGGGGCATGCCTCTCTCTCAAAACTTCAGTATATCAATGCTGTAAAACCTTATATACAGAGTAATAACCCAATCTGTATAACTTGTCCAATGTCAAAATTCACCAAGTTGTCATTCCCTTTGAGTAAATCTCATGTTGATGAACCATTTGAGTTGATCCATATGGATATCTGGGGACCATATAGGGTCTACACCATAAATAAATATAGATTTTTCTTGACCATTGTGGATGATAACACTAGGTCCACATGGATATATTTGTTGCAATACAAGTCTCAATCCTTGAGTGTGTTGGAGAGTTTCCTGAACTATGCTAAGAATCACTTCAAGAAATCTGTAAGATACTTGAGATCTGATAATGCATTGGAATTTGATGATGAACCATGCAGAGATTTCTTCTCCAAGAATGGTATAATACACCAAACCTCTTGTGTGAAGAGACCTCAACAAAATGCAAGAGCTGAAAGGAAGCATAGACATGTCCTAGAAATGACTAGAGCCCTGAGATTTCAAGCTGCATTGCCACTAATCTACTGGGGAGATTGTGTAATGACAGCTGCATATATTATCAACAGACTTCCTGTCTTGGCTTTGAAGAACAAGACACCTTATGAAGTCTTGTATAAAAGATTCCTGAATATAAGCACCTGAAAGTAATGGGATATCTTGCATTTGCTTGTAATCCAGAGCACTCTACAGACAAATTTAACCCCAGAGGGGTGCCTTGTGTGTTCATGGGATATCCCCCCACACAAAAAGGCTACAAATTGTTAAATTTGCTAACTATGCAAATGTTTGTGTCTAGAGATGCATTGTTTCATGAAAATGTGTTTCTATTCCAAGAAAAAAATGAACAAACATACATGCATCTAGTCCTAAATCCAAACTCTGGTACTACTAAACCCATGTATGATGATGAATGGTTCAGTGATGATGAACTTGAACAACCTATCACACACCCTCCTGATTCACCTAACATTTCTTCTCCTCATACAAACACTTCCACTCCAAACACTTCACTCTTAAACACTCCTACCTCAAACACTAATCCTACAACTCAAACTCCTACACCACCTCCTGTCCTTAGAAGAACAACCAGAAACATTAACAGGCCTGAATGGATGAAAGATTATCAACTCTACATGCCTTCAGCTAATCTTGCAACTGTGTCCAGCTTAACTGAAACTGTTCTTCACCCTCCATTCTTCTGCTTCCTTTCCACCTTGAGCACTTCAGTTGAACCAACATACTTTAAACAAGCTGTTACTTCATCTCATTGGGTAACAGCTATGAATATGGAGTTGGAAGCCTTGGAAAAAAATGATACTTGGGAAGTGACCTCTCTCCCACCAGGAAAATCTTCAATTGGGTGTAAATGGCTGTACAAAATCAAGTACAACCAAGATGGCAGTGTTGAGAGGTGTAAAGCAAAGCTGGTGATTTTGGGCTGTAATCAAAAATATGGTGAGGAATATGCTGAGACCTTTGCACCAGTTGCAAAGATGACAACTGTTAGAACTGTGTTGGCAGTGGCAGCTATGGAAGATTGGTACACATTCCAAATGGATGTGACCAATGCTTTCCTACATGAAGACCTTCATGAAATTGTATACATGAAACTTCCTCAAGGCTACACCCATGTAGGAAACAGATTTTCTCTTCATGATCAACCTGAGAAGAATTGCTCAAGTAAAGTGTGCAAGTTAAAAAAAATCTATGTATGGGCTTAAACAAGCTCCAAGATAGTGGTTTTCAAAACAATCTGTCACTCTTATTGACTTTGGATTCACACAGTCCAAAGCTGATTACAGCTTGTTCACTAAAACTCAACACAACACCATCACTTTGGTGTTGATATATGTGGATGATTTGCTGTTGGCTGGGAATGATTTACAAGCTCTTAATGACTTAAAAGATATGCTGAGCACATCTTTCAAAATGAAAGACTTGGGTGACTTAAGGTATTTCCTAGGCCTGGAAATTCACAGATCTTCATCTGGATTCTTTGTGTCTCAAAGGAAATACACCACTGATCTGTTGCAAGAATATGACATGATGTCAGCCAAACCACTCCATCTTCCTATGGACCCAAACCTGAAACTTACTCATGACCAGGGTACCATCTTACCTTCACCTACACCATATCAGAGACTCCTTGGCAAACTCATTTACCTCACAATTACAAGGCTTGATATTGGTTTTTCAGTTCAACTCTTGAGCCAGCATATGCACCAACCCACAAACATACATATGCAGGCTGCAAAAAGACTATTGAGGTACCTTCTTGGCACTCAGACACAGGGTATACACCTAGCTAGCAGTTCTGCTGCTCAACTCACTGCATATTGTGACAGTGATTGGGCAAGCTGTCCTATGTCTAGGAGATCCACTTCAGGTTTTTTGCATTCTCCTTGGAGCATCTCCAATTTCGTGTAAAGCCAAGAAACAAAGTGTGGTTGCTAGGTCAACTGCTGAGGCAGAATACAGGTCAATGGCTGTCACCATATGTGAAGTCACATGGTTGAATACTCTTCTTAAAGACCTAGGCCTTAAACATCTTCCTCCTACCATTCTAAAGTGTGACAATCAGGCTGCACTAGCAATAGCAGCCAATCCAGTATTACATGAGAGGACCAAACATCTTGAAGTTGACTGTCACTTCATCAGAGACAAAGTGCAATCTGGTCAAATTCTCACTGAACATGTGTCATCTTCAGACCAATTGGCTGACATACTTACAAAGATTCTCACAGTCAATCAACATCAGAATTTGCTGTCCAAGATGGGAGCTTCATCTCTACATTCACACCCAACTTGAGGGGGAGTACTAAGAGGGAAAATATAAAATAAAAGTGTTAAGTATTTTTTACTTGTGCTGAGGTGTAATATTTTGCTACTGAGAATATCTTCTATTCCTATGAATATTCTCTGTGATTTTTCAGTCTGTTAACATGAGAATGAGTGCTCATTATGAGCTGTAGTTTTTTTGTCCTGTAGTAATCAAGGTGATCAGGTAGTTTGTCTTCTTCCTAGCCTATATGTTGTACTGATCTTCTAGCCGTTTGGCACAAGGGTTAATGAGCAATACAATATCTCACTCGTCAAGAATTCTCTGCCTCTATTTTCTTCACTCTCTCTATTCTTCTGTTCACTACAGTTAGATGCATTTGGTGATCACAATCTAGGATCAATATTGTTGTTAAGAAGTGCGGATGCATTTGGTAACAAAGAAATACTAATAGAATCTTTTAGTTAAAAAAAATTCCTTCCTTTAGTACCCAAACCTCTTCTAAATGGTACCTTTTGAGCACCAACACCATTTGGAAAAGGTTTCGAGACCATTGGATTTTTGTTTTTTAATTTTGACTTTTTTTTTAGTTTCAGTTTTGACTTGTATGTAAAAAAGAGTGTGTCTGATACCCGCTGAGACATGCAATATGGCGCGACCACACAAAATTTATTAGTATTCAGTTGATAAAGTTGATTAAGCATTGGGATTAAAATGAAAGGACAGTAAATACCATATTTTTGATTTGTTTAATCTTTCTTTATTTTCCTAATAAAGACTAACATTTTTTTCTTAATAAGATTACATGAATATGAGTATAGAAATTGTCAGCATTTGGAAAAGAATGAACAAAGCCTTTTTGCTTAATATTTTCATGAAATATGAATGCTTAACATTGCAATGTAAAAAAGGGGTGAAAGAGTATATATTGCATCACAATTATTAGGTTTTGACTTCTTAATGGATCCTAATAATATATACTTCCTCTGTTCTGGCATAAGTGAAACACTTCTCTCAAAAAGCTCTCACATAAAAGAGAGCTGTGTTTCACTTATTTCAGTATGCAGGAAATATAGGAGGAAAAATGGAGTTACCAGTGGTACCAAAAGGAATGACATACTAAAAGACTTTTTTAGAGAGAGAATAGGAAGAGAGAGAAGTTCTCAAGATGGGATTTACCGATCCATTCAGATTCGATCCATACAAATAACTAATTTTGGGTTCCCGGTCCGGTCCAGGTAAAACCCGGAATTTTCCAGTCCGTACCAGAAACCCCGTAAACCATATCATTTATACAAAAATGCTATCCAAGTACCCAGTCATAAATAACTCATAATAAGCCCTAAAATTTCCCCCCTTTCTCTCTCTTAAGCTTGTCCGTTTCACGCTTTCACTCATCTCTCCCTTAAGTCCCTTCACCTCATTCTCAGCAGTCAGCGAACATAGTACGTCGCCGACCGCCGTTCATCAACCACACATCGGCGACGGCAAGCCTAATTGGCGAATCAGGTTCTTCATTTGATGAATACATGTTCACTTCATGCTATTTTAGAAATTTTGTTTATTGATGTTGAAATTCCGAATTCGTATCCTGAATTTGTATGGACTTTCACTTTTGTGAAATTTCGAATATTTTGTTATTTTGAATCTTTGTTATTTAAAATTTGTTAAAATCTGTAGTATGTTATTTGCTCGAATTTTTTGTAATTAGAATTGCAAAAAAAATCAAGTCTATTCCTTTGAAAACCCGGAACGGACCGAAAGAATTTTCAGGTACGGACGTGTCTGGAACAGAATAATTGCAGTCCGGTCCCAGGTCTTGGAAAAAACATGATTCCGGTTTCGGTCTAGTCCGGTCCTATCCTAGACCGGTGCACAACCCTTGTACCCCTTTTTTATCAAAAAAAAAAATCAGCTTTAATCTTTAATTAAAAAAATGGAAATTTCATCGAGTACCACTCAATTTTTGCAAATTCCATTTGGTACCCAAATTTTAAGAATTGTCCAACATATACCACTATAATTATACCCAAATTGCTACAGTAACTCTACTGTTAATAAAGTGTTAGCAAACGTTAAGTTAGCTTAGTTTAACGTAAAAACTAACTTCCCTCCCAAATTCAACACCAATTCCTTTCAAATGTGTTCTTCCTTCCAAAAGCTAAATTATTTTCCTCCAAGTTATTCTTATATATAGTTGGTTCTACTGATGCTTCTCTTTCACCTTCACTCTCTCCTCATTCTCACTCTGTTTTGTTGTTGCCATGGATGCAAGGAGTTCTTCCTCAACTGCTACTGCACTTAATAGTCCACGATTTTGCCAAGGCAACAGGTGTAAGGTTGTTGCTTGCCCTAAGTGTCCTCCCACTAATTTCATGGAGATTCGAATATCGGAGTCGAGCTCTATCTATAGCAGAACTTACTACTAATTGCCCTTTCTCCATAACATAATGTTGATTTTTTTTCCTTCATGTGGGTTATATGAAGGTTAATATCGTGAGAAAAGTTGGTGGTTTTTTAATTGCATTTGACATATTTCTTGTTGCTGTCATTTACTTTGGCTAGAGATTGTGCAAATGGATCCACAATTGGAAGAATTATATGGGACTTTGCATCGTATCCAATTCAATAATCAGAAGGTTCTAATTTTACCCAATAACAATGTTGTTAATACCGTGAGATTGCAAGATCCTAATGTGAATCTGAGATTTGCAAATCCTCAATTGATTCCCCAAAACCATGATTTTAATTTGGTTGTGCCATCAGTAGGTCAGGGTCGTCAGGAATCCGAGTTATCCATCCATGAAGACTATGATTTTAGTGATGTTCTTAAGTACGTAAGTTCTTAATTTCAAATCCATCCACTCACCAAATTTAGAGTGCTTTTATTTCTGTCTCCCACTTCATAATTTTGCATGGCATCGCTCGGTAACTTCTATGGTGATGACTTACTCTCTTTATTCCTTTCATGTTATTCCTTTTTTATTTTAATCAAACTTAACATAACCCTTAAGCTAACTTAACGTTTGCTAACACTTTATTAATAGTAGAGTTACTATAGTAATTAGGATGTAATTATATTGGTATTAGTTGGACAATTCTTAAAATCTAGGTACTAAATGGAATTTCAAAAAATTGAGTGGTACTAGATGGAATTTCTCAAAGAAAAAATAAGAAATGTCTCCAGAGAGGAGTGCAGACTCACTCTCTCAGTCTTTCTCTCTCCATGCTCTCCTCTCTCTCTCTCTCCACGCTCTTCTCTGTTCCGGACATGGTGGCCAGTCAAGTTCTACGGACTACGGCCAGCGATGGCTATTGATGGCAGGGAACTGCATTGAACTCGACAAGGCGAGGCAATCAGGCAATGACTACAGGACGATTTTTTTCTATCTAATTAAGTTTCATTTTAGAATTGAAATGATGTTTGTAATATATAATTGGTTTTATAATTTTTTTATTTTTGAATTTGATTCATATTTTCTTGTTTGTTATAGTTGTTGTTTTGTTCACTACTTCGTTGTTCATGATTGTAATTTATAAAGAATATTTGTTGCCTTGTCGGGGTTTTTTTGGGGGTGATTTATATTGTAGAGTTCTTTTTTCCTGCTATCCTAGTTCTATCTCCGAAAAAAATCATTTTATGTTGTGTTGATTTTATTAAAATTTTGATATTCAATTTGTAATTATTTATTTCTTTATTCGTTGTAATTCAGTTTTCAGTTTCATTTATGCATGTTCATATAGTTATTTACTTGATTTTCTCTGATGGGCTAGTTTTAATTTTAGCGGGTTTTGATTGATTTTTGCAGTTGTGATATCATATCCATAATTTTCAAAATTTAGGTTGTTAGATAGAAATTTCTAGAGGTTTGCTTTCTTTTGCGGAAGATGAAGAATTTACGGAACAAAGGGTTGGATGATGAAGAATTAGGGAACAAGGGGTTGGATCCCGTCCCTCGGCCCTCAACCAGTAAGTTCTCTTTTACTTTTTTTTTTTTGTTTTTCAATTTTCATACTTTATTACTTTATACTACTTCCGTTTCTTTCTAATCTACACAATTTCTCTTTCAGGCCGTTCCTTTTTAATAGTTACACTGTTACTTTATCTATATAAGATAAAATGTCCAATCATTATTCCTCACTTTTGTCACCCATGTGGTCCCTCACCAAATAAATTTACCCACTTAAAACCCCTACTTACCCCATTTTTTCTCTGTCCTCTATTTTTTATTTACTTTTTGTAATTCTTACTCCCTACTTTTCAAAATTCATTTCCCCTCTCTCCTACCTTTTCACTTTTACTTTGGTTCTAATAAAAAGCAAAGTGTGTAGATTATTTAGAAATGGATGTAGTATATGTTAGATTTTAAAATTATTTAGATTGTCAGGATTTAGAAATTTAGGGCTAGATTAAATTGTTCAATTTTTTTTAATTGATATGTGTATGACTTCATGTTTTATTTTGGTTGAGATCAAATATGACAATTGAATAATTTCTATCGATTCAATTAGGAAAGACTTATTTTGAAAATTCTTTATATATGTTACACCTAAGTCAACCAAATCCATTTTATTCAAACTTTTTATTTTGTATATTAGTTGTACGACTTATTTATTGAATCCAAATCAATAATGTTTTTATTTTGAAAATTGGTCGTAAGACTTATGTATTGAACAATTTGTGTGCAAACTTTCCCCCCCAATTTTTGAGTTTGTTGTATGTTCGTACCCTCAAATTTAAATTCCTGGGTCCGCCATTGATTTAATATTTTTCATTAAGGTAAGAAATTCATTAAAGCTCAAAACTGAATAGATTCCTGGACGAAGGAAGTATATCGGAATGAGGGCTTATCTCCACCCCGAAAACATTTTAAACTCAAACTTCCGATCAAAGTGATTATTTCTTCATTATCCACGGCAATGTGAAATCAAAATCTGAAAAAAAAAATTATTTTAAATGCATGTTGTGCCCAACACAAAAATGCGCAAAAAGTCGAACGAAAAGTCGCCTTATCTTTTCCCTTTTGGGCTAAAACTTTCAGGCAAATTGTTTTTTTTATTCTCTGCAACAATGTGGAGTTAGAATCAAGAAAAAAGAAGTTGTATTTTTCATACATGTTGTACCCACCACAAAATAAGCAAAAACTCGATCCAAAACTGGTCTTACATTTGCGCCCCAAAAAAAAATTTGGACACAAACTTTCGACCAGAGTGATTGTTTCTCATTCTCTACAACATAATGATATCAAAATCAAGGAAAAACATTTATAGATTTTTCCTATATGTACTTAAAACAAAAACGCGCCGTCGACGCCTTACCTATTTATGCGGAAAACAATTTGGACTAAAACTTTCGAGCAAATTGATTAGTTTTTTCTTTCTCTACAGCAATTTGAAGTCATATATGTTGTGCGCAGCTGTAGATACCAAATTTTGAACCCCTTTTTTGCGCATAAAATTTTAAAATAAAGATTTTGAAAAGAAATAATAATAACGAAAACCGTCATGCATCGTGGAGCGCCCCCCCCCTCCCCCCGTCAAAGGCACGTTTCATCTCGGAGCGCGAGTTTCATTTTGTCGTATGGTTTTCCATTTTTGCGTATTAGTCATGCAATTTCGGCTTAGAAATATAATTTTCCAAGTTGTGGTCAAAAACTACAAACCACCGGTTTAATAAAATGATTTGTAGTATAATCATGCTCGTCTTTACTAATTTGACGAGTTCTCGTTAATTGTTTTAAGCTGGTTTTTTGGAAAACAGAAAAAACGAGTCGCAATTAGGCGTCGTGATTTTAATCGTATCCCAAAACCGGTAGTAATCAGTTTTCTTGATGGTCAAGTCATTGTTCATTGGATGAAGAATAAGAATATATTGTTTAACCACCAATCACATTCTTTTATCCATTAGTTAAGGAATAAGAATCATGAAAAAAAATAAGAATAAGAATCAAATCCAAAGTGTAAGAGCCAAGAATCCGATTTTTTTCGGAAGATTCGAACTGTGCGCCAGGCACATGACCATGCGCCAGATGCATGATCATGCGCCCAGCGCACAACAGGTTCATGCGCCAGACACAGGCCAGTGCACCAAGCGCACGGTGCTGTGTCTAGCGCAGGGCTTTGCGCTAAGCGCAGTGATCCAGTCAGTTTATCTTTTCAAGTTTTTCGATGCATTTCTACGTATTAGGATGTATTTAGGAAAGAATATTTTCTGAAAATCTAATCTTGCCTCATTGATGAAAAAATCTAAAGAGAATGAGAATATTTATATTTCCAAAGAGATTTGATGATGTCATTAGAGTGATGTCATTAGGGGTTATGTCATTAAGGTAATTTTGGATGGAAAAAAATCAGATTTTTTGGGTGAAAAATCTGATTTTTTACCTTCTTCAAACCCTAAATCACCACCTCATTTCCCTATAAATACCCCCATTTTTTTTACTTCAACACAACAATTTCACACAACTTCACTTAACTCTATTACTCTCCTCCTCCTTAATTTCCCCATCTAAGCAAAAGTTATAATTAGTAAGTAAAGAAGTTCATCAAAAGAAAAACACAAAAAAAGAGTTTAAGTTAGTAATTAAGTGGATTTAGAAACTCACTTAGAAATTAAGAAAATCACAAAAAGGTAGAAAACTTTACAAAAGGAAGTGTATCATTGAGCTAGCAAGGTAAAGTTGAAGTTCTTGTTATTTTATCTTGATTATCTTCTTAATCACATACTAACTTCCTCTTTGTTTCTTCTTATCATTTTTTTAATTTTTGGAGTGATTTGCGTATGTGGAAGTCCTAATAGGTTCCCAACCTTAAATCACCCCACCTAGAATAGTCAACTCTAATGGGGAGACTCTTAGGAAACAATGTGTTTATGTGATTTTTCTTAATCAAGTTGTTGTTCATCACCAAAAACATGTTTTCATAAAAAAATTCAAGAAGAGTTGTGTATAAACATCTCCATAAAAAGAAAATGTGATGCTGTAATTATGGTCAGTTTTAATTTTATATTTCATTTTATTTTTTGTCTGCATTAACTAAATGGTTTATAGTATAAAAATTTTGTATAGTTAATTAAAAATCATACATCATTGTTGTGCAAAACTGATTTTGTCCAGTACCACATAAGCTTGTTCTGTCAGTGAAGTTTAAAATAAAATCATTTAGACAAAACTAAAAACATAAAGTTTAAAGTAGACATAAGTAGCTTTCCAAAAATATAAAAATCATGTTCATATGAATTTTAGAAAATTTTATATCATTTTTACAAAAACATTAATGTAAATCACTAAATTCCGAAAAACTGATTTTCTTTTCAATTAAGAAAATAAATAAAAAAGGGTCTTAAGAATGTCCAATTTAAGTGAAAATTTCCAGTCTAGTCTTTAAAAGTGTCTAGATTCGGTAAGTTGGATTTCAAAGAACAAATTGGATAAAGCTTCTGTTTTGACCCGTTTTAGCATAAAATTCTCCATAATTCGAATTATCAGTAAAAGCTTGTGCAAATTTAGCACAACATAAAGAACTCACTGACCTATCTATAGATGTATCACATGCTCAATTTAATGCTTTGTATAGAAAGTTATGAATTTTACAATTCTGTACAAGAACAAAAGTGCAAGCTGAAAAGTGAAATAAAGTGATTAACTCAAGCTTTCATACAAAAAATATTTTCTTTTTACACGAAAATGTTAATTAAAAATCATGAAATTTTAAATTTCTCATAAAATGATTCATTTTTATTATGCAATAAAAATCAATAAAAATTGTCATAAAAAATCAAAATCAAAATCAAAGAGGTTAATTAATCTCTAATTTTTCACAAATTTACAAATAAACATGAATTCAAAAGCCCATTCAAGGAGATGAAGATCAAGGAGTATCATGGTGAAGATCAAGATTGAAGATTTGTATAGATCATAGAATTTGTACATATTGTTGTAATAATAATTTTATTTGTAAATAGTTATTACACCACTCATTAATAAAAAACATGGGGATGTTTATGCATAATTTTCATAAATAATTCCACAATTCTTTTTAATAAAATGAGCAACCAATGTTATAAATTTTGCATGTTGGGCCCAATATATCATAGTATATGAATCAAATGACCCAATCTCAATTAAGAGGAAAAATTACAAATCTAACTAAGTTAAATTATATGATGATCCATCCTACATTTTAAAATTTGTTCTCCATCTTCAAATGGATCAGTCACATATAATTTGACATAATTAGATTGGTAATTATGACCTCCAAATTGATTTTAGGCCGTTTCACGTGTCTCGCTTTAAATGGCCAAATTCCAATTAGCCAAACACAATCTCCAAATTTGATCTCAAATTAATCATTTCTCTCTAAACGTCTTAATAATCATCAATTAAGATTATTTCTCAAAAGCCTTCAATTAGGAAGCAAACCTCCCGAGACCTCTTGGAAATTATAAACGTGATCACTCATTAAGGTGGTTATTTCAATCCTCGATTAATTGCTAATTCGAGCAGTTAACTCCAACTTTTTATTTCATTACTGATTAGGGTGATTAGCTTAACCTTTCATCATATTTAATCACTAATTAGAGTGATTATCTTAAACCTTGGTTAATCACTAATTAAGGTGATTAACTTAACCCTCTTTATTTAATCACTAATTAGAGTGATTATCTTAAACCTTAATAATCGTTAATTAGGGCGAATATTTTTCTCATTTAATCACTAATTAGAGTAATTATCTTAAACCTTAATAATCGTTAATTAGGACGATTATTTTTCCTCATTTAATCACTAATTAGAGTGATTATCTTAAACCTTAATGATCGTTAATTAGGATGATTATTTTTCACATTTAATCACTAATTAGAGTGATTATCTTAAACCTTAATGATCGTTAATTAGAACGATTATTTTTCTCATTTAATCACTAATTAGAGTGATTATCTTAAGCCTTTAATAATCACTAATTAGGGTGATTATCTTGATCCTCCTTCATGTTTAATTGCTAATTAAAGTGATTATCTTAACCCCTCTTGATCACTAATTGGAGTGATTACCTTATTCCTAATAGATTTGTTTAATTCTAAAGGTGAGTTATTCATAATATATTCTTTCCTTTTCCTCCCCCAATGGAATTGGCCATTTAGGGTGAGACATAAGATCGAACTACGATGGTTTTGATCCATGAGTGGATTCCAATCTCGCAATGATTGGTACGTAGTGCAACTTCGGTGCTCAAACCTACCATGTACAAATGATATATTGGTCCTAAATAAAAATGGTTGATGTGTATATGTGCAAATTATGTGATTTTCCTTCTTTTTTTAATAGCCATGATTACTTTAAAATGGAAAATAACGCATTTAGTAAGAGCTCATTCTGTAGAACGGAAGAGGAGACGAGTTCCAGACGTTTGCACCTCTTAACCTAAACCCCGAACCCTATCTCATGGTATGAAAGACCAATTTTCTAAAAGCCTTATCCATATGAAGTCATCATCGTTTTAAATGGTATTTCTTGAAATTAATTTTAAAATGATTTATTAAAAATTTATGTCCCTATTCAGAAATTAATAGGGTGGCAACTTCAAAGTTTTCTAAAACTCATAGTCCAATGAGAGACTTTTGTGGAATTCAGAACGTTAATTAAGACAGTAAAAAATCGGGTACCACAGCAGCACCAAAACGCGCCAAAACTCTATTGAAAAATCGTCTTTGGACTCAAACTTTTAAGAAAAGTGCTTTTTTTCATTCTATACAGCACTGCGAGATCACAATCTAGGAAAAAGGAATATGGACGTTTCAGACATGTTACGCCCCGCACAAAACGTGCATTCGAAAAGGCACCATATCTTTGCGTTCAGAAAACGTTTTTGATTAAAAATTTCGAGCGAATTGTTTGTTTATTCATTCTCTATGGCAAAGTGAAGTCAGAATCAAGGAAAAATATAAGTTGGATTTTAATACACGTTGTGCCCATCACAAAAACGTAGAAAAATTTAATCCAAAAGACACGTAATTTCCGCTCTCGAAAAAAACATTATGGACTCATACTTTCTAACAACGTTGTTAGTTTTCCATTCTCTACGACATTGAGCTTTCACAATCCAATAAAATGGAATTTGGATTTGATATTTGTTGGACTTGATGAATTCCCTAGAAATGCTACTTTCTTCGTTTTATCAATTTCATGCCAACCAAACTACTGATACATATATTCAATTTCTACAAAGTCTCACTTTTCCTCTATTTGCTTACAACCAAACAAGGCCTTAGACCTTCCACCCCTGACCCCACCATAGGCCCATACTGAAGGCAGTGACATCTCATTGTGTTCCGTGTTATTAACCACTCATTTTGCAAAATAACAAACACCGAACACGTGTCATCAATTATTGTATTTGACGTAAATTTAGAAAATGATAGTAAATGAAACATGTATCATGCTGAAATGTAAGTGATATTTGTCCAACAATCATTTGTGCAAATGGATAAACGAATGCCTTGATCAATTATTGTACTTGACCGAATTTTAAAAATGATTGTACATGAGTGACCCATACGATATCAAGTTTATGCGGCAAATTAAAATGGTTAAACAAGTAAACAACCAAGTTGATTTATAAGTAAGTAATATTTTGGTTTTCTCTCAAAAAAAAGTAATTTTTTGGTTGGCATATGGTTTTTAGGTCAAAATGAAAAAAACAATGGGATTGAAGCAACTTTTGGAAATTTACCTTTGCATTTTGGTACAAATGTACAATTACTATTTTACAATTAACTATTAATAATAAGCTGTAAGTCTTAAACAATAATAATCAATGAACATAAAAAAAATTAATCACATTAATTTATAGTTGCGAATAATGAGAACATATGAAAAAAAAAATTAATAACATTAATTGTCACTTTAGTTATAAGTTATAACCAACAATTGATACTACCAAACACTATAATATTAATGGTCAACAACCAACATAAAAAAAATAATATTAAAAGCCACTCAAACTGGCCGAGTTGAAAAACTAACAATTAATAATCGTTTGTCAAATACGGCCAAAGTAATTGCCAAACAATCACCTGCCTCAAGCTATGTTTAATTCACCTTATTTTTACTAACATGCTCTGGTTTGAACTTATCTTTAACTAATAATCATAATAATCATCATACCAATAACAATAATAACAACAACAATAATCATCATCATGCTGAGTTCTTTTCAACGACATCTTACTCAGTCAAGGCTGTTTACAACATGATTATTGGTGATATGCAAGTGATTCTCTCAAATAAGCTTGTGTGGAACATATTGAGTGTTCTCATGCATAGGTTTATATGCTGGTTAGTTGTCCACGCTAAGTTACAAACTACATAGAGGCTTTGTAGAATTGGAATGACATATTTAGCTGATTATTGCTTTGTGATCTTGATGTTGAGAATTATGATCATTTATTTCGGTGTTTACTATTTACCGCCCGTATTTACTAATATCGTCCGTATTTTTTTCTCATACATTCCTCAATCACCCCCTACATATATCCTCATCCCACCTCTCATCCTCACTTTCACCCCTTCCCTCACTTTTCATCCATCCATCCTTTAACACAACCACCAACCTTCAACACAACCACCACCACAACCACCGCGACAACCACCACCACCGCAACAAGCACTAACACCACCACACGTAACCGCAGACAATGCCAATGCCACCACCATTAACGCCACTCCTACGACCATCAACACCACCAACACCAAACTCACGTTCAACACCTCCGTCGCCACCACCTTCAATATAGTTTAAGGGTCGGTTTCACCAACACTACCACCTTCAAAATGCGGCGAATTGACCTGGATCCGAGGAGCATGGGCCAAGGAATAAGGTGAAAGAAACCAAGTGCCAAAGTGTCTTCAACTCAAGTTAGTTTTGTAAATTGGCCTGAAAAAATGGCGTACAAGCACGGAAATATTTTATTTCATTTCCTCCACATAGGAAGCAAACTTTTTTTCGTTTCTCTCGAAGGAAACGAAGAACTGCTTTCTTTCCTCGATGGAGGAAATGAAAAAAGCGTTCGTTTCTTTGGTGGAGGAGACGAAAAAAAACTAGTTCCTTCATTTGGCGATTTTTTTGATTTTCAATATTTATTTTATTTTCATTTCAGTAAATTATGAAAGTTATTTGAATTTGAATTGAAATAGCGTTTAACAGTTAATAATTACGAATAAATTGTTTTAATTTTAGTGATTATAGTGAATAAAGTATGAATAATAGTGAATAAATTAATAAAAATATTAGCATGTCAATAGTTATAAATTATTTTAATTTATTTGAGCATGTTATTAGCATATTAGTGTTAGAGTATTAGTGATATTACCATATTCGTGATATAAGCATGCATGTTAGGTTAATATCAGTGAATAATTTCTAAATAATTCGTAATTACTGATTAATTGTTATGCGACAATTTTTTGATTAATGTTGATTATTAGTAATATTTAATATTTAATTGTTTATCTTAAAGATTTGTTAGAATTACTAGTAAATAAAAGATAATAACGACAAACATGCCTAGATATTGAATTGAATAGTTAAAATTGATTAAAGAAATCACTAAATAACATAATTGATAATTAGGCTCAATCGAGGGCTCTAGGCAGCGAGAGTGTCGATCTTGAGGGATATGGGCCACGACACACTCGATCTCGTGTTGTATATGCATCGACTAGGAGAGGGCAAAACATCAAGCTAGGCCAACTCCTATTCGTGAGAATGAGGCTCACAGTCCGAGTTGGGATACTAAGGACGGGGAGGAGTTAGATAATGCCATGAGTGGTGGAGGTTCGGGGGACCGTGCTGAAGATGAGGTAGGTGAAGCCACCTCCTGTGTTACTGTGAGGAAGGGTAGAGGAGGGAGGTTAGTTGTGGAATCGCCGAGTACCGGACCGAGTCGGAGCAGGAGCAAAGCTGCTCATGATACTTCATGGTTTGTAACGGGCTCTATGCCCGGGGGCCCTCTTGACGGTTGCGTGATTCCTTGCTGGCCAGACCACATTTCCTGCTATTTTTGGATGATGTGGACTGTGATCGAAGAGTTATTAGGTGTCAGAATTGTTCGGGTTCGTTTCAGACTCTGCCTAGTTGGAAGAACCATTTCGATGCTTAGTTGCAGCAGTGTGCCTCTGTGTCTGGTATTGCCCATCTGTCGTTTATTATATTTACGCACCTCGACATGTCATTGATTTTAGTGTTTTTAGAACGTTGGAAGCCTGACACGAACACGTTTCACTTGCCTTTCGGAGCATAGCCAACCAGAAAGTTCTTGTTACAAGGCGTCATCCCAATGAGGTCCATAAAGGACATATTATATTTGTTCGTTTTATAAGTTGTATCCATACCAACAACATGCGGATAAGTGTGGAGGACATTTATCGACTTAGGATGTACCATGAATGCCTGTTTCATGACATTCATCTCCTCGTCTTGTCTTATCTAATGAATATAGCCGTTTTATCGAGCAATATGTGGAGGAATTGTTGCATCACGTCTCTGCCATCCATTGCTTCCCTTCTATCTTTTTTTTTCAAGCTGTACAAGTGTATCATATTTGGTTGATCATCTGAAATTTTTTCCTAAACAACTTTCATGATACTTGCGGGCTTAACATGCAACTTGTTCATATCGCGAACGAAAGCCTTTCCCGCCGAACTAAGGTCGTTGATGGGTCGGTGGCCCTCAAGGTAATGAATGAACTGATAGTTGTGCATGTCGGTTATCCCTGGATTACTAGTAATCAACCAACTTGTTCGAGTACTAGAGTAATCAAAAAATTATATCTTAACGTAAGCTCTGCATCGCATGCTTTTGTTTTTGTGTCTATATGTTCTGCTCCGCTATGATCCATACCTTCACCCCGAAATCTCTCACCCTGGTTACATCTCATATAAATATATGGTCGACTAGTAGGCTTATGTTGTTTATTTGACGAAATTACCATCACAAACCCAATTTCACGTGCCTTTGCTCTACACAAGTTTCGTGCATCCACTTTCTTCTCCCAAAGCGTTTCATTATAAAACAGGTGATTATAATCTATATCTTCACCTCCAAAAATCGAGTCATAAACCTAAAATATTTAACATTTAAAATTTAGGCAACATATAATCACTATTAACATGCACTAATCACTAATATTCGCTAATCATAAAATTATTCACTTATTAAACGTAACGAGTAATCACTATTATTTACTAATCACAACTTCTAATATTACATAGTCATCAATTTCACAACTAATTAGCAAATATTTATTAACAAAATGAACATAAAACATGTCATTATCACAAACGACTTAACATGCAATAATAATTAATCACTATTGTAGACACATAATCGTGTCTCCCCATTTTGTACCCTATGATGACTAATACCCTGCTCCATTTGGTCCGGATCAAGGAAAGAATAAAGAACGAGTCTAAAATAAAATGTTTTAAGCCCAAAACCATTTTCTAACCCTTTTTATTAACTCATTTCTGAAAACCTTTTTATAACCAATTTTAATAAGCCCATTTCGTAAAACGTTTTAAAATAACTTTTTAAAAGCCCATCTTTGAAAACCTTTTAGAAATAGTTTTTATGAAAGCCCAATTTATAAAACCTCTTTTCTAGCCCAATTTAATTAATAGAATTAATCAATTACATTGATTAGTTTTATTAATAAAAATATCTTTTACAAAAAATCATCTTTTTCCCAACTGTTTTTAAATATCCTTTATCTAACTCTTTTCTAAAATCTTTTTTAAATAAAAATCTTTTAGAATTCTATTATCTTTTAAAACCCTTTTGCAACTTAACTACCTAAACCTACACTATAACTCATCTACTCACCATATAACAATTCAGATTCCACGACTCAACTCTCACGGCACACCTTCGCACAACTCGACACACACAAAATCTCCCCGCCACCGATTTGATTCATCCCATCACTCGGCACTCACAACAATTCCTCAAATCAAAACTTTCGTCTAACACACACCACCGCCTAAACACTAAAGATCATCACGCATCACCATCACAACCAAAATTTTCTACTGATCCTCCCTACTGCCACGCTGCTACTCCACACCAAATATTATCATTCAATAATCATCCTACTGCCACACTCCTACACCTAATGTTTCATAAATCTCCTGCTGCTACACATACAAACGCCACGCCATACATCACCTAACACCACACTACAATACTCCTGAGTCAACGCCTAATATAGTTGATACAAAGAAATCTTGCGCATAATACATATTACGAAATAATATACAACCTGTTTTTTTAAGACTCGTACAAAATTCAATTTTCCAAGATCCGTACAAATCAACGACCCCGGACGGTGGTATAATTTCTGAGGGTCAACTAAATTAACTAACTTTATTTTATTTCTTTATTTATTTTTATTATTTTCTTGAAGTTACTAACATTCTATACATGATGTAGATTGTTAACTCGTCCCTGCGACTGTAAGTATTGTATATATTATACTAACTCCCTGCAGTATTTTATTTTCTTATTTTTATTTCTTATTCATGAACATATTATTTTTCATGCCTGATTGCAATATTTATCACCTTGTTATTTATTGTTAATCAAGACCTAAATAAATAATCTAACTAATTCAGAAAACATGGACAACCTACTAGGAACCCATTAATATTGATGGTCTAATAACTTGTCACTAAAAATATAGTCTTTTTATGTGTTTCCTGAACCAACTTAGACTAATATTTTTTAGGGTGCTTTAAAATATTGTTTGATTATTCTATTGCATAAAATCTGCTGTGAATCGTTATTTAGTAGAGGCCAGCAATGGGCAATATAGTTCCTGACTATATTGTACCCTCACCCCCGAACTCACCTTTTTGGTTCCTGACCATCTATGGAGTCATGACGGGGAAATCTACATTGGATAAGTTCCTAAGATGTCCTTTCCGTTTCAATATCCAATTAGGTTTATGATTGTTCCTTTAAAGAATTGTTGGCGACTTCAAAACGTATTTTTAATAAAACCTTAACAATGGGGTAGTCAAATAAACGCGCTCACACCGCGTGTAGGCATTAAAGGAATTCAAAATCCACGCCTACAACTATTAACATGCAATAATATAATCACAAATAATTTTAAAAATTGGTATGAGAAATTGTTGCTATTGGTTGAAGTTCAAGAACATCAACATCGAAGTATTGGAAATTCAGATGCGGTCAACATGGTTAAATCAAGAATTTTCTTCCCCAAACTATTTCAGAACGATAGACTTCCCCATCAATAGATGCGTGATTCAGCAAATACAAGGGGGCTGCGCTATATTGCTCGATCTGGTTCATTGTAGTTTCTTCGAAGACGAGTTTGATTTGATCTTGTCTTATTATATCTTGTTTTTCTTTAATACTTATTCTAGATGTCGTTTAACCTAGAATTAATGAAATTTCACTTAAAAAAAAGCATAGCGCATGTCCAAACCACTAGTATAAAAAAGGTGGACTAAAAACAACTAAACTTCAAGAAGAATTTATTAGTTCCAAAGATTCAACAATCAAATATTTCAAGTACGCAAGGCCCTTTTTACGATCTGGGCTAATGCAATAATACATTTTGGCAATATATATATTTTGATCCAGATTTATTCAATTCAAAAATTCAATTTTTTTATGTTTTCAATCCAAATTCGTTTCGAATTTTAAAAAATCAATCCAATCCGGAATGATAATTGATCGGATTGAACGGATTGGATTTTGTAGTTCTGTCAAAAGTGTGGGGACAACCTTACCAAAAAGCACCCGTCTTTTTCGCTGAATGTCACACATGCCTGGCCTGAAACAATTATTGTACCTGACCTAATATTGCATGAAATTGCAAATTAGCATGATATCTAGATATTTGATTAAAAAAAAATTGTAATCATATATCTTATTTCTTCCCTTTATAAATAGGATTGAACCAACGCCAAAAGAGGTAGAAAAACAAATAAAAAGCCAATGAGGAAAGGATAAAGAAAAAAGCAACAAAATAATATGGCTGATTCACTTCCAAAGTTTATAGTGTTGGGTAAGCAGTCTAGGGCTACCGGACCGACTTACTACTTGGAGTATGTAGTGAAGAAAGGACAGTTTCACTGGAGGTTGCGCATGACAAGTCCAGTGGTAGCGAGCGCCAAGAATTTCACCAAGTTGGAAGTGGCTGGTGAGGGTACAAGCAAGTGGCGCACGGGACTTGGTGCACATAAGAAGCACCTACAACAATAAGTATCTGGTGCTCGAGTCTGACAGTAGTCAATGGCTTATTGCCGGAGCCGATGAGCCTGAGGAGAACCGTTCCAAATGGTCTTGCACTTTGTTCAGGTCTACTGTGGCAGCCAATGGTTCCTTAAGCCTCTTGCTCATGGCTGGAGGTGCCCAGCACAGTGTGGAAGGCTCACTACTAGGAGATGCACTCCTCCGTATAGGTAACGTAAAACACTACTTGTAGACGGGTAGCATGCTAATTAATTACTCATAAGTTTGTCTAGCTGCTCCCTCCATTTTAAGTTACTTAGCTTGCTACATTTGCTTTTTCACAGTTTTTGAGATACAACAACAAAAATTAATATCTTTAGTTACATATAATTGAAAATTATTATAAACATTATTGTGTATATATATATATTTTTTATAATTATTATTGTGTATATTTGAAAGTACACATTGAAACGAATAAGACAAGATATCAAATAACTACGTTTTTCCTCGCGTATATAAAACCAAAGAGTGTCGCAGTTTTCGAGTGAATGGTATCCACCGTTAAAATATAGCAAGTAAAATAGGACAAATGAAGTAATTTATTACTTTGTATCTCCTTTCTTTTAAACTTCTTTTTTTTGTAAGAACGCTGGTAGATGGTAATGCTATTATTGTCCAAAAGAGAAAACAAAACATTCTAAAGTATATATATATAAAAGAACATTATGAAGTATATATATATATATATATATATATATATATATATATATATATATATATATAGAGAGGGTCGGGTTCTAATGAGAACCTTCTTATGGTGAGAACCACTTAAAATGAACAAAAACTTTATAAAAGAGCAAAAAAAAACTACAAAAATTAGCCAAAGAATAAAATGAGTAGAAAACATTAAATGAGCAAAAATGTGAAATGAGCAAATTTGTAAAATGAGAAAAACGTACAATGTGCATAAAAAAGTTGAATGGAAAAAACGTAAAATGAGCAAAAAACGTTTTGAAATGAGCATGAAAATGTTAAATGAGCAAAAATATAAAATGAGCAAAAACATTGTGAAATGAGCAAAATTTTCTTAAAATGAGGAAAAATGAGTGGTTCTCAGAGGCAGAAGATGCTGCAGCGACCCTGTCGGTATATGCAATATTCATTAAAGTGTTGCTGTTTGAACTTTTGGATCATAGTCTCCATTTACTCGCTATAAATATGCATCTTCAATCTTCATTCGATTTTTTGTTAACTTTTTTTTTTCAAGGAATAAGAAAGATGAAAATGTTATAAAATTTTCTATTTTTATTTTTGATGCATAACCAAATATTTCTGATGCATAAGAAATTCAACAGCACAATACTCGTTTAATGTCACAAACATGGACACCCTGACCATTTTACCAAAGTACGTGGCATTCAAAGGAGACAACAACTTGTACTTGAGCTCACGCTACATTCGGACTCGTAATAGGCTACAATTCGCATCGAGGGACCTACTAGATGCATCGGTGCACCATGAGACTTACATGGTACCCAATGGCAACATCCGTCTTCGATCCTTGCACTTCAACAGATTTTGGAGGAAGTCCAACCCGGAATGGATCTGGTGCGACACCAATGACACAACAGCCAATAATTTGGAAACTGTGTACCACCCACTAAAGCTAAGTAGCCAAGGCAGTACCATTGCTCTCTTAAACATGGCCAACAACAAGTATTGTATGAGGTGGATTCGAGGCGGGCAACCTCGGTTAATTGATACCCTTACTGCATAAGCCAATGGCGTAGAGCCACTGGTAGTGATGGAGGTAGAGGAGGCAGTCCGCGAGAGGGAGATCTATGATATTAGGTACAATTTGGAAGATGCTCGCATCTATAATGTAGAACCTTGGACCGATGGTAATTTGGTGCGTGACACCTACAATACTACCTCACAGACCGTTATAAAGCGGGTTGGGTTCACCTACACTAGGGTGACTCGAGAGACCTTTACTTCATCTCATTCGTGGAAGATTGCGTACAGGACTCGCATAAGAGTGACCATTATCCCTAAGTTCGTGCGTGGGGATGTGCAATTACATGCATCATACGAGGGGTCGGTGGAATGGTCCGAAATGAATGAGGAGTCTGTAACACACATCCCCTACTTGGAAATCCCTGTACCACCCATGACTAAGTCCGTGGTGACTTTGATCCTCCAAAGGGGCACCATTGACGTCCCCTTCTCGTACACACAACGCGACATTCTTCCTAACGGTGAACGTGTAACTTACCACTTGGATGATGGCCTTTTCACCGGTCTCAACACCGAGCAAATCACCCATATCATTAAAGAAGAAAGCCTCTCTAACTTGTCGCAGTCGGAGTTAGAAGAGGCAATAAGGGCATCAGAGGCAGAAGATGCTGCAGCATCCCTGTCGTCTAAGCTTTGACTCCCTTCACTCCAGCCTACAATTATTGGATGTATTGGCTTAGCTACTGCCAGCTTCACTACTCAGCTGCCAAATCGTCAATAATAGCTTTAATTAGCTACAGTTAGTTGCCTTAATTTATGGATGGAATAAGAAGTTATGTTAAATTCCTATCACTTGCCTTAATTTTTTATAAATATATTCATCATCAAGTACTACTCTGTTCAATAAAAGAGTAATATACGGTGAATGTAATAAGGTTTGCATTGTACTGGGGATTGTTTTAAGCGTTTGTTTTCATCACGTCTTTTATTAGCTACAGTTAGTTACCTAAATTTATTGATGTAATAAGAAATGTTTAATGCCTATCACTTGTAATAAGTGGGTTTATTCCTACTATAAGTATGTAAGCTGTAATAATCTTGTAATAATAATTCTCTAAACAATCTATTTACTCTTTCTCACTAGAATTCTCACTCTAAATTCTTGAAATCGTCATGGTATCAGATGCTGGAAATCCAAACAATGGTCAAGGAAATTCATCACTCAGGTTCATCTTCCATCATCAAATTTTTATAAATATATTCATCATCAGACATCAAGTACTACTCTTACATTATACAATTCCTTCTTCTGTTCATAAAAGAGAAATACGGTGATTGTATGAGGGTTTGCATTAGCATTGTACTCGGGATTGTTTTAAGTGTATGTTTTCATTAAAGTCTTTATTTATTTGTTGATTTAATTTTAATAATTCAATCTTTGTTTATGTAATTTTCGCTCTTTTTTTGTATTAATTATTTTTCTCTTCATTTTCATAATTTATGCACACCCACATGAAAGTTGATAATATCTTATATCTTGCTGATTGTAGGCGTGTTTTAATTTCGCCTACGCGGTGTGAGCGCGTACTAGATTTGACTACCCCACTGTAAAGGTTTTATTAAAAATTGTTTTGAAAGAAGTCGCCAACAATTCTTTTTAGGAAGAATCATAAACCTAATTGGATATAGGAAAATCATAGGGACAAATTATCCAATGTAGATTTCCCCGTCATGACTCCATAGATGGTCAAAGTGAACCAAAGATTGAGTTCGGGGGTGAGGGTACGAATATAGTCATAATGAACCACATTCGCCCAAAGTTGGCCTCTACTAAATATCGATTCATTGCAGAATTTATGCCAAAGAATAATCAAATAATGTTTTAAGCACCCTAAAAATATTTAGTCTAAATTGGTCCAGGAAACACATAAAAAAGACTAATTTTTAGTGACATGTTATTAGGCAATCAATATTACAGGGAACCTAGCAGGTTGTCCAAATTAATCTGATTTATGTTAGAACAGTTCTTTAGGTCTTGATTAACAATAAATAACATGTGGGCGATGAAAGCATTAAAGCAGGACAATCAGATAATATGCATATAATGATCAGGCAAGTATAATAATAATGAAAAATAAATAAAAAGAAAGAGAAAAGAGATTAGAATATACAGTATAGCAATTTTATACCAAAGATCTACATCATGAAATAAATGATTAGTAACTTCAATATAAAAATAGAGAATTTATTCAAGGACCCTCAGGATTATACCGTGGCTTGGGTCTGCGAGATTGACAACCTTTGGGACGAGCAATCGTGAAGCTTGAAAATCTGAATGTCTGAAAGTATGTAGATTGAATGTATTTGTGTTTGAAAGTATGAGTTTTGCGGGAAAGTTTTGTAGAGAGATTCGTAATATATTCTAAATATTTTCGCCGAGTGTTAATGTGAAAATCCGTGTCTTTTATCTGTTCGGAAATCAGGCCTATTTATAGGGAAAACGGCACTGCGCCTCACGCGCTAGCTGCGTCTGGCGCAGCTGACGTGGCAAGCGCATGACGCGGCATGACCAATAAAAAGTGTACACGTGGTACTCGCTGTTAGAAAAGATAAGAAAGAAATTCCGCGTCTCAAGCAGAGAACTGCGCTTGACGCAGGACTCTACATGAAACAGAACTCTAAGTGGCAGTTCTAGTGCGCTTGGCGCAGCCTACGTGGAAGTCCACATGGCAGGACACGTGCGCTCGGCCACGGTCAGATAGCAAGACGCTCGGCACGATCAGTGCGCTCGGCCACGATCAGATACGCTCGGCCACGATCAGTTGCGCTCAGCCGATACAAGATCAACTGCGCTCAGCGCACCGCCTTGTTTTTGATAGTTTTTTTTTATATAAACACGTTTTAAAGACTTTCTTTTATCTTTTAACTCCGGAAATCTGATTTTACGGGATAAAATCCGATTTTGACTTATAAAAAATATCTTTTGAAAATATTTATTTATTAAAATAAATCAATTAATTATCAATTAATTGGGCTTTTCAAAGAATTGGGCTCAAATACAATTAATTATCATGAATAATAAATTGGGCTTTAAAATAAGACTTTAACACTTTTCGAAATGGTTTTGAATGGCTCTTCGGACTGCTCTGCCCTTTGGTCGGACCAATTAAGACCACAGTATGTTTCATCATCGGATCCTTAAATGGGGAGACACGATTATGTGTCTACGAAGCCCCCACTTTGACCGAGGTTCAGGGAAACCGATAGTCAAAGTATACGGTGTCGGGACGGAGAACGATTCTAAACGCTCTGCAGTTTAGAACTGATCTATAACCGCCGGTCTCTGCAAAACAAAGTTAGTATGCAGGACAATAACTACAAGCAATCTGATTACCTGCAGAAGAAGATGTTAGCAGATAGGTGCAAACAACTCAGATGAAGCACATAATGATGCAAAAATGCAAACTTAGACTCTCTAAGGACACATGGGACGCTATGCAAGGATTAAGGTTATGCAATGCTAAGGGATGACACGTCATGCAAGGTCAGGGTTATGCAGGACTAGAATGTATAAAATGCAATGCAAGGTCAGGGTTTTGCAAAGCTGTAATGCAAGGTCAGGATTTTGCAAGGCTAGGATGATGTATAGAATGATAGAATGATCAGAATGATTAGAAATAGATTGAATGATTTTCGAAAATCGTTTTTAGTAAACAATCGGGGTTCGTAAACGAGGTCCGCGGATTACAACTTCTCGGGAGTTTGATTTGAATTGGAGGAACCACCACACATAGGAAGCCCCCACTTTGGCTGAGCTTGCCATTAATTACGCATGAGCCTTAATCGAAATGTACTTGATCTGATATCGAAATGTAGTCGATCTGTCTTAAACGTTGAAAGTTATCGCTGGGGATTGTACTGGGGATTCTTCTTTGGGAAGATGATTAGGCAAAGTCAAATATCGCCAGAAACCATGGAATTGTCGGAGAGTCCTTCGGGGAAAAGGAGAGCTTGGATTGAAAATAAAAAGGTTTAAATTTGTGGCTCAAATGAATGTAGGTGGGAAAAGGCTTTAACGAGGCTAGGTGCAGACTCGAGTCTATGGCGGGATCAAAGAGTATGCTCCTGAACTCTAGAAAATCAAATCATTAGACCATGACTTATTTTATTTTATTGAAGCGGTCGGACCTCGAGATGAGGATTCCTACGTATCCTTGCGGAATCAGACCATTTGTAGTTCTAGATCTGATATTCTTTATTATTATTATTTTTTGTGTGCCCTAACTTTTGCCTAGGCCGCCCTTTCGGGTTTTCAACCTATTGGGCTTGGACATGCCTTGAAAAAGGAGTTATGGTTGATGAAAGGATTATGAATTTGGATTATATGGATTAAAGGTTTGATGAATCGAAGGGATTTGAATGAGGGGTATAACTTGTGCGCAAGCCCCCCTAACTTGACTTTTATTATTTGCCTTTGGCTCTTTTTTTTTTAAAACTTTTGTGCGTTTTTGTTTTACTTTTTTGTTTTTTCTTGGCATTGATTTATTTTGATGTAGTAAGGCTTGCACACAAGTTATTGGTTTAGGGTATTGGAAGGTTTGAAGGTTATTTGTGGCGCTTTCATGTCGAAGGGATATTTGGCTAATGATGGTTTATGGATGATGGAGGGAAGAGGGGAATAACTCCTGATCCAAAGTATGTCCTCTTTTTTTCATTTTTCTCTTTTTTTTTTTATTTCAGATCTTTATTATTATTATTAGTCAAGTTCATTAGGTGATTTAAGTTTCATCATTGAATTAGAAGCATAAATGAAATGATGGAAGGCCAATGAAAATGAAAATGAAAATGAAAAATAAAATAAAATGAATATGGAAAGGCTATAATAGATGAAGTCCTAAAGTGACATAGACTCGATGGGAAAGGACAGAAATGGCTCAGGGTAAGGACTCTCTGACTCATCCTAGGAAACCAGAAACAAAAGACTAAGCTTGTTCAATTGTTGATGCACGGCACAAAAGGGTTGTTGGTGATGTTGATTCCCGTTGTAGCAAGTATTAGTAGTATGTTGTCATTCACCATGTTTCGCAGTGCATTTGAGGGATCCAACACTAGGTGTAAGATGTTTGTTTTTATGTTGGAATTTGCAATAGAAATATAGGTTGCACCTTTTGAATTTTCTTTTAAGTTCAGGGTTTAGAGTAGACCCTATGAAAGTGATCGTGCCTCTAATGTGAAGGCGGTAGACCCTATGGAATTGATCGCGCCTCTATTGTAAAGGCAGTCAAAAGTAATCCTCATGACTTTAAACGAAGTCAGGGTGGTGATAGTGCGATTGATGAGCTTTAGAGTAGGCTCAACTATTTGTTTCTCCATTATGCGCTCCTAAGTTGTAATCTCTCGACCGGTCATGAACAAAATCGAGTGGACCTCGCTTGTAAGTTTTAAGATAAGATTTTCGAAGTAAGAAATGGAAACGAGAAATGGGAATGGGAAATGAAAAATGAGAAGTGGAAATGGAAATGGAAATGGAAATGAAAATGGGAAATATTTAGAAATAGGTATGATTTTGGACTAGTATGGGCTTGACCATGATGGAGACATGGGCCTAACTATATGCAAATGCAGACATGGACTGGACTATGCAAGCAGATTGGACTCTACGATTGGGTTTAGGAAATACTAGACTTTGAACTTACGGGTGAGCAAGCAGGCTAGACTTTAAGGAAGGTTTGACAATAAGAGAGACTAGACTCTTAACTTAAGGCAAGCAGGCTAGGCACCTAGACTTTGAACTTACGGGTGAGCAAGCAGGCTAGACAACTAAACTTCGGAACTTACATTAGACTAAGCGGGCTAGACTCAAAAATTGCCAATGGATTTATGGGATGCTAGACTTTGAACTTACGGGTGAGCAAGCAAGCTAGACAACTAGGAAGGCCAAACTCTTAACTTAAGGCAAGCAGGCTAGGTAACTAAACTTTGAACTTACGGGTGAGCAAGCAAGCTAGACAACTAGACTCCGGAACTTACATTAAACTAAGCAGGCTAGACTCAAAAATTGCCTATCGACTTAAGAAATGCTAGACCTTGAACTTACGGGTGAGCAAGCAGGCTAGACACAACAATGCCTATAGACTTAAGAAATACTATACCTTGAACTTACGGGTGAGCAAGCAGGCTAGACTTTAAGGGATGGACTTTTATAGTCCTAAGACTGGATTTTTATAGTCCGGAGACTGGCTAGGGCCTACATGGAGATGCAAACTGGACCTAGGATATGAATTGGGCCTAAATGGACCTATGATTTGGATTGGACTAGACTTAGACTTAGATTGGAATTGATTAGGGATAGACTTGGACTGGGCTTGACATAGACTAGGGTTCACATAGAGATGCAAATGGGCCTAGCTTTGACTTGAACTAGACTTATATGGGCCTAAGATCGACTTTAATGCTAGTGAATGCATGGACTGAAATGCACATGGACCTAAATGAATGCAAGATGGATTCTATTGCATATGGGCCTAGAATGAATGCAAATGAATTGGATTGAACTTGGTTGATTGGATTGAATTGGATTGAAGGTGTTTGGAATTGGCTTAGAATTTTCGAAATTCGTTTTTGAAGGGAACCCCTTATTTTATCTTTTGTTAGGAAAAGATGATGGATTAATTTGAAAAATATTTTTTTTTTTGAAATGTCATGATATGATGATGATTAGTAAATGTTTTTGAAAAAGAGTAGAGTAGAAGGAGGTGTAGGATTGATTTTGAAAAAATATAAGTTTTTGAAATTGATGAATATGGTAAGGTAGAATTGATAGGGAAGATTAGTTGAACAGCAGGGAGAAAAGGGGAAGAGGTAGACATGCATGACAACTCTAACTCCACAATGACCCTTTAGATGCATTTTTCTTAGATGGACTTGACCTTGCATGAAAAGACTGAATTTTTTTTTTGAATATGATACGATGCAAACTTGTTATCTTAGATTCGAACAAAGGTCAAAAGACCAATAAGCATGGGACGAATAGACTGCGTGCCACGCAACTGGTGCACGCGGCGCACAGCCTATGCGTCTGGCGCAAGTGCATTGCGTCAGGCGCAACTTAATGCGTTTGGCGCAATGCTCTGTGGCACGCGTATTGGTAAATTGACGAATGTTCGGGCGAAAACAACGATTTGTTTTAGACGCGAGTTGCAATAATTTTGGGCGTAAAGCATATTAGCAGGCAAAAATTGCAATCACACATAAATGTCAGGTAACATGGATGCAAAAGTTATCAACCTAAAGTCCAGTTCTATGTTTGAAACTATTGGTCAGGTTTAGGTTTAGTCTGAAAAGGGTCCATGACTAAGAGATTGATCCCACGCTTCGTACCTCTGCTTAAAGAAGTGCCCACGTGTAAGACGCACTCCAGTCTCAAGTCAGGAACAAGAGAACAATGCCATGGTTGGGTAGATTTGCTTATGACTAAGATCCAACACTATCGCTCAGGAAGCTTTTTGGAAGGACAAAGCGCAAACCCCTCGGGGGTGACCTCACATATATAACATGTGCTAATGAGGCAAGCTAGATTGTCCTTATGGTGGCTGAACAATAGCCATGCATATGCAAAACTGTATATTATTTAAAGGCATAAAAATAAGAATGAATCGTATTTTTCAAGTTTCACCCACTCATTTAAATTTTTTTTTTTTTTAAAATCCTCCCCAGTGAAGTCGCCAAATTGTAGGCGTGTTTTTATTTCGCCTACGCGGTGTGAGCGTGTATTAGATTTGACTACCCCACTGTAAAGGTTCTATTGAAAATTGTTTTGAAAGAAGTCGCCAACAATTCTTTTTAGGAAGAATCATAAACCTAATTGGATATAGGAAAATCATAGGGACAAATTATCCAATGTAGATTTCCCCGTCATGACTCTATAGATGGTCAAAGTGAACCAAAGATTGAGTTCGGGGGTGAGGGTATGAATATAGTCATAATGAACCACATTCGCCCAAAGTTGGCCTCTACTAAATATCGATTCATTGCAGAATTTATGCCAAAGAATAATCAAATAATGTTTTAAGCACCCTAAAAATGATTAGTCATAATTGGTTCAGGAAACACATAAAAAATACTAATTTTTAGTGACATGTTATTAGGCAATCAATATTACAGGGAACCTAGCAGGTTGTCCAAATTAATCTAATTAATGTTAGAACAGTTCTTTAGGTCTTGATTAACAATAAATAACATGTGGGCGATGAAAGCATTAAAGCAGGACAATCAGATAATATGCATATAATGATCAGGCAAGTATAATAATAATGAAAAATAAATAAAAAGAAAGAGAAAAGAGGTTAGAATATACAGTATAGCGATTTTATACCAAAGATCTACATCATGAAATAAATGATTAGTAACTTCAATATAAAAATAGAGAATTTATTCAAGGACCCTCAGGATTATACCGTGGCTTGGGTCTGCGAGATTGACAACCTTTGGGACGAGCAATCGTGAAGCTTGAAAATCTGAATGTCTGAAAGTATGTAGATTGAATGTATTTGTGTTTGAAAGTATGTGTTTTGCGGGGAAGTTTTGTAGAGAGATTCGTAATATATTCGTAATATGTTCGTCGAGTGTTAATGTGAAAATCCGTGTCTTTTATCTGTTCGGAAATCAGGCCTATTTAGAGGGAAAACGGCACTGCGCCTCACGCACTAGCTGCGTCTGGCGCAGCTGACGTGGCAAGCGCATGACGCTGCATGACCAATAAAAAGTGTACACGTGGTACGCACTTTTAGAAAAGATAAGAAAGAAATTCCGCGTCTCACGTAGAGAAATGCGCTTGACGTAGGACTCTACATGAAACAGAACTCTACGTGGCAGTTCTGGTGCGCTTAGCACAACCTGTGCGCTTGGCGCAGCCTATGTGGAAGTCCACGTGGCAGGACACGTGCGCTCAGCACAGTCAGATGCGCTCAGCACAGTCAACTGCGCTCAGCACAGTCAACTGCGCTCAGCGCACCGCCTTGTTTTTGATTGTTTTTTTTATATAAACGCGTTTTAAAGACTTTTTTTTATCTTTTAACTCCGGAAATCTGATTTTACGGGATAAAATCCGATTTTGACTTATAAAAAATATCTTTTGAAAATATTTATTTATTAAAATAAATCAATTAATTATCAATTAATTGGGCTTTTCAAAGAATTGGGCTCAAATACAATTAATTATCATGAATAATAAATTGGGCTTTAAAATAGGACTTTAACACTTTTCGAAATGGTTTTGAATGGCTCTTCGGACTGCTCTGCCCTTGGGTCGGACCAATTAAGACCACCATATGTTTCATCATCGGATCCTTAAATGGGGAGACACGATTATGTGTCTACACTGATAGAGAAAACTGACATGTAAAAATAACTAGGAACCATTTTTTATAAAATTCAACAGTTAACAAGCCTAAGGACCTAAGTATGAAATCGGGGTGTGTTAGAGCTTGGCTTGTTCCGTCGGGTCAGCACTAATAATTAGAGAAAGTAGAGTTGAGAGTGATAGAGAATTGAGTGGACTGGTTTAACACGGATCACATAATACCTAATTTGTTCACCTTATTTTCACTTTTTATCAGAAAAAATAAGTCCATATAAGTTTAGGTAACGTCTAATAAGAACTAATAAGCTCTAACAAGTTCAACAAAATTAAACGAAAATAAGGTTTGACACTCTCACAAAATAAGGTCTAATAAGTTAAGATAAGAAATAATATAGTCTAATAATAGCTTTAGAGTAAACAAAAATTAGTTGAATAAAACAGGACATAATGGTTTGGGGTATGTGGCTTGAGATTATTAGAAACAATGTCTATTTGAAAAACAATCATACAAAATTTCACGTGAAAATAGGGACCAAAAATCAATCATCATCAAACAAATGCTTGAACGACAATCAATAAAAATCTGTCGCAAACAGTGCTTGAAAGCACAGCAGATTTTGACAAGGCTTATATAGGATCTGATGATATGTATTTAAGTTCATATGAGAACCACCCTTATGGTGAGAACCGTGAGAACCACTCATTTTTCCTCATTTTACAAAGATTTTGTTCATTTCACGACGTTTTTGCTCATTTTCTATTTTATTTATTTTATGTTATTGCTCATTTAACATTTTTATGCTCATTTCACAGCGTTTTTTCTCATTTTACATTTTGTTAATTTTACGTTTTTACTCATTTAACTTTTTTATGATTATTTCACGATTTTTTCGTTTTGCAATTTTTGTCATTTACGTTTTTGCTCATTTAATGTTTTCTACTCATTTTATGCTTTTGCTCTTTTTTTTTTTCTCATTTTATGAAGTTTTTGCTCATTTTTAGTGGTTCTCACGGTTCTCACCATATGAGGGTTCTCGTTAGAACCCAACCATACTCCATACTGTACATTTATACATGTGAGTTTCAAATAATTGATGCACCATGCACTTACGGCTTACCTCATATTCAAAAGAAAATTTCCACACAATTTCAAAATAAACAGATGAGCTTTTCCGCAATTGAATTGAAATAAAAAAATATTTCTAATTATTTTATTGTTTAATTGATAATTAGGTACACGATCACACCGTATACAATTACACAATATATATATATATATATATATATATATATATATATATATATATATATATATATATATATATATATATATATATATATATATATATATATATATATATATTGAAAAGTTATACCTAAATTGTGCACAATACTTGTGGAAAACTCATAGTAAGTAGTCTAAATCTATTTATAATATAATGTAATATAATTTTTTAATTCAAATTGAATTTTAAGGTAAATTGAGCTAGAAAAAGTTCGAGACTCGGCTCGAATTCGAGTAAAAGTTTTACGAGCTGAGCCGAGCAACCCCAGGCTCGGTCTCAGTTCGATTCGTTAACACCCCTAGTTAATTATAAGTAAACTCCTTCATTTTCAACTTTTTCTCTCACTTTATTTAATTCTCAACTTTTCCTTTCTTAATTCTCATAGCTATCACTCTTAATATTTTCCTCTTAATGTTAACAATGTTTTCCTATTTATTTTTCCTAATTAAACCCACAAGCATGCTAACAAATTTTATTTTGCCCTCTCCCTTTTCTCCCATCTCAAGTTCTTGTGGTGGCTGATGTTTTGGTACGGTGACCGAAAAATAAAACGATAATTAAATTAGTATTCCAACAATAAGCATCGTTGTTTAGGGGGCCTCTCTTTTTGGTTCCGGGCCTCGAAAATATCTAAGAGGTTAGAACATTTATTGCTAAATGTGTTCGTAGGATATATATATGTATGATGTTTATTATACTTGGTGGTGTGGAGTATGAGTATAATATGAATTAAGAGGATTTAAATGTGTCTTTTGGTGTGAAGCGTCACCTTGTTTCAGACATTTCCTCTAACTATCTCCTATGCTATAAATAGGGAGATGTCATGTGTATTGTGAGATATGAGAAATCATTCCCATGGTACTTGCTTAGAGAATGAAATTCTCTTGTGTTTTCTCTAAACAAAACCAAACTACAAACTCTTGTTTGGATTGTATCTTGTTAGCAACCAAGATTCAATGTTTCTTCTCCGTATCTCATAAGTATTACCGTGATACTCGTTGTTCTTAGTGGGTCGGTAAATAATTTATAGGAAAATATATTAGTACGTGCTTGGAAGATCGTTTTTCCGGTTACTCACTATTATATATATCCATACACATCTCTAACATAAAACAACACTGGAAAAAATAACATAAATGTTAAAAATGCAAATTGTACTTATGTTGCAAATAAAGTCTCAAAAGTTTGGGGACGGTTGTGGAAAAGGAAAAAAAATTCAGTCCAACTGAAAAGGAGGCTCGAGGGCTTGTTAGGAAAGCCGGTAGGGGGGGGGGGACGAATGGCCATAAGTTGATTTCAACTTTTCAAGCAAACTCCCTTCTTAAACAAAAACTCCTAGCCGCCACAGGCCCACATACTTTATATGGAAAAGAACTCAAGGAAAGTCTAGACATCATGCACATGGCCGGGCACGGTGCAGGTGTGGGTTGTGGGTTGTGGCCTAGGCCCCATGGGATATAATTAGAGGTCCAGCAGAATTAGATACCCAGTAAAAATTTTCAGATCAATGCCGAAATCAGTTAGAAGTTAGAACCAGTCCGTAAAATTTGGAACCGTTCGACAGTCCAATCAATGACAAACCGGACTCAGACACGGTAGGATCGAACCAGTTTTGAGTAAAACTTGTCAAATTTTGTTTCGTATTAACTTTTTCTAAAGATATACTTTCTCCCTTTTCAATTACTTGCCATAAATGAAGTTGTACACTATTCATACACTTCCTTAAGAGCATCTACTATCACTAATATCTAAGGTTAAACATACTCATGTTGAATCTTATTAGTTTTTTCTTAATGTATACATTAATTTCAAAATATCAACAACTTTCTATAATTTTTACTTTTTGATAATAGAAGATATCAATAGATAGTATTATTATATCTAGGGAGGCATGAAAATCCCAGTGTTACAAATAAATTGGACGGAGGTAGTATAAAAAATGGACAAAAATTTCTCAATACTACTCTGTTTTTTCATTATCAAAACCTCACATAAGTTACTTGGTAATGTTTAGTTTTGTGATTTTTTAATCTTATTTCTCATATCTCCTATTTATCTTAAAATTTATAATTTTTACTATATTTATGGCTTCGTATTCAGTTTTTGGACAAGATTTATACAACGTACCAACTTTTGAAACTAATTAACAATACCAATGGCCAATGGGTACCCAGTGGATACCAGGTCCAGAAAAACTCGAAACTAGAATAAGTTACAACTGGGTTCAACTTTATGAGCATGTAAGTTGTCCTTGTAATACAGGTTTTGGTTTTGGGTCGCCCCGTGGGTCTTGACCGCTTTTTATATCTAAAACTGGATACTATGAAATCTAATCTAAACCCTAGATATAGTGCTTATTTTTTAACTGTAATTTTATTGCTTCATTATTCACATATTTCTTACTGTTTCTGCTTAGTGCTAACTTTGTTAAATACATTAGAGAATTAAAATAATTAAAATAATTGAAAGTAACTTAAGGAACCATATTAGACTCGGGCATCAAGAAACCCAATAATTTTGTGTACGAGTCTTAATCTAGATACCCAATGGATATGGGGTGGATATGGGATGGGCCAGATATAAGTTATGTGTCGGGTTATGGATTTTAATAGACCTTCTAAGCCCAACCCATTGACATCCCTTGCTTGAAGCGTCAATGAAAGATGCCATCATGTAACAACAAATTAATGATGTGACAATCAGGTCATAAGTTGGGTTCGTGTCGTCAGGCCTTTTGGACTAGGAGAAGATTAATACTATATTTTTTGGGTTTGGATTGTATCTAGTCAGGTATATTTGAGTTTTGGTGAACTCAAGCTTTATAGTATTGGAGTCTAGATGAGTCTCTAGTCAGATTAATATTCTTAAATTGACAAAATGCTTTAGATCAAATAACTGTTAGATGATAAATTAAAAGATAAAATACCATAAAATGAAATCATATGATGAGAGAAGCAATAGGAAACATTGATTTTCAGCAAATCTATATGAATGTAGCCTGATGAGAACAACTCTTATATGACAATGTAAAAATAGTGGATAAATAATCAATTTTAGTAAAATGTAATTATTTTTTGATATTTAACGGTAATCCTTTTTTCCTGTACATGTAATCCCTTTAAAATACTGGTTCCGCAAGGAAAATAAATGGCTATAATTTAGCAAAAAAGGATTTCATATTGGTAAAAAAAGGATTTACTACCAAGTTTTATCATGTTCTCATATAAATATTATTTTTACGGGATACATATACATATATGTATGTGTATGGCCTGTAATGGGCCTCTAAGTAGGGTACCTATATGAAGATAGCCCAGAAAATTTCTTCTTACCAATATATATATATATATATATATATATATATATATATATATATATATATATATATATATATATATATATATATATATATATATATATATATATAGAATCATGTGAGAAAGCTATTAAGGTGAGAAATGAGAAAGAATCGAAGCACCTTTAGATTAGATAAAATGAACGGCGAGAGATCTCAATCTATACTTAAAACACCGAAGTGTTTTTGTTCTTTGCGTTCTCTCCTTGTTTGCTACTTCATATAAAACTCATGATTTCTCTCTCCTAATTTTACTACTTTCATGCAATCAAGCCATGAAAGAAACAAAATCAATCTCCTTAGTTGTAATTTCGTCCTGTATTGTGATGCAAGAACATAAAATTTGAAAAGCTATGGCAGAAGAAGGTTAGTATTTAGAAATTTTGTTGCAATTATCTTATTCAATTTTCGCAATTTGGACAATTTTTCGAAGATTTTGGTTGAAATTAACATGTGAAATTCATATTTAGGAATAATCTTTATTATTAATCAATTTAAACATTGCGAAATAGAGGATTTGACGTGATGAAGCATAAAGAAATTACATTAACTATCAAGTCCCTAAGTCCAGTAAATTGAGTTATTATTCCGCAAATATCTTTAACTTATTATTTCCGATGTTGAACGACAAGATCATCATGAGGTATGATATAATTTGAGTAGTAAAATACTACTATAAACATACCTTGCTTAACTATCTCGTGTAATACTGATTTCATTCGCTTTTCACATTTTTATCTTGAAAATGAGATCTTATCCCACTACATTTTGTTTTATGTTTGATGCTCCATTTTTTTTTATAGTGGATAATGTTGGTTAATGCATGATTTTGTCAAGAGCTGTAAAAGGTACTGGGCGGGCGCGGATGTGTCGTTGTGCACCGCACCCGGCCAAAGATAAAATTTCTCCTACTCTCTTCTACACTAAGGTAGTATAGTGGAAGTAGGGGTCGTATCCACAGGGAAACAGGGACGAGTTTAATATTTAGCGTGAATTAATACCTAGATGACTCTAAGGGTCGAGAAACCTAATAAAAAGGGGGGTTTTCAAAAGAGTTATAAACAAACTAAAATTAACTAACAAATAAATAGAATGAGAAATCAATATGGAAAGATCTTGAATCCGATTAACATCCACTTCAATTCATTATCGATCATTGAACCTCCACTCTAATTATTTCCATAATTATCTATTGTCGAGAATTAATCTCGTGTTCTCCTTATTCTTAGTTGAATAGCACGATCAGCGTGACTATAAAACCCTAACTAAAGGATAACCTAGTCCGATCTGCGTCTAAGTTCAATCCAATAGCAGCAATAAACACAGAGAACCAATAGACCTGCTAATGTCATACACGCGATAAACATTCAACAGTTGATCCACTTTCCCTAAGAAATAACCAAGACGATCTGCATCTGAGCTACTCCATAGCTTGCTACCAAATGATAAAAGAATAAAACAATCCGATTTTATTCTTAAATCTAGCATTAGATTAATTACACAATCAAACTAGTAACGTTCCTAGCATAATTATGCAATAATCATAATTCTCAAGCATAGAAATTGAACCATAATCAAGGAAAAGAGAAAGAGAGGAAAGATCTCACAATAATGCTTGAAGCTTCATATTAATCTCGTTCAAGAACAGTTCAAGCTACAAACGGCATAGCAATAGCCAATTCCATAATCGAAATCTCTAAAAACTAAACTAGAAAATGAAAACTAAAAAGAGAAGATAACAAGAAAAGAAAGGAGTGTTGGAGATTCTCTCTCCTCAAGTGTGTTCCCCCTAGGTCCAAAAATCAACTTTAGTATTTATAGTAAAGCTCAAAAATCAATCGACAAATAGACCGACCTAGGGGTCGCGAGGTGCGAAACTGATCGCGAGTCGCGAAGAGCGTTCTGCCTCCCGCGCACAATTTGGATGGGCACTGGTCGCGAGTCGCGACATACCTCGCGAGTCGCGACGGCAGTATGCTCGCGAGGTGCGAGGAAGCTCGCGAGTCGCGAGCGCCGGGCGCCGGCGCGAGCGCCGGGGTGGCGAGCTGCTGGTGTGCGGGCTGCTTGGCGATGGGCGCTGGGCAGCTCGGCTTGCTGAGCGTGCGGGTGTGCGGGCTGCTTGGCGATGGGCACTGGGCAGTCGTGCTCGCTTGCGATGCTTCGAGCTTGGCTTGGCGAGCTTGTGGCTTGTGATGTTCGCATCAAATGCATTTCACATTGGAAGCTCGGAATGCATGACATTAACACAACTTATATCGCAAAACTCCGAACTTCCGCTAAGGATGATTTATATGCAAACCTTAACAATTACGAACAAATCCCTTAGCAATGTGCACCTAAAATACCACAAGAACATCGTATAACTTGAGCGTATCAAATACCCCCACACTTGAACTTTACTCGACCTCGAGTAAACTCAAAAAATGAGAAATACCAATTAAATCATCGCCCAAGCTATCGAAACCAACCTACACTCCCCATCAACTACATCATCATCATCACATCTTAACAAAATACGCTCAAAACCTAAACGTAAGGGATGATGATTCCCCCACACTTAGATTCAAGCTCACCTGAGATATACAAAGACGCGACAACAATAATAACCAGCAACGCCAACAAGTTTAACCAACAACACCAACAAGAATCAAAATGCCAGCTCACGACACACTGAACTATCAGCTCTCCCAAACCTCGAAAGATGACCTACTACTACAACAACTAACTTAAAATAGGAAGCCATGGAATCAAAGACAAAAAGGGATAAATTCCATGCTTATTCCCAAAAACAAACAATCAACCAAAAGAATGTGAAAGCCAAAATAAATAGATCTTCACAAAACAAAGGATGAAATAACCAACCCAAAGACACCTTCCGCCTTATTACACCAACTCCGGCAAATGAGTTTTCCAAATACAAAATTCTCTCTTAATCTCTCATTTTGCCTAGGAGCCCTTTCGGGTTTTCATCCTAGCTTCTCACCTTTCTTTTTTTTCATCTCACCATCTTACCCGCTCAATATAAGCCACTTTTTTGCATAGGTTGCCCTTTCGGGTTTTCAACCTATCCGGGCCCCCATTTTTGCCTGAGTCGCCCACCCTTGTGGGTTTTCAACTCAGCGGGTTTCATTTCATCACTTTTTTTTTTTCATTTTTTTTTTTTTCAATTTTTTTTTCAAAATGAAATAAATGCAACATAAATACAACATAGATACATGAGAATGAGAATACCCTCCCCCCTACTTAAACTACACATTGTCCTCAATGTGACGACAATTAGAAGAAAAAGTAAACTGAAAATGGGGGAAGAAAATCGAAAATCGGGTAAATCGAAGATCGAATGCTCAAAACTCATGACCAAACAATCCGTCAAACTCAAATTTCTTAACAACACCAACTCAAATCTCATAAATCAACTCACAACCCTCTCCCTCGAATCACTCAAACAAATGACAAGTTCAAAAGTTTCGAATTTTTGAGATTTGCTCCTAGCTTAAGAAATCGAAAAGATACATTAACAATCTCAACCCTCTAGTTGTACCAACTCCTAGCTATTGAAGTCCTCCCAACGGATTTTCTATTGCGGATTTTGGCTCCAAGTGGATTAAGATTGGTTGTGGATCTTTTTAGTGGGTGGGCGGTGGGTGAAAGAAAATTTGTTGTGGTGGTGGAAATTTGATGAGAATTAGAGAAAAAGAAAGAAAATAAAAAGGGTCTCGGGTTGCCTCCCGAGATGCGCTGTTGTTTAAAGTCGTTAGCTCGACTTAGTACCTTGAGCTCAATAATTGGGCTTGTGCTCCATGTGTGACAATGGTGACTCCATGTCAACCTCCAATTCAAGTACCTGCAAAACAGATTCCGAAGAACTCTTGCAATGCATCGTTAGTGGTACAGTTTCAAAACAAGGTGGTAAATCAGGAGGCTTTTTCCGCTCTTTCAACTCGGGCACCATAACCTGCACGTTAGTAGGAGGCACACAATCTTCAACCAAGACCTCATCAACATTCATCAACTCATCAACCTGCTCAATATCAAGAACATCATGCAAAACAGAGTCAACAATGTTAATAGAGCAAAGTGAGCTATCATCCTTAAGTAGAAGCTTAGGATTATTTATATCAAATGCCTCTACCTTTCCCTCAAATTCCATGGTCAAAGAACCAGCGCAAACATCAATTTAGTGCAAGATGTTTTCAAGAAAGGTCGCCCCAAAAGGATTGGGGCGGCATGCTTATCAGGATCCATCTCCAGAACATAAAAATCAGCAGGAAATTGCAATTTCCCAACCTTAACTAACACATCCTCTAATTTACCCCTAGGATAAACATTGGATCTATCAGCTAGTTGAATCACCACACCAGTTTCATGCAAATTGCCAAGTTTCAAAGAATTATACAATGAATATGGAATCACATTAATTGACGCACCTAAGTCTAACATGGCTTTAGGAAACATGGTGTCACCTATAGTACATGGGATGGTAAACATGCCTGGGTCATTGCACTTTTGAGGTAATTTCTTTTGAAAGATAGCCGAGACATGCTCGCTAGCCTTCACTTTTTGCACTCCCTTTTGTTTTTGCTTTCTTTTCGAAGTACATAATTCTTTAAGGAACTTAGCATACCTGGGTACTTGATTTAAAATATCAAAAAGAGGAATGTTTACCTCACATTTACGAAAGACTTCGTAAATGTCGTTGTTGCGCTCTGCATTGCGGGTTTCTCTCAATGCCTCGGGAAATGGTGGCTCCGGTTCATATGGTGGAGGAGGTGATTTTTTGACTTTCTCCTCTTGTCGAGGTGGCCATGATTTACTATCTGTTGTCGGTTCATGCTCGATCACTGATACGCTCAAGTTATACGTAGTATTTACGTTACTTTGGGTGCACTTTGCTAAGGGTTTGATTGTAATTGTTAACATTCGTGTTTTATTTAACTCTTAGCGGAAGTTCGGAATGTTGCGAGATAAGTTGTGTTAATGTCATGTATTCCGAGCTTCCAAGGTGAAGTGCATTTGAGCCGAGCAAAGCCCAAGCATCACCGCAAGCCCAAGCATCACTGCAAGCATCAAACTCCACCGCAAGCCCAAGCATCATCGCCAAGCCCAAGCATCATCTCCAAGCCCAAGCATCATCGCCAAGCCAGCACAAGCATCGCAAGCTCGCGAAGCCTGCCCAGCAGCCTCGCCCATCCAGCCGCATCGCAAGCATCGCCCAGTAGCGCCCAGCACGCATGCCCAGCATAGGCTCGCGACTCGCGAGGACTGTCGCACCTCGCGACCCCCTGCCCATCGCGACCCGCGATGCCTGTCGCGGCTCGCGACCTGCGTGCCAGCCATTTTGTGCGCGGGGAGACAGAGTCCTCGTCGCGACTCGCGATCAGTTGCGTGACTCGCGACGCTTAAGTCGGCTTGGGGCCACGATTTTGTGCGGGGTTTTAAAGCTCCTAAAACCTAACTTTTGAGGGGAGATGAAGAGAAGTACGAAGAGGAGAGCTGAAATGTAGACCTTGGAGTGGCAAGCTTGAGGGGAGAGCTCCTCTCCTCATCCTTCCTTCTTCATGATTCTCTTTTCATCTTTCCTTCTTCGTTCCTCTTTGTTCTTCATTTCCATTTCTTTGTTTTTCATTTCCTAGTTTTAGTTTTCATTTCTTAGTTTAGTTTTTAGGGATTTCAACTATGGGTTTGGTTTTTGCTATCGGATTGTAGCTTGAACTGTTCTTGGATCAATTAACATGAAGCTTCAACCGTTATTGTGAGATCTTTCCTCTCTTTCTCTTTTCCTTGATTATGGTTCAATTTCTATGCTTGTGATTTATGATTATTGCATAATTATGCTAGGAACGTTACTAGTTTGATTGTGTGATTAATCTAATGCTAGATTTAAGAATAGAATCGGATTGTTTTATTCTTTTATCAATTGGTAGCAAACTAGGGAGTAATTTAGATGCTGATCATCTTGGTTATTTCTTAGGGAAATTGAATCAACTGTTGAATGTTTATCGCGTGTATGACATTAGCAGGTCTATTGGTTCTCTCGTGTTTATTCTTTGCTATTGGATTGAACTTAGACGCAGATCGGACTAGGTTATCCTTTAGTTAGGGTTTTATAGTCACGCTGATCGTGCTATTCAACTAAGAATAAGGAGAACACGAGATTAATTCTCGACAATAGATAATTATGGAAATAATTAGAGTGGATGTTCAAGGATCGATAATGAATTGAAGTGGATGTTAATCGGATTCAAGATCTTTCCATAATTGATTTCTCGTTTTGTTTATATGTTAGTTAGTTGTAGTTTGTTTATAATCTACTTGAAACCCCCCTTTGTAATTAGGTTTCTCGGCCCTTAGCTTAATCGAGGTTTCGAATCACGCTGAATATAAACTCGTCCCTGTTTCCCTGTGGATACGACCCCTACTTCCACTATACTGCGTTAGTGTAGAAGAGAGTAGGAGAAATTTTATCTTTGACCGGGTGCGGTGCCCAACGACGACACATCCGCGCCCGCCCAAAATTTTGGCGCCGTTGCCGGGGAAACGGTGTTACTTGTTTGTATTTAGCGTGATTTTTGGATGGTATTGCTTGTGCTCTTTGTTTTTGTTTGGCCACTCATATAAAGAATTCCCTTTTTGTTTTAGTTTCTAGTTTTCATCTTCCATTGAGCTCTATGTATTTCACTTTCGTATTTTGGACAAGAAGCATGGAACTTGTTGCTTAAACTATCTTGGGAATGATTGATTGAAGCTATTGACGGTTTATTGTTTGGTTATTGTCTAGCTTTAAATATTGATATTAATGGTCATGACTTGGATTAGCTAGGAGTACTACTAGTTGATGTTTGTTGTTGACTTAATGCTAGGTTTTGGATATAATCTGATGTTATATGCTCAACCATGATGTAGTAAGCTAGATACTAACGATGCATTGCAAGAGTTCTTCTCAATCAATTTTGCAGGTACTTGAAGTGGAGATTGACATGGAACTACCATTGTCATACATGGAGCACAACCCACTGATTGAGCTTAAGGTATTAAGTCGAGCTAACGACTTTAAACAACAGCGCTTCTCGGGAGGCAACCCGAGACCCTATTTATTTTCTTTTCTTTCTTTTCCTTTTATTTCTTATCAAATTCCCACCACCACAACAAATTTTCTTTCACCCACCGCCCACTCACTCAAAAGAACCACAACAAATCTTAATCCACTTTGAGCCCAAGTCCACAAAAGAAAACCCGTTGGGAGGAGTTCAATAGCTAGGAGTTGGTAACACTAGAGGAGTGAGATTGTTGTATCTTTTCGATCTCTTGAGCTAGGTGTCAATCTCAAAAATTTAAAACTTTTGAATTTGCCATTTGTTTGAGTGATTTGAGGGAGAGGGTTGTGAGTTGATTTCGGAGATTTGAGATGGTGTTGTTAAGAAATTTGAATTTGACGGATTGTTTGGTCATGAGTCTTGAGCATTCGATCTTCGATTTGCTCGATTTTCTATTCCCCCCCCCATTTTCAGTTTCCTTTTTCTTCTCATTGTCATCACATTGAGGACAATGTGTAGTTTAAGTAGGGGGGAGGGTATTCTCATTCTCATGTATCTATGTTGTATTTATGTTGTATTTATTTCAATTTGAAAAAAAAAATGAAAAAAAAATGAAAATGAAAAGAATAAAAAAAAAAAAAGTGATGAAATGAAACCCGCTGAGTTGAAAACCCACAAGGGTGGGCGACTCAGGCAAAAATTGGGGGCCCGGATAGGTTGAAAACCCGAAAGGGCAACCTATGCAAAAAAGTGGCTTATATTGAGCGGGTAAGATGGTGAGATGGAAAAAAAGAAATGTGTGAAGCTAGGATGAAAACCCGAAAGGGCTCCTAGGCAAAATGAGAGATGAAAGAGAGAATTTTGAATTTTGAAGACTCATTTGCCGGAGTTTTATTTTGGCTTTCACATTCTTTTGGTTGATTGTTTGTTTTTGGGAGTAAGCATGGAATTTATCCCTTTTTGTCTTCATTCCATGGCTTGCTATTTTAAATTAGTTGTTGTAGTAGTAGTTTTAGTTTATCTTTTGAGGTTTTAGGCGAGCTGTCATTTTCATTGTGGCGTTTGAGTGAGTTCAATTCCTTTGAGATCCTTCAGGATTTGAGCTCACATTTTGGTTGTCGTTTGGTGATTATTGTTGTCGCGTCTTTGTATTTTTCAGGTGAGCTCGAATCTAAGTGTGGGGGAATCATCGTCCCTTACGTTTAGGTTTTTGAGCGGATGTTGTTAAGATGTGATGATGATGATGTAGTTGATGGGGAGTGTAGGTTGGTGTCGTTAGCTTGGGTGATGATTTATTTGGTGATCCTCATTTTGAGTTTACTCGAGGTCGAGTAAAGTTCAAGTGTGGGGGTATTTGATACGCTCAAGTTATACGTAGTATTTACGTTACTTTGGGTGCACTTTGCTAAGGGTTTGATTGTAATTGTTAACATTCGTGTTTTATTTAACTCTTAGCGGAAGTTCGGAATGTTGCGAGATAAGTTGTGTTAATGTCATGTATTCCGAGCTTCCAAGGTGAAGTGCATTTGAGCCGAGCAAAGCCCAAGCATCACCGCAAGCCCAAGCATCACCGCAAGCATCAAACTCCACCGCAAGCCCAAGCATCATCGCCAAGCCCAAGCATCATCTCCAAGCCCAAGCATCATCGCCAAGCCAGCACAAGCATCGCAAGCTCGCGAAGCCTGCCCAGCAGCCTCGCCCATCCAGCCGCATCGCAAGCATCGCCCAGCAGCGCCCAGCACGCATGCCCAGCATAGGCTCGCGACTCGCGAGGACTGTCGCACCTCGCGACCCCCTGCCCATCGCGACCCGCGATGCCTGTCGCGGCTCGCGACCTGCGTGCCAGCCATTTTGTGCGCGGGGAGACAGAGTCCTCGTCGCGACTCGCGATCAGTTGCGCGACTCGCGACGCTTAAGTCGGCTTGGGGCCACGATTTTGTGCGGGGTTTTAAAGCTCCTAAAACCTAACTTTTGAGGGGAGATGAAGAGAAGTACGAAGAGGAGAGCTGAAATGTAGACCTTGGAGTGGCAAGCTTGAGGGGGAGAGCTCCTCTCCTCATCCTTCCTTCTTCATGATTCTCTTTTCATCTTTCCTTCTTCGTTCCTCTTTGTTCTTCATTTCCATTTCTTTGTTTTTCATTTCCTAGTTTTAGTTTTCATTTCTTAGTTTAGTTTTTAGGGATTTCAACTATGGGTTTGGTTTTTGCTATCGGATTGTAGCTTGAACTGTTCTTGGATCAATTAACATGAAGCTTCAACCGTTATTGTGAGATCTTTCCTCTCTTTCTCTTTTCCTTGATTATGGTTCAATTTCTATGCTTGTGATTTATGATTATTGCATAATTATGCTAGGAACGTTACTAGTTTGATTGTGTGATTAATCTAATGCTAGATTTAAGAATAGAATCAGATTGTTTTATTCTTTTATCAATTGGTAGCAAACTAGGGAGTAATTTAGATGCTGATCATCTTGGTTATTTCTTAGGGAAATTGAATCAACTGTTGAATGTTTATCGCGTGTATGACATTAGCAGGTCTATTGGTTCTCTGTGTTTATTGCTGCTATTGGATTGAACTTAGACGCAGATCGGACTAGGTTATCCTTTAGTTAGGGTTTTATAGTCACGCTGATCGTGCTATTCAACTAAGAATAAGGAGAACACGAGATTAATTTTCGACAATAGATAATTATGGAAATAATTAGAGTGGATGTTCAAGGATCGATAATGAATTGAAGTGGATGTTAATCGGATTCAAGATCTTTCCATAATTGATTTCTCGTTTTGTTTATATGTTAGTTAGTTGTAGTTTGTTTATAATCTACTTGAAACCCCCCTTTGTAATTAGGTTTCTCGGCCCTTAGCTTAATCGAGGTTTTGAATCACGCTGAATATAAACTCGTCCCTGTTTCCCTGTGGATACGACCCCTACTTCCACTATACTGCGTTAGTGTAGAAGAGAGTAGGAGAAATTTTATCTTTGGCCGGGTGCGGTGCAACAACGACACATCCGCGCCCGCCCAATCACCTCTTCCACTATCTCTTTGTCTCGAACCACCAACCTCTCTTTGCTTGCAATTTCCGCTCCACTCCGCAATGTGATAGCACTCACGTTCATTTTTGGGTTGAGTTCTGTTTGGGATGGCAACCTCACCGAATCCCTAGCCTCTAACTTGGTTACAGCTCCTGCAATTTGGCTTACTTGGTTCTCCAAGTTCTTGATGCTCGATCGAGTTTCCTCTTGGAACTGCACCATGTTACCCTGCATGTTAGTTACATTTTTAGTTAAAGCATTTAACATTTCTTCAGTGGACATGCTAGAGCTCGAGTCTCGGCCTTGGGGCCTAGGATAAGGGTGTGGTTGTGGCTCGTTATAGTCTTTGTTGTTGATGTTGATTGCCAAATGCGAAGTTAGAATGATCTCTCCACCCTTGCTCGGAAGCATAGGAGTAGGGATCATGTCTCTGTAATGCTTGTTGGCCTTGAAAACCTACAGCTTTGACCTCTTCCCTAAATTCTTCTTGCATTTGAGGACAAACATCAGTATGATGATCTAAAGAACAAATTCTACAAGCTTTTACCTGTTGAACTCTATTGTTCTTTACCATGAACTCCCGCATCATTGATGTAAGAGCTTGTACTTAATCCTCGGCCTTTGAAGAGCTAGAACCTGGACTTTCAACATTTGCTCTACGATGATTCGATCTTCTCTACCGAACTGTCTCGAGCCTTCGCCTAGTTCTTCAATGAGTTCTCTAGCTGCAGTTGGAGTTTTGTTTATGAAAGAACCTCCACTAGCGGCATTCACCATTCTCACATCTTCGTCGAAAGAACCATTGTAAAAGTACAAAATGAGGTCTTCATCGAATAGCCATGATATGGACAACTAGCACAAAGTCTCTTGAACCTCTCCCAATATTCGTAGAAAGACTCATCGTGTTTACGCTCAGATATTGCTGATTTCCTTCTTTAATGTTGAGGACTTAGAAGACGGAAAGAACTTCTCAAGAAATCGCCTCTTCATTTCAACCCAAGTGGAAATACAACCAGGAGGAAGATAATATAACCAATCTTTAGCTCCATCCTTCAAAGCAAAAGGAAAAGCTCTCAACTTGATTTGTTCATCCGTTGCTCCACTTGGTTTCATGCTAGTACAAACCACGTGAAACTCCGAAAGAAATTTGTTTGGATCTTCTCCATTGAGCCCATGGAACGAAGGAAGCAAATGTATCAACCCCGACTTCAATTCAAAAGTAGTGCCTTCATCAAGAGCCGGAAATGAGATGCACAATGGTTGTTGATCAAGGTTAGGAGCCGTGAGCTCCCTCAAGGTACGTGTTTCAATTCTCGGAGGCATCTCTTCCTCCACTTCAACATTAAAAGATGATTCTTGAAAATTTTTTCGCAAAATGTTTCTCCACCTGAAAAGAGTCAATTCTAATTCGGGATCGTAATGCAAAGATTCTTTGTTAGTAGTACGAGTGTTAACCATAAACAAAGAGCACAAGCAATACAATTCAAAAACACACGCTATATACAAACAAGTAACACCGTTTCCCCGGCAACGGCGCCAAAATTTGGGCGGGCGCGGATGTGTCGTTGTGCACCGCACCCGGCCAAAGATAAAATTTCTCCTACTCTCTTCTACACTAAGGTAGTATAGTGGAAGTAGGGGTCGTATCCACAGGGAAACAGGGACGAGTTTAATATTTAGCGTGAATTAATACCTAGATGACTCTAAGGGTCGAGAAACCTAATAAAAAGGGGGGTTTTCAAAAGAGTTATAAACAAACTAAAATTAACTAACAAATAAATAGAATGAGAAATCAATATCGAAAGATCTTGAATCCGATTAACATCCACTTCAATTCATTATCGATCATTGAACCTCCACTCTAATTATTTCCATAATTATCTATTGTCGAGAATTAATCTCGTGTTCTCCTTATTCTTAGTTGAATAGCACGATCAGCGTGACTATAAAACCCTAACTAAAGGATAACCTAGTCCGATCTGCGTCTAAGTTCAATCCAATAGCAGCAATAAACACAGAGAACCAATAGACCTGCTAATGTCATACACGCGATAAACATTCAACAGTTGATCCAATTTCCCTAAGAAATAACCAAGACGATCTGCATCTGAGCTACTCCCTAGCTTGCTACCAAATGATAAAAGAATAAAACAATCCGATTTTATTCTTAAATCTAGCATTAGATTAATTACACAATCAAACTAGTAACGTTCCTAGCATAATTATGCAATAATCATAAATCTCAAGCATAGAAATTGAACCATAATCAAGGAAAAGAGAAAGAGAGGAAAGATCTCACAATAATGCTTGAAGCTTCATATTAATCTCGTTCAAGAACAGTTCAAGCTACAAACGGCATAGCAATAGCCAATTCCATAATCGAAATCTCTAAAAACTAAACTAGAAAATGAAAACTAAAAAGAGAAGATAACAAGAGAAGAAAGGAGTGTTGGAGATTCTCTCTCCTCAAGTGTGTTCCCCCTAGGTCCAAAAATCAACTTTAGTATTTATAGTAAAGCTCAAAAATCAGTCGACAAATAGACCGACCTAGGGTCACGAGGTGCGAACCGATCGCGAGTCGCGAAGAGCGTTACGCCTCCCGCGCACAATTTGGATGGGCACCGGTCGCGAGTCGCGACATACCTCGCGAGTCGCGACGGCAGTATGCTCGCGAGGTGCGAGGAAGCTCGCGAGTCGCGAGCGCTGGGCGCTGGGCAGTGAGCGCTAGGCAGTGAGCGCTGCTGGTGTGCGGGCTGCTTGGCGATGGGCGCTGGGCAGCTCGGCTTGCTGAGCGTGCGGGTGTGCGGGCTGCTTGGCGATGGGCGCTGGGCAGTCGTGCTCGCTTGCGATGCTTCGAGCTTGGCTTGGCGAGCTTGTGGCTTGTGATGTTCGCATCAAATGCATTTCACATTGGAAGCTCGGAATGCATGACATTAACACAACTTATATCGCAAAACTCCGAACTTCCGCTAAGGATGATTTATATGCAAACCTTAACAATTACGAACAAATCCCTTAGCAATGTGCACCTAAAATACCACAAGAACATCGTATAACTTGAGTGTATCAGGTACTAATTAGAGTTATAGAAACATTTGCTTAGAGTTATAAAAATTACTAATCAAAGTTATAGCAATATTTTTTAGAGTTATAGCAATTATTAATTAGAATTATCGCAACACTTGATTAAAGTTGTAGGAAATATTCAGTGAAGAGTTGTACCTAGAGTTATAGGAAGTAGTAATTGGAGTTATAACAATACTTTTTTAGAGTTGTAGGAAGTAGTAGTTAAGAGTTACATTAATGATTGTTAAGAGTTATAGGAAGTACTAATTAGAATTATGGAAACATTTCCTTAGAGTTATAGGATTTAGTAGTTAGAGACTTAGAGTTATACTAATACTTATTTAGAGCTATAGAAAGTAGTTACTAGTAGCTACTTCACATAATCAAATGGGTTCCTAGCCTCCTCTCTATCCCTTGCTTTATTTCTTTCAAACCATATAAACCAACTAGAGTTATAGCAACATTTGTTTAGAATTATAGGAAGAACTAATTCGAGTTGTAGCCATACTTCTTTATAGTTATAACAATATTAGTTTTGAGTTATAGGAAGAACTAAGAAGAGTTATAGCAATGCTTCTTTAGAGTTATAGCCATGCTTGTTTAGAGTTATACTGAGTCTTCTATAGTTTTTATTGGAACCAGTCACTAGAGTTATACCTATACATCTTCTAGATTTGTAGAAGTAGTAGTTAGAGTTTTAGTAACATTTGTTTAGAGTTATAGGAATTACTAATTAGAGTTATAACAACATTTGTATAGAGTTAGTTGTAGGAAGTAGTAGTTACGTGTCATATCAATGCTTGTTTAGAGTTATATGAATACTAATTAGAGTTACAACAAGTCTTCTTTAGAGTTACGCCAAGTCTTGTTTAAATTAAAGTTACTAATTACATTTATGCGAGTATTAATTAGAGTTACAACAACTTTTGTTTAGAATTATAGTTAGCGATAACTAGAGTTATGGTAAAATTTCTTTAGAGTTATAAGAACCGATTATGTATCGACTTTGAATTCTAAGTCATCCCCAAATGTAGTGGTAAAGTGTGGCCTAGGTAGCTTTTATATGCTTTCTGATGTTCGAATGTGGTCGATAATATTGTTGCTCGGTAGATTAGTCAAGTAATTTTTAATCTATCAGCATTATGAAATTGAATAATTGACGTGACTAAGCATTGTGAAATGAAAGAATTGGCGAGTTACTAGAAGATACTTATTTATATACCTTTAATCAAATGTTACAACTTGATAGCCTGTTATCTCAATTGGCGAGTGTTTTGTTGTGTGCAAACACACACAAATGTGGGTTCGACTCCCACACTGGCTTTTATTATTTGATATGCTTTTTTAATGGTCTTGTTCAGCTTTTAGGATGTAATTTTTCTCCTTACCTAATGAGGTGGTAAAAGAATACATAAACTACACTAGCTTTGAGTCGCAATAACAAAAGAAGTTCCAATCTACCTAAAACTTACATGAGTGCAATTGTACGAACAATTTGTTCTATATTTAGGTTTCTAACTTCTAACAAGAGTCATTTAATAACCTATGTGGGAATCGAACCCACATCTTGTGCTTAGCACAATGCTCTTCCATTTGAGCTAATAGGTTTTAGAATGTTCGAACATGATAATGCCCAAAAATGTTTATGTTTCTAATAATAAGTAGATTATTTCAGAACAAGTAGATTATAAACAATGCTCTACTACTAAATTTAATCCACAAGAACTGAAGGTACCTTTCTGATCTCTAAACCCAGTAAGAAGACAAAATTACAAAATAAAAAAAACATAATCAGTTAAGCTGAATTTAAGATACTATTACTAAAATCTAATCCACAAGAACTGAAGGTACCTTTCTGATCTCTAAACCGAGTAAGAAGACAGGGCATAGAAGATGCATTACAGATTCTATCATCTCTTTTGATGTTGCCTTGTGCTTTTAAGGCAAAAAATAGAGAGCGGCAAGTGCATCCGAAGTTACGAACTATTGAACTGAGAGTCCTATTGCATTTAATAGATGAAAGAAAAGAATTCGATGGTGGACATGCTTGCTGCCAAGAAAGAATTAATTAATGTCAACATCTCACTCCACTAGAACAAGACATATCACTAATTGTAGTATTTCATCACAAAGCAAAAGATGAATAAGCAAACCTCATCATTTTGTTTTTCTTTTTCACTTCTTCATTTTCTGCAATGATAGATGAAGTTATAGGATCACATAACAAACATATCAAAAGGAAAATGGTGTTAATACTCAGGCTTACATGATGAGAAACCACAATAAGAATCCACATAAACAAGTTTGCACCAACAATCTGTTTGTATAAAAGAACCACTAGGTGACTAGGAACCTTGATGAACGAACAATAAGGAGGGTCCAAGAGATTCAGATATGAAGTTCTCCAAGATATTTTCACAAACGTTGGCGTAACTCCAAGTACAAGTTCTTATAACTCTGACTATAAGTCTATTTAACTCTAATCAAATATTGGCATAACTCTAACTAATACTTCCTACAACTCCTATGAAGTGTATAACTCTAATTTCTAATTTATATAATTCTAACCAAACGTTGGCATAACTCCAAATACAAGTTCCTATAACTCTAATCAAACATTGGCGCAACTCCAAGTGCAAGTACTTATAACTCTAATTAACTGTTTCCATAACTCTTAACTATAAGTGATATAACTCTAATCAAATATTGGCATAACTCTTGGTATTACTTCCTATAACTCCTATGGACTGCTTTTGTAACTCTTACTAATCTATATAACTCTAATCACACGTTTGTGTAGCTCCAAGTAAAAGAAATAACACGTCTTTTTATAGAGTGCTGGAGTTCATTAAACTGATTAGGAAAAACCAGAAGCAAAATTCAGTATAACTTGGATGCATCGAAAAGCAAACTAACTGAGTTAATAGGAATGTTGAAGTAATAGTCCAGAATTATAACAATGTTTCTAACTCTTAACTACTAATGTTACTAACTGCGGCGCTAAGAGTAGTAGCACAGGCATCAACCAAAATCGAATCGGATTAAATTGAAAAATCCAACCATTTCTTAATGAAAATTAAATATAATCACAACAATTTCGAATTCAGTTTTCGTTGTTCATTAAAATTATAATCCAACGAAAAATATACAAATTTTACAGGAAAAATCTACAATTTGAACGATTAATTAAATATAATAACAACAATTTCGAATCAAATCTGTTTCTTAATGAAATTCAGATGTAAACTTGAATCATAATTTTAAAAAAAGTTCGAAAAAAATTCCCAAATACTAACCTTCTTCTGCCATATTGCATGAGTGTCTCGAACTGATCTTGAGTGCTGAAGAATACTGAATTTCATTGTCGAAATTCAGATCTTAATTTGACGCAAGTAAAAAAAAAAAAAAGGGGGGATGAAGAAGGTTATGCGTATAACCGAAAGGAACAAGGTTATGCGTATAACCGAAAGGAACAAGAGGAAGGACGAAGGAGAAAGACTGTGAGGAGAGAGAAAGTATGCGTGAGATGGGAGATTGTTTTGGGAAATCAGTTTCTTTTATTTTTTAATCTGGGCCATTAAATGAACTATGATCTAAGGGTTGGTATTTTTTCTCACTTCTCATGTAAAACACCCTTCTCACCTGAACTCAATTCTATATATATATATATATATATATATATATATATATATATATATATATATATATATATATATATATGAGAGAAAGACTTATTAGGATGTGAAGTGACAATGATTTACAATTATTTTAGTTAAAATGATTAATTATTAATTACAAAAGGAGGTAATTCTATACAATGACGACGTCGACTCTGTTGATGAGCGTTGGTTACAAATAGTATCAACGTATTTTGTCGACGATTCCGTTTTGTCGTGAATTGCATATCTTATGTGCCACTCACGTGTTAACTGTGAGACGTGTATTTTTTCAATAACCATTCGCATTTGTTTCCTGAAGTACTGAGAAAATTTATAGTACACACATGTTTACCATGAGCATGTTACACCGAAGGCTATTTTTTCGCTCAATTAATGTTCTTCAAATAAGTAAAATTCTACTCACACCTAATCACTTCTGCTCATTGGCCCATTCAACAAACTTTCTAAAATGGGCAAACACTTCTACTCATTTGAGAAAATGAGGAACACTTTTGCCCAAATGAGCAAACTTTATTGTTCATTTTCTAATTTGAATGAAAGTGTTTGCTCATCATTTTGAAACTGCAATATTGATTTCAAATGTGTAACTAAGTCAATCATTGATGAACTCTGAAATATTAATATTTGTTTTTGCCATCGATGAAGCAAACTTTCTCAAATCATATCTTAGAAATCATCAATTTGATTGGCACGATGAGAGAGAAACCATAAGAGAAATTTGAAAGTGAGAAACAACGGAGGAGATAAAAATTTCGAGGTAAGAGAAACAATAAAAATAAGAGAAATCTAAAACTAATATTAATTCTTAAATCATCTTTTGCATTATCAATTATAAATTCCGCTCTTGAAGAATTTGAAAACTCAAATGTTGATTCTCAAATCTCAAATTAATTCGCCATTGAAGAAATTTAGAGCTCCAACATTTGTTTTTGTCATTCATTCATTTCAATGAAGGTTGCAAGTTTGGAGAAGAGAGAATAACAATGTAGGAGAAAATTTTGGATACAAGAAACAATTGAGGAGAGAGAAATTTGGAGGTAAGACAAACAATGGAGGAGAGAGAAAATTGGAGATAAGAGAAACAATGAAGAAGGAGAAGAGTAAAGAAGAGAGAGAAATAAGTGATTAGAAATGAGTAAAACCTTGCTCATTTTGAGAATTATTATAGAATTACCCCGTTGTATGACTCACCCTGCTAGTCAGCCACATAAATTCATTGGCATATTGATTAGGTTATTCGGCTCTCCTCTACTCAAATTAAAGTTCCAATTTTTGCTGGAACTTATTCTGCCTATTTGAAGTCCTTGTCAAGTCTGTTCAGTACTAAAAATCTGGGTTGCTAAATGACACCCTATTTTTACCTACTAATGCCCTGTATACATACTTGTCCCCACCCCTATGTAATTATACTCATACCCATTCCCTTATTCTCTCTCACTCTCCCACTCTCATACCTCCTCACTCTCCCACTCTCATACTTCCTCACACACTCTCACTCTCTCTCATCACGCAAGGACTTCTCCGACCACTTCTCCCGCCACTTCTCCGACCAGTTTTCTGGCCACTCTCTCATCACACATTAAAGGAGGCTGAACGACATCATCACGCTGCCACTCCTCATGGAACATCTCTGGCAACCTTTCCGGTCACATTACGTGCAACTTTTCCGGCCACATTATTGCATTATTAATATTAATGAAATTTTACACTTCATTTAATTAATTAAATGATCTAGAATGACTTGAAATTGCCAAAAAACCCGCCCAGGCATCTATCATAGACACCTAAACCTGTGGTCAAGCGCCTAAAATAAGCATTTTCCGGCGATATAACGAGATGGTCAAAAAACTTGAAGTCGTTGGAAAATGTGAGCTTGTCGGAAAATTTTGAAATCTTGTAGTCCTTCAATAAAGGAAATGGAAGAAAATATGAGAGAGAGAGTGAAAGATGAGAGGGAATGTAAGAGGTGAGGAGGAATGGAGGGGGGTGGAAGGGTAATGAATGGGGGAATGGGGAATGGAGGGGAAAGAGAAGGAAAGGTCATCGTATTTTTATATAAAAATATAGGGCGTCATTTAGCAATACTCTTAAATTTTTATATTTCTTCTTTTCTGTTATCTGGCCTTTTGCGATGGAATATCTATGTTTAGCGACTGATATTTTCCGTCGCTAAAGATCCATCCCCTTGTAGTGTGGGTTTTTCGTTTTCTGTTCTGGGCTTATGCAATCTAGGATTTGCAATTGATGAAATCAGCATCTCCACTGCTACAAATAGAAAAAATCAGTTTGCCTTCTAGTATGCACATTATTAAAGGATAATAAAAATCTTCAAACTCTACAAAATTTATAGTTGTAGAGCATGTGGTTTGGATGATGCTGTGGTGTTTATTTAAACTAGAGATACTGCAGTTTGTTATACATATTGCACCAGCAAGATTTGAACCTAAGATATGTCTTTTATATCTTAAAACTGAGCTTTTTGGTGTGTTGGTTGAATAATTCACTAGCTTTTCCTACGCGTCGAAAGTATTATTGCGGCGATTTTCTCCGTCAACATATTGCCTTAAAAATTCGAGAAATAGCATATATTATTATAGTGATTATTTGTTTTCCGAAAAGGATTACAATTTTAGTAAACACGATTATATGTGTAATCAAATTGTAATTCCGTCTCCCTTCTGATCCTAGGACCTCTTCTCACTAAGGACTTGACTCTATGTAAAATTATTATAATTTCAGATCCCTCTTACAAGGAGTAAGACTCGATCCCAGGAGGACGATCAAAGGTAATGCCAAAACCACAAGACTGTCATCTGCTGCACATAGATATGTATATGTATATATACAAAATCAAATTATGTTGAAAACTGAAGATAGGGGTACATGTTATACAAACAGAGGTACATCTAAAACTTAAAAAATATATTTTTAATAGAAAGGGTGTGTTTAGAGTTTAAAGGGGTACACCTAGCTACATTTTGAAGGGGTACAACTTAAAATCTATAAGGACACAAAGATGTTTGACACATATCACAACTTTAACGAATAAACATGATAGTAAATGCCTGAATTTAAATCTACAAACCAAATAATACTTTCCACCAATAAAAAAAACTGATCAACGATTGAAGTTTTTAAAATTTACCATTTTCACCTGAATATACCCTTATATATATAATTGTCTACAAATTCTTGGGTGTAACTGTTACACCATAATTTATGGTGTAACAACCCACAAACCACCGCTTTTTTGTAAACATAACTCAAATGACATGAAATGAATGACAGAATGACATGATTCATATCATTATATGTATAGTCCATGTCATTTTTGTTAGAGTATATGTCATTATACATGTTATACAATAAGTTATGGTGTAACTTAAAGGCCAATGTGCAAAAATCTGCTTTGTACACATGTGGTATGGCAACTGAGGATATACAAAGAGTGACTGAAGCATCTGGCTTGTCACATGAATCATTGCCAAGAAAATATCTAATGCACAGTGTGAAGCATTATTAGAGAAGATGACAGGCAGAATAAGTAATGGAGGTAGGAACTCATCGCACGGTGCGACGTACTTCGCACCTCGCGACCTGCTAAGTCGGTGTAATTGTCGGCTGATTTTTAGGCTCTAGAATAAATACCAAACCTTGTTTTTGGACGGGGGAGGAAGCAGACACAAGGAGAGAGAAAATACTCTTCTCTTCATTTTTCCTTCTTCATTCCTCTTTGTTTTTCTTAGTTCTTAGTTTTATTAGAGAAGTCAATTATGGAATTGGCTTATGTTATGCCAATTGTAGCTTGAACCGTTCTTGAAGAAGATTAACATGAAGCTTTAATCATTATTGTGAGATCTTTCCTCTCTATTTATTTCCTTTGATTATGGTTTAATTTCTATGACTATATTCTATGATTTTTGCATAAATATGCTAGGAACGTTTCTAGTTTAATTGTGTAATTAATCTACTGCTAGATTTAAGAATAGAATCGGATTGTCTTATTATTTTATCAATTTATGGCAAACTAGGGAGTAACTTGGATGCAGATCATCTTAGTTATTTCTTTGGGAAAGTAAATCAACTGTTGAATGTTTATCGCGTGTATGACATTAGCTGGTCTATTGGTTCTCTGTGTTTATTGCTGCTATTGGATTGAACTTAGATGCTGATCGGACTAGGTTATCCTTTAGTTAGGGTTTTATAGTGACGCTGATCGTGCTATTCATCTAAGAATAAGGAGAATACGAGATTAATTCTCAACAATATATAATCATGGAAATAATTAGAGTTGAGGTTCGATGATCGATAATTAAATTGAAGTGGATGTTAATCGGATTCAAGATCTTTTCATTATTGATTTCTCATTTTATTTATTTGCTAGTTAATTTTAATTTATTCATAACTCATTTGAAAACCCCCCTGAATTGGTTACTCGACCCTTAGCTTAATCTAGGTAGTGATTCACGCTAAATATTTAACTTGTCCCTGTTTCCCTGTGGATACGAACCACACTTCCCTTCTACATTTAATTGTAAAAGAGAGTAGGAGAAATTTATTTTTGGATAGGTGCATACGACTAAACCGCCTGCCCAAATTTTAGCGCCGTTGCTAGGGAAACAGTGTTACTTGTTTGTATATAGCGTGTGTTTTTGGATTGTATTGCTTGTGTTCTTTGTTTATGGTAAACACTCGTGCTACTAACAAAGAATCTTTGCAGTACGATCCCGAATTAGAATTGACTCTTTTCAGGTTAAGGAACGTTTTTTGAGAAAAGTTTCAGGAATTACCTTTTGACATTGAAGTGGAGGAAGAGATGCCTCCGATATTTAAAACTCGTACCTTGAGGGAGCTCATGGCTCCTAACCTTGATCAACAACCATTGTGCATCTCATTTCCAGCTCTTGATGAAGGCACTACTTTTGAGTTGAAGTCGGGGTTGATACACTTGCTTCCTTCGTTCCATGGGCTCAATGGAGAAGATCCAAACAAATTTCTTTTGGAGTTTCACGTGGTTTATACTAGCATGAAACCAAGTGGAGCAACGGACGAGCAAATCAAGTTGAGAGCTTTTCCTTTTGCTTTGAAGGATGGAGCTAAAGATTGGTTATATTATCTTCCTCCTGGTTGTATTTTCACTTGGGTAGAAATGAAGAGGCGGCTTCTTGAGAAGTTCTTTCCAGCTTCTAAGTCATCAACATTAAAGAAGGAAATCAGCGATATTGAGCAGAAACATGATGAATCTTTCTACAAATATTGGGAGAGGTTCAAGAGACTTTATGCTAGTTGTCCATATCATGGCTATTCTGATGAAGACTTTATCTTGTACTTCTACAATGGTCTTTCTGATGAAGATGTAAGAATGGTGAATGCTGCTAGTGGAGGTTCTATCATCAACAAAACTCCAACTGCAGCTAGGGAGCTCATTGAAGAACTAGCTGAAGGCTCGAGACTGTTTAGTAGAAGATCGATTCATCGTAAATCCAATGTTGAAAGTTCAGGTTCTAGTTCTTCAAAGGTCGAGGATCAAGTACAAGCTCTCACATCGATGGTGCGTGAGTTCATGGTAAAGAACAATAGAGTTCAACAGGTAAAAGCTTGTAGAATTTGTTCTTTAATTAGATCATCACACCGATGTTTGCCCTCAAATGCAAGAAGAATTTAGGGAAGAGGTGAAAGCTGTAGGTTTTCAAGGCCAACAAGCATTACAGAGACATGATCCCTACCCCTATGCTTCCGAGCAAGGGTGAAGAGATCATTCTAACTTCAGATTTGGCAATCAACAACAACAGCAGCACTATAACAGGCTGCCACCACACACATTTATCCTAGGCCCCAAGGCCAAAGCTCGAGCTCTAGCATGTCCACTGAAGAAATGTTAAATGTTTTAACTAAAAATGTGACTAACATGCAGGGTAACATGGTTCAGTTCCAAGAAGAAACTCGATCGAGCATCAAGAACATAGAGAGCCAAGTAAGCCAAATTGCAGGAGCTGTAACCAAGTTAGAGGCTAGGGATTTGGTGCGGTTGCCATCTCAAACAGAGCTCAACCCTAAAATGAACGTGAGTGCTATCACATTGAGGAGCGGAACGGAGATTGCAAGCAAAGAGATATTGGTGGATCGAGACAAAGAGATCGAAGAAAAGTTGATCGTGCATGAACCAACAACAAATTGTAAATCATCGCCACCTCCACAAGAGGAGCAAGTCCGAAAATCATCTCCTCCACCACATGAACCGGAGCCACCATTTCTCGAGGCATTGAGAGAAACCCCAAAGGTAGAGCGCAATAAAGACATTTACAAAACCTTTCGTAAATGTGAGGTAAACATTCCCCTTTTTGATGCTTTGAAACAAGTACCTCGGTATGCTAAGTTCCTTAAAGAATTGTGCACTTCGAAAAGAAAGCAAAAACAAAAGGTAGTGCAAAATGTGGAGGCTAGCGAGCATGTCTCTGCTATCTTCCAAAAGAAATTACCTCAAAAGTGCAATGACCCAGGCATGTTTACCATCCCATGTACTATAGGTGACACCATGTTTCCTAAAGCCATGTTAGACTTAGGTGCGTCAATTAATGTGATTCCATATTCATTGTATAAGTCTATGAAACTTGGCGATTTGCATGAAACTGGTGTGGTGATTCAATTAGCTGATAGATCCAATGTTTATCCTAGGGGTAAATTAGAGAATGTGTTAGTTAAGGTTGGTAAATTGTAATTTCCTGCTGATTTTTATGTCTTGGAGATGGAACCTGATAAGCATGCCGCCCCCATCCTTTTGGAGCGCCCTTTCTTGAAAACGTCTTGCACTAAAATTGATGTTTGCGCTGGCTCTTTGACCATGGAGTTTGAGGAGAAGGTAGAGGCGTTTAATATCAATGATTCTAATCCTTTGATTAAGGATGATAACCCTCTTTGCTCTATTAATAGTGTTAACTCTGTTGTGCATGATGTTCTTGATATTAAGCAGGTTGATGAGTCGATGAATGCTGATGATGTCTTGGTTGAGGATAATGTGCCTCCTACGAATGTGCAGGTTATGGCGTTAGAGTTGAAAGAGCGGAATAAGCCTCCTGATTTACCGCCTTGTTTTGAAACCGCACCACTAACGATGCATTGTGATACGCTCAAGTTATACGTAGTATTTACGTTACTTTGGGTGCACTTTGCTAAGGGTTTGATTGTAATTGTTAACATTCGTGTTTTATTTAACTCTTAGCGGAAGTTCGGAGTTTTGCGAGATAAGTTCTGTTAATGTCATGTATTCCGAGCTTCCAAGGTGAAGTGCATTTGAGCCGAGCAAAGTACCAAGCATCACCGCAAGCCCAAGCATCACCGCAAGCATCAAACTCCATCGCAAGCCCAAGCCTCGCCCATCCAGCAGCACACGCAAGCATGCCCAAAGACCACGTATACCCAAAGAAGCTCAAGCACCGCACGCTCATCGCCCGGCTCGCACAGCCGGCGCTCATCGCAAGCAGCGCCCGCCCAAAAGCCGCTCGCGACTCGCGAGGGATGTCGCGACTCGCGACCCCTGCTTGTCGCACCTCGCGATGTTCTTCGCGACTCGCGACCAGCATTGCCCAGCCATTTCGTGCGGATTGGCAGAGTCCCCTTCGCGACTCGCGATCAGTTGCGCGACTCGCGACGCTTAAGTCGGCTTGGGGCCACGATTTTGTGCGGGGTTTAAAAGCTCCTAAAACCTAACTTTTGAGGGGAGACGAAGAGGAGGACGAAGAGGAGAGCTGAAAGGTAGACCTTGGAGTGGCAAGCTTGAGGGGAAAGAGAGGATACTCCTCTCCTCATCCTTCCTTCTTCATGATTCTCTTTTCATCTTTCCTTCTTCATTTCTCTTTGTTCTTCATTTCTTAGTCTTTGTTCTTCATTTCCTAGTTTTAGTTTTCATTTCTTAGTTTAGTTTTTAGGGATTTCAACTATGGATTTGGTTTTTGCTATCGGATTGTAGCTTGAACTGTTCTTGGATCAATTAACATGAAGCTTCAACCGTTATTGTGAGATATTTCCTCTCTTTCTCTTTTCCTTGATTATGGTTCAATTTCTATGCTTGTGATTTATGATTATTTCATAATTATGCTAGGAACGTTACTAGTTTGATTGTGTGATTAATCTAATGCTAGATTTAAGAATAGAATCGGATTGTTTTATTCTTTTATCAATTGGTAGCAAACTAGGGAGTAATTTAGATGCTGATCATCTTGGTTATTTCTTAGGGAAATTGAATCAACTGTTGAATGTTTATCGCGTGTATGACGTTAGCAGGTCTGTTGTTTCTCTGTGTTTATTGCTGCTATTGGATTGAACTTAGACGCTATAGGACTAGGTTATCCTTTAGTTAGGGTTTTATAGTCACGCTGATCTTGCTATTCAACTAAGAATAAGGAGAACACGAGATTAATTCTCGACAATAGATAATTATGGAAATAATTAGAGTGGAGGTTCAAGGATCGATAATGAATTGAAGTGGATGTTAATCGGATTCAAGATCTTCCCATATTGATTTCTCATTTTGTTTATATGCTAGTTAGTTTTAGTTTGTTAGTAAATCTACCCGAAACCCCCCTTTGTAATTAGGTTTCTCGGCCCTTAGCTTAATCTAGGTTTCGAATCACGCTGAATATAAACTCGTCCCTGTTTCCCTGTGGATACGACCCCTACTTCCATTATACTGCTTTAGTGTAAAAGAGAGTAGGAGAAATTTTATCTTTGGCCGGGTGCGGTGCACGACGACACATCCGCGCCCGCCCAAATTTTAATGTGAGATCTTTCCTCTCTTTCTCTTTTCCTTGATTATGGTTCAATTTCTATGCTTGTGATTTATGATTATTGCATAATTATGCTAGGAACATTACTAGTTTGATTGTGTGATTAATCTAATGCTAGATTTAAGAATAGAATCGGATTGTTTTATTCTTTTATCAATTGGTAGCAAACTAGGGAGTAACTCAGATGCAGATCTTCTTGGTTATTTCTTAGGGAAATGGAATCAATTGTTGAATGTTTATCGCGTTTATGACATTAGCAGGTCTATTGGTTCTCTGTGTTTATTGCTGCTATTGGATTGAACTTAGACGCAGATCGGACTAGGTTATCCTTTAGTTAGGGTTTTATAGTCACGCTGATCGTGCTATTCAACTAAGAATAAGGAGAACACGAGATTAATTCTCGACAATAGATAATTATGGAAATAATTAGAGTGGAGGTTCAAGGATCGATAATGAATTGAAGTGTATGTTAATCGGATTCAAGATCTTCCCATATTGATTTCTCATTTTGTTTATATGCTAGTTAGTTTTAGTTTGTTAGTAAATCAACTTGTAACCCCCCTTTTGTAATTATTATTAGGTTTCTCGGCCCTTAGCTTAATCGAGGTTTTGAATCACGCTGAATATTAAACTCGTCCCTGTTTCCCTGTGGATACGACCCCTACTTCCATTATACTGCTTTAGTGTAAAAGAGAGTAGGAGAAATTTTATCTTTGGACGGGTGCGGTGCACAACGATGACACATCCGCGCCCGCCCACATTGCAAGAGTTCTTCTCAATCTATTTTGCAGGTACTTGAATTAGAGATTGACATGGAGCCACCTTTGTCACACATGGAGCGCAAGCCTAATGATTGAGCTTAAGGTACTAAGTCGAGCTAACGACTTTAAACAACAGCGCTTCTCGGAAGGCAACCGGAGACCCCTTTTATTTTTGTTCTTTTTCCTTATTTCTCATCAAATTCCCACCACCACAACAAATTTCCTTTCAACCACCACCCACCCACTAAAAGAACCACAACATAACTTAATCCACTTTAAGCCAAAATCCACAAAAGAAAACCCGTTGGGAGGAGTTCAATCGCTAGGAGTTGGCGAAATTGGAACGGTGAGATTGTTGTATCTTTTCGATCTCTTAAGCTAGGTGCAAATCTCACAAATATCTTGGAATTTTGAATTTGTCATTTGTTTGAGTGATTCGAGGGAGAGGGTTGTGAGTTGATTTATGAGATTTAAGTTGTTGTTGTTGAGAAATTTGAGTTTGATGGATTGTTTATCATTTTTGATTTACCCGATTTTCAATTTCCCCCCCATTTTCCTTTTAACTTTTTCTTCTAATTGTCGTCACATTGAGGACAATGTGTAGTTTAAGTAGGGGGGAGGGTATTCTCATTCTCATTCTCATGTGTCTATGTTGTATTTATTACTTTCAATTTGAAAAAAAAATGAACCGAAAAAAAAAATTGGAAAATGAAAAAAAAATGAAAAAAAATGATAAAATGAAACCCGCTGAGTTGAAAACCCGCAAGGGCGGGCGACTCAGGCAAAAATGGTGGCCCGGATAGGTTGAAAACCCGAAAGGGCAACCTATGCAAAAAAGTGGCTTAATTTGAGCAGGTAAGATGGTGAGTTAAAAAAAATTGTGAGAAACTAGGATGAAAACCCGAAAGGGCTCCTAGGCAAAATGAGAGATTAAAGAGAGAATTATGTGTTTTGATAACTCATTTGCCGGAGTTGGTGTCATAAGGTGGAAGGCGTTTTCGGGTTGGGTTGGTGAATTCATCCTTTGTTTTGTGAAGATTTCTTTATAATTGGCTTTCACATTCTTTTGATGATTTTTGGTGAATTGGAGGTCACTATTGAAGTTAAGTCCTTAGTAAATAGGGATTTGAACTTCCATTGGTTGATTGATTGTTTTTGGTAGTAAGCATGGAATTTATCCCTTTTTGTCATTGTTCCATGGCTTGCTTATCTAGGTTAATTTTAGTAGTAGTAGTTTATCTTTTGAGGTTTTAGGCAAGCTGTTAGTATAGTGTGTCGTGGGTTGGAGTGAGTTCAACTCCTTTGAGATCCTTCAGGAGTGAGTTCACATTTTTATTATTGTTGGTGATTGTTGTTGTCGCGTCTTTGTATTTCTCATGGTAGTTCAAAGCTAAGTGTGGGGGAGTCATTGTCCCTTATGTTTCGGTTTTGACCGGATTCGTTAAGATGTGATGATGGCGATGATAGAATGTAAAGGAGTAGGTTGGTGTCGAGAACTTGGGTGAAAATTTATTTGGAAATTCTCATTTTTGAGTTTACTCGAGGTCGAGTAAAGTTCAAGTGTGGGGGTATTTGATAGGCTCAAGTTATACGGTGTTTTTATGATATTTTGGGTGCACTTTTCTAAGTTGTTCGATCGTAATTGTTGACGTTTGCATATATATCAACCTTAGCGGAAGTTCGGAGTTTTGTGAGTTAATTAGTGTTAATCTTCTAGATTCCGAGCTTTTAAGGAGAAACGGAACTGAACGATGTTTAATTGAAGTTATCCTTGAGTGTTCAAGAAAGTACCACGGAAGCATGTTACGAGTTGACGACATTGTGCTATCCTAGCATCAGCGCTCCATCCCTACATCGCTCTAACCCAGCAGCGAGGCTCAGCACACAGCAATGCAGTGAGCTCAAGCAGCCATCGCAGGTCGCACCCCGCGACTATTCTCGCACCTCGCAACATGTGCCTCGCCAAGCAGCAATTCCCTTGTGTAGCCCAGCATTGCGGAGATCTAGCAGCGCTTCAGGCCAGCAGGGCGCACCTCGCGAGTACCCTCGCGGGTTGCGACTGGATGGGCCCTGCACTTCGCACCTCGCAAGCAGCTTTGCGGGTCGCGACCTTCTTGCCAGCTCCAGCTCTGCAGCGTGTGTTGGAGGCAGGAACTCATCGCACGGTGCGACGTACTTCGCACCTCGCGACCTGCTAAGTCGTTGTAATTGTCGGCTGATTTTTGGGCTCTCGTATAAATACCAAACTCTGTTTTTGGACGGGGGAGGCAGCTGACACGAGGAGAGAGAAATACTCCTCTCTTCATTTTTTCTTCTTCATTCCTCTTTGTTTTTCTTAGTTCTTAGTTTTATTAGAGATGTCAATTATGGATTTGGCTTATGCTATGTCGATTGTAGCTTGAACCGTTCTTGAAGAAGATTAACATGAAGCTTTAGTCATTATTGTGAGATATTTCCTCTCTATTTATTTCCTTTGATTATGGTTTAATTTCTATGACTATATTCTATGATTTTTGCATAATTATGCTAGGAACGTTACTAGTTTAATTGTGTAATTAATCTACTGCTAGATTTAAGAATTGAATCGGATTGTTTTATTCTTTTATTAATTCATGGCAAACTAGGGAGCAAGTTGGATGCAGATCATCTTAGTTATTTCTTTGGGAAAGTAAATCAAATGTTGAATGTTTATCGCGTGTATGACATTAGCAGGTCTATTGATTCTATGTGTTTATTGTTGCTATTAGATTGAACTTAGACGTTGATCGGACTAGGTTATCCTTTAGTTAGGGTTTTATAGTCACACTGATCGTGCTATTCAACTAAGAATAAGGTGAATACGAGATTAATTCTCAACAATAGATAATCATGGAAATAATTAGAGTTGAGGTTCGATGATCGATAATTAAATTGAAGTGGATGTTAATCGGATTCAAGATATTTCCATTATTGATTTCTCATTTTATTTATTTGCTAGTTTATTTTAGTTTATTCATAACTCATTTGAAAACCCCCCTGAATTGGTTACTCGACCCTTAGCTTAATCTAGGTAGTGATTCACACTAAATATTTAACTTGTCCCTGTTTCCCTGTGTATAAGAACCTTACTTCCCTTCTACATTTAATTGTAAAAGAGAGTATGAGAAATTTATTTTTGGATAGGTGCATACGACTAAACTGCCTGCCCATTTTCATATTGCCAAAGAAGGTCCTGGTTGAGATCAACATGATATGTAGGGCATTCTTGTGGAGTGGACAAGCCTTCAGTCATAAAGCAGGTCCTATTGCTTGGGACAAATTGTGCTTTCACAAGTCTGTAGGTGGATTGGGGTTTAGAAATGTTATATTGTGGAATGTGGCAAGTATTGGTAAATATGTATGGGTTGTCTCCACAAAGTAGGATAGTGTGTGACTGAGATGGATCAATGCAGTGTATATTAGAGGTGCCTCTTGGTGGGAGTATAAGCCTAATTCAGGGGCCAGCTGGTATTGGAGGAAGATTTGCTCTGTGAAGGAACAATTGAAACAAGTGATGACACAGTAAGAATTGAACCAGATGAGTTCTTACTCAGTAAGGAATGTGTATGAGAAACTGATTGAAGATCAATTAAAAGTGAGCTGGGACTCTGCTGTCTGGAATAGGCTTAATTTATCAAAACACAAGTTTATTATTTGGTTAGCTATGCAACATAAGCTACATACTACAACTAAATTAGCTCGAATTGGAATTAGCAGCTCTGCTCATTGTCTGATCTGTGCCAGTGAACCAGAGGAGCATCATCACCTCTTCTTTACATGCCAATTCAGTGTTAGGTTTTTAACTAACATTAAGCAATGTTTGCAAATTTCATCTTCTGCAACAGATCTACAACAGTTAATTAGATGGATTCAGCACACAGGAGGTCTAAGTTCAGGAGGAATGTGTATATGGCAGGCACATCAGCACTGGTGTATTGTATATGGCAGGCAAGAAACAAAGTCTATTGGGACCAGTGTGTACCTAACATCAGTATGGTTTGTAAACATATTCAAAATGTTGTTAGAACTAGGGTCTTGGCTGTAATGCCTAAGAAAGTTTCTAGGGCAGATTATATATGGTTTACTAGCTTAAACAATTGTTAGGAGGTATCTGATTTGATGTAATCATGTTTGTGTAAATCTGGTGACTAAAGTGGTACTAGCCTTGAGGTTGAGGGGGTCCAACCTAGTTGGTTCGCTTCCCTCTTGGTTAGTTTAGGTTGTAATGGTTGATTTGGAATACAAAATTACTTACTTAGCAACAAAAAAAAAGTTATGGTGTAACATGTTACGCCCAAAAGACACTCATAATTGTCAACTAAATTTAATTTTTTGCATTTAACATTTGATAACCAAACTTAAAACCAATCCTCAATGGTAGCCTTGTTTGGTCGCCCACGATGTTCACATAGCTCTAACCTAAAATAATGCATGCATGTGTCTTAATAGTAACCTAACATAACCTAAAATTTCCAAACTACCAAACTTAAAACTAATCTTGACCTAAAATCCTCCCCAAAAATCTATATATCAAACTAACCCTCGATGTTCACATGGCTCTAATCGGACCTAAAATCTATGAAACATAAAACTATTCCGCATTAAAAATATCCTAATAGTAACAAAACTACTTAATATAAAACCTAAAATAATATTAAACGACCCTAAATGATCACACGTGAAAACGCGGTCTAAAATGACCTAAATAACCTTTTATTTGCTAAAGTCTATTAAACTAAAGCAATCAAGATTCAAGACATCTTCATATTGGTTTCTCCAACATACATAGCTCTAGCTAAAGTCATGTCATAGAAGGTATCCAACACACTAAAGGAATAGTATATTTTTTAGCTAAGTAATTAAAAGATATATTTCCACCAAAAAAACAGGAAGAGTATATTTCTTCAAACTGAACGACGTATCAGGTTTGCCATCCACAATTTATGATTAAAACCAGATTTTTATGAAATACAGATTATGGCATATTTGCACGAAATAGTAGCATAGGTTTCTTGAGGATCGTGTGAAATTGATAAATTCATTGGGCTTAACACAAGCCCATTTCGCAAGAGAATTTGACCATATACAAATTAGGCAGGGTTTCATCCTAAAATCAATTGGTGATAGGTGGAGTAACCCACCAATCATTCTCTCTCTAATTCTTTAATTAATGTGGGACAACTATTTCCTAACTCACATGTGTGTTATACTTTTAACAGAAATATTTCTCGAGGATGGCAAACCTAATAGCATGAAACTTTTGAAGTATTAAATATCAGGTTTTTATTAAAACGTGTGAATATTTGCACTAAATCCCAAACTAACCCTCAAGAAATATCGTGTGAAATATTAATATTGGAATGCACATGAAACTTTTGACGTACAAACGTGATAGCATAGAATTCACAGTTTGTACGTCAAAAGTTTCTCTTAATCGTATTTTATAAATATCACGTTTTAGTCATTAAACTAGTTATTAGGTGCGGGCTACGTCCCGGGTAAGGAAAATTTACATTTATTAATATTATACTTTAAGATGATAAATTGATAACACTAAATGTTATTTGGTAAGGAAAATTTTCATTTATAATATTATACTTTAAAATAATAACACTAATTGTTATTTGGTCTAGTGGTTATTGGTTAAGACTTTAGTATATGTTATTGAGGTCCCAGGATCAAACCCTATACTACGCAATTTCTAATTATTTTTATTATTGTTGTGGATTACATGGGGTAAAACTCTCTTAGGGAGAGCACCACGTGGCACCGTTCCTTGTTCAGGCACGCCTTTTAACAATTTGCAAATAACCAAAATAGAGAAATACATTTAATGAAGTAAGCTGTCAAGAAATAATCATTTGCCAATTGTCAACAAAAGCATTAAAACTCCAACTATAGTTGTTTTCTTTCTTTTTCACGTTGGATGTAAGATTGCGTGGCTTTGAATTTCACAAATTTGTCCTATAAATATCCCAAAACTGCGTATAACTATTACATCATCATTACAATCTATTATAAAAACCAAAGATTACATCTTCTGATGAGTGATGAGCCACCAAATTAAACCTAGCACCCACAAATATATATTTGAAAAATGTGGAGATCAAATTCAGTAATATTGGTTCTTATTACCTGTTTTGCTTTGGTTAATGGTTAGCCGAAAGCGCCATGTCATTTTATTTTCGGTGACACGTTATCAGATCCTGGCAACAACAATAAGCTCTTAACACTAGCAAAAGCAAATTACCCACCGTACGGTGTCGACTTTCCAAGAGGAATTCCCACCGGAAAGTTTACCAACGGTCGTAATATTGCAGATTTCTTGAGTAAGTACACGTTTATCCATCAACTTTAGTTCTGCTTTTGCTAATTTATATAGATTGATCTCTAAGGTGGTGAACACGTAACTTTGACTATTTATACATAGATATAATTATTAAAATTAACAATTAGAAAGTTTGATATTTTAAAGGCAAAATTGGGCTCAACACCCTGAATTATAGCGCGGGTGCACCAAACGACCCCAACTACGACTTATAGCCAGAACACCCCAAAGTACGGACCTGGGTGCAGTCCATACTATAAATGAGGTCGGTGATCGGAATTATCACCGGCTATAAGTCGAGTTCTAGATATTGGGCAGCCATAAAAGCGTTTTCCTTGATTGTGGTTGAACTTCCAAGTAGTTTGGACTACTGCAGGCAATCGATGTCGACAGTAAACCCTACCATTACCTAAACTGGTATTTGAATTCTTCTTGAAACTTGAAGATGAAGCTGAGCTCATTGTTGTTATGTGGATTTCACTCTTTCAGAATTTAGGGTTTCATTTGGGAAGAAAGAGGGAATTTGGGGAAGAAATTCTTTTTGTTCAGTTGAGGAAGGAGAAAATGAAGACACGCGCCTTTTTTTTGTTTAAGTAAAAAAATTAGGGTTAAAAAAGAAGAAAATAAGAAAAGGGAGAGAATTTGGTGAGAATTTTGGGCACCGACCTCATTTATGGTACGAGCTGCACCCAGGTCCGTACTTTGGGGTGTTCAGGCTATAAGCCGTAGTTGGGGCTGTTTGGTGCACCCGCACTATAGTTCAGGGTATTGAGGTTAATTTTGCCTATTTTAAATATATATAGAGAGACGAATCTAACAAGAGGCCATGTGATTGTACATTTATATATTTGCATACAAATGACCACAATGGTCATAGTGAAATATTAGCGCAAAAGTACTTGGTGTATAAACTGGAAAAAAAGAGAGGAGGGAGATAAGAGTACAATATTTTGTCACTTCGGTTTAGAATACATGTTGCATAGAGAAAGAGCATGCTTAGTAAGAAATGCTAGAGGGAGAAAGAAGGGAGATATAAGAATGATGATGGTAAAATCCTCATTTTAGATCTAAAAATATGGTCCCCACCACATCTTTTAACATTAAGTAAATATATAATTTTACTTTTAAGTGTGGAAAAGTATCCAAAAGTAGTATGTAGAAGTAATATGATATTGTAATTTTGGAGAATGTAACATCTATTTGAAAACAATGGACGTATATTAATGAGCTACTCATCAAATAAATTTTGAGAATTTATCATAACCAAATTTAATACTACCTCCATACCTAAATATTTGTTACACTCTCACTTTTGACACAATTCACAAATTTTAATTTGACTTATTATTTTTTACTATGGGTAAGAAAAATTAATATAGCCATATGTGGTCTGGTTTGATTCTTCCTGACATGTACTTTTAGAATATCAACTTTTTATAATTTTTACAAATACAAGATTAGAGACATAAGTGGTCAATGTTTTGCATCGGCATGCATGAAAAATGTAAGTGTAACCATTACTCCCTCTGTATTTTTTTTATCTTTCTCACATGGAATCTTGACACTATTATTACAGAGAATCAATAAAAAATTCTTCTCAATATATAAAAAAAAACATAGTCATGTGGGGTCTTGTTTGATTAGTCTCAACGATGAGTATTTTATTAATATTTAATCATTATAATTTTTACTAATATGTAATGAAAAATATTTAACGTTGAATAAGTACATTGAGAACCACACATAGTCAAAGTGGGAGAGATATAAAAAAATACTGCGGGGGTATTCAGGAACAGAGGTATTAGTACGACTCTTTTTGTCCTATAATAAACTTTTCATTTTTTCTAATCGGGGAGGGTCTCAATAATAAAATAATCGGATTTTTCACCAAATGACGTAATAGCCACATTCTGGATGCCGAGAACACTAAGACACAAACATCATATACATTAAATTAATAATCAAATTAAATCCTAGTGTAACTTATTTCCATCATAGAGACTTGCGAGATCCTTTGTTGTTGACGTGACAAAATCCAATAGGTCCTAAATATCAAAATAATAATATTCTAGTTCAAACTGTCAAGTATAATTTTCTTTTGATGGGGAGAGGATTCTTAGAAAATTTAGCAACATTTGCCCTATAATTGGAGATCACCCAAGTTTGACAACTTGCTCGAATCCAATATTCAACTCATACAAACACCCTCCTCGTAAATGGAGATCATCCAAATATGACAACTTGCTCAAATCCAATCTCACCTAATTTAAAACCAAGAGGATACCTGTTATTGAATCTGAACTTTGTGAAAAAAACACCAGGCAGGTGCATAACACCCCATCTAGTCGCCTGTAAATGACCTCACGAGTCACCTCTGAGGCGACTCCAATGCTACTGACTCTAAAGCTATCTGGACTTTAGGAGCCACCTCTTGAGGTGACTCGATTGCTATTTTATAAGTCGTCTATTAGTTGTTAGGCGACTCGATAGATTAAGCTATTGAGTCACTTGTGCTAGAAAAGGCGACTCCCATTAGTTAAGCTATTGAGTAGCCTGTGTCGGAAGAGGCGACTCGTAAACTTCCAGCACCTTTACTTTTCCATCCATGTCCATTTTTATGCTTCCTACAAAGTTTGATCCCTAGTCCCCCCCTGAAAGATTGAAGTTAATGCCATTAGGCAAAAGTAAATTTTTACATATTCGTTGTAATTATTTTTAATAAATAATAATCGTAAAATATATCAATTCGCCTCATATATATATTAGGAAACTTGTTAAGTGGTGGTAAGATTCGGGTCAATGTCAAGAAAAACATTTAGTAAGTCGCGTAATATGTATGATGCAACTCGATAGATTTACGAGTCACACCTTATACACAGAGGTATCTAAAAGTCTGACTTATACCCTAATTAAACCCACTAATAAGTAGGACCTTTGTAGTAGCCTCACTAGTACAAAATCAACGATTTGCGTCTGCTTATTTGTGTCGTATGCCTGAGGAACATATGCAAATGTTCAGGAGCAGTCGATTTGCGGCGGACTGTAATCAAAGTTCGACGCAAAATACTCAAAGCAAATGAATGACAAGAAGATTTGCGTCGCACAGTCCAAGAAATCCGACGCACATGACTAAAGCATATGGTGTATGGGATTTAACGATTTGCGTCGAACGTGCCTTTGGTGCGATGCAAATCCTTGTATCAAACGATGTGCGTCGGACGCCTAAGTTTATCCGACGCTGATGAGTAAAGGAATTGGGTTTTCATTCGTGATTTGCGTTGGACCTCATGTCCCATCCAACGCAGATCCTCGGCCCACACCTTCTAAAGCCCAATTGACAGGCTAAAGTCGTATCACCTAATCAAAAATAACCTAAGGTCCACTAACTAGTAGTCAGGGATGTCAGGATCGAACCCACAAGGAGATAGCTATACTATTGTATCTGAACTCTAATATTATACTAACTAAATCAGATGAAAATGGTTGGTTTACTGAACTAAGCAAATAATTAAATCACAAATATCAATTAAGGGAAAGACTAGGGAACGGTTCACCATGTATGCAATTCAGGATATCAAGAATGATTGAAGAACTCAATGAAATTATCTAACTAGGGCACATGTAATTTTTCTCGAACATTACCTCCCTCGAAACTCACTAAGCCGCTCTCGCATGGTCATAGATCGCTAAGCCTACTATTGAGAGCCTATACAAAATCCTACCTCTCGGTCTATAAGTTTGTAATGCAACAATAATCAACATAGTTGGCGAAATTTGCGATTAACATAAATAACTCAATAGCAAGAATCAAACAAATCAATGAATTCAATAATCATTCAATCAATCCCTCATATGCATATATAGATCCCCAAATCCCTAGAAAATGAACTACTCACACATAATTGGGGAAAACATAATCACAATTAAATAAGAAAACAACATGATGGAATAATAACAAAAAAAGAATTGAAAAGGGAATAATAAGGGATGAGAATTAATACCAATTTAAGAACAAATCTTGAAATCAATTACTCTATTGAATCTTGAATGAATTTGTAAAGTGGCATAAACTAGGGTTCTTGAGAGAATAAAAATACTTAGAAAACTAATGACTGAATTAATAATAAGAAAACGTCCTCTATAACTCTGAAGGATAAGTATTTATATTAAAACCAAAACCGGCGCAACAAGCGCTTCAAAACGGATAACAATCGCCCGCCCGGCCGCTGGGCGGATTCGCCCCGATCGGGCGGTTGTTAGGTCAAAACACGTAGAATATGAAATAGCGCCCCGCCCGGTCGGGCGAGATCCCGCCCGATCGGGTCCGCGATAAAATATTTTCTTTTCTTCCAAATCTTCTCCAAACGATGAAATTTGGCTAAGTAAGGGCGCCCGGGCTGCCGGGACGGAATGGATTCCGCCCTGCCGGGCGATCGTCAGCCTGCACAAAATCTCTATCTTCAAAACGCCATAACATCTTTGTTATTCGTCGGAATTAGGTAAGTGACCACCCGTTGAAAAGCTCTTGAAGTGTAGAATCTAACCCAATTGAAATCACTGCATTTGGATTTTTAGAACTTGAGATATAATCAAAAGAGTTGACTGGAGTCATTTTTCTACTTCTTGCACTATTCGCTTTGGTTCAAAACTGTTCCAGCTCAATGCCCGTGCTCTCAAAAGTACATCATCTCTTGTAGTGATATAAATGAGTAGGAAATGCACTAAAACATGCTAATTCCTACAATAAACAACCTGAAACTACAAACACACTACAAGGAGCACATTAGTACTAAAAATGGCTCCGAAGAGCGCAATTAAGACCAATAATCAATGAGGGACGCGGGTAGAAACTCTATATAAAATAGACATATCAAACTCCCCCAAGCTATACCTTTGCTTGTCCCCAAGTAAAGCACAACATGAACATGAATACAATTGCTTCACCCCTCAGATAAGAAATTCAGGCTCAAATATTTTCAAACTCAAAATCCTTCAAGCAAGCAAAATTCAAGTTCAGTTGTTCAGATCATCCTGACCTCCAATCACCTAAGCAAACAATCAAATGCAGCTGCCCTACATAACATTTAAATCTAGAAAAGGTGCTCACCGAGGTGTCGGGCCCTCTCAATTTTGTGGCGGGCATAATATGTGCCCAAACACTCACCAACCCAACCATAATGGCCCTTCCCACTCACACTCTCATGTGTTTAGAAAGGTATAATATCGCTCATCCTAGCCAGGTCGACTCAAATAACAAACTTACTCTTTAACTTTTGCAAATTGACTTAGTATCAATCGAGTAGACAATCAAACACGTGCTTAAGAGGTCTTTCTCAGGGTTGTAATGGGGCTCGGGTAGAGGTAAGGAAATTATTTAGGGAATCTGGTGGAAAAGCCAATAAAAGGGGAGCACAAAACACTAGTAACAGGACTAGGTGTGGCCGAAACAACTCCCATGGCATCAACAACATGACCAAAACAATAACCAACTTTAAAGTCTCACGAACCATCCAATACTTGTCTCTTTCAGCATAATTTTCAACACTTTTTGAAATTTAATGAGTGAAGATCATAGAGATTTTTCAGATTTTTGACTATCATTTTTCACTTTATTTTTTCTTTTTCTTTCTTTTCTTTATATCAACATAGACATTATTTCCAACCAACCCATAGAATCAACCACACATCATAGTATCAACCTAACAAATGCTCCCCCAAGCTAGGCTTGGGACAATAATCATTGTAAAGGCTCAAGGCGTGCAATGTGGCTCAATATCAAAATAAAAAGTCATTACAGCAGGGGCTGCAGGGCTAGGAGGGAAATTAATTCATTTATCAACTCTGAGGCTTAAAATTAAACAAAAGAACGCCTCTATCACAGCACATGTCCAAAGTCACTAGAAATCAACGAGTACATTACCAAAATCAAGATCAGAATGCTACGAGGAACTAACACACAAGAATAGATTGGATATGGACGTAAATCCATAGGCAACAATGAATCCTTGCAGTCTCACCAGCTCAAGCATGCGCAAAAAAGTAGGCGCTTTATCATCAAAATCCACTCAAGATCAAGGCAATCATAGATCACATCATAACATCCCAATAAAAAATGCCCAACTTTCCAGTATAATGAGTTAAATCATTTTTCAAAGCACAGTTCGGGGCACAGGGAAGCAATCAATTCGATCCATATTCAACTCGTATTTTTGGTATTTTGTCAGCAATTTTTCATTTTTTTGTGATTTTCATTTTTTTGAGAGCAATTGAAAGCAATTAAGTTAACTAAACTAATCTAAAAAAACAGTAAAAAGTAAAAGAAAAGCAATACTTACAGAAATCCTCCCCCAAGCTGAATTTGACAATGGCCTCATTGCAACAAGGGGAAGGAAAGGGACATGGACATAAGTTGTCCATCAACCTGCATCTAGCTGTTTCGTAACTTCGTGTTGTACCACCCCTTGCAACCCGCGTTGGACTGTAATGTTAGGGTGGTGGCCCTCATCTAGATGAATTCGCTGCTCATTAAAGTCAGGGCTTGTTCCTATCAAGTCATCAGTGCGATACCCAATTGCCTTTTTGTGAGTCTTCAACACCATTAGAATATGTTTTTCACCTGCACTAGACTCTAAGACAAGCACATCATCTGAAGTATCACGGGAGGGGGAGTGAGGCATGCAATCATGGATCGGTTCATCTATAACATCAACACAATAGCATGATGCCTCTAGCATTGGGATTTTAGGGGCATTAGTCAGGCTAAACATAACCTTATCATCCCCGACAATCAATGTCAGTTTCCCACTTTTAACATCTATAACTGCTCCAGCAATGTGGAGGAAAGGTCTCTCGAGGATAATGAGTGTTTGGGTATCTTCTGCCATGTCTAATATAACAAAGTCCACAGGGATAAAGAATTTACCTACTCTAACAGAAACATCCTCTAATATACCTAGGGGGTATTTCACAGAACGGTCAGCCATTTGCAGAGTAATGGTAGTACATTTTAAGTCACCCATGTTCGCTTGCTTACGATAGAAAGAGGCATGACACTCACACTGGCACCCAAATCACATAAAGCTTTATCAATAAATATGGTACCAATGTGACAGGGGATGGAAAAACTCCCTGGATCATTCAATTTAGGTGGAGACTGGTTTTGTAAAAGAGAGCTGCATTCAGCAGTAAAAGCCACAGTTTCCACCTCATTGAGAGTCCTCTTCCGCATCAAAAGTTCTTTTAAAAATTTAGAATAAGCAGACACTTGATTTAATAATTGAGTAAGAGGAACTGTTACCTGCAGATTCTTTACCATCTCTAAAAACTTACCATACTGGTGGTCAAGCTTCTTCTTGAGCATCCGATTTGGGAATGGTAGCTTGATCACCGGAGTCACAAGTTTTCTCCTTAGTCACCTCCGTAGTCTTGTCTGCAGCTCCTTGCTTTTCCTGAGGTTCAGCATCCTCAGGCACTTCTCGTGGTTTCTTAGCAACTGAAGATTCCACCTCTAGCATTGCCGGGGCATTGTACTGCACTCCTCTTCGAAGGGTAATAGCATTGGTAGTGTCCTTTGGTTGCATTGGTCGCGAAGGTAATGACCCAGATGGCCTACTAGCAGAAGAACTAGCCAGCTGAGCTATTTGTGACTCCAACATCTTATTATGTGTCCCTTGTAGCTTATTCTGAGCATGCAGGTTCTCAAATTGAGATCGAGCATCTGCTTGAAAGGAAAGAATACCTTTCTGCATCTGCAACATGAGATTTTTGAGTTCAGCAATAGCTGGGTCTGAAGGCACTAGTAGAAAAATGCAAATTTACGTCAGTCTATATGCGTCGCACGCTAGAAGCACTGACGCAAATAGCCTATTTGCGTCGCACATTAAAGAACGTGCGACGCACAAAATGACAGCAGATGGGTGGTAGGGTCATTTGCATCGCACGGGGTTGAGAACGCGACGCAGATGACGAACATGATTTGCGTCAAACACAGCTATTGTGCGACGCAAATGGCTGGATCCCATGATTTGCGTCGCATGCTTGAGGGATGCGACGCAAATCGTTTTCGTCTAAAGGCTGATGACTTGGATGCCATTTTGTCTTGTGCGTCGGATGGCCATAACACGCGACGCAGATGGCCATGAATTTTTAAAACCTCATTTCCCCAAACCCTAATTTCATTCCCACCTGATCATTTCCAATCGCCGCTCTCCCACCTCATTCTCACTCACTCACTCAAACAACAATCAAACAAGGAAAAATTCATCATCAAATGAAACCCTCATCACTCAAAACATCATAACCACAAAATATCTTCAAAAATTAACAAAAACCCAAATCAGAAAACACTGCAAAACCCTCAAGAACATAAATTCTGGCAAATTTAAACAACAAAAAAGAAATCAAAAGCAAAAAGTGAGATATATATACAAGTCCATGACATTCACTGGCTTGAAAATAGAGTTTCTGATGGTTCATAGCTTGGGTATAAAGCTGTGAAAGAGAGTTGGTTGCAATTATAGAGTGTTGAGAAGTCCATTTTACTAAGGTTTAAGGTTTAAGAAGGAGAGTTTTACTCATCTATACCTTAGTGTGGAGAAGAGGGAGTTATGATGAATTTGCAGTATTAGAGGAGATTTAAGGACATTTTGTGGTTCCATATGCTTTTGATCATTTACAGGTGGATTAAGCTCACAAAGTTCCTTGAAGTCTAGATTTTGATGGTTGTCATCCAAGTTCACCTCTTTATAGCTCTACGGCATTGTGTACCCACCATGGACGTTGAAGAACCCACCTCGAGCGTTTGTGGAGAAGGTTGGATGCTGGGCACCACACACGCACGGCCCGCGCTCATCGAGCAGTAAGAATCATGCACAGCAGCCAATGCCCGAGCCGCACGCCCTCACCGCACGACTCTCGCATATCGAGTGGAAGCACAATCTTGGCAGCAGCCAATGCCCAAGCCGCGCGCCTGAGCCGCACGAGTCGCGCACTGCGAGCGAAGGATGAGATTGTCAGCAGCCAAAGCCCGACTCGCGCGCAAGACATGCGCGACTCGCGCACTTCGAGCGAAGCTGAAGTTTTGGGCAGGAGCCAAAGCCCGACTCGCGCACTAGGAGAGCCCGACTCGCGCACTTCGACGCGGCTACGACTCTTCGGCAATTTTCAGCTTTCCTTAGGTTTTATTAATGAGAAAAACGTTTTGTTTTTGGATGTCTTGTAATTTCTAGACTGAATTAGAGAGGATAGAGAGAAGAACCCTAATCCCTATTTTCTCCCTTTTTGAGTTTCGAATAATTAGTTTGAAGATTTGCTTGATGGATGCTATGTCGATTGTAGCCTAAATCTAGTCTTGAGAACGGTTAATCAAGCTTCGGTCTACTATTGTGAGGTTTCTCTTTGTTAACTTTTTCTTAATTATAATTGTGATTTCTTGATTTTAATCTATGATTGTGGTATGTATTGCTAGGAGTACTACTAGTTTATACATTCGATTTATCATTTGCTAGGATTTAGAATTGATGCCGATTCATCTGTTCTTCATTCATAAGTAGCAATCTAGGGTTTGATTAATGAATCTGATTATTCTTGATTAATCACTAGAGAAATCACAAGTTCCAATTTGAATATGTTGTGCTAGCAATTTGTTAATTGGCTCATTGTTTCCTAGTTCGTTGATGTTCTCTTGATTTGAATTTAATCTCTGATTAGATTAGATTAATATTTAGTTCAAGTTTTATGATCATCTGATTGTGATTGTTTAACGGTACTTTTGAGGGATAGGAATTTGATTTCCAACTTTGAGTAATTAAGAGTAAAGTTACACATTTGAGAAACCAATGATCAATAGTATGAATCGAAGTGGCCATTAACCGAACTCAAGATTCTTCTCTTCTTGATTACATTACTTTTTGATTGTTCTTTAGTTCTTCATATTTAGTTATTCAATTCTTTAATCCCGAAACCCCCATTTGATCTATTATAAGCACAAGTTAGTCCCCAAGTCTCTGTGGATTCGACCCTACTTGCCACCTACATTTATTTGTATTGGAAAGAAGGAAAATAAACTTTTATCTTTGGTAGCGCGTACGACCGCGTCCCACCAAATTTTGGCGCCGTTGCCGGGGACTTGGCAATTACTAAAACGTGTTTATTTTAGATAGTTCTTTACAATTCTTATTATTTTTCTTAGTATATGGTTGGCACCCGTGCTACTAACCAAGATTGTGTGGATTACGATCCCGAGTTAGAATTGAATCTTTTTAGGTTGCGAAGGGAATTGAGAAGAAATTTTCAAGAACTTCCATTTTCATTGAATTTGGAAGAAGAAATGCCACCTAGGGTGGAGACTAGTACTCTGAGGGAGCTCACCGCTCCTAATCTTGATCAGCAACCATTATGTATCACTTTCCCAACACCGGAGGCAGGTACCACTTTCGAGCTCAAGTCAGGGCTCATTCATCTATTACCATCTTTTCATGGGCTCAGGGGTGAAGACCCTAATAAGTTCCTATCCAAGTTCCATGTTGTGTGCTCAAGCATGAAACCGAGTAATGCCACGGAAGAGCAAGTTAAGATGAGGGCATTTCCTTTTTCTCTTAAGGATACGGCCAAAGATTGGCTATATTATCTACCACCAGGGTGTATCTCCAGTTGGTCTGAGATGAAGAAGCGGTTCCTTGATAAATATTTTCCCGCTTCAAAGTCATCCACACTCAAGAAAGAGATCAGCAACATAGAGCAGAGATATGATGAACCTTTGTATGAATATTGGGAGCGTTTTAAGAGGTTATGTGCAAGCTGTCCGTATCATGGATATAGTGAGGAAGATTTAATCTTATACTTCTATAATGGACTTTATGATGATGATGTGCGGATGATTAATGCAGCTAGTGGTGGATCGATCATAAATAAGACTCCAGCGAACGCTAGAGCTTTGATAGAGGAGCATTCTGAAGGCTCCATACATTTTAGTAGGCGATCCACCCACAAGAAGGTGAATGTGAGTAGCTCAAATATGCAAAATCCCAAACTTGAAGAACAGGTTCAAGCTCTTACCTCACTAGTAAGAGAGCTCATTGTTAAGGGATACACACAATAAGTTAAGGCGTGTGGGATATGTGCTTCAGATCACCTCACTGATTATTGCCCACAACTTCAAGAGGGATCAAGTGAGGAAGTCAACGCTCTTGGTTTTCAAGGCTCAGGGAATCAAAGGAGGTATCATCCTTTTTCCAACACATACAATCCTGGTTGGAGAGATAATCCGAGGTTGAGGTATGGTAATGAGCAAGGTAACCAACAACCCAATCATCAACCGCAACAACAGTTCATGAGACCCCAAGCTCCAGTTCAGGGTCATCATCAGGGTCAGAATTTGGATATGAGGCAAAGTTCTACAATGTCTACTGAAGATATGCTCAATGCCTTAACCAAGAATGTGACCACCATGCAAGGGAATATGGTTCAGTTTCAAGAGGAAACCCGCTCTAGTATAAGGAATTTGGAAACACAGATGAGCCAGGTTTCGAGTGCAGTGAGCAGGCTAGAGGCTCGTGAATTGGGAAAATTACCCTCCCAAACAGAAGTAAACCCAAAGAAGAATGTGAGTGCTATCATGATAAGGGGTGATACACAGCTGACCCAGGGAGAAAGCATGGTTGCAAGAAAGAAGGAAGTTACTTTACTTCCAAAGCATCGACCTCCCCCACCTTTTCCAGAAGCTTTGCGAGCCGATAGAAGGTATGAACGCAACAAAGGTATATACGAGTCCATACGCGAATGTGAGGTAAGTTCTCCTATTTTAACCAAAGTAGAGAAAACTAGAGAGCATGTTTCTGCTATTTCTCATAATGCACTCCCTCCCAAATATGATGACCCAGGCATGTATACCATCCCTTGCACTAAATGACATTGGTATTCCTAAAGCTATGTTAGAGGTGCTTCAATTAATGTGATTCCATTTTCACTATATAAGTCTTTAGCGCTTGGCCCTTTGCATGCAACAAATGTCATAGTGCAATTAGCTGACGGATCCCACTCTTATCCCCAAGGGTAAGGTCGAGGATGTGTTAGTTCATGCTGGTAAACTTCAGTTTCCTACTGACTTTTATGTACTGGACATGGAGTCTGATTGTCATGTTTCTCCTGTTCTTTTAGGGAGACCGTTTTTGAAAACATCCTGTACAAAAATTGATGTTGGTGCGGGGTCATTAACTGTGGAATTTGGGGGACATTTAGAAGCATTTGGTATTCATGAGTCTAAAAATTCCCTAGCGACAGAACATCCATCATGCTTTGTGGGTACTATTCAGTCCATAGAGTGTGATACATATGATACCAGTGAAGGACATGAGTCATTGGAGGTAGTGAGGTTGCAAAAACATGAGAGACCACCTGATTTACTGCATAATTTTACACCGTTATCACTAACGCTAGCTGTGCAGGAAGTTGTCTCATCAAACCTACAGGTACACGTGTTGGAACAAGGAGTTGAACCATCCCCGGACTGATTGTGGGAGGTATAAGGTCGAGCTAACGACTTTAAACTAGCGCTACTCGGGAGGCAACCCGAGCCCCTTTTTCTTTTCTTCGTTTTTTTTTTTCTTCCTTTTCTTTTCCTTCTTACTCTTGAACCTCACAATTTTTAATACTCCATCACAACAAATTATCCTTCACCCACCATTCCCCCTCTTGTTTCCCGAGCTATAATTCAAAACACTTTTAGTCAATCATAATCCAACTTAATCCAAAATACATCAAAAGACCTTTGAGAGGTGTCCATTTGAGAGATGTTGGTGAAATTGGAGGGTCGAGATTGATGAAGGAGTGCATGAGCAATGCTTACGAGCAATGATGCGCATTTGCATACTGGATTTGGTTCTACTGTAAGGTGCAAATTTCTAAAATTATATTTTCCTCATGAATTGAATTTTGGATTAGTCATTTACTTGGGTGTTATAGGGAGTCGGGTTGTGAGATGGTGTGTGTGTTTGTCGTCCATGTGTTCTCTTATGTTGTTGGGGTGTGAAGTGTTTTAGATTGGTATTGTTGAAGAAGTGAGAACTTTAGTGAGAGTCGGTTTTTGATTGTTCCCTTTTCGTTCCTTGTGTTTTTCTTGTACTTGCTCTCACATTGAGGACAATGTCTTGATTAAATAGGGGGGAGGAATTGCTCATTGTTTTATTTGATATGTTTTCTCTTTTAAAAAAAAAAATATATATATATATATACGAAAGCCCGATGAGTTGAAAACCCGCAAGGGCGGGCGACTCAGGCAAAAATGGGGGCCCGGATAGGTTGAAAACCCGAAAGGGCAATCTATGCAAAAAAAAGTGGCTAATTAGAGCGGGTGAGATGGTGAGCTCATAAATAAAAAAAAAAATGTGTGAAGCTAGGATGAAAACCCGAAAGGGCTCCTAGGCAAAATGAGAGATAAAAGAGAGAAAATTTGAAATCATTTGTCGGAGTTGGTGTCATAAGGAGGATTGGTGATATAAGGAGTGCCTCGGGTAGGTTTTTCATCTTGTTGTTCGGAGTTAGAGGCGAATAGGTTAGAGCTCGCTCATCATTGGAGGAATAAGGAGTTTGGTGGTTGTGATTGTGTTTAGATGGTCCAAATTCGAGTTCTTTGAGTTTTGTCAGGATTCAAATTTGTTTTTGTCATTTCATAACATGAGGATGGTTGTGGTGTTGTGCATATTGGAATGGCTTTGAATCCTTTGAGATCTTTCGGGGTTCAAAGTCATGTGTTTTGTTTATCTTGGTGTTGAGTATAGTATGAGAGTGCTATTTACATTATTTCAGGAGAGCTTTTAGTTCAAGTGTGGGGGTGACTCTTACCCTTAGGCTTGGCTTTAAGCGAATCGGGGGGAATAGCAAACTTTTATCATACACTAGGATGGAGAGATAAGGGGAGTAGTGAAAGGTGAGCAATGGTTTGGAAGGGGTGCCTCATTGACCTTTATTTTGAGTTTACTCGAGGTCGAGTAAAGTTCAAGTGTGGGGGTATTTGATGTGACTAAGTTATATGCAATTATAGAGTGTTGAGAAGTCCATTTTACTAAGGTTTAAGGTTTAAGAAGGAGAGTTTTACTCATCTATACCATAGTGTGGAGAAGAGGGAGTTATGATGAATTTGCAGTATTAGAGGAGATTTAAGGACATTTTGTGGTTCCATATGCTTTTGATCATTTACAGGTGGATTAAGCTCACAAAGTTCCTTGAAGTCTAGATTTTGATGGTTGTCATCCAAGTTCACCTCTTTGTAGCTCTACGGCATTGTGTGCCCACCATGGACGTTGAAGAACCCACCTCGAGCGTTTGTGGAGAAGGTTGGATGCTGGGCAGTAGCGAGTGCCCGAGCTGGGCACCACACACGCACGGCCCGCGCTCATCGAGCAGTAAGAATCATGCGCAGCAGCCAATGCCCGAGCCGCGCGCCCTCACCGCACGACTCGCGCATATCGAGTGGAAGCACAATCTTGGCAGCAGCCAATGCCCGAGCCGCGCGCCTGAGCCGCACGAGTCGCGCGCTGCGAGCGAAGGATGAGATTGTCAGCAGCCAAAGCCCGACTCGCGCGCAAGACATGCGCGACTCACGCACTTCGAGCGAAGCTGAAGTTTTGGGCAGGAGCCAAAGCCCGACTCGCGCACTAGGAGAGCCCGACTCGCGCACTTCGACGCGGCTACGACTCTTCGGCAATTTTCAGCTTTACTTAGGTTTTATTAATGAGAAACGTTTTGTTTTTGGATGTCTTGTAATTTCTGGACTGAATTAGAGAGGATAGAGAGAAGAACCCTAATCCCTATTTTCTCCCTTTTTGAGTTTCGAATAATTAGTTTGAAGATTTGCTTGATGGATGCTATGTCGATTGTAGCCTAAATCTAGTCTTGAGAACGGTTAATTAAGCTTCGGTCTACTATTGTGAGGTTTCTCTTTGTTAACTTTTTCTTAATTATAATTGTGATTTCTTGATTTTAATCTATGATTGTGGTATGTATTGCTAGGAGTACTACTAGTTTATACATTCGATTTATCATTTGCTAGGATTTAGAATTGATGCCGATTCATCTGTTCTTCTTTCATAAGTAGCAATCTAGGGTTTGATTAATGAATCTGATTATTCTTGATTAATCACTAGAGAAATCACAAGTTCCAATTTGAATATGTTGTGCTAGCAATTTGTTAATTGGCTCATTGTTTCCTAGTTCGTTGATGTTCTGTTGATTTGAATTTAATCTCTGATTAGATTAGATTAATCTTTAGTTCAAGTTTTATGATCATCTGATTGTGATTGTTTAACGGTACTTTTGAGGGATAGGAATTTGATTTCCAACTTTGAGTAATTAAGAGTAAAGTTACACATTTGAGAAACCAATGATCAATAGTATGAATCGAAGTGGCCATTAACCGAACTCAAGATTCTTCTCTTCTTGATTACATTAGTTTTTGATTGTTCTTTAGTTCTTCATATTTAGTTATTCAATTCTTTAATCCCAAAACCCCCATTTAATCTATTATAAGCACGAGTTAGTCCCCAAGTCTCTGTGGATTCGACCCTACTTGCCACCTACATTTATTTGTATTGGAAAGAAGGAAAATAAACTTTTATCTTTGGTAGCGCGTACGACCGCGTCCCACCACGCTACAAAAAGATGTATACATGGTTCGATCCACCTCATCGAGGTTCGTTGCAATAGATTTCCTCTTTTTCGCCAATTTTTTTCTGGGTATTTTCTCTCTCCTCTGAATTTCGAATCTCAAAGAGGATCTCCGCATCTTCTTTAACTTCCTAATGATCTCAAATCTTCTGCTGTAATCCGTCATCACTTCAGGTAAACCTCTCGTCATTTCAAAATCTCGAAGTTCATGTCAATTTCATGATGGATCTGCACTCATTTTCTCTCTCCTTGTTCGAATTATTCTCTCTATGTCACTGATCTTGATGACTGTAATTTTACGTGATTTTTTGACGAATTTTTGATTTGATCTAATTTGCAGGTAATTTCGCCATATTTATGTTTATTTTTGAAATAAAAAAATAGAACCTATCAAAAATGAAATTTTTTGTATTTTTTCAGTTTTTTAACTCATTTAAAATGAAATTTATTGATTTGCAGATCTGGTGGAGGAAGAGAAGAAATTACTGGCCAAGCTTTCTATTTCGATCTAACAAGATTTAGGCTGTAGAGAATTGTAGATTTTCGTTGTTTAAGTTTGTTTAATTCCATTTTATTTTGTTGATTTGTTACGTTTATCATTTAAGATTTTCATTCATGTTTTTTGGTTACAGAACTATTGTAGAGAATAAAGAATCATGTTTTAATAATCTGCGATTTGCGTATGTGCAGAACTATTTCGTGCTTGTTGCTGAGTTGGTTTGGTTTTATTTTTTTTATGTATCATATGCCATTTGCATCAAATGTTGGTTAAAATCCGACGCAAATTCCTTTTTTTTTAATAAAAAATGCTTGATCTGCATCGCACGTTGGACCATGTGGTATGGTTTGGCGTCATGTGCGTCGCACCTCGAGCTCTGTTTGACGCAAATAGCTCCTCAACTGCGTCGGACCCTTATCCGACGCAGATCATGTCTCCGTCATTTGCGACGAGACCTGTGCCGTCAGACCGATGTCCGACGTAAATAGTGGTCCCAGGTCCGACACAAATTGACAATTCTATACTAGTGAGGAGCTGGCTATGATACTGTTGAAACTGATTTCTATAAAATCCAGGGGGAGCTTGTGGTTGTGACTGATACTGCTGAAACAGGGGTTGTGATATGGACTGTTGTTGTTGCTGAAGCTGTGGATAATGTTGTTGTTGCGGATTCAACACATTATTGCTCCTATGTGAGAGATTTGGATGATCTCGCATCCCAGGATTGTATGTATTGGAGTATGGATCGAACTGGGGCTTGTGTTGTGACTGTAATGCGTGTACTGTCTCACTAGAAGGTGAGAGGGTGGGGCACTCTTGAGAGTTGTGTCCAGCTATCCCACAAGCGTCACATATGAAAGCATTGTAACCAGAAACACTAGCCATTTCGTTAACACTCATGTTGGGGGAGGAATTGTTACCTAGCTTCAAAGAATCAATCTTCTGGTTTAGAGCAGCTAGTTGCCCGGATAATAAAGAAATGGCCTCAACATCATGTTTGCCTCCATGTTTCATAGAAGAACGAATAGTAGATGCTTGATTAGAAGCGAGTTTCTCCAGAAGTTCATACCCTTCGTCTATGGCGTTATCCATGAAGAACCCACCAGAAGCTCCATCAATTACCCGTCTCGTATCTGCATCAACTCAAGTGTAGAAAATCTCACACAAATACCACTTGTCAAAACCATAATGAGGACAAAGGCGTTGTCGATCCTTGAATCTTTCCCAAGCTTCATACACTGACTCTCCAGGATCTTGGGTGAAAGTCACTATCTCATGACGCATATCTGCAGTCGTTTGGTAAGGGTACCATTTGATGAGAAAGATCTTTAATAGTTCTGCGCAGGTGGTGATGGTGGAAGGCAGCTTATTATACCAAAATAGAGCTTTGTCGCGCGGAGAAAAGCCAAATAAGATGAGTTTCATCTCATCAGCAGTAACACCAGCTTGTTTCTGAGTAGCACAACATTGTAAAAACCGCTGCAGGTGCTGATTTGTGTCTTCAGATGGTAACCCAGTAAATTGATTATTCTGAACCATATTCACAACATGAGACTTGATTTCAAAATTTGCAAAAAGAATAGTAGGCAACCGTACCCAGTGGGCACATTATCGGGAGATGGTTAGGCATAATCTCTGAAGGTTGGTTTAACATTCTCACCCATTTTAAGAGAAATAGGTGTGACAGGAAATGCTTGTTGTGGTGAGGGTGGTGGAGGAGGTGTCTGTTGAGAAGTTGTCCCTGCAGACAACTTTGCTTGCTTAGTTTTCTTTTTAAGTTGACCAGCAGTCTTTTCAATCTCCGGATCAAATGCAATGAGATTTGGGGATTTTAGTTTCCTGCTCATACAATAAAAACACTAAACCAAACGTGAAATGCTCCAAAGAACATGTGTTCTTCAGAGTAGGTTAGTGTAATACTATAATTCAGATAAAATAGAAATAAATTGTCTCTCCCAAGAACGGCGCCAAATTTTGACAAAGCTAAAGTCGTATCACCTAATCAAAAATAACCTAAGGTCCACAAACTAGTAGTCAGGGAAGCCAGGATCGAATACACAGGGAGATAGCTATACTATTGTATCTGAACTCTAATATTATACTAACTAAATCAGATGAAAATGGTTGGTTTACTGAACTAAGCAAATAATTAAATCACAAATATCAATTAAGGGAAAAACTAGGGAACGGTTTACCATGTATGCAATTCAAGGTATCAAGAATGATTGAAGAACTCAATGAAATTATCTAACTAGGGCACATGTAATTTCTCTCGAACATTACCTCCCTCGAAGCTCACTAAGCTGCTCTCGCATGGTCATAGATCGGTAAGCCTACTATTGAGAGCCTATACAAAATCCTACCTCTCAGTCTATAACTTTGTAATGCAAAAATAATCAACACAGTTGGCCCAACTTGCAGATTAACATAAATAACTCAATAGCAAGAATCAAGCAAATCAATGAATTCAATAATCATTCAATCAATCCCTCATAAGCATATATAGATCCCCAAATCCCTAGAAAATGAACTACTCACATATAATTGGGGAAAACATAATCACAATTAAATAAGAAAACAACACAATGGAATAATAACAAAAAAAGAATTGAAAATGGAATAATAAGGGATGAGAATTAATACCAATTGAAGAACAAATCTTGAAATCAATTACTCTATTGAATCTTGAATGAATTTGTAAAGTTGCATAAACTAGGGTTCTTGAGAGAATAAAAATACTTAGAAAACTAATGACTGAATTAATAATAAGAAAACGTCCTCTTTAACTCTAAAGGATAAGTATTTATATTAAAACCAAAACCGACGCAACACGCGCTTCAAAACGCATAAAAATCGCCCGCCCGGCCGGCGGGCGGATTCCGCCTTGGCCGGGCGATTGTCGTCAAAACACGTAGAATATGAAATAGCGTCCCGCCCGGCCGGGCGAGATCCCGCCTGGTTGGGCGAGATCCCGCCCAGTCCGGCCCGTGACAAAATATTTTATTTTCTTCCAAATCTTCTCCAAACGATGAAATTTGGCTAAGTAAGGGCACCCGGCCGCCGGGCGGATTCCGCCCGGCCGGGCGGTCGTCAGCCCGCACAAAATCTCTATCTTTAAAACGCCATAACTTCTTCGTTATTCGTCGGAATTAGGCAAGTGACCACTCGTTGGAAAGATCTTGAAGTTTAGAATCTAAAACAATTGAAATCACTACATTTAGATTTGTAGAACTAAAGATATAATCAAAAGAGTGGACTGGAGTCATTTTTCAACTTCTTTCACTATTCGCTTTGATTCAAAACTCATCCAAATCTCAATGCTCGTGCTCTCAAAAGTACATAATCTCTTGTAGTGATATAAATGAGTAGGAAATGCACTAAAACATGCTAATTCCTACAATAAACAACCTGAAACTACAAACACACTACAAGGAGTACATTAGTACTAAAAATGGCTCCGAATAGCGCAATTAAGACCAATAATCAATGAGGGACGGGGGTAGAAACTCTAAAATAGACATATCACCAATCAAACGCGTTTTAACCTAAATGAATCTTGCCTCTCAAACCCCTCTCTCCAGCGCAACCTCTCAAACCCCTCTCTAAATCTCTCTCAAGCGCAAATCTCTCTTACCCCTCTCTAACTTAGATCTTTCTCACAGCGAAAATGGACCTGCTCTCATGTTATCAATTATTGACTCTATATCAAAATCTTCTACGCTTATCTTTTCGCTGGATTCATACGCCACTTCTTCTAATGATCCTAATTCTACTTCTTCTTCTTGTTGTTCCAACAATGGGATTTATTTTTTGTGAGATTGAATTGGGGGTAAAAGACGATTTTATTCTGATGATTTATCTTCAGCTGCTGATTATGTCATTGTAGAATTGAATTCAGAATTAATTACACACAAACTTGAATTTGAGATTGAGTTCATGGTAATCATTTGCGACGAAGAAGAGGGAGATTGCTCCGGAATGCTTCGTCGGAATTCTGGAGAAATTCCGAAAGTGTTTTCGCCAGAAGTTTTAGATCTCTCATCTCCCGATTTCTCTTTGAATTCTTCCATCAATGAAGGTGATCCAAATGGCTCAGTTGAGGTTTTCAGGTAATTTTGAATTGCTTTGTTTTTTTGCAAATGTTTAACTGTAAAAATCAAATTTGTTGAAATAAAAAAAAATCAAATTTGTTGAATTGAGGGTAATTGTAACAGCCCGCACTTCCGAGCTGCTAGCTAATCACACTTACCATTCACAAATCTCAATTACCATTTAATAAACCTCAACTTATATTATCTTGCAGCGGAAACATAATCTACAAATCGATCCTGGACCTGTGGGTCAAGGCCCACATTTCAACAACCTCAAAACAAAATATGAGATTATAGAATAAGTTACTCAATCCCAAATAATAGAATATTTTATTCTCAAATAAACACTTGAATACTTCTCAATACAACATCTGAATCATTAATCTAATTACAATTTCATAACAAACTCTCGCTGAAGATCCACTCTGATCTTCCAACACGAACCTGCAATTACAGAAGAAAATACAAAATAAACAAAAACTAAAATGAACGGAAAGCTCAGTAACTTTACTTCAGTCCGTCAAAACATTATAGTCATAAACGTTTTTCATATATTAAACAAACTTGGTAATTGTTCGGAAAGGAATTCATCCTTTAAAACATACCGCTGGCATAGCTCAATTCCTTAAAACAAATCGCTGGCAAGTATAGGTTTTGGCAAAACATAACATAACATAACAGAATATTCGACCTTTTCTGGTCTTAACTTTTATCATAACATATATCTGAATCATTTTCCTCCACCTGTACCTTGCCCACTTTTTATCTCAGTTCATAAGCTAAGCCATCTAAAACAAATACGAAATCCTTTTCTCATTATCATACTCAAATCATAGCTCAAGAAACATAGTATTTCCGAACAATTCCAATACTGGAACATAAATACTTTTATGTTCAGTAAAATGTATTTACATGCCCGTGTGTGTTGTGTTTTTAATATCAGTAAAATGTATCTACCTATCTAAGGAAAAATGGTAAATTACATACATATGTTTTAAGCCACTAAAATGAATTTATGGTTGGACAGTGTGTACTTAGTTTTCCTGATTTTGTTCTTAGAACCTGTCCTGGTGGGGGCATAGTTCATTGCTGGTGATTTCGCAGGTTTGTGTTGAAAGCTCAAAGGGGATCAAAGAGAGAGTTTGGTTATGAAATTGTAATTAGATTAATGATTCAGATGTTGTATCTAGAAGTATTCAGGTATTTATTTGAGAATGAAATATTCTTTGGTCGGGAATCGAATAAAGTAGTTGATGGTATGATACTTGGTTTTGAAGCTGTTGTGTTGTGGGTCCTGACCCACAGGTCCAAGATCGTGTAAAAGATTATGTTTCCGCTGCGAGTAAATATGTAACTCGAGGTTTATTGAGTGTTAATTGAGATTTGTTTATATTAAGTATGATTAGCTAGCAGCTCGGAAGTGCGGGTTGTTACAGTAGTTTTGAGTTTATGTTTCTTATTGAAAAAAAAAAGTTAAACATGCTACAAATGAAAGTCACTAGTAGAATAATCGCATATTGCTGTGGTCGAATTGTTGCGGTTTTGGCCATACACAGCACTATACCGCGTGAGAAAAAAAAACTATGTGAAAAATAACCAATTGCTGCGGGTTCCGACAGAAACCGCAGCAATAGATTTAAATAATTTAAAAACAATTATATTTTTATCTATTGCTGCGATTTCTGACAGAAACCGCAACAACAGGTTCATATTAGTAATACATAAAGTGCCTTAGGGTTCGCTTGTTCTTCTGTCCATTTGTTCTTATGTTAGGCGCCGTCTCTTTCTCATTCACCCTCCCTTCCTCAGCGCCTCACTCCTTCACCATTCACCCTCCTTCACTCTCTCTCCTCTCAAGTTGCGGTTGCCGGAAATATTTGCTCTTCACTCCTTCAACTCTTGAGTCTTGAGTCCTCCTCAAGCCTACTCTCTCTTCGTCTCTAGTCTCCTTCAACTTCTCTCTTCGTCTCTCACACTCGACCCGCCGGAAATATTCGTCGCCAATCACCAGCACATGAACCCGGTGCTCATCATTGGCCAATCACCAACACTAGACCGACGCTCGTCGCTCGCGAAGCCCAGCTTTGTTGCTCGACCGCTCGCGAAGCCCTGCGCTATCGCTCGACCACAAGAAGTGTTAATGGTGCTCGTCGGTGTTAATGGTGCTCGTCGACCATAATCTTCAGCATTGTTAATGGCCATCGGATGCGAAAGCAAGAAATATGACCACAAATTTCGAGATCTGAGAAGTCTTCCTAGGTGTTAATGGTTCTTATTTTCATTCTTTTTTTTTCTATTGTAGTTAGGTTTTGTTTTTCGTTATCAAGTACTGATGTTAGGTTGTTGATGCTTGCTTTTTTGGATTTTTTCATTTTAATTTTTTAGAATCAATATGATGTTAGGGTTTCTCATTTTTGGAATTTTTTTGTATCTGTTGTATCTTTTTGTATCTTTTACGTTTTGTAGTTTTTATTATCTTTCTGCATTTTGACCTTTCAAATTTGATGGAAAAATGCAAAAAAAAATATTTTTTTTTACTTGTACCTGGACCTATTGCTGCGGTTTTGGGCAAAAACCGCATCAATAGGCTTCATTTTTTTATTAAAACAAAACATGTTGCTGCGGTTCTGGGTAGGAACTGCAGCAATAGGTTGTTCTATTGCTGCGGTTAAAAACCGCACCTATTGCTGCGCCTTTAATTGTGGCGCGACTAAAACCGCAGCAATATGCCACTTAATGACCGCCACAATTCAATGTTTTTCTACTAGTGAGTTCTGGTGGTTTTTCAGTTTCAACTCAATTAAAATCAAATTTGTTGAATCTGCATATTTGGTGGTGGAGAAGAAATTTGCAGACTAAACTTCTATATTTCGATCTTTTTATATTGCGATGAAATATTTTTATATTTCTCTCATGATGTAAATTGTGGTTTGGATTTTTTTGCAATACAATTTGTATTATTGTTCCAATTTTTTACTGTATTTTTCATTCGAATTTGTATTATTGTTCAAACTTGTAGACCTTGGTGTAAACAAGACCAGAATTGTTAACATATGACAATTGAATTTTTTTTTAATGAAATTTGTGACAATTTGTGTCGGATGATGCTAATGTCCACCGCAGATTCACTTTTTTTAAAAAAAATTGCCTGATTTGCGTCGTACATAGTGCAACATGCGACGCAAGTAGCTTAATAAATGGTGTTGGTGGTGTTGGGGCTCACGGGTCATGTGCGTCGGACATCGCGTAAGTCCGATGCAAATAGGTTGATATCTGCGTTGAGTCCGAATCCGACGCTAATCATCGCTTCTTAATTTGCGTCGACGCCTTTGGCGTCGGACACATGTCCGACGTAAATGGAGGCCTGGCATCTGACGCAAATCGCTGATTCTGTACTAGTGCCTGTGTATTAGGTGCGACTCCTAAACCTATCAAGTCACCTCATACATATATTAGATGGTGGTTAGGCATGTCAAATTTGGACTCAAAGTAAAAAAAAAAACACCTATTAATTCCCCTATTATGTATGAGGTGACTCGATAGGTTTATGAGTCGCACATAGGTGCAACTCATCAAACTATCGAGTCGTGTACATATTAGGTGACTTGATAAGTTTGTTGTTGAATTTCAGCCCCACCTAATAAGTCGTCTATTATGTATGAGGCGACTTGATAGGTTTACAAGTTTTTGCACCTTATAGATAGACAACTATAAAAATCCGACTTATTTAGGGGTTTTTGTAGTAGTGAATTCAAAGTTCAAGAAGCTCTAAAAAACTACCATTCACCTAATATGATATACTTGATATAGGAAGTTACTATGAATTTACAAGTATTCTACACGTCTATAGTCAAGATGGTACCATACATACAAAAAGAGGCCATGTACATTATATCCTTCATAAAGAGGCCATTGTACATTATATCCCTCATAAAGAGACCACTTATTTAAAGATTTACCCTTAAAAAGTTCATATAGGTGGTTTGAACAGTATTCTAGTTACTTTAAAGAAAATTTTAATCATTTATATAACTTTTCAAGTATAATCTGTAGACATAGTGATTCTTCAACGAAAAAAAGTCAACTATGCTTGTGAGACAACAAAACTTACTATACACACATAAACTTTAAGCTCTTAACATCATAGCCGAAGAATTCAATTATAAACTAACTCAATGATTTTGTGGGTTAGAGGATGAAAAATTATAAGCTATTATTGCAAAACTTGAACAATGTAAAGGAACAGTGGTAGGTGAAAAAAGAAAATGTCATCACTGTAAAATGACAAAACTGAGCTGCAACCTGCACGTATGTAAATCCAAAAGAACTCAAAGGTGCCAATGATGTGGAACTTGATGTTCCGGATGGATATGGTGGGTTCTTGATTAAAAGAAACGAGGTTGGATGTGTTTGAAAGGTGGAGATGGGATAAATTCTTGAAGGCAATGACTTCAAAATTGGAACAAAGCCAACGACTTTGATGCTCTAGTCGAGCTAGTCTCATAACATTAACATAAGCATGAAAGTGATAACTCTCAATAATCTCAAGCAAAATCAACGTCCGTCTATTATTATGAAAAGCAACGAAATATATATAATACAACCTACTAGTTATAAACCTACTAGAACTAGGAGAACTAGCAAACTCTATCTTGCCAGCAAACTAGACTCCTAATCCAACTTGGATTAGTTACAACCGACTCCTAACAAACTTAACTACTAACAAGATAATTATTAAAGACTCCTAGCTAAACTAAACAAGCATCACACGCTTAATAAGATAAGTATGAAGAAGCCTATCTAAGCTAGGATATCTAACATCACACGGCTAAAGCAAACTAAAGTCCTAATGTAAAACAAACTCTTAACAACTAAGAATTAAAACACCTAAATTACATAGAATTATAACAGAACTAGAATACAACATAATTAACAGTTCTCTTACGCATCAGCCAGGAAGGCAAAAATCAGTATAAGAATGATTGTTGATTTGTTTGAAGTACAATTATTACTCAAGTATTTCTCTTGTTCCTAGTTGTTATTCTGTTCTCATGACACTCAATATCATGCTTTTAAAGACATAAGTATGGGGAAACAAGGCACAACCATATGCTTCCAGTGTTGACTTTTACCACGACATACACTTTCACATAAACTTTTATACCACGAACATTTCCTACGACATTACCTGTCATATATACTTCACATCATAATACCTCTAAAACTCTTCAAACACATATTAAAATAGGCTCAAACTCCATTGATTTACATTCAAGCTCCATTAAAGCGGCCAAGATTGCTCTCCCGCGGATCGTTATTCAAGACCCATGTGAGTTTTTTTGATGAGTCAAGTGTTCCCAGTGAGCCCATTATACATGATTTTAACCCCCCTCTCTCATATGCTTATAATAATGAAGTGCACTCTAATGTTGATGATATTCATGCTACTTCTCAATATTCGTCGAATTTGTGCATGGATTTCAATCAAGTGGCTCATGTTCCCGATATTGATTCTCATATGCTTAATTGTGAACCCCAACCCAATTTGATTCCCAAAATGCACCCCAACCTATTGATGATCCCCTTTTAATACAATTGGAAATTGATTTGAAATTGTTTAGGGAAAAATGGGGTTGTAAAGACGACATTATCAAGTTTGATTATGTTCACTAGAGGAAAAAAGCCCAAGGGCTGCGGTCAAAAGGGGCCCAAGGGCTGCATTTTTTGACCGCAACCATTAGACTAGCAGCCCTTAGCATTTAGGAAGGGCTGCGGTTTTTAACCGCAGCCCTTAGCACGTTAAGGAGCGTGGTCGGCAAAAACCGCAGCCCTTGGTGGGTTAAGGGTCGGTTCAGGGCAAAAACCGCAGTCCTTTACTCACCAAGGGCTGCGGTTTTTGCCCTGAACCGCAGCCCTTAACCCACCAAGGGCTGCGGTTTTTGCCCTGACCACAGCCCTTGTGACCCAAAAAAAATAAAAAAATAAATTTTTGTTTTTTTGCATTTTTTTAGTCCTAAATGATCCAAAATCAGTTACATATATATAAAAGTATCACTTCTCATTGCAATTCATGTTATTTATACACATATAAAGAAAATATTGACTAAGTTACATTTTAGTATCAAAACTAGTGTAACAAAAGATAGAGAGTTCCTTCACTTGTAATCTTCAAATTTATACCACTCATTTGTGTGCTTTGATGACAATGTAGATGAGGAATCTGTTTTGGATTTAGCCATGGTGAACCGTAACCGGACCGAGATCGAGGGTGATGCAGACACACCTCTCGCTCTCGATGATACCAAGGCATTTTGAGCCCTCTACTGTTCTTCTAAGATCTTCTGCAGGTAACGTTCGTGCAAAGGTTAGCAGCCATTATGGAAAAGATGCAGAGTACAAGCTACAAGTAGCAAATGGCAAAATATTACTCCCTCCATCTCCTATTGTTTTCACAACAGGGTTAGGCAAACCAAAATAGATTAGCTATGTCATTTTGATTTTGACAAAACTAGGGCCTGTGTTATTTTTAGGAAGAGAGAATAATAAAGCGTCCATTGAGATTTGTGCCTTCTTACATTTTTCAGATCAGATGAAATAGATTTTTTAAAACAAAAGAGTGAAATGGGGGTGTGCAGCAGGAGGTGTGCAGGGGGGAGTGCAGCAGTGGTTGGGAAGGTCAAGGGCGGGGGAGTGCAAGCAGGGGGGCAGCAATGAGGGGGAGGGTTGGGGGTGTGCGGGGGTGTGTGTGAGGGGGGAGGGGAGTGCAGCAGGGGGAGGGTTGGTAGGGCCGGGGAGGCTAGGAAGGGTGGGGGGAGTGCAGCAGGGGGGCAACAATGGGGGGGAGGGTTGGGGGTGTGCGGGGGTGTGCGGGGGGGAGTGCAAGCAGGGGGAGGGTCGCCGTGGGCCGGGGAGGCTAGGAAGGGTGGGGGAGTGCAGGCAGGGGGTGTGTGGGGGGGGGGGAGGCAACAGGGGGAGGGTCCGCGCCGTTATCGGTGATTTTGTTATCACTGCTGAATACTCGTCCTGCACTAGCGTATGGTTGTATGGAGTATCTTGAGACATCTAGACACAATTTGAAGTTAAAAACTAAGCCTTTCCTAATAAAAATGAAGCCAACACTAATATCAAGTAGTACTTATTTGCTGAAATCATTTGAGCATCCTAGAAGGAAGGGGGAAAACTTGTCTGGAACAGAGAGAGCAACTATACATTTATCTAGACAGATTACTAAGTGATAGGAAAAGAGAATAAAACAAAGTAAACTATTGAGCGTAACCCACAAATCAACATTGTCAAGGTCTCATTGGCAAGGATTCAAGTAGCCGAGTTCTAGGAAAACAATATGCACTCATGTCTTGAAATGATAGACTCGTGAAGTGGAGAATCCTTTTCCCCACAAATACAAACAATAATTTGTGTTTTCTGCATGTTCTCACAATGGACAGTAAGTATAATTACTACCGGACCCAAAAATCAAAAAGAAAGAAATCAAACACTTTGCTCCCTGTAACAAAAAAAAAAAAAAAGAAATCAAACACTCACTTACCAACAAAAATCGCACTCAAATGGTCAAACCACTAAGTCCAAAGAACAATTAATCCTCGCCGAACGAAAAATGGTCAAGCTATAGCCAAGTTCGGAAATCTTAGTCATTCCATAAGAGACTAATTTATCAAATAAATAGAAACAAAATTAAACTAGTTAAACATTTACCAACACCAAGAAGAAATCAGATTCACAAAATAGAGAAGAAGGCACGCACCAAATCAATAACAATAACAAAGAAGACCAAAGACAAATAAAGGCAAAAAACAATTCAACCAAACCAAGGACCATAATCCCAAAGGGGGCTACAATGCCCATACTAATTCATCGAACAATCATCTTCAACTAAGGGGGAAAGGGGAATAAATAAGGTTCATCCTCGAACAATCAACTTCTGGGTAAAAGGGTTCTAATTTCTAAAACATAACTCGAAAAAAGAGAGCACAAAAAAAGCGTTCGAATAAAACATACCTTTTCTCATACTCCAAAGATACATTACAAGTCAATATGCAACAATTCTCTCCTCTTCGATTCGTATCCGTAGTCCCTCCACGGATACGTAAATCAATATATCGATTTCCAACTCAAGTATATGCAATACCATATTCCGTATAAAATTTGAAGTTTTCTTTATATTTTAGTTAACGAGATAAATTGATAAACACAAAAATCAAAAAACAAAAATTTAACATTGTTCGAGAAGGATACAATGAAACTGCCATAAGAAGATTGTTTGTATTCTTTTTGTCACAAAAGGGAGGAAGAAAGAAGAAAAGAAAGAAAGTGACTTTTGCAAAGTTCGGCTTTAATCAAGGAAGGGGAAGGAAAGTCTTCTTATTTCCCTTTCCTCTCTAACTCCTCCAAATATGAGAGGAAAGAAAATTGTAAAAATCATAAGATTCTTTACCCATTACTTCCTCTCCTTTCCTATATAATCAATTTTTTATTTTAAAACCAAACATGGTAAAGTCTTTTCATTTCTTTCCCTTCTTTCTACTACATCCAAGTGTCCAATATGAGTACCCTAGTCTGAGTAATACACTAACAAACGAATCCCTTGTTAATAATGAAAAATCAACCAAGTACATCAATAATGGTTGATAATGTGTTAACGGTTAAAAATAATGCTTCAACAAGGTAAATCTCCATTATGTAGGAAAGCTTAAGAAACGATAGGCACTAGCAGAATATAATAGCTTTTAAGGTGCTTAAATTCTAAACTATAGCTTAAGCCTTTCTCACGTGAAAGACAAGTGATGGAAAAATCGATGAAATAGACAAGTAATACACTCTATTAAAGAAGATGATTATACCTGAAGTTCATGTTCATTGAACATATCAATCCATTCCTTTCGTATAAGTTGCTGAAATCCTCTCAGGAAATGCGAACTTTACTGACGTATCTGACAGTTGTAGTATCCATTAGTTTGACATACCTAAGGTATTAGTATGTGGCTAAAGTTGAAACTTGGGTGGAAGCATACAATCATTATAACGAATAAGATCGTATTACCTGATAATTCAATAGATGATTAGCTATTAGATGAATAAATGGAATCACATTCTCATTCATGACACGAATATTTTTCCCTCCAGGAATCAATTCATCTTCTGTTTGTTCTCCATATTCATTATTTACAATGACAAAGTATAACTATAATCCTGAAACATCACCTTGATAATGCTGCAAAGCAACCAAGATTAGGGTAAAACAATATCAGCAAGCTGCAATATAGGATAAGATTCTCTAGCAGACAAAGTATAATATGAAGGGAAAAGCATTAGATTTAGGCAAGTATGGAAAGCAGTCAACACTTAACGAGAAACAGATAGACAAAATACAAATTGCACTTCTAAAATTCAGGAGAGGCGCTCGAAAAACAAGATCTTGCCAACTCAATCCAAAGGACATACCCATTCTCAACAAAAGAAATTATAGCTTGCAATGTTGCTTTGAAAATCCAGCAAGCTTCGTGTTCATCGCCATACCTGTTACAAGGCGAAGCATAAATCATTTTAAAGAAGTAAATTCATCCCGATTTCTACAAACGCTTGTCATGTTCGAACCTAGCAAGTAGTTAGTATTCACAACTTCGAGGCGTAAGATGAACCCGGAATATATAGGCTTCCCACATTGACTAAGAATAAAGTAATGCTTTTTCCTTTTCCTCCATGAAATAGAGGCATCATCCCGCATATTCAAACAAAGAAGTGCTAATCAAAAAATTTCATACAAGAGAATGATATGAATGAATTTACTAAGTCAAAACATTAGCGAATGCATTTCATATATTTCTCCCATATTTGATACTAAACTAACTCATTCTTATACCATATTATCTGTCACTTAATATTATCAATACACTATTACTTTTCAATTTGAAATACCAAATCAGTACTAGTTACCAATTATGGATATCAATACAATAACTAACTCCATAATCTACACACGTAATCATCAAAACACAACTATTCTAGAACGGAAAGAGTATTGTTTTCACCAATTAAAATGGAATAATTACACTAAAGTGAAGTACTGAACAGTGAAATGAAGCAATTGAAACCATAAGGCAGACCTCATTTTCGTGTCGCTTGCCCGGAATCCACGAAGATGTCAGCATATAGACCCTTTATCCCTAGATTATAGCGCACATACAGGGCAGTAAACAAAATTGAACATAATCAGAAGCAGAAAATGTTAGCAATCTACCAAAACCAACGAAGAGAGAGAAACTCAAGCGATTACGAGACTACAATAATTTCAAACCCAATTTCGAACCCTAGATCCATGAAAATCATTGAAGAAACAACAAAATCAGGTAAAAACTTAAAATCAAAAGAGAGGAGAGAGAAAATACCTCAGCGGCGAGGTAGTCGAGAACGGATCTCCGGCACCGACACGCTCAGTTCAGTGTTCGCGCGACAAAAACGAAAGAAGGAGGAGGAGAGTGCAGGTGAGAGAAATAGACGACGCCGAACAGAGAAAAGGTGGAAAACGAAAACAAAAACGCAGCAACGGTGGTCGAGCGACGAAAGGGACAAGCATCTCGCCATCTTCTTGCTGCAACAAAAAAAAAATCAAATTAAATAAAAATCCGATCTTTTTCACATCAAAGCTTAAACTTAAAAACCCTAACAACGACTCAAACGACGAATTGAAGCTAATCGAAAGCAGTACAAATAAAGTAAAGCGAACATCGCAGAAAAGCCCTAATCAAAATTGAATTCAAAAAAAAAAAAAACAAACTCATCAACATTTCAGTAATTTGAAAAACGAAGCATTAAAAAAACATGAATTAAGTAACAATTTGCGCGGAAAAATCTACGAAAGACGAAAGAAATAAAGATAGATGGAGAAGAAGTTTGGAGAAACCGCACGTCAATAGGAGCCGGAGTCATGACGGTCATTGATGTGAGGAGGAGGAGATCAGTAGCGACCGCAGCAGAGGTCGGAGAGAGAGGGGCAGGGGAGTGAGTGTGTGAGAGAGAGGGGCGGGTATTCGTAACTAGGGTGTGGTGTGAGTGCGGGAATTGCCAAGCGAGGGAAGCTTTAGGGGGAAATGAAAACGTGAAGGGCTGCGTTGTTTAATAACCGCATCCCTTTGTAATGAAGGGCTGCGGTTTTTGGGTTAACCGCAACCCTTTATAATGAAGGGCTGCGGTTCTTCGACTAACCGCAACCCTTTGTAATTAAGGGCTGCGTTTTTTAAATAACCGCAGCCCTTGGTTTTTTTTCCTCTAGTGGTTGATTCGAGTCATGTTGAAAATGCAAATGAATTGGGAAAGAGTAGCCTAGATCTCGATGATGGTTTTTGGAGTAGTGATGATGAAGGATATGCTTTTGAGGAGAAAAGGCCCATTATTGAGGATGTTGTTAAAAGTGAGGATGTTTATGAGTCTTTACATACCCTTTTGAGCCTCATGTGTCTACCTCTAGTGAATTGGACCTTACTCCCCCTCCTTGTGCTTTAGAGCACTCATCCTCTCCTACCCATTCTTGCTTATGTGAATATCTTGGTCAATTTGAGAGTGATATACCTCATTTGATGGTTGATGATGTTTTTAAGGCGTTAGATGATGGTAAAGATGTTTATAAGGAGTCCTTGGTTGAAAAAGTGTGTGACATGAAGACTTGTGATGTAGGAGAAGTCATTTGTGAAACCTTAGTTTCTACTCCTTCACCTTATATCCCATTTTCAAGAAACATCGACCTAGTTACTTCCTTTCCCATCTTTTTCCCTTATTTATCCAAATTACTTCCATTAGATGAGCTCCCATCCTCCTTTACCCCTCAAGTGCCCAATTTGATTATTTTTGAGAAAGAGAGTGAGATTGCCACACAAAAAAGGTTTGTTGAGGAGAGTTTATCATTTCATTTTTCTTTTTCTTCTTATTTTGATTCATCTTCTTCTTATTTCTTTGTTATTCCTTTTATTCCTTCTTTTAGGCATCCATCTCCTCATTTACATGGAGTTGCATTGCACTTTATGCACATGTGCATTGTGTCATTGCATACTTAGTAATAATAGAAATGTGTGCTAGTGCATTTGACAAATTCTTGCGATCGTTGAATTGCTATTTACTAGAAAGGTCAAGCTTAGAACCTTAAATAAGCCTTTCCCGGGAAGTAACCCGTGATTTATTGCTTTCATTTTATTTCTTTTAATTTTACTCATTTTTGTTTTCTATCTTTGATTTTGATTTAGGTACATAATTGGAATACCACTCATTTTTAATAGCACGGGGAAAACAAATCATGGTGTTGAAAAGGTTGATTATAAGTGGAAGAATTGGGTCATTTCGGGTATTATACCCACCTACTATCCGGTAGCTTCCTTTCTTTTCTATTTCTCCAATGCTGTATGATTTGTGGAGCATATGCTTGTTGGTTTGGATGTTTTTTCCTTCCCCCCTCCCTCCCTTTGATCGTCTTGTTCAAGCATTGAGGGCAATGCTTTATTCTAGCTTAGGGGAGTAACTATTCGCTAGCTTGAGGGATGTGTATATACTTTATTTCTTTACTTTTATTATTTTTATAAAATTCTAAAATCTAAAAATATTTTCCTTTCCTTTCTTTTCCTTCCTTTTCTTTTAAGTTTTGATGTTTTCTGTGACTAAAAAAAATTGAAAAAAATTGAAAAAAAAATTGAAAAAGGGTGTTTGGCAAAATCCAAAAAAAATTGAAGAATAGAAAAAGAACAAAGCTATTTGTGCCCAAGGGAAGATTCTTGGTAATTCATGTGGATTCCTTTGCTTTGGTCACTTGGGTAGATGAGTATAGGTATTTCCTTTGGATGTGCAATTTAGGGCGATTAGGGATCGATTAATCTTTGTTGCTTGATTTTCTACTTGAAAAGACATTATATAGTTCTAAATGTTGTCAAACTCTGTGTTGAAAATAGTCGAATTACTCCCTCCGTCCCAGAATACTCTTTACACTTTCCTTTTTCATCTGTCCCATAATACTCTTTACACTTCTATTTTTGGATATGACCCACTAATTTTTTAATTCTTCTACCTTTTAAGTTGGCCCACACTCTCTCTCCTCCAAATAAAATAATACCACTCCTACCACCCACCAACTCTAACCATGGCCCACACTCTCTCTCCTTAAAATAAAATAATACTACTCTTACTAACAACTAACTCCGATCACATCTACTTTTCAATAAAATAACAATTGATAACCAAACAACAACTTTTCATCTAAAACTACGTGCATTGATAAGTGTCAAGAGTATTCTGGGACGGAGGGAGTATTTCTCTTTTGGAAGTTGTAGTGACCCTAGTTGGATCTTGAAATCTTCTTTGGTGCACAAGTTTTTACCTCCGAATAAGCTATGCTAAGAGTTAAATCGATTATAAAAGAAAAAAAATATTTTATGTCTTGAGTCCAATAAGTGCAGCCAATGAGCCCACAAGGCATAATAATTAAGCCTATTAAAGTCCATGAAAACAAGAAAAAAATTAATTGGAAAAAAGTCAATAAGTGGTAATTACCACACGTGCTTGAGAAAGTGTGTTAGTTGATATATTTTGCAGGTGATTCTTTCGTGTTATGGGAAATGAGAGAAAGGTTATTTAGGATTTTTGAGACATCTTATTTTATATTTACTTTATGTATTGGGTTTATGAGATTGTTTTGCCTCTTTATGGTTATTTTGAGATAATTCATTTGGGTTTATTTTCTTTAGTTTATATTTAACCCTTATTTAGAGTGACATTTCCGTCAGACGATATTTCCGCTATCGTCATTTCTTTAATAGAATGCTCTATTTTGTTTATTTTATATTTATAAAGGACGGAGTGTTACAGTTGGTATCAGAGCAAATGATCCAAAAACTCTCATTGAGTTGCTACATATTCCATGGGAAATGTGTAGTTGTTGCATCTAGGATTATTAGTATCTTAGGCTTTAAGAAAAGTTCTTAGTGAGAGTTACTTGGGTAGGAAGAAAGCCTGGGGAGTTATTTTTGTTAACCGATGTGCTATATGTTTACCTTATGTGTTAGTTGGTAAGGTTTAGCTAGCAAGGACTAACGTTTTCGTTTTTGCAGAGCACCTCCAAGGCATTCATTAATTTGATGCCCGAAACAAAGTTGTATATATGTAGTCGTCGTATAGCGTATTTTCGTGTCGTTCCAAGTTTCGAGGACGAAACTTTCTTAAGGGGGAGTGTTTGTAACACCACAGATTTTTCGCTTATAATTTCTTCGACTTATTTTCCCTTAATTATTATTTTCCGTTAAATTTAGAATATTTTACTTCTTAAAAATATTATATCTTATATTATTTATTTTCCAACTTTTTAAATGTTGTATTTGTCAAATGTATTGGATTAGAAATTATATATATTCAACTATTTAAAAATGCGTGTTTAATCTAGTATTTTTATTTATTCGGTTTTTGCGCGTTTTGGACCGTTGCACGACTTTTTAACGTGAAGTTTTATGTTCCTAAAAGCTGTCCACAATATCAGTATATTTGAAGCATCTGAGAGACCTTTTGATTACCTTATAACCCCCTTGTAACCCCCCACTGTAATTCCCTTATTTTGGCTTTGTAACCCCCTTTCATCATCTCTTCTTATCCTTCTTTGGAGCTGTTATAACAGCATGATTTACCGTCCATAATCCTCCATTTCATTCGTCCATTTCAAGAGAGGAAGAGAAAACAAAAAGAAGAGTAAAGTTCATCCCGGATTTCCCTGTCACACTTTCACGAAAATGTCGATATCTGGAGATCTAACCGTTGGATCGTCTTCAAATTTGGACAGCATTTTGAAAACATCTTGTTTGTCAAGGTTACCAGAGCGATTTGGCATCCAGTATCAGATCGTCGGGAATCGTGGTCGGAACAGAACAGTACATGATGGAAATGCAAGCAATTGGAGGTCTTCAAAGGTAACTAACGGTTTTCCTAGAGCGGTTAGAAATCGTATAGGAATTATTTTAGTTTTACTAGTTAAGTTGGATTATATGGGTATAATATCATGTATAGATTGGTTAAATATTAGTTTGTTAATATATGAAATATTCGTGTGTTATAGTATGGTTTCTCATGTATAGCTTGTATTAATTATAGCCTACATTTGAACTTGTTAATTCATGTGCTATTCCCGTGTGATGGTTGCAAACATTATGTTATATGATTGTGTATGATGATGTTTCTATTTCTCGCATGAAAGAGTGTATCTGAGAGCATAGATTATTTCATGATTAGGCTAAACATATTTAGTTTTGTCCATTTGTTAGTGTGTATTCTTCTTTGGAGTGATGGTATTGTACTTTTGTATCATGCTAGGGTTATTACCTCTCGCTAATGCTGGCTAGTTATCTTCTTGTTGTTTTCTTGTTTTGGGTCATGGTATAACTATGAGTTATATGGTCTCAACGGGTTGATTATTTTTCTTTTCTTGCTTTGCGTGATCACATCCCTGTTTCATATTGTGGCTTGATCAAGTTAGTTATTATGCATGTATGTTTAAACAATATTGTTTTTACTTTTAACTTATAAAAATGTTTCTCGTTTTATTTAATGGTGATATGTAGTTGTTTTGTGGCATTTGTTCTCATGGGATTTACATATTGTCATTTGTAAAGTTGCTATCTGATTCAAATTTTTATGGGTTGCATTATGGTGGATAATTATAATAGTTATCTAAGTTATGGTGGTAGTTATAAAAATGTTTATGAGTTATTTGGCTATGTTTTTTGTGTGGGTTGTTATAGATATATGAATTAAAATAGTTGTTTTATGATGGTTTGGTTGTTTGTATGGTATTTGGAGTATAATTATGTTTTAAAGAGTGTTTATTTTTTTTGGTTGGGCAAAAATGATTTTTATTAGTATTATTATTACTATTACTTTGAGAAGAATAAATAATGTTGAATTGAATTCTTGGGTTGCGATCCTTGATTTCTGCTGATTTGGTGTAAAGCCTTAAGGGCATCCGCTTGAGTTGATAATAGTTTGTTGATGACTATGAGTATTATTTTTATTATTATTATTATTTGAGAGCAAGATTATCCGGAGGGACGTAATCCCGAGGTGAAGAACATGCAAACCATAGGACGTAATCCTAGGTATACCTTGGTTTTGTTGTCGTCCGAGAGGTCGGTGGGGACGTAATCCTACACCGTCGCATCGGGAGTATGGCCATTCTTAGACACAGGCAGTAGGGAGCGTAACCCATAGGCTGTCTGGAGGTTGTCTCACATTACCATAGGAAGTGGCTTGTCCACTAGCGTTCAGCTCTCTCTCTCTCAAACTAATTATATTACTTTTATTACTTTAAAACTTTGATGGTTTATGGTATTGATACTTGAGTTTATATATATAAGTTGTTTATCCATTTTGTTTATTTTGTTATCTTTACTCTATTTATTTTTAAGCATGTTGTATTATCTTTGTTTAAGTGTTTTATTTGGTTATCTGAAGTTTACTATTGAGATGTTTTTGTGTGACTTAATTATTAAGGCTTTTATAACTCTTATATGGATCCTAATTGGGCTGGGAGAGCTGTTAGTTACTCGCCACTGATAGTGGATGTTTGTTGATATATTTTGCAGGTGATTCTTTCGTGTTATGGGAAATGAGAGAAAGGTTATTTAGGATTTTTGAGACATCTTATTTTATATTTACTTTATGTATTGGGTTTATGAGGTTGTTTTGCCTCTTTATGGTTATTTTGAGATAATTCATTTGGGTTTATTTTCTTTAGTTTATATTTAACTCTTATTTAGAGTGACATTTCCGTCAGACGATATTTCCGCTATCGTCATTTCTTTAATAGAATGCTCTATTTTGTTTATTTTATGTTTATAAAAGGACGGAGTGTTACAAATCAGCTGTTCTAGACTCAGCGCTGTGAGATCTTTTGCTTCATAGATAGCTGTTACCTTAGCCGTCCATACATCTGTCAAACTTCTCAACATTTTTCTAGCCAAATCTTCGTCATAAAAACTTTTGCCAATGGATTTTAAATCATTTACTATAGTCATAAATCTACCAAAGCAATCATTTATGTTTTCATTTTGATTCATGTAAAAAGCTTCATATTTCGACATAATTAAATCAATTTTAGACCTTTTTACCACACTGATTCCTCATCGGCAAGTTCGAGGGTATCCCATATCTCTTTGGCGGAGACACAAGAAGAGATTATGTTTGTCTCATTCTCACAAATAGTTGCAATATGGACATGGCTTTGGCATTCTTCTCCAGCATCTTGTAATAAGTAGAAGTGTATTCGCTTTCCCTCTTTGTTACTGAGGAACCATTAGCCTCCTTGGTGAACTCTAATGGTCCGTTCTTGATAGCTAACAAACATTCGCAATCAATGCCAATGATGATGTTCTTCAATTTATAGATCAAACTTTAGATCAAAGTTGTTTTTTCGTCATTCTCTATAGCATTATGAAATCACAATCAATGAAAAAAGAATATAGATTTTTCCTAAATGTTGTGCTTAGCACAAAAACACGCAGTCAACCCCTTATCTCCTCCTGCAGAAAATATTTTGGACTAAACCTTTCGAGTAAATTGGTTATTTTTTCTTTCTGTACACCAACGTGAAGTCAAAATCGGGAAAAAAAGAAATTGGATTTTTCACACATTGTGCCCATGACCAAAACGCGCCCATAAGCAAAACTTGCTATAATAACACAACATATAGAATGTTTTTCTCTCTCTAAAATTCAAGAGTTTCTCTCACTAGGAAAAGTGAGTTTTCTTTCTCAATTCATATTGCATGTTGAAAGACGCAAAGGAAATAACTTTTTATCTGGTCCAATCAGTGGATTTTCCTGGTTCTGGAAATTGCTCCGAGATCTTAGCTGTGTTAGTAGGGTTTCTTAGAGTAGGCAGATGGTTTCCATGCAAAACTGACCAATCCCCCTTAGCTTACACTTGGCGTGCTGCTTCAGAAACCTTTCATTTTCTCTACTTCTTCTCCGTATATTTATTGCGTCTGTTTTTCAATTACCACTCTCACTTCTCTCTTTATTAGCTCTATTAATATACTCAAGTTTCCCCCAAACCTCCTCCTTTTCTACTTACTCTTAAACACAGTCCTTTATTATTAGAATATCTCAAAATAATGACTTCCGAAATTATAGGATGGGGCATTAATTGACCCACCACCAGATTCGGAATTCCCTGGTGCCATAAGTTGGAATATGGCTGTTTTAGGAAGGTTTATTGGTCCAAATCCACCATCTTTGACATTAGTGCAAGGTCTGGTCAACACTAAGTGGATAAAACATGGGTCAATTACTATTCATCGCACACGAGAGTACTTTGTATTCTCATGCTTACAACGTGTGGATGTTGATGCTCTTGTGCAACATCATACAACAATCATTGATGGGCGAATTATAACATTTCGTAGATCTCACTGGTCGATGGTGCCGCAAAGCATCACTTTTAACCTTGCCCTTATATTGGTAAGAGTTTCTGGCCTCTCCTTAGGATATTTATCAAAGGCATGAGCCATGCAGGCCTTGAGTTGTAATAGTCCGCACCAAAATACCTTATTATACAAATACTTCTATTACAACGGAAGCTCCAAACTTGGGCGAACTATTACTTGGATCCCCCTTAAGCCTAAGCTTAAGAGGATGAGCATTTTACAACATGAAATATTAAAGTTTACTTATAAGATAACCATCTTAACTTCATAATAGAAATATTACAAACCCAAAATACACCATGGTTTTTCAAATATTGTCCACCATGATAACATAAAACAACAATACAAGTCTTCACAAGAGCATCTGATATCCATACATAAATATTAACAGTCACCTGCAAAACGATAATCAACTGCCCCCACCGAGACAGGTTCAAAGAACAAAACACAAGTCAGCAAAGCTGAGTACACAAGCAGAATTTTAGGAAAATATTATGGTGGTTGGAACTAGTTTTTCTTTCGCAATTACTTTATTTTGAAAAAAACCCATCCCAAAAGAATAATAATATGCAACACATCAAGTACTCACATCCTCGTTGCTTTCTTTCTACCATTATAGTTCTTTCGATTAGTTCAACACTGTTATCAATCATTTATCATTTAATCCTTATGGGGAAAGTGAACGCGATTAGAGAGGGGTCACCACGACCGACTGTCTCTAAACTGTGGGGGTCGTCACCCTCCTATTTACCATATGCTTGTAAGACTTTCAGGACATGTCCCTAGCAGCTACGAGACACCACGCTCGCCTGCAACTTATAATTTAATAACGGCAGCTACGAGACACCATGCTCTCCTGCAATTGTTGTTCATCACCGTTCACAGCTACTTCCCCTTCTGTTAGGTGATCACACAAGCACATTGATAATATTAACGGTTTTTTCACCATATACTCCTGGCAAATTTTTTTTTGCACCATATACCCTTTCGACTTTTGAAATTCACCATATACCCCTCACTTTTGAAAAAATACATCCAATTACCCTTAATGACTAACGGCGTTAAACTCCGTTAGTCATTAACCCCTAATTCCCCCTCTAACCCTAATTAACTAACCTAAATCTACCTCTAACCCTAACCCTAACCCCTAATCTAATAGACTAACCCTAACCCTTACCCTTACCCTTACTACCCCTCCCCCCACAGGCCCACCATCCAACGAGGCCCACCTCCCCACTAGCCCACCACCCAGTAGCCCCACCTCCCCACCGGCCCACCACCCAAAGATCCCCACCACCCAGCCCCCTCCCCACTGCCCCCACCACCCCAGCCCCTCCCCTCCCCTTCCCCACCACCCCGAAGCCCCCCTCCCCACGCAGCCCCACCTCCCCCTCCCCACCACCCCCGAATCCCCCTCCCACTCCCCGAAGCCCCCCTCCCCATCCTCTCGCCGACGCTGCAACCCTCCCCCCCTCCCCGCAGCTGCCCCGCTAGCCACCAAATTCCCGGTTCGCGCCCCGTAGTCACCAAAGTCACCAAATTATATGCGGGCGGTGGGACTGACCTTCCTAATTGCCCCGGATGAGTTCACGGTGGGCCGACCGGGAGAGGTGGGTTGCGCGTCGGCGGGGGGGGGGGGGGAGGGGGAGGGGTTTCTGGGGAGTGGGGAGGGGTGGGGGAGTGGGAGGGGGGGGCTTCGGGGTGGTGGGGAGGGGAAGGTGGGGGCTGCGTGGGGAGGGGGGCTTCGGGTGGGGGGGAAGGGAAGGGGGCTGCTGGGTGGTGGGGCAGCGTGGGGAGGGGGCCGGCTGGGTGGTGGGGGCGGTTGTTGGGGGGGGGGGGGTGGGGATGTTGGGTGGTGGGGCAGCTGGGTGGTGGGCCAGTGGGGGAGGGGTGGTAAGAGTAAGGGTTAGGGTGTTAAATTAGGGGTTAGAGTTAGGGTTTGGCTTAGGTTTAGGTTAGTTAATTAGGGTTAGAGGGGGGATTAGGGGTTAATGACTAACGGCGTTAGCCTTCCGTTAGTCATAAGGGTAAGTGGATGTATTTTTTAAAACGTCGGGGGTATATGGTGAATTTGGAAACATGCGAGGGTATATGGTGCAAAAAAATTTTTGTCAGGGGTATATGGTGAAAAAACCGTAATCTTAATTCCTCTTAATTGTTATTAAATCATTATCTGGAATAACTCATAAGAAATGGATCTAGCTTCTTGAGGAAAGACTTTTTTATAAGTATACCTCCACACGGTTTATGGCGAAAGTACTTATTAGGAAACTAACAGTTTGAAATAAATTAATAAAATAAAGTTATATGGATTTCTTATACGACATAAAGATTAAAGTACTTCTTTTCATAAACGTAAGTCATTTGATTATTACTCTTAGAGTTGTTAAAGTTTGGTGAGGAAACTATTATGGTTTGATATTAGAAACTATGGCTTGGTAAGTAAAGATTTTAGAACATATGGTTGTAGTTAACTTGGAGAGAGTTTTATCAAATAAATACTCCTTGAACATATCTTTCATTACAAAATTATTTATCAGAAAACTTGTAATCAACAATCAATCAAGTTCAATAAAGTTGTAGGAAGTAATTAAATAATTCATTGGTAAAAGGACTTATATATTACTCTTTTACCTAATTGTCGTTTAACCTTTGTATCATTCAAAATCATAATTTCATTCTTAAAATGCTGTTTGAAACATTTCTTGGAAAATCAGGAATGTTCCATAACTTCTATTATAATCCGAATCTGTCTTGCAAAAATGCAATTTTCCAGCAGAAATTAAAATCACCATAACTTCCTCATAAAAAACCGAAATTGGACGATTTTGGTGCCTATCTTGAGTAAAATTTTAATACGAATAACTTTTGTGAAATAGCATTTTACCCAAAAATTCCCATCAAATGTTGAAAAACACGTTTTAATAAAACTAGTCCAAATTATTACGAGAAGGTAGAAGTTTATGTTTCAATTTTAAATCTACTTCACATGCACTTGGGTTCTCACATAAAAAAGAACTTATTAATATTTTGACAGTAAAAATATAGCCATTGATTCATCCACAAAATCAAATATTCAAGCAAAATACTAAGCCAATAACTAAGAAAACTGTGAGAATAATGATACGGCTTACCCTGATGAGGGTGCCTGGACTCATATATATAATATACGTACAATAGTACAATGACAAGGATACCCTTAGTATCCTCTATTACACCCCCTCAAACATTGCAGGGGGAACCACGTACAGTTTGGACCTCAAAAACTCAAAACGCTGACCAAACAAACCTTGATGTCAGCGATTTGTAACTCAGTAGGAACATAACGTACAACTAAATCACCATGAGCAACACGCTCTCGAACAAAATGATAATCAATCTTGATGTGCTTGCTACTATCATGCCGGACTGGGTTCACAGCAAGATAGGAAGCAGAAACATTATTACAAAACAGCTTGACGGGGACGCGAATGATGAGTCCCAACACAGCTAACAAGGAACGAATCGAGAGGGTGTCATGTACTGTGTAAGCAACAGCACGATACTCGGCTTCAGTGGAAGACTTTGAGACAGTGGGTTGCTTAATTGAGCGCTAAGAGATGAGATTGCCACCTAAGAAGATAGCATAACTAGTGATGGAACGACAACTATCCGGACATCCAGCCCAATCAGCATCTGAGTATGCAATCATGATAGACATAGTCTTGGAGGGGCGAAGCCATGGACCGTAGTCAGAAGTACCCTGCAAGTACCAGTAAATACGCTTAACAACCAACAAGTGAGATGTGCGAGGGACATGCATAAATTGGGAAACTAAATGCACAGCATACGTAATGTCAGGTCTTGTCATAGTCAAGTACAGTAAAGCCCCAACCATACTGCGATACTCCGTAGGATCGGATAGAAGACCACCATCGGTAAGCGAGAGAGTAGTTCTACTTGGAAGGGGTGTGCGAACAGGCTTCACAGTGTGCAGATGAAATTTGAGAAGAAGATCATGAACATACTTTTTCTGACATAAGAATAAGCCTTGAGAGGTGCGAATAGCCTGCACACCGAGGAAATAATGAAGAGGACCAAGATCCTTCATAGCAAACTCAGGAGACAGAAGAGAAATAAATTTCGTGATCAAAGGAGCTGAGTTGCCTGTGACAATAATGTCATCAACATAGAGAAGAAGATATAGAATATATTTGCCACGACGAAAAATGAACATAGAAGTATTTGATTGACAACAAAAGAAACCCTGTTGTAGCAAGAAACTACTAAAGCGAAGATACCAAGCTCGGGGAGCCTGTTTCAACCCATAGATGGCTTTCCTAAGACGACAAATGTGATTAGGATAATCAGAATGAATAAAACAGGCAGGTTGTTTCATATAAACCTCCTCAATAAGATCACCATGCAAAAAGACATTTTTCAGATCTAATTGCCGAATGACCCAATTATAGGAAATGGCTAAGGACAAGACCAATCGAATAGTAGTTGATCGAACAACAGGGCTAAAAGTTTCAGAGTAATCAATACCATCTTGCTGACCAAACCCCCGAGCAACCAGACGAGGCTTAGGCCTAATCACATGACCTTTCTCATCTGTTTTTATCGTATAAATCCATTTTGTACCTACCATGTTCTTTGACGCATCATACGGTACCAAATCCCATGTTTTGTTGACAAGCATGTGATTAATTTCTTCCGCCATGGCTGGACGCCATTTTGGAATTTTATTAGCCATAGAAAAACAGGTTGGCGCTTTTTCTTTTTCCAGTGTTGTTAGAGTTAAAATGGATTTGGGTTTGAAAATACCATCTTTAGCACGAGTTTTCATTGTGTGAACATTTTACGAAGACGGATTTGCAAAAATACCAACCGTGGGAGGTGCCGGCAAAGGAATAGAAGGTATGGACATGGGACGAGACGGACAAGGAGGGGAGGGTGAAGACTAGGGCATGGGAGGGGGGGTGGTCCGTGGCATGGGGCTGCTGGGCAACAGCTCGAGGGGAGGGACGCCCAGCGTGCGCTAGCTGGGTAGTGTGCTGGGCAGCAGCACAGGGAGTGAGGGGAGCCATCCCATCGGGCACTGGCTGGCCAGCGGGCTGGGCAGCAGCTCGATGTGGGGGGTGACCGAGCAAGCGTGCTAGTCAGCAGCACGGGGGGAGGGGAGAGCATGCCCATGGAATGCGGGGGAAGGCTCGGGTGGGGCAGGCGAGCCAAGAAATGAGGGCGAGGACCCATCGGGGAAGGGCGAGACACGGGACGGGGTCGTGTAGGAGGCCGCTAAGGGAAAATGGAGGAGGGTGGGGTCCGTATCACTAGAGTTAACAGAAGACGAGGGTCGAGACGACACCAGTTGACGATAATGGAACACCGACTCATGGAATTTCACATTCCGACTAACATAAACACGACCTGACTTGGGTTCATAACATCGATACCCTTTGTATCACGGAGCATAACCAAGGAAAACACATTGAACGAACCGAGGGGTGAACTTATTTGACGGTTTGGCAGAAAAGTTAGGAAAGCACTTGCAACCAAACACACGTAATATGGAATAGTCAGGGCGTTTGGAGAATAACTTTTCAAAGGGAGATAGACCCTGCAAGACATGAGTAGGCAAACGATTTATGACATAGGTAGATGTATATGCTGCATCGACCCAGAACAGACCAGGAAGTAAAGACTCAATGAGCATTGTACGAGCAAGTTCAATGACATGTCGGTGCTTGCGTTCAGCAACACCATTTTGTTGTTGAGTTTCGGGGCAAGATTTCCGGAAAGAAATACCACATTTTCGAAAATGATCTAGAAGAGGTTGATTATCGAATTCCCGACCCCCATTACTTTGGTAATATTTAATTTTGCAGTCAAATAAATTCTCAACCAAAGCTTGGAAATCTAAAAAACGATCATGCACCTCCGAGTTGCATGTCAAAGGATAAATCCATGTATAGCGAGAAAATCATCAACAAAACACACATATGTAGTATTTAAATCCAAGATTTCATAAGATATTTGATTGCCATAAATCAGAATGAACAAGTTGCCAGGGTTTATCAAAAGAGTGTATTACATTTTGAAAAGGAAGACGATGAGACTTTTCTAAGCAACAAGATACACAATAAAAAAGATGACCAGTGGCACAAACAATGGCCTTATTTTGCTTAAGAGCACCTAAAAATCGATCATCACAATGCCCAAGACGACGATGCCAAGTAGGACCGGACGCAGAGAGAGAGAATAGAGCAACTAGCCTCCTAGGATGGGTGGTGAGGGTGATGGGATAGACATTGCCTTGCCTAGAAGCTTTGAGAAGCACCTCCCCCAACCGATTGTCCTTAACATAAACATGAGAACCATTAAAACTCACAGTGCAATTGTTATCTTTAGCCAAATTCTGAACTGACATTAAATTGAATTTAATATTAGGACAATGATAAACTGAGTTTAGAACTAAAGGTCGACTGTTAGAGTTTAATGTGACTGTGCCAACATGTTTTACTGGGATTTGAGTACCATTTCCTACTTCAACAGAAATTGGACCAGTATAAATAGACTTATTTGATAAAATATATCTGGATCGATGGTCATGTGAGAAGATGCTCCGGAATCAGGAAACCAAGTGGTTTCATTATGCTTGCCAGTGGGGAGGCCAACAAGAGCATCATTAGAAGTTTGAGCATATCGAGAGGGACACGAAACAACGGAATGACCTGGATTAAAGCAAATTTGACAAACTCCTTGCAGACAAATGGCTAGTATCGCAAGAAGTAAGGGCTACAACATCACTTTTAGATGACACAACATAATTACATATAACTGTACCTCCTGAGTTTTGTGTTTAGGTTTGCTTTGCACCCCCATTCCGACCTTTTCCACAACCACCACGACCACAGTTTCTACCTTTGCCACCTCCACGGCCACCTTGGTTATTGTTGCGAGAGCCAGAGTTCGAAGACTGCGAGTCAGATGAAGGAGAAGTACTAGGAACATGAGCAAGAAAAGCCTGATGATTGGCAAATCCTTGTTCCCGAGCATGACGACCCTTAATGATCTGCTCTTGAATCAATAACTTTTCCCGAACATCATCAAAACTCAGATTACCAGAGAAGTGGGTAATAGTAATACTAGTAGTTAGGGAATCATAATCTTTCCCAAGTCCCATGAAAGTATGTTGATTTAAATCACGAGAGGAAACAGGAGCACCAATCGCAGCAAGAGAATCAACAATAAGTTTGATGTCACGTAAATAAGTATCCATGGATTGAGATTCAATCTTTGAGACATGTTGTAACATACTTTTCAATTCCATAGAACGAGCCAAACTAGCATTCATAAAGCGGGATTGAAGGCGAGTCCATATTAACATCGAAAACTTAACATCATGCACCTCAACAAGCATATCTTCGGACAGAGTAGCAAATAACCATGAACGAATAGTTTGATCAAAACGGAGCCAATGATAATATTTAGGATTCAGGGATTGGTGATTATGATGATTAAGCAAATAAATCTCAGGCATTGCAATAGAACCATCAATCATACCTAACAAACCATGGGATACTAAAAACGATTTGAATTGAGTATGCCAGGGTAAATAATTTTCAACAGTCCGAAGAACAGTAGTAACAATATTCTTAACATTAGAAGTAGATGTTACCAGTGTGGAAGATAACGAAGCAAGATTAGGTTGTACAGAGTAGAACCAAGGCGGGCCACCGAACCCAGTGGGCGTGTGATGTTGGGGCAGCAACCCCGAGTGGCCGGCAAGGGTGGAGCCACCAAATGTCGGATGAAGTTGGCCAGGACGACGGAAACACACGAGACACAGAAGTCCCCGAGTGCGCAGCACCAAGCGGGGATGTGACTGCCTTGAAAAGACGATGAGGGGTGGTGTGCGAGGGTGTCCACGTGAAGGCCATGGAATCACCATGGTTGTAGGCGTGCGACAGACCATACCCTGGTGCGCCAGCGTGTAGCGAAGGTTGCGGACCAGTGGCGAGGGAGGAAGGCACGACAGTGCTGTCGGGCAGCACGGACACGACGAGAGAAGCCGCGGGTGCGGAAGTCACGACAGATGTGAAGGCTGAGGCTGGTTGAGAAGCCATCGAGGCAAGCAAGTGCGGTGATCCGAAAAAAAAAAAGCGGAAGCAAAAAACACCAAGAACGTAAAAAGAGAAAAATTTATGCTCTTGATACCATGTGAGAATAATGATACGGCTTACCCTAATGAGGGTGCTTGGACTCATATATATAATATACGTACAATAGTACAATGACAAGGATACCCTTAGTATCCTGTATAAAAAACTTTTATTTCTCAATTTGCAACTCATAACTCCACAATCAAATCAACAAGAACATGTAATCATCCCCAAAGAAGACATGCAAGAAAAATAAATCCATATAATACTTATATATTTGAAGATACAGCATAATTATTCCCATAACCCACATGCATGCACTTATATACAACAAAACTTTTACCCAAATCTCATTTCAAACCCCAAAGAGAGTTAGTGACTTGTGTACATTAATTCCCTTTGCTCAACTCTTCTTTTTTCCTCCAAAATGTAGAATTTTGAGCCTTCCTATAATCCCAAAGTGTTCATATGAGTTAATTCATCTTACCTCAAGATATTAAAAACAAAACTTCCTTTTTCTAAAGAAAAATTCAGCCTACCTTCACCTTTTTAGATTCGAGTTTGGGGGTGTTTTTCCACTCCCTCTTGAAAATTTTCTTTGGTAGTACCTAGTGTACACATCAAGGGAAATAAAAATGAGTTTGCATGTAAGATTGGGTAGAAAAATAGGTATGGAATTGAAGAGAGAAGTGGGGAGTTTCAACCTTAGTTCTTCCTCTTTTTTTCTCTTCCCTTCTTTCTCTTTCTTCTTTTCACTTTCTCTCTCCTAACTTTCTGATTTTGTTGGGGCTTGAGTTTGACGGGGTGTATGGGTTGGAAGTGGGCGTTTTGTGAGTTTTTAAGCTGGGTTAATTGAGAGGTAATTAAGGGTGTTAGTGGGTGATGACTTGGGTAACTAATTTCTTCTTTTTTTAAAAAAATTATATTAGCTACCTTTACTTTCCTATCCACCCAACAACTATTAAATTAAACCTCTTGAAATAATCCACTTACATATGTTAATTCAACATTGTCCCTCCTTTGTTTTTATTTTAGCCAAAAGGATATTAACTTGTCTCTTGTTTGTCCACCAACCTCATATACTACTTAACAATCACCCTTTATAACTTCCTAAATACGATTCTTACTATATTCCTCAAAATGATCCCATATCACCAATTACATCATATTTTCTCCTCTAACTTCTTCACTAAAATAACAGAGATACAAGTACATATAACATAAGTCATATACCATAAACAAATCAGAATTTACCTATCTTTAGTACCTATATGATAATATAGAGAGAAATTAAAAGTAGAATATTCGTGTTGTTAGGGTGACTATTACATGAGTCATGTGGGGTTCATGGATGAGATGGAGACACAGTCCACTGAGCTTCCAAGGAAACCAGAGTTCCGAGCAAAAATTCTAATAGACTTGTCAAAGCCTCTAATTCCAGGTTATTTCCTCCCCCTTTATGACTCTCAAGTTATTTGGGTTGATTTTCTCTATGAGGGTGTTTTTCGTTTTTGTAAAAATTGCGGGTGTGCGGGCCACTATACTCTAGCATGCACTTCGTGAAACTTCGAAGCACATCGACGCATACGTACTATGATTGCAGATCTAGAGAGTGTTGGGCGTAGGGTTCTCTATGGACCGATGAATTTGGCTTATACCATACCGTTTTCGTTTTAGAAACACTCAAGTCAACCTATACTAATCAATTATAGATGATGATCCTCCATTTCAACACAGAGCCTCGCCTTCCACTGATAGTGATGTAAATTTAGGAATCCAAGAATTTCCCTCAGGAACCTTTCCGTATGATTCATCATCTGAGGAGGAAGCTTTTTATTCGGGAGAGGAGGATTTTGGCCTCCCGAATGAAAATGTTGATAATGACTATGACATGCAACAAGGTCCGGGGCTGCAATCAAAAGCGTTCTTAAAAAACCAAGTTCAATAATCTCCAGGGCGTAGATTTGGTTTCTCTTCTGATCCATATGCTCAGTTCTGCCCATCTCATTCTACTCGTTTACAAGGATTAGCTGTCTCTGAAGGTTTCTCGTCCACAAATGCTCAAACTAACCATGGTGCAGTCTCAGAAATTGCAACTCAAAGGCAAACTCTTTTTGAAGTGCTCGGAATTTCAAAATGGACCTCATAGCGAGTTGAATCTAATCAACCACCATAACAAGCTGCTCATACAGGTAATTTTATGCATCAAGTTAATTCTGGCTTACTTGAGGATGTTGTGTCCTAGGGAACAACTCTTCCTGCTGTTGTTCAATCTCGTACAATTACGATACCTCTGCCAATCCATGCTCATGGAAACAATGTTGGGGTGTCTAGTATCATGCCACATACTGGTGCTTTATCTCAAGCACGCCACATATTATGAAATTTTCTGAATTCTCTCAACATTAGAGCAAGAGTTCATCCAACTCATTTTTCAGCATTCTCCAAATTCGCATTTCTCTCCAATTTTGCCTTCATCTCAGTTTCCACTACAGAATCAAGCAGAGAATGACCCACCCAATTATCCTCAATCTGCCGTTACAAATAATGAAATGGTAATGCATGGTGTTTCTATTTTATCCTCTCTATCGCAAGCAAAGAAACGAAGGATCCCTCCTCTTTCACGCAGCAAGTCTGTAGGAGATGAAGTTAGTTTTGTTCATCCAGGTTATATTGAGACTGATTGGCTCTCAAAAGAAGAAGCATGAAGTAGGAAGCTTGGGAGTCAAAGGGTGAGTTTAATATTTGGTGTCATGAAGATGGTCGTGTTAAGCTTATTCCAAAAACTTTGATTGATGTTGGAATGGCGGAAGATTTTAGAGTTGTAGCAGGAGAGGAAATTACCTCTAAATTATCCCAAAAAAGACATGCAAAGGACCTGGTTTACCATAATATGAAAAAGTAGAAATTAGATGACGCATCTTCTAGTTCTGTTAATGGTCCAAATCAAGGAAAGGAAGACATGGAAAATGCACTTATATGTGGTTCTCTCACTTTCTCCAGTGATCAACAGCTTCGTCAACTTCATTTACCTCAGTTAAACTATTCCCAATGGTTAGAGTCACACAAATTGTTCACCGAGGATGAAATCAAAAAAGCTATGTTCTCTAATGCTGATTCTAAAGCTCCAGGTCCTGATACCAGACATATGATGTGAAGCACCGGAATCAATTATCCAACTTTGGGAATCAAACATACCAGTCAATTTTTCTGTGGAAGATGATGAATTAACTCCTTTAAGAGCACCCATAAGTTTAGGGATGGGCATGGGTCCAGGACCCGACCCAGACCCTACTGGACCCGACCCTAATTTAAGGGTCTGGGTCCAACTTTTTCAGACCCTAAGGGTCCGGGTCTAGGTCTGGGTCCAAGTAAATTTTTTAGGGTCCGGGTCCGGGTCTTTATATTTTAGACCCGGACCCGACCCTTAGACCCTAAAATAATTTAATATATAAATTTTAATTTTAAAAAAAAACAAACTGATTCCCTAAGAAACTAAAGACCAATACGCTATTCAGGGTCAGGGCCTTTGAAAACCCATTTTGCTACCCTTTTCGAAAGCCCCTCCAATTCGAAACCCTAAAAACTTTTCTCTCTCCTCTTCTTCATCTTCAACCTTCGAAGCTCTTCATCAATGGTGTCAGGCGAGAAGATGGTGCTTCAGTTCGGAGGTTAGACAGTTCGACAGCATTTGGAGCAATGCCCTTATCTTCCATGGTTTGAAGAATATTCAAAGCCTCCTTTGCACGACCTTCCTTTGCAACAAAATAGCATTATAAGCTTTCATATCCGGCTCAATCCGCATTTCCTTCATCTGATCAAACAATTTGAGCACCTCCTTCAGCCTGCTCAACTTTGAGTAGCATGATATAATACTTGAAAAAGAAATGACATTGCGTTCCACTCCTAGATCAAAAAGGTAATTCTCCAATCAAGTTTTTTTTCTCGCTCTCCTCTTAATTGCTTTTTTCAGCTTTTATTTTGAGTTCTAGAGCTGTAAATTGTGTGAATTTGGGGTATATTTGTGAAAATTTCATGCTTGTTGGTTCCTCTTTGGTCGTGTTTAGCGTTGTGGATAAGTATTGAGGTTAAATTTGGTGACTTTATTCGCTGCGAGATCGCGGAGAAATTTTGGTGATGTAGGCATTCAGGTATTTTGTTTCATCATGCGAATTCTTGTGTTTGATGAGTCGAATTTGTAGAAAATTAGGGTTAAAACTGAAATTTTGGCAAAAATAAAGAATTTAGGCTTGGACCCTAGACCCGGACCCTAGACCCTCCAGACCCTAAGGGTCCGGGTTCGGGTCCAATTTTTCCAGACCCTTAGGGTCCGGGTCCGGGTCTGGGTCCTCAAAAAAAATTAGGGTCCGGGTCTAGGGTCCGGCTGGACCCGACCCTTGCCCATCCCTACATAAGTTGTTGCCATTGAGCATCCGTAAGAGTAGGGGCAAGTGCACGATCTGATTCATCCACAGAAGATGTATCACGAGTACTGTTACCTGCGTTACCTGCAAAAGCTCCTCTTGCTCCCGAACGACCACCACGTCCGCCCCTAGACGAACGACCACCTCGACCTCCCTTGCGATCAGGCCAACCAATGAGCCCGTAGCAATGCTCCTTAACATGACCTGTGCGTCCACAATGACTACACAAACGAACAACATCACCTACTGTTGTACCAGGCACAACAGACGTGCCTGCTGAGGCACTAAAACCAACCGCATCAGGTTGCACACCGTCGTGAGCTTCCGAGACCAATTATTTCCGCTCATCGGAAATAATTTTACCATATGCGACATTAAGAGAGGGCAGGGGGTCCTGCATTAACAAACCGGAAACCAAAGTGCCAAACTTTTTTGGCTCTAAACCCAAACAAAACTGATGAAGATGTTCAATTTCTTGCAAACGAACATACTCAGATGCAGCAGAACAAGTACATACAGGCATCTTACAATAACTTAACAATTCATCTTGTAACTGACGTAATTCACCAAAGAAAACAGCCACAGACCGACCATTTTGACGACAATCTCGTATCTGATTTTTTAATTCAAGAATACAAGGACCATTACCAAGAGAATAACGGTCACGCATCTCATCCCATAACGACTTAACATTGTCAGGAAAATGCATAGTAGAGCGCACAGAAACATCTAAGGTATTAAAAATCCAAGCTACAAGCATAGAATTTACTATACCCCATTGAGAAAAATCGGGTGATTTGGAATCATAGACCGTAATGGTGCCGTCAACAAGCTTGTTTTTTGCACGGAGATTGTTGCGGAGCGATCTAGACCAAGCCTTGTAGTTGTCTCCTTTCAACAGAATTGGGCTGATAACCGCTCCCGTACCTTCACTCGGGTGCAAATAGTACTCTGTAAAGGTTTCATAGCGAGAACCCTTCGAGCCTTCACCATCACTGCCCTTTCCAGTCATTGCCACACAGTAGCAATACAGCAGCGAAACAGACCACACAGCGGAACAAACGAACAACAGGAACAAAACACCGACCACAAAGGCGACAGAGCCAACGACGTCGGCCAGAGACAGAGAGAGGTGTGATCGGAAAAAAACGGCCTAAGAAAGGTAGGCTGATACCATGTTAAGATATGAGTTTAGGAGAAATAATTAATCTTGTGTATTTCACAAACACGTTTACAAGGCTTAAATAACAACCAACAAAACTCCTAAACCAACACACTTTCCCAGAACAAGATAGGAAAAAATATACACAATATACCATATCTTCCGAAAAGAAAATGACAGCTAAATGTATAGGAAAATATCTACATATATTTCCTTAACAGCGTCTCAAGCAACGCCTTTGTTTATGTTGTTGGCTCGACATTTCCACTTCTTGATCAAAATTCATGTAGCTCCTCATAATATAATCTTTAACCTGCAATATCTTAGCTTGATCACAGAATATGAAAACACAGCTGCATATAAAAAAATTCCAAACATTAAATGATTCTTCTTTTTCTTAGCAAGAGTGGATTTTTCCTACTTTTCAAATAAAATCATCTCAGTCATTCAATTTCTCAAATAAAGCATAAGAGCAGTAACTTAAAAACTACTTTAGCTATAAAAGCCATCCAACTTGAAGCTCAAAATTCAAGTAGTGTATAAGTAGGCAAGACATGTATGTTTTCTTCACCGAGACTCACTCAACTATATTTCTTCTTTCCAAATTTGACATCTCATAATAATCAGCTTGTTCTTTTTAGTCATGATCTGACAAAAACTCAAGCTATCTTAGCATAAAATAGAATTGTAAGAAGTTGATCACTCCTCTTACACATGAATTTCAAACCTTTTTGGAATTTTAAGAGTGCTAAACAAGAATCTGACAATTGAAACATCTCAAGAACCTAAAAGTGTAGAACCATTCTTGTAACACAGAACAAAGAAATTCATAAACAAGAACTTAGCATAGAAACTCTAACATGAAGTGGTACTTACTGTCCATAAGAAGATGGTTCTAATTAATCTACTTCATCCCATGAGATCATGTGTAATTCTATAAAATGTCACACCATATTACTCTTTATCATATTTGTCATTCTTAGCATGAGAACTGAGAACACAAATCTATGGTACCATCAAGCTGTTATATATATTTTTTTAATGAAATCTCAATCAGACAACTCATCATATGTTCTTTAGCCCTCTCTTTCTCGGAAATCAGTAATTTTCAGTAAAGGTTTATTGTCAGTAATTCCATTGTTCCAATCTTGAGCACATAATAGGTTCTGAAGTTCAGTTGGTTTTAGAATTACTTTCTAATGGTCTAAAACTACATAGGAAAAAGCATGGATGCAATTTTACTCATTAACTAGACTTGAGTCCATTAAAGAGTGTTTACACAAATTATAGTTCACGCCGGGGTTTAACAGTTCAGTGGAAATCAGATTAAAATGTTATAAGTAACTAAACCATTAGCATCTACATTTCAGTTAGCCGTCATACAATGAAAGTGGTCCATAAGCACTTATGTCCATGATTATATTGTTCTATTCTAAGCATAATCCATTAAAGAACAAAAAAATCAGATATTTATATATCTACAGATAAACTTATACTCTGATTGTGGAGACATTACAAGATATGGTTCAGATTATGAATCATACTTTTAGGTAGATCTGAACTCAGTTTCTAATTATTGAGCTGTAAAACAGATTATGCTTCATCATAACTAGATAAATTTCCATTACAGCAAACAATCTTTTTCGGATTATTATTTCAGATTTGACCACACACTGTCACACTTCCTTCTTTGAGCTACTCCTTGTCATGCTTTTATATAAAAGAAAATCTGTACTATCTAGTCAACCAAAGTTTCAATCCAAGAATGAACAACTATGCACTTAAACTACTTTCTTTTTAAGTAATCATACTTTACATTTAGCTAACACATTCAAAAGTTCCTTAAAACCTCTGCAGGTGAAATATAACAAGAACCTGAGCTAACATGTAAGCATTGAGTGCACATAATAAGATGTACAGTAAGTTTCAAGAAGTGAAAATTAACAGCGAGCAATCTTCACACCATAGCTTAATCATATTCAGGAAAAAGTAGAAATGGTATGTTCAAAGCTCAACTTTCGTGCCAGACTTTGAGTAATGGTTGTTAGAATCCTGATCCAAGCATTAAGATCTTACAATTTTATGGTGTAAATCAAAGCAATCAACCCAGTCCATATAGAGTCTTAAAATCCATAAATATATATTATAGTTATAAGAAAATCGACAATGTTAGAATATTTACGAACCTAAAGCAGAGAGCTATAATAGTAAAAGCAGAAGTTATATGTTTCTAACCTTCTTTAATAAGAAAAAATTTGATGGAACCTTATTGACATTACTATATTATATATATATATATATATATATATATATATATATATATATATATATATATATATATATATATATATATATATATATATATATATATATATATATATATATATATCAATATTATAAAAATCAACCAAAGCTACTAATGAGAATGTTAGAAGTTATCCTAGCCACCTTGATTAATCCAAACAAGAATCAACAAGAAAGAAATAACTAAGCACACAGTACGCAAAAAGATGTTAAGAAACATACTATAAGCTAAGAAATTTCAACCTAATCAAACTTTCTCTAGACTACCCAAGACCAAAAGTATTAATTAGCTCATAAATTACAAAAGAAAAGTTAGTACCGAAGTTGAACTTTGACTATGGAAAGAGTATATCATAAATCTCCCCGGCAATGGCGCCAAAATTTGATACGTGTCGTTTACCGTATAAAATTAAAAACCTATTCTTAGACCTCAAAAATATTAACAAGTAGAAAAGGGTAAGAAAAGGTCAATCCTACGGAGAGACTACTAAATTCCTAAACTCAAAGTTTAACTAAAAAACAATATTAATCACATAAATAAGTTAGACTACACAACTATTTACCTATATACAGAGATTTGGGGGGGTTGAAGATAATACTAACCAATAGAACTAAGTAAATAAGAAACTAATCTACTATTTACAAGTGATGACACAATTAACCATTTCAACTTTATATTTTTATTAGATTTAATTACTTGTACGATAAATAGTCGACCTTAAGAAATTAACCAAATATAATTATTAGATTAACTGTGAAGACTTTGAGTGCAAAGACTCCCTATATTCCCTTACTTAAAATCAATTTTGAATTAAGTCAAAATCGATTCTAAACCAATCTAATTAATACAAATATGATCGCAACTTATATGAATTAAAATTGGAAGCATTATAAACTAGGAGACATCATTAATCCTAATTATTCTAATCACATAAATGCTTACAATAATTAGGTTGAACTTACTTTCTAATTTAAATTAAACCATGATCGCAGACTTAATGTAAATTAGGGACTACTTGACTATATGATCTAAACTAAGCCAAGCCATATAGATAGCAATAATTGACAACCATACATACACTAGTAATATGCATAATCACCAATTAAACATGAATCACAAGCAAATTCAAATAATAATTAATGGGTAAAATACTCGATAATAATATCCAAACTAATTCACCATACTAACAATAAGAATAAAACAAAATGACAAAGTAATGTGAAAGAATAGCAATCGGGAATAATAAGTAAGAGAAGAATTCATGAATATGTGCCCAAGAACACCGTACGAAACTCGGCTACGGCCACGCGTTTCACCGTGGCTCTTGTTCGACCTTGAATTCGAGACTAAGCTTGCCTTCAATGGCTTCCTTCAGTTGCTAATTACCCAACTACCAACTCAATCAAACCCTCGCTCAACTCTCATTATTTCTTGGCTAAATTGTGCGTCCTTTTTATCAGGTAGGGGATTCTATATATATATATATATATATATATAGAAGTGAGTTCATATGAGAATGCATACTTACATGAGAAATGAGAATGGATTTTACGCGATATAACTCTAATGAACAAGTGATGTTACTCCAAAAAAAGAATATTAGAAAAAAAATTCAAAAAAAAAAAAATTTTATTTGGGCTAATTTTTTTTCCGGAGGTATAACTCTAATGAACAAGTGTTGTAACTCTAATCCAATCGTGTGGTTGAGATTCATTCTCATTTCTCATGTAAGGAGGATTCTCATGTGATCTTGCCGCTATATATATATATATATATATATATATATATATATATATATATATATATATATATATATATCAAAACTGGATTTTTTGATCTGAAAGAAGGTAGGATAAGATGAGAATTGCAAAAGGATTATACTTTGATTAAAACTCATCCCTTTTTTTTCGGTTTAAGATGGAGTTTTATTCATTGGATGAAAGATGATGGAGAATGTGTTTTTTATGGGTTTTGTTTCCCAATTGCTTGTATTGCTCACATGTGATATACATGAGCTTCGTAATTTTTCCTTCTTCTTTTCTTGATTATTTTTGTTTTCAACATGCCCTTTTCTCCCTTGATCATCTTTTCCTTTTTCTTTTATTCTTTTGATCTTGCTTTGCCTATATGAACTGTAAGAGTACCTATAATAAAAATAATACAGAATTTAAGCTAATTATTCAACTAAATATAATAAGGACATAAATAACCTACTAATAATAGAAGTCAATAAAATTATAAAATAACACATAGAAGACAACTATAAGACTTATTTTAGGGGCCAAAAATATATAGAAATATATGCACTTATCATTCACCGTCGCCTCCTCGCTTATTCTTGTAATTTTGTTTTGTTCAGATTTTTGTTTTCTTGTATTTAATTTATTTGTAATTTCGTTCTCGTTTTAATTGTCGTTTAGATCCGAATATTGAAGTTCTTATTTTTAATTGTCGTTTTTCCTTCTAATTTCGTTTTGTAATTTCGTTTAGATCCCGTTGTAATTTTATTTTTCTTTTGAATTGTCGTTTTTCTTTTTTAATTAATGCTGAATGTTGGAATTTCATTTTCTTTTTTATGTAATTGTTGTTTATGGTGTTTAGACCTGAATGTTGTAATTTTGTTTTCATGTATAAAGGTGCAGCTTGACATATTGAACTTTTGAACTTTAAAGATCTTGAAAGATCTGAATGTTCTTTATATTTTCTTTCGTTGCAACTATAATCCATGGAAAAATGCTTGAGTTTTGGTTTTGGTTGTTCACCCCATGCTTGTGGCTGCAGACCTGCAGTTCACCCCATGCTTTTTTTGCAAACACGGATCAGTTAGTGACAAACTGATCCGGCTTTGGACCGGATAAGTTTATCCCTCATAGTCATAGCGAGCCCATCCGATCCGGACCAAAACCGGATCAGTAAGCCCGATTTTGATCGGATTCGATGGACTTTTTTCCACTAGTGATTACTGCTTAGGTGAAACAAGACATTGTGGATTGCTTCAACTATTTGGAGGTTCCTTTCTTTGAGCCCCACCTAGGTTCTCCAATTGATTTATTGGGTTTAAAGAAGCATCATTTCTCTTTTCTCGTTGATAAAATTTCTGCAAAGATTACTCAATGGACCTCTCTCAAGCTATCTCAAGCTACCAAGTTAATTTTTATCAACACAATTCTAGTTGCAAGGATTTCGCATATAATTGCATGTTATGAAATTTCAATGTCTATGTCTTCGGCCACTGATTCAATGATAACTCAATTCTGGTGGGCTGGTAGTTCTTCAAGAGGCATTCATTGGCTTAAAAGTTCTCTTATCCATCTTCCAAAAGGGTTGGGGGTCTTGGAATTCGTGCGACGGCTATTGTTAATAAAACTTTCCTTATAAAAAAAGCTTGGTCTCTCTACAGCAAACCAAACTCTTAAGGTGTCTAATTCCATTCACCCCTCGCCTCTTGTGTCAAGCAAAAACAAGATTGCTAAGAGAACTACTTCTTTGGGTTCCAGGGGTTTAGCTAGAGCTGAATGTTTGATTCTTCAAGGTTGCAGTTGGAAAGTGGGGAATGGAAATTGTTGTAGCCTAAAAATCTACGGTTCCTTCATAGACAGTTGGGCTCATCAGAGCCGTACATGTGTCCTCCCCTAATAAATCAAGGAAAAAGATTTATTCTTTGGGTTGTATTTAGTTGGGGGAAAAGGCTTAATTTTCTGGCCCAAAAGCAAGTCAGAGCCCAGCCCCTTGAAGGTGGCTGCAAGTGATTGGTTGGTAAATTCTCACAAATCAGGGTCTGCCACGTGTCATGATCTGATTTCTTAGCCAATCAGATGCCACTATTTTAGGGCAGTTTTTAAGGTTAGCTGTCATCTTGCAATTACTATAAATAGCCCTGAAATCAGGAGAAAGATCATACAATGCAAACAGTTTAAACTTACTCTGAAGAAATACTCTCTCACTTTCTCTCTCTATCTCTACTTTTCTCCTTACAACTCCTGATATCTGACTTAAGCTTCGGAGGGGGAACCACCACCCAAACCTCTAGGGTGGGTCCCTTTTTGCAGGTTCGGAAACGAAGCTGAGGCTCGGACCAAGCAGATTCAGCCATTGTTGCACAAGTCTCCAAGTGAAGAACATCTAAGGGATACTAGTTTACTTGCTAGACAAAAAAGTTCAGCCTATAACTTACTTGTTGGACAAGAAGACTAAACATTTGGCACCGTCTGTGGGGAGACGCAACGAAGACTGACTGTTAGTCGTCCAATGTGGCTTGAAATTAAAGTTTTCAGGTCAATGTCGAAGACACAGTAGATCATGAGAGACCGCCTCGAGGAAGGGATAAACCCCGTCCATCATCAATGTCCCTGGACAAAGCTAAGTGCCTGTTATATAGGAGAATCTTGAACGTCCAGTGACTGCTGCCCATCTTGAGAACGTCTTGAATGATTTTCAGACTAAGATGGCAGCAGTCGTCCAGGAACATATCAAGAGCAACATGCTGTTTTTCCATCTTAACCCTGAGCCAGCCGCTAACAATCTAACTCCTCTTAGGGGACGTTCCCAAGAAAATCGTCCAGGTCCTAGTCGACCTGTTCATCAGGAACCCTCTAGGAGGACGGCCAGAGGAAAGTAGCCAGAAGGCAGTGAACAGCGAAGGAAGATGGGCTGGAACCTGGTGGTCAGGACCCAGGATCAGGATCGTCCAAGCGGGCACCGAATGGAAACAGATGCCAGGGAGTATCTAGAGGCGAAGAAAGCGGCTGCATTACAATGATCGGCGACAGGTTCTACACCATTCTTGAAGGACGCTCCTTTGAGGTTGTCGTCCAGAACGGAAGGACGAAGTTTAAGCCTCTCTCTTGCTCATCCAAGACAAGAGAGGACGGTGGTTCAGCCCATAGTTTATAGACGTCCAGCCCCTGCAAACACTTCATCTGATCCTGTGATAAAGGAATATCGTAAGGAGTTCGTACCCATCGAGGTACAGTTGGGAGCCCTCCGGATTAACTGGCCCACTCTATTCTCGGCCAGGATCATGGAGGCGCCCCCATTCCCAAAGGTTAAACTCCCTACTATAGAACCTTTTGATGGAACAACAGATCCAGACGATCACCTATCCGCTTACCAGCATCAGATGTACGTCCAAGGAGTGGATGATGCTACGTGGTGTAAGAACTTCCCAGCAACTCTGAAGGGAGTAGCACAGAAGTGGTTCAACAATCTTCCACCCAATTCAGTCAACAATTTTACTGAACTCAGTTTCTTATTTACTAGTCACTTTGTTGCCAATAAGCAAGAGCAAAAAACAAGATGCACTTGGGTAAGGTCGTCCAAGGACCAAAAGAAGCTCTTAGGAGTTTTTTTAAGAGATTCAATCTAGAAGCCCTTCAGATTCAAGATCTTAATGCAGGGGTTGCCTTTGACGCCTTTATCAGGGGACTAAGGCCAGGAAGTTTTAAGTTCGATCTTGTTAAGAAGAAAATCACCACTCTTGCCGAGGCATTAAGGGAAGCCGAAGCATTTATACACGCCTCTGAAGTATGTGCTGAGGCAAAGCACCCCGAGTCCAGGAAGCCTGCAGAGGTTGCTCAGCCAAAAAAGAGCAACCCCAAAAAGGCCGAGACTTGTGCAATTACCTCAACCACGACTTCGTCCAGAAGAAGCAAGAGAAAGGAATCTGAGCCTTCTTCATCCAATTCCATCGAATTCAGCAAGGACCAATACTTCATTCTCATGGAGATAAAGGACCAATATGAGCTGAAGGCTCCAGCTGAGATGAAGACTCCTTACAGAAATAGGGACAAGAGTAAATACTATCACTTTCACAAGGACTGCGGTCATGAGACCAATGAATGCAAGCACCTTAAAAGGGCTTTGGAGGATCTAGCTCGAAAAGGAAAGATGAACTCCTATTTGCCTCAAGGGGGAAGGAAGTTTCAGAGGAAGGATGATCGGCAGACTAAGAAGAAAGAGAGTGAAAGCACAGACGAGGATGTTGTCCTTGTAATTTCAGGGGGGTTTGCTGCTGGAGGACCAACCAATAGAGGGCATAAAAACTACCTCAGGGAGCTCGGCCAAGTCTTACTAGCTGATCAGACAAAGGCCGAGCCCTTCCCAAAAGTGGTAGTTAGTGAACAAGATCGGGGGAAGCTGAGAACTCCCATGATGACCCTTTGATTGTAGAAATGAAGATAGCAAACTTGAGAGTAAGAAGAATTCTGATTGACACCGGAAGCTCAACATACATCATTAGCACTAATTGCTTGTCCAGATTGAATTTTGATGAAAAGAACTTGGTTCCCGTCCACCATCCCATCATTGGATTTGGGGGAGAAATCATTCATCCTATGGGAACTGTTACTTTGCCCGTCCGAGTGGGAGAGAAGGAGACCTCAAGGACTCTGTTTATCAAGTTCTTGGTAGTCCGAGATTTGACAGCTTACAATGTCATACTTGGACGGCGAACTCTGAATCATGTTAAAGCTGTAATAGTCACTCACTTGATGCTTATGAAGTTTGAGTGTGATGATGGCAAAATTGGCTGCTTGTATGGAAATCAGCAAGCGGCTAGGGAATGTTACCTAACTACCCTCAAGCTGTCGTCATGGACAACAGACAATGAAGACCAGACGAAGATCGATGGCGAAAGGAAAACGCCTGAAATTGGGATAGTTACGACGAGAGTTGCTGGCGAAAGGAAAACGTCTGAAATTGTAAGGGACCAAGTGGCCTCGTTGAAGATGGCAATTGAGAGTCCTCAGACGCCTGCCGCTCCCTCCAGGAAAACGTCTGAACTTCTCCCCAGCAAAAAAAGGAAGTATGAGCTCGTCAAGGAGGAGCCATCCCCGTCTAAGGAGGTGATGGCTATTATGGGGCTGGCACAAGAACGACCAGAGCCGGTGGAAGCTCCAGAAGATGTCTGTTTGGATGAAGCTCGTCCAGAAAGAACCCTCAAGATTGGGTCTTCCCTCTCTCCGAATTTGAGAGGCCTTTTAATCAGTTTGCTGAAAGAATTTCAAGACGTTTTTGCTTATTATGTTGAAGAAATGCCTGGAATCGATCCAGAGATAGCCGTCCACCGGCTGAATGTCGATCCAAGTTTAAAACCTGTTCGTCAAAAGAAAAGGCACTTAGGACCGGCCAGGAACCAGGCGGTCGACCAGGAAGTTCAGAAGTTGTTGGAATCAAAATTCATCAAAAAGACTTATTATCCCGAATGGATAGCGAATGTAGTCATGGTGCCAAAGCCTAATGGCACTTGGAGAATGTGTGTAGACTACACCGATCTCAACAAGGCTTGTCCCAAGGACAGTTTCCCCTTGCCTAAGTTGGATCGACTGGTGGACTCCACAGCCGGCCATGGTTTGTTAAGCTTTATGGATGCATATTCAGGCTTTCACCAGACTCCCATGTGTTCAGAGGATCAGGACAAAAAGTCCTTCATTACTGAGAAAGGGCTGTATGGCTGGCTGAGGATGCCTTTTGGCCTCCGTAATGCGCCGGCCACCTTTCAAAGATTGATTTACACTGTCTTTCAGCCACAGTTGGGAAGAAACATGGAAGCATACATTGATGATATGATAGTCAAGAGTCGGCAAGACGAAGGTCATGTTGGTGATTTGAGAGAAACTTTCGAAACTCTCAGAAAATACAAGCTAAGATTGAACCCCAACAAATGTGTCTTTGGAGTCTTGTCGGGGAAGTTCCTAGGCTTCTTAGTAGATCAAAGGGGAATATAAGCTAACCCTGAAAAGATCCAAGCTATTCTAGACATGAAATCCCCGTCAAAGATAAAGGAAGTTCAACGATTGACGGGTTGCTTAGCTGCTCTTGGACGATTCTTGTCTAAGTTGGGCGACAAGTGCCATCACTTTTTCGCTACTATCAAGAAGAAGGCCAAGTTTGAGTTAACAGCAGAAGCTGAGCAGGCGCTTCAGCAAGTCAAGGATCACCTTCGACAGCTGCCTAGGTTGGTCAGTGCAGCCGAGGGGGAGAAACTGTTTATATACTTGGTTGTGTCCACTAAGGCTGTGAGTGCTGTCCTACTAGCTGAAAGAGAATCCGTGCAAGTGCCAATATACTTTGTGAGCCATGTGCTCAAGGATGCGGAAAATAGGTACACTCTAGTCGAGAAGTTTGGATTGGCCCTCGTCATGGCCAGCAGAAAGTTAAGGCCCTATTTCGTAGCTCATAGTATACTCGTCTATACTGACCAACCCTTGAAGTAAGTTTTGCAAAAGATGGAAGCCGCTGGACGGATGTTGAAATGGGCTGTTGAGCTTAACATGTTTGATATATCATTTGAACCAAGGAAAGCCATTAAGGGGCAGGCCTTGGCAGATTTTATAGTTGAGCTTACTCGGCCAACTATAGAACCAATATTTGATCCAGCTGAAGGGAGGAAGCATTGAACGCTCATGGTTGATGGATCGTCCACTGTCAATGGATGTGGGGCAGGAATCATTTTTCAATCTCCAGAAGGAGACAAGTTTGAATATGCGCTAAGATTCCAATTCCAAGCGTCCAATAACGAAGCTGAATACGAAGCACTTCTAGCTGGAATCAAAATGTGTAAAGCGGCAGGAGCTCTTGAAATTGAGGCCAAATCGGACTCTCTCTTGGTCGTCAGTCAAGTCAATGGAGACATTGAATGTAAAGAAGCAGCGATGGGAAAATATATGCGTCTGATCAAAGATGAGATTGAGCCTTTGAAACGATTTGTTCTCGACCAAGTACCAAGGTCAGAAAATCATCAAGCTGACGCTCTCTCAAAATTGGCAAAGCTCGTCCAGAATACCAGGATACGCTAAGCCCAAGAAGGGGGGAAGTCTGAAGATTACAATTATACTTTTAGGACGAGCCAAGTTCGAAGGACGAGTCACAATTAGACAGGGACAAAACTCATCTTTCCTTAACCAAGCCGGGAAATCGTCTAAAGTCAAGGACGACACACTCTCCGAAAACAACTGGGATACAACAAAACCTGCAGACCGTCCAAAAATCAGGACGAGTCTCAAAATTACTTGGCTACACTTAGGAATGTCTGACGATCGTCCAAAGACAAGGATGATACTTACCCTTTCCGTCACAAAGCTTAAAGTCTGCTCAAAAGTTAGGACGAGTCTTATCTATACTTTAAGTAAGAAGACCGTCCAAAGATAAGAACAAGATGTATCTATTGCTAAGATAAGTGGCAATGGCGACTAAGATGGGCAGAACGAGTCCAAAGAGTACTTGATAAAAATTTAAGTGCGAAAATAGAAAGGACAAGCATTGGCAAAAGGTCATTTCATTATATACTTGAAAAAATGACTTACAGCTCAGTATAAAACAAAAAGAAGAGATAAAGCTACGACGGCAAACAAGCCAAGAAACATAGAACAATAAACCTAAAACTAGGCATCTCATTCAGCAGGAGTTTCTTGGTCGTCCTCAGGAGACCCGTCCTCGTCCGCAACCTCTTCATCCGATTCTAAGAATTCAGGAGGCTCTTCAGCAGTCACCATTGCACGGTGAACGCTCTCCTGAAATTCCAGACGCCGAACAAAGCTGGGGACCTCATGAGGCTCTGCCAGCATCTCAAAAACCTTGACAGCCCAGTCTTTCGACGTCTCAATGACTTGCTTCAAGCCATCTTTAGCGTCATCAAAGGTCTGGGTCGCTTCATTCTTCAGCCGAGCATTTCAAACCCTTAGAAGGATATTCTCCCTTCTAAGTTGAACAGCGGCCAAGAGGACAGTATCTCTCTCACCTGTCAACTCAGTTGAGACGGTGTCCAAGGCCAGTCTTAATTTATCCTGATCCTTGTACAGCTGGTTGATGGTGATGAGATACTGCTGGTTGTTAGCCTCCAGTGTGGCCGACCGTTTTTCCCAAGACTCCCGGGACTGGCGATGGAGAGTCTCCGCCAGTTGAATGTCGTGCATGGCCTTGTCGCCAGCCGTCGTAGCTTGGTGGATGAGATGCTTATTTTCTTTCCTAAGCTCCCTCGCCCAATCCTCAGTTAAAATATTGCGAGCCAGAAGCTGGAACAACGAAGATGAAACAAGTAATTAGATGAGTTATAAAGTAAAAAGAATTGTACAAGTGCAAAAACAACAGCGGCAACGAACCGTACCTCAGCAGCAAGTTGTGACATGTAACCCACATGCCCAGCTGATGCTCCCCTCAACCCCTTTACATAGGATTCAGGGTAGCATTTGAACAGTTCCTGTTTGAGCCGCTCTCGCTCAGCCTTGGACATCTTGCAAAAAGCAGCAGAAGAATCCTCGTCAGAGTCCACTATGGGAGCAGCCACGGATGAAGCTGGTTCTTTGCCCTTATCTGAAAGAAGGGAGGAGTCAGTTCTCTTGATAGGAATGATTGTGGCTTGTCTATTGGACGGACTCATTGAACGACCGTCGACCCTCACAGTCCTAACTCTATTTGGATAATATGACTCACCCGAAGATAAGGATGTCGTCCTAATAGACAACGGCATCTGGGCGACTAGCTTCGCCACCGAGCCGCTGAAGCCTGGTATGTGATAAGAGGTTTTTAGTGTGTCGTTAAGGCACCAAAAATCGCTTCTCAAACAATATTTATAACACCTAACGAGCAATTACTAAGAACGTAGTAAAGGCAAGTCAAGGGTCGATCCACAGGGAAATTGGGATTAATTAAAGTCTACCAAGTCTAGACTGCCTAATTGAAGGGTATTTGGGGGTTTGAAAAGATTTGGTAACAACTATGTCTAGCTAATAGCAAGAACTAGCAAATAACTCGAATTAATGAATCAGATAGGAAGACACTATAGTTGAGGTTACTAATATGAATAAGAATGGACAATGAATGTTAATGCGATTGTGAAGTAACGGAGAAGATTATGCAAGGTTTAGTTTTCCTCTAAAATACTCGAGTCCTTTCTCGAATGGTCCTCGAGAATGATCGCTTAATCGTTCGACTAAATCCTCTCTCGAATGGTCTTTAGTCAATTGATTAAGAGATCCAATAAATTCGGAAAACCCTTAATAAAGGATCCCCTTAATTTCTACCCAATATCTTGGCCTAGAAATTAAGTTGATTCTTTGGGATGATAAAAGAGTTCAAAATTCGATTAAGAACATTTGAATTCAAAATACCCAAGCATAAATGTGATCAATATCTATCCTAAGGCCTCAAAACACCAAGAACAAACACGAAAAGAATGCAATAAAAACTGAAACTTCAAATTACATTCAATGAAAAGTACCTTGAATGTTATCGGAATCACGAAGTATGATTAATAAATATCAAATCCCAATAAAACTCAAGTGTTTATCTCTCTAGTATGAACCCTAATAATATTCTCTAAAAACTAGAAATAAAGCATAAGTTTCAAAAACTAATCAACTCTTCTTTTTAATGCCTAAGAGAAATACAATTTTCTCGCGGAAACAGATGGTGCGGGCGCACCAGTTTGAGGTGCGGGCGCACCTATGTTTGCGGGCAGTGCTAAGAGGGTGCGGGCACACCATGGAGCTCAAGTCAAGCTTCCTTCATTCCATTTTCGCGCGTGCAAACTCCTCAAAACTCCCTCCTATTACCATATCTCCCAACTCTTGACCTTATAAAAGATCATACCTGCAATCAAAGCACGGGAAAACACGGTGAAAGCAAATGTACTAGAAATCCAGTCAAAATTGACCGAAAATCTAGCGAAATGTCACAATGATCAACAATGATCAAGTGAAGGAAAGAGAGAGAGAAATGAGGAAGAAGGAGGGAAGAAAAGGGTATAAAGAGGATCAAACCAAACCAAAAAGAGCTCATAAAGTACGTTAGAAATGCACTTATCAAACTCCCCCAAGCTTAGCATTTTGCTTGTCCTCAAGTAAACCAAGAATGAGAAAGAAAGAAGAGAGGTGTGAAAAAGAGGAAAAAGAAAAATCATGCAACAAACTAATCTAAATGCTCTAAAAGCAAAGCTACAAATATGACATGTAAGCTAAATGAGTTCATAACAAGATTTAGGAGACCAACCAAACACAAGAGGGAAGATGATTAGGAAGCACAAGAGTGACTTAAAGGATCTAATCCACCGATCAACCGAGTCCCCATGAAAATAGGCTTTCTAAAAGTGATTACTCACTCTTCTCCACTTCCAAGTCCCGAGTTTGACTCCCCCCTAGGGATGCTCAACCATAATAGCTCGCATCTACCACATTTTGATGACCCTCATCATGACTTGCATAAAATCTCACCCGCCACTACTAATTGACCAAGTCCAATCTAGAAGTCAAAAGGGACTTTGTTTAGGTTGTAACGGGGCTAGGTTAAAGGGTGTGGATAACAATTTTGGAATGTGGTGCGAAAAGGGTAAAGTGGAGTACACAATAGGGGGTAAAAACTCCCCCAAGCTAGTCCAAACACCAACTCAAATCGATATCTCACACATCTTTGATTATCACTTTGATTTTGCTTGTTAAAACATTGATTTTCACTTTTTGATCACACATTTTTTTTCTCGACAATTTGCTCTTTATTTCGTTTCAATAGAAATCCAAATGAAGCACTAAGAGCATTCTTTCTTTCTTTTATTTCCTTTGTCTTTCCTTTCTCAAAATTTTCCTCAACTTTTGCAATTATACACGCACATTAATTCACTTTCAACCAAAGACTTAGTATCAAAATAACTCAACTCCAAACAAACTAGACATGTACTCCACTTTGGGGAAAGTTTGGCCATGACTTATTACGAGGGTTAAGCAAGAATAGGATAGAAAGGCTCAAATGGGTTGAGAAGCGGACAATAATGCAGGTATAGAAGCTTTTTTGGCTTTTGAGCTCCTATTTCTAGCAAAAAGAAACGCCCTAAATCATTCTTCTATAGGCTCGGTCTTATGCAATCTTGGGGAGCAAAAATGCAAGTCACAAGTTAGGTGATCAATGGTGAGGGTTGTAGATGAGTCTTACGAGGTTCTTGGCCCTCCTTCGAGGTTCACCGCACAAGGGACAAGGCAATCCAATCAACCAACTCGCCTAGTTTCAAAGAGACTCTACCAAAAGTCACCGATCTCAAAGATCATCTAACGTCACAACGAGGCTTCCAAAATCATCAAGTCAAATGCAAAGAAGGTCTTCCAATCAAGTTATGAACACTCTTAGCCACAAATCATACATGCAACTAAGCTTCCCTAAATGCAAAATATTTTTATTTTTTATGCAATGCAAAAATACCAAAAACAAACTACCAAAACTAAGCTAAAAACAAACTTCTAAAAACAAGCTATACAAGGGTGATTTGGATGAAAAAAGGGTGGGGAAAGAAGACCAAGAAGAAAAACCAATCACCAAGTCAAACCCACAACCAAAAGAACCCCGCCTAAATAACCACCTAAAACCCCAAACTACCAAAAACATAGACATGCATGCAAGGGCCCCCACGCTTAAGCGAAACTCCGCGCTCGGAGTTGCAAAAGGTGGGAGGAGGAAGGGGGGGTCAAAAGGAGCACCTAAGAGTTCCCATCATTGCCGCCATCAGGAGCGGGGTTAGAAGGGAAGAACGCCCCTGGATACCCGTCTGGATAGTAAGACGGGTAGTGGGGGAAGGGGCGGAAAGGTACCTCCTCGAATGGCCCGTTACGATGGTCAAAAGCAGGAGGGTAGTAAGGGTGGTTAGGGAAAGGAGCCTCATGTCCGGAGTGGACATTGGCGAGATGAGTTCGCCAAGCCACTCGAGACACATGGTCAAGGTCGGTGCGGATACCATCAAGGGTAGCAGTGACCGCACGGTGGTTGGCCGCTTGAGTGGCCTGCATCTGGGTTATGGCCGCCATGACGGAGGCCATATCAAAGGACTGGGAGGAAGAGGTGTCGGCCGCATCACTCACGGGAATGCGGTGCTCGGACCTCGGAACCCTGGGAACCCCCAGTACCCTCTCCACAGTGGTGGACTGAAGGTAGGTCATATCAGTGCAGTGATCTGGGTCAATAGGGGAAGGGGGAACCCGCCATCGGTTACATTCAGGCGGGGGGTTCCAAATGAACTCGGTGTCCATATAACAGTAGGGTCTCCCTCCCACTAGCCAAATGCAACTGGTCTTAAAAAAACCACGCAGAAATTTCATCTGCTGAAGGGCCGCACCATCCAATATGTTGGACTGACCAACAGTTGGCACGCTTTCTTCTAAGCGGGCCAGGTCATCGTCCAACGAGAGGTAAGACGCTAGCCGGGTGATCATTCCACCACAAATGATCTCCCCAGCTAGCGTAGTACCCCCCCTAATCTCTTGCAATCGTTTAAGGAAGATAGCTGCAAAGTTGATTCGGGCGTTATGGTGGACCCCATCAGTGGCCAACCATAAAACCAACAGCTCTTCCTTTCGCAATTGCCCGACTTCTTGCTTAGGAAAGAAGGTGTAAACCAAAATCCTATGGAAGTAGCGGAGAGCAGGATGGATAATCTCAGAAGCTTTGGACGAGTTCGTCCGAAATCGAGTGGTGCCATCAGTGATCTTGGCCCACCACTCTTGTTCATTGTAACCCTCCCAAATTATTGAATAGAGGGCATCACATGGGGCAGTGGAGTCCGTCTCAAATGCTTCACATAACTCGTCAAAAGATAGACGAGATTGAATAGTCAGAGCACCGGATGCTTGCTCCCTACTTATGTTCAACGAAATCAAGAACTCAAGAGTTAGTTGCTCATAAGTAGGTTCCCGAACTTGAAGGAAGTTCGACAACCCCAGATTTCCTGCCATCTCCCTTACTATCGTGTCGATTTTAAGGTGTAGGCAGGTATCAGAGTCATAGAATTTCGTGGGTCGCAGAGTTCGATTCGAAAGATGAGTAAAAATTTGACGGTGTGCAGCATTTGAGAATTTGAGCGGGTAGATAGGAGGGGGACTAGAGCTAGAAGAGGGTCCTTGCGAGGAGGACCCTGTTTTAGCTCTCTTAGCCCTGGAGGAGGATCCTTCGCCACTTTTTTTCCCATTGTGTTGTTTTAAAAACAATGTGAAAAAGATTTTCTTTGAAACGTGGAAAAAAACAAAAGGGCGCGGCCGTAACAGAGGAACTCTTCAAAACCGTTCGTCTAACAAATCACCACACTAATAACACACAAAAACCTAAAAAGAAAAAAAAACTACCAGCACATAAATCCCACAATCAATAGCAACGAAGTTGCTAACAAGCAATAATTTGATTCTAATCCGAAAATTCAATCAAACTCACACAATTCTCCAACTCACACAATCAACAATCCAACAACATGTTTATCAATACTTGCTCAACAAATCACTTCAAATAGTTCAATTTAGTTCACAAAAATCTCATAGACTATGAAATTTCCACAAAGAACAACTAATTAAACTAGTTCATCACAACACCAATCACAAAGTTGGGCAAAATTCATGAACAAACCAAAGCTAGGAGTAAAACAAGCATGCAACCAAAAAGAAAACAAACTTGTAGTCCAAATAACAAGATTATCTATGAAAAATAAGAGGTTGGAAGGAGATTACCACTTTGGAGATGAAAATCCCCAATTTTGAAACCCTAGAAATCCAAATCTTGCCAAAGCCCCAAATTTGATGCACTTGAGTGTTGTAGAGAGGAAATAGATGAGTTTTCCGGTGAGAAAGTGGTCGGAGGTCACCGGAAAGCCGTGGTGGTCGCCGGATCTAGAGATGTGGAAGTGAGAGAAAGTGAGTGAGTGAGAGAGATAGGTCGAAAATATGAGAGAAAAGAAGTGAGAGTGCCGAAAAAAAATAGAAAAACCGTGATTTTGGCCTCAGACGGGTTTGGTGCGGGCGCACCAAACTTACTGCCTGCAGTTGAACTTTGCGGGGAAATTGGTGCGGGCGCACCTCTACGTGGTGCGGGCGCACCGTTCAAAATTTCAGAAAAAATTTTTTTGACCGGTGCGGGCGCACCAATGCTTCTGTGTTTTGTTACCAACTGCAGACTGAATGGTGCGGGCGCAACTATATGTGGTGCGGGCGCACCATTCGAAATTTCCGAAAAAATTTTGAATGGTGCGGGCGCACCTCATATTAGGTGTGGGCGCACCAATGCTTCTGTTTCTTTTCACGCACTACAGACAAAATGGTGCGGGCGCACCTCTATGTGGTGCGGGCGCACCTCTATGTGGTGCGGGCGCATCAATGCTACTGCCAAAAATCTCCAAGCTCAAATGAATGCTCATTGTTAGCCGGTAAAACAAAAATCTATACTAAAAATGAAAATAGAAAAAGAGAAACGGGTTGCCTCTCGTGTAGCACTTGTTTTAAGTCATTAGCTTGACTAAAAGGATACGTTCTTCAAGAGTAGCGCTCGGGCGAGCGAAGGATCAAGCAACCAACAGAACCGATGGCTTGATTATCGTGGTAGATCTTCAATCTTTGACCGTTCACCAAAAACGGACCATTCTCGCCCAAAATCTCATAGGCTCCATAAGGCGTAGTCTTCAACACTTGGAAGGGTCCCGACCACATGGACTTTAATTTTCCGGGGAAGAGCTTTAGCCTGGAGTTAAACAATAAGACTTTGTCTCCAACCCGGAAGTCTCTTTGCTGAATCCGGTGATCATGCCATTTCTTTGTTTGCTCCTTGTACAGTCTCGAGCTCTCATATGCATCGAAGCGGAGTTCTTCAAGCTCAGCTAGCTTCTCTTTCCGAGCATCTTCCGCCAAAGTGAAGAACCATGTTGAGGTCTTTGATTGCCCACCAAGCCTTGTGCTCGAGTTCCACCGGCAAATGACAAGCCTTGCCATACACGAGGCGGTAGGGAGTGGTTTCTATAGGCGTCTTGAAAGCCGTGCGAAGAGCCCAAAGAGCATCATCTAGCTTCAAAGACCAATCCTTTCTTGTTTTATTTACCACTCTCTCAAGGACGTTCATCACTTCCCGGTTAGAAACTTCAACTTGGCCTTGAGTTTGGGGATGATAAGGAAGTCCGACTTTGTGAGTCACCCCGTACTTCTTCAAGAGGGCCTCCAGTTGCTTCTTGGCGAAGTGTGAACCGCCATCACTTATCAATACTCGGGGTACTCCAAACCTCGGGAAGATGATCTTCTTAAGGAGTTTAGTCACAACCTTGTGGTCATTGGTGGAGGAGGCAATGGCTTCAACCCACTTAGTTACGTAGTCGACCGCAACAAGGATGTACATGTTGCCCAAAGAAGGGACAAAAGGGCCCATAAAGTCAACTCCCCATACATCAAATGGCTCAACCTCCAGAATGCTTTGTTGAGGCATCTCATGTCTCTTCGTGATGCCGCCACTCCTTTGACATCTATCACAACTCAAAATAAACTCACGAGCATCTTTTTGCAATGATGGCCAAAACGTACCACATTGGAGCACCTTAGCAACAGTTTTGCTTGCTCCACCATGTCCTCCACATGCCAAAGTATGGCAATGATTCAACACCAAATTGATCTCATGATTGGGTACACACCTTTTAAAAACACCATCGACGCACTTTTTAAACAAGAGAGGGTCATCCTAATAGAACCTCGAAGCCTCCTTAAAAAATCGCTTCCGTTGTTGAGAATTGAAACCATGAGGTTCAATCCCACAAGCCAAGTAGTTCGCATAGTCCGCGAACCATGGAATCTCATTATTCAGAATGGCGAATAGTGCTTCTTCTCTCAAATCTTCTTCAATAGGGGTCTCGTCAGGATCCGAGACCTTCTGATCAAGAGGGAGACGAGAAAGATGATCAGCTACCACATTCTCCGTCCCCTTTTTCTCCTTCATCTCAAAATCAAACTCTTGAAGAAGAAGCACCCACCTAATGAGCCGAGGCTTGGCATCTTTCTTACTCATCAGATAACGGACCGCAGAATGATCCGGATACACAATAGCTTTGTTGCAGGTCAAGTAAGACCGGAATTTGTCAAATGCAAAAACTACGGCCAACATTTCTTTCTCCGTAGTTGCATAATTCCGTTGAGCATCATCCAAGGTCCTGCTTGCATAGGCTATGACATGTAGCCTTCCTTCCTTGCGTTGCCCAAGAACAACGCCCACTGCAAAGTCACTAGCATCGCACATTAGTTCAAAAGGCAAGCTCCAATCCGGAGCTTGCACAATGGGGGCAGAAGTGAGGGCCTTTTTTAAAGTTTCAAAAGCCTTAATACAAGACTCATCAAACTCAAAATCTACATCCTTTTGAAGTAGATTCGTCAATGGTTTGGCTATCTGAGAAAAATCCTTGATGAAACGCCGGTAAAAACCAGCATGTCCAAGGAAAGCACGAACTCCCGTCACCGAATTCGGTGGCGGAAGCTTCTCAATAACCGAAGCCTTTGTCGGATCCACTTCAATGCCCTTCTTTGACACTTTATGCCCAAGGACAATGCCTTCCTCGACCATAAAGTGACATTTCTCCCAATTCAGGACGAGGTTCGTCTCTTGACATCTTTTCAATACACACTCAAGATTAACTAGACATGTGTCAAAAGACGAACCACACACACTAAAATCGTCCATGAACACCTCAATAGAATCATCTAGCATGTCAGAGAAGATTGCTGTCATACACCTTTGGAAAGTGGATGGGGCATTACACAAACCAAAGGGCATCCTTCGATATGCGAATGTCCCATACGGACAAGTAAAAGTGGTTTTCTCTTGGTCATCCGGATGAATAGGGATTTGAAAGAATTCGGAATAACCATCGAGAAAACAAAAGTGTGAATGACGAGCAAGCCTCTCCAACATTTGGTCAATGAAGGGGAGAGGGAAATGGTACTTTCGGGTGGATTTGTTTAACTTCCGATAATCAATACAAACCCTCCACCCGGTAACAGTTTTAGTTGAGATAGTTTCTCCTTTCTCATTCTCAACAATAGTCATGCCTCCTTTTTTTGGAACCACGTGAATCGGGCACACCCACTTGCTATCGGAGATAGCATAGATGATTCCCGCGTCACGCAATTTCATAATCTCCTTTTTTACAACCTCTTTGAGATTAGGATTGAGCTTTCTCTGATGCTCTATGGATGAGGCATTACTATCGATGAGATGGATACGATGCATAGCAAGAGAAGGGCTTATCCCCTTAAGGTCATCTATCGAATACCCAATGACATCTTTATATTTTTGTAGTATCTCAATCAATTTTGATATAGAGATGTCATCAAGACTCGAATTGACAATAACTGGATAAGTACATGCATCCTCAAGAAAAACATATTTAAGAGAAGAGGGAAGGGGTTTGAATTCTACCTTGGGAGGAGGCTTAGAACACTCCTCTTTGTCAGTGGATGTCGCGAGAACCTCAAATGCTTCCTCTTTTGTCTCCTCAATAGTAGTGTCAAGAAACAATGAGAATTCTTTCACCTCTTCCATGTCCAAGCTAGGGGCTTCAGTAAGAGAAGCATACAACTCATCCTCGGTGTGAACCACACTCGCAGCATCCTCTATCTCATTCTCCACTAGGTTGACCCGGCAAATTCTCTCTATCATGGGCCTCTTCAAAGTCTTAGAGAACTCAAATACAACCCGCTCATTGGCTACCTCAACCGTGATAGTATCATTTTTGCAATTGATCACGGCTCCCAACGTCTTTAGAGCCTCTCTTCCAAGAATAAGAGGAGTCTTCGGATCTTCCTCCATATCCATCACCACAAAATCACAAGGCACAAATACATGCCCAACTTGAATTGGTACATCCTCCAACTCACCATGGGGGACTCTCACAGTGCGGTCCGCCAATTGAATAGTTTTCCGTGTCGGATGAAGAGGAAAATTAAGGTGCTTAGCAATAGACAGTGGCATCAAACTCACACTCACTCCTAAATCGGCCAATGCACCCTTGGGCTCTAGATCACCTATTTTCACCGGCAAGGTGAAACTCCCGGGGTCTCTTTGCTTCTTAGGCATAGCACGTTGCACAAGAGCACTCACTTGATAAGGCAAAGTGATAAGCTCATCTTCAAGCTTCCGTTTGTTGGAGAGGATCTCCTTCAAAAATTTAGCATATGCCGGCATTTGAGACATAGCCTCAAGGAATGGTATGTTGATCTGTAGGCTCTTCATCACATTGAGAAATTTGGTGAACTTGTCACTTAATTTTCTCTCGACTAACCGCTGAGGATAGGGAATCGGTGGCACATAGGTGTTAGTTGGTGGAGATGATGGCAGTGGCGCTTTATTACCAACTTGGACTTGTGTCTCATCTCTTTCCACATTTTCTTCTCTCTCGCCTTCCTCAACTTCAACTTCTTTCTCAACAACCCCACCTTCTTCATCCTTCTCTACTTCCTCGGTTGGCATCTTGGGACCCTCGTAACTTGTTCCCGACCTCAAATGAATGGCTTTGGCTTGATGGAGGTTGGGGTTAGGAATAGGTTGGCCCGGAAGTTGATTTGTGGGAGTAGAAGGATTTTTCTCGGCAACTTGGGCAATTTGGGTTTCAAGCATTTTATTATGGGCTTGTAGCTCTTGAAACCTTTGCTCATGGTTTTGGAGGATTTGGTTGATGGATTAAAGTTGTTGGAGAATTTGGAGAGAGGTTGGCTTGGGAGATGGAGTGGATTCGGGATTTTATTTGGGGAACGGAGGGTTAGAGGGAGGTTTTTGGGTATTGGCTCTTTGATGTGGAGCTTGGTAGACATGAGACCCTTGTGAGGATGAACCACCTTGGTTATAGTTTGGGTTATACCCTTGCACATACCCTTGATGTTGACCTTGGTTGTACCCTTGTTGAGGTTGATTCCATCCTTGTTGAGGTTGGTTGAAGCCTTGATTGTAGTTTTGTTGGGGTTGTTTCCAACCTCCTTGTTGATTGCTTCTATACCCTTGGTTTCCATGGTAACCATCTCCTCTAGAGTTGATTGCCGCCACATGCTCCGAATTTGTACATCCACAATAAGATGTATCATGATTAGTACCTCCATAAATATCACAAGAAAAAGAGTTTACCTGTGATGGATTAGATGATGTGAGGTTGATCTTGGAGAGCTTCTTGTCAAGTTGATCCATCTTAGCTTGAATTTGATCCATGGGATCTAATTCAAACTTTCCACTCTTCTTAGGTTGAGCACCTCTTCGACGTCCACCCCATGAATAGTTCTTAATTACTTCTTCAATGGTGGACTCAAGTTGATCTTGCGGGATCTTAGAAAGTTGACCTCCTGTTCCAGCATCAAGGTTGGCACGTGATATAGGATCAAGGCCATCATAGAAGAATCGCATGAGTAGATTCTTGGTGAACTCATGCTGAGGGCATGAACGGCTCATCTCCTTGAACCTCTCCCAAGCTTCCGCAAGTGTTTCATCGTTCTATTGCTCAAATGATGAGATCTTCCTCCTTATGTCTGCCGTTTTCCACTCCGGGAAGTACTTTTTCAGAAAAGCCATTGTGACTTCCTCCCATGTAGTGAGGGAGTTAGCAGGTAAACTCTTGAGCCATGATTTTGCTTTTCCGGTAAGAGAAGACCGTAACAAATGCATCTTGATGTAGTCTGGAGAGACGTCATTTGTGGTTATCATGGCACAGATCTCAAGAAACCTGTCAAGATGGTCCAGAGGATCTTCATCCGACCCTCCACAGAATTGTTCTGCCTTCACCATCCGAGTGAACTGAGGGTGAATACTGAAATTTGTAGTAGTGGTGGGCAGTCGAATACCACCTTGAAGAACATAGGAACCCGGATTTCCGAAATCCCTAAAGAGTTGTGGATTTGCTTCACCCATTTCTGACTGAACTTCACTTGTTGTACTTGAGGCTAGTGAAGATGGTTCGGAACCCAAGGACAAATCTTCCAAATTTTTCCGAAGCTTTCGCAATGTACGGTCAATTTCTGGATCTAGAGGAAAGGTGGGTGAAACGTGAGATCTTCTTCTCATGTAACAACAACAAAGCTAAGTAAAGGATTAGAAAATAACAACCACAGTCAAAAAGAAAAGAAAAATCAACTAAGCAAAGCTAAACTAAAATAAACTTCAATTAATAGCACAACGTCCCCGGCAACGGCGCCATTTGGATAAGAGGTTTTTAGTGTGTCGTTAAGGCACCAAAAATCGCTTCTCAAACAATATTTATAACACCTAACAAGCAATTACTAAGAACGTAGTAAAGGCAAGTCAAGGGTCGATCCACAGGGAAATTGGGATTAATTAAAGTCTAGCAAGTCTAGACTGCCTAATTGAAGGGTATTTGGGGGTTTGAAAAGATTTGGTAACAACTATGTCTAGCTAATAGCAAGAACTAGCAAATAATTCGAATTAATGAATCAGATAGGAAGACACTAGAGTTGAGGTTACTAATATGAATAAGAATGGACAATGAATGTTAATGCGATTGTGAAGTAACGGAGAAGATTATGCAAGGTTTAGTTTTCCTCTAAAATACTCGAGTCCTCTCTCGAATGGTCCTCGAGAATGATCGCTTAATCGTTCGACTAAATCCTCTCTCGAATGGTCTTTAGTCAATTGATTAAGAGATCCAATAAATTCGAAAAACCCTTAATAAAGGATTCCCTTAATTTCTACCCAATATCTTGGCCTAGAAATTAAGTTGATTCTTGGGGATGATAAAAGAGTTCAAAATTCGATTAAGAACATTTGAATTCAAAATACCCAAGCATAAATGTGATCAATATCTATCCTAAGGCCTCAAAACACCAAGATCAATGCATGAATTTCTTTAAAACATCACAATCACATCAACACAACATTTAAAATCCTAATTCATACTTTCACCCTAACCCTAGATAAGAAACTACTCACTAATCATGGATTCTAGGCAATTAAACACAAAATCTATGACCAATCTAAGGCTAAACATGATTGAGAGATAATTAAACTAATAGAAATAACAATTATGAGATTATGAGAATGAAGATCTAAAAATAACTAAGAACAAGAACAAACACGAAAAGAATGCAATAAAAACTGAAACTTCAAATTAAATTCAATGAAAAGTATCTTGAATGTTATCGGAATCACGAAGTATGATTAATAAATATCAAATCCCAATAAAACTCAAGTGTTTATCTCTCTAGTATGAACCCTAATAATATTCTCTAAAAACTAGAAATAAAGCATAAGTTTCAAAAACTAATCAACTCTTCTTTTTAATGCCTAAGAGAAATACAATTTTCTCGCGGAAACAGATGGTGCGGGCGCACCACTAAATTGGTGCGGGCGCACCAGTTTGAGGTGCGGGCGCACCTATGTGTGCGGGCAGTGCTAAGAGGGTGCGGGCACACCATGGAGCTCAAGTCAAGCTTCCTTCATTCCATTTTCGCGTGTCCAAACTCCTCAACACTCCCGCCTATTACCGTATCTCCCAACTCTTGAACTTATAAAAGATCATACCTGCAATCAAAGCACGGGAAAACACGGTGAAAGCAAATGTACTAGAAATCCAGTCAAAATTGACCGAAAATCTAGCGAAATGTCACAATGATCAACAATGATCAAGTGAAGGAAAGAGAGAGAGAAATGAGGAAGAAAGAGGGAAGAAAAGGGTATAAAGAGGATCAAACCAAACCAAAAAGAGCTAATAAAGTACGTTAGAAACGCACTTATCAGTATGTTGTCAGTAGCCATCCCCGGCTCCAGAACATCCAACGCCATAGCCGAGTCTGGAAGGGTCTCAGTTTAATCAGATGGAATTATGGCCAACTGATCAGCAGGAACAAAACCCTTCTGCCCCACGGCCGGGGAATCAGCGGATGGCTCCTCCTTCATGACCTTGTCCTTTAGAGGATGAATGGTCTTCTCTCCAGTTCCCTTGCCAGACGGAGTAGCCTTCTCCGTTTTCTTCTTTGTGAAGCCCTTAGGCTTTTTGGCTACAGGCTGATCCCCAGCCGCTGTAAGTCTCTTCTTGGACGAAGAAGATTTCCCAGGCGGGGTCTTGTTGGTTGGGGCATTTTTCTGCAAAAATAAACAAGTTAATAATCTAGTCGTTCAAAGAACAAAACTATAATTGAACTATTGAGTTCCGGACGAGAATCACCCGAGGAAGGAAGGCGTCCAAGTATGGACGAGCTCTTTTTTCCTAAGGGAACCTCGTCCAAAGTATTCTTCATGCCCAGACGAGAGTGGTACAAAGCAGGAAGCCGTCCAAATTTGGACGAACGCGAATGATCCTCGTCCAAGACCATCAAAACCACTCAGACGAGAAAGACACGGAGAAGGTGGCCGTCCAAGCATGGACGCCATCCTTCTTCGGGTGATTTTCGTCCAAGTGTTGTAAATTAATTTGGACGAACCCGAATGATCCTCGTCCAAAGCCATTAAACATCTCAGACGAGAAAGACCCGGAGAAGGTGGCCGTCCAAGCATGGACGCCTTCCTTCTTCGGGTGATTTTCGTCCGAGTATTTGAAATTAATATTGGACGGGCCTGAACGATCCTCGTCCAACAAAAAAATAAAGTTATTTACCAGGGTTTCAGCCCTTTTCTCAGCACTAGTCTTGGCGAACTCCTTCCACAAGTTATCAGTGAACTTGGACATACTGATGTCTCCCGTCCAAGATTTTTTGAGGAGTGTTCTGGGTGTATCTACAAAAAATAAACAATGGGTTAGCCCAACACACATTTTTTGGACGGGGCATTTTACTTGGGAGTTCCGAAGTTATACCTCTATCCTCGGTCAACCGCAAGCCGACGGCGACCAAGAAGTTATCATCATAAAACATCTCTTTAAAGGGAATCCAGTTAGCTGGCCCTTTAAAGGATGTGTGATCTGGTCTGGAATACTCTTTTATTTTAAAGTATTCCACCACCTCCTCGTCAAACTTGTCCTCTAACTCCAGGATGGACTTCCCTCGCCCAGTATGCGTAACAACCTGGTTATAAAAACGGTATCCCTCAGTGACGTGGTCGTTGGCCGCTTTAAGAAAGATGAAGTCGGCTTTCCAAGCGGAAAGGAAGTCGGGGCGGTTGCAGATGTTGAGCCAAGTTCCGTCCACTGCCCCTGGAACCTTGGCTGCGTAGTGAATATGGGTAAAAGCCGGGAGAGAAAGGGCCAAGCCGCGCAGCTCGCAGACGGCTAGGAAGGTCAAAATGTTGTACCAGGCATTAGGCACCAATTGATTGTGGCCGATGCTATAATGCCTAAGCACTTATTCTATAAACTCATGAAGGGGAAATCTCAACCCCGCGTCCAAGGCTAGCTTGTAGACGGCAAAGTGCTTCCTGGGAGCACTCAGAATCGTAGCATCCTTATTGGGTATGACAAATGAGAAGCCCGGCAAGGGCATATAGGTGGACAAGTAGCTGGGATCAGGCCCTATTTTCTCTAGCCATTTACGATTAACTAAGATAAAGGCAGGGTCAGAAAGAGGACCTAAGCGTCTTCTAATTTCCGACGAAGTGGTAGAGGGCTCGTCCGATTCTTCAGCTGAGCCAGAATCACCCTCTATATTACCTTCGCCGGCTTCTTCCATGTCGATGTCCCTACCCGACGGACTGGCCTCGGGGTTTATTTCAAGATTCTCCCCAGCACTGTTATCAGGGGAAGTAGGCTCGACCAAAGGCTGAGCACTTTGGGTCTCTCTCATTTCATCTGGAACTCTCACTTTGGGTCCAGTCGATTCTTCCATTTCAGAGCTATAAGATGGGAGAATTATTCTTCGTCTTAGACGGCCAGTTTCCTTGACGCGCGCCAGATTACCCTGCACAGGTAAAGACTGGGTCGTCTGACTTTGCCGGCCAAAACCATAAAAAAATGCATATTTGGCCAGAATAGGCCCAACTCTAGAATGCACCGAAGAAGAAATACTATCGATTTTAGGGTCAAGGCTAACTCTTGATCGGCCTGGATTGTTTGACGAAGAAGAGGAATCCATTTTATTGATTTTCTAAGAAAAAATAAAGAATAAAGAAAAAAAAGAAGAAAGAAAAGATACCTGACGGAACGCTTGGACGATTCGGTGAAGAAAACGGTGATTGGACGATCACTCTATCTCTCTAGAAAAATGCAGAACCTCTCTCTCTAGAAAAATTTCTCTCAAAGTGTGAAATGATTAAATGAAGACAAACAAAGCATATATATAGGGGGGTGAAAAACCTGCTGAGCCGGTTAGATGTTGACCGGGAATGATTAAAACGGTCGAAAATGACCGGTAAGGCCCAAAAAATGGCGCGTCTTTGCCTCTTTTTGAATTTGAGGTAGCTTCATCAGGTAAAAGGGTCTTAACCGTCGTATGGGCCAACGGTAAAAACCCTTTTAGGGGCAAATGTTGTAGCCTAAAATATCAATGGCTCTATTTGACACACATGGCTCCATCTGGACCGTACAAGTGTCCCACCAGAAGAAATACAGAAAGATGGTTTAACCATTTGGTTCTGCTCAGGTGAGAGAAAAAGGCTCACTTTCTGGCCCAAAGGTTAGTCAGAGCCCAAACTCCTAAAATGGTTGCTGGTGATTGGTTGATGATCTATCTCCAACCATAGCCTGCCAAGTGTTGTGATTTGATTGCCTAGCCAATCAGGTGCCTTTATTCTAGGGTACCATGAAAAGACACCAGTCATATCACAACCACTATAAATACCCCAGAAATAAGGAGAAAGGCAATTGAATGCAAACAGTGTAAACTTACGCTGTGGAAATACTCTCTCACTTTCTCTCGCTATCTCTACTTTTTCCTTCAAACTCCTGATTCCTGACTTAAGCTTCGGAGGGGGAACCACCACCCAAACCTCCAGGGTGGGTCCCTTTTTTGCAGGTTCGGGAACGAAGCTCAGGTTCGGATTGGCTAGATTCAGACATCGTTGCACAAGTCTCCAAGTGAAGAACATCTAAGGAAAACTAGTTTAGTTGTTGGACAAGCATACTAAACAAATGGGATTACTTGTTATCACTCGTCAGAATCCATGGGTTAGCTTGTTTTTTCTTGTGTGAGACAGGTGAAGGATAAAGTCAGAAGGGATGTAAAAAGTCCAACACATATTTATGGCAAATCTTAGTAAATAGAGAGCGAGTGTCTAACAAATCCCTTATGTAATCATATTCTAACAACCAATGAAGTCATCTTTTCGTGCATTGTCAAGAAGAGCCTTGAATCTCCAATAATTGCTCTTTTTTTTTCTTTGTTTTGACGAGGGATTGCTTGGGTTTCTACATATATAATAATTTCGTGCTACAGATACTTATGGGTATACACAACGTTATTATATTGAAAGGTCACTTCTTAAAGCAACACCAATTCTGAAAAATTGGGTAATTTGAGCGACGACATAATCGTGTATTTTCTGTCATTCATTTAATTAATTTTTGACATTACTAGGGCCAAAATATTATACTTCACTTTTAATTAGTTGCTAAAATTTCACTTTATGAAAGTTTCACCATAATAGCTACAATTTTCCATTTAAGAAACTTTAACCTTTTACCACCCATATTCCAAACTTTTGTGAGCTTGACCTCTCTTTCTTTCTTATAATCATATGATTATGTGGTATCATTTAGGCTATGTTCTATGCACCTTATGTGGTATCATTGGTTATGTAGTATTTGTTAGAATCAAATCAGATTAGAAGCAAACATGATTTTTTTTACCAAACTAGCATGGATCTGCTTATTTTTTACTGTTTATTATTCGATATGCATAAGTTCTTGTAATTAATCTCTTTGACTTTTTGTAATTTAGTGGATCTAATTTAATGAATGACATAATGTAAATCTATGTCTTGGCGAAATTAGTTTCACTAGATTACAAAAAATTACAAAATTAATAACGTCTAGTTAACGGCGACGCATAGTGCATTAAAATTTGTAAGTTCAAGAGTATTGTGTAGAACATTGAAAAGGTTAATGTGCAACATGAAAACTAAAGAAACATAGTGGTATAATATAGAAAAACATTAACTTTTATATCATTTCCTCATTCCCTAACTTTTACGCCAATATAACAATAAAAAAAACAGATAATGTAGTTTTTCAATGAGAGCATAGGTATGAATGACCTAAGCCATTAAAGTAGACATATTAAAACGCTCTCGCCTCTCTTTACCTTTCGCCAAACTCAAACCCTAAAAAATAACAAAGGTTGTAGCACCGCCCCGCAGGCTCGCTTGTGGCGGATCGAGCGCGCTGCTCTACCGGTTGCTGGCGAGCCTGCCCCCTTGTCCTTTAGTCAGTTATGTAGGTTAGGTCGTTCCCCGTAGAGTTCGTCCCCACCGTCGTTTAGTTTTAGGCGTCCCTTTTCCCCTTCCTCGTTCCCCCTGCGAGTGTAGTGTTCCCTTGCGAATCTCGTGTCCCCCATCGTCTCTCTTTATCGCATTTGTTCCCCGTCAGTCGTGTTTCCCCTTCCCCCTCCCCTGCGAGTTTAGTGTTCACTTGTTGGTCCCTCATGTCTCCCCTTGCCCTTCCCCTGCGAATCTAGTGTTCGTGTTCGTTTTTCCCGCGTGTCAGTTCCATGGTGTAGATCCTTGTCATTCGAGTTTGTCGGCGAGAGTTTGTCCCGTGCATCTTCTCCGTCTGAGGTGTGGCAGCGGCGACACCATAAGCAATGGAGTAAGTCTTTCTCTCCCAAATAGGATCAATTCAGATCTAAAGGGTATTAAGGTTGTACTTCACTTTCTTGTTTACAGTTTCTCAGTAGACGCTTTTTTCGATATGAGTAGGTTTTTTTCCTTCTTAATATGCGTGGTAATTATGCAAATAATTAGAGGAAGTTGTTCATCTCGTGTTGGTAAAGTTGTCATTTGTGGTTGGTTATGGCAATCGAAAGATGATTGTCACTTGGGTAAGGGATGGTGGTTCAATTATGCAAACGTAGAATATGTAGGTTTCGTAGAGTCTTTGATGAAGGATAAGTTGCATCCAAAGACCAAAACCTTTTCTATTGGGTATAGTCGATTTCCCGTCTTTAACTCTAGGCGTAGATCATTCATAAGATACTAGGGGTGGCTACCTTGATTTTGAGCTTCATAAATTCTCAAAACTGAGGGTGAATAGGGAAAAAGGGTCTAATGTGAGAGATTTAAATGGTCCTCACTTAGGACTCTGGAAAATGGAAGGTGAAAGTGGGGATATAAAGGCTAGGGATTCCCCAGCCGTTTTATCCAAAGAATGCGAGCGTGGCTAAGGAGGGGAAAGGTTTGTAAGGTTTGGACGTTTGTTCTCCGATTTCTTAAATCCGAGGTGTGTAGGAGAGCTAGTAGTACTTAGTTCTCTTCTTAGATTGGCATGGGTCTGGAAAGAACTATGCCTTTGAAAAATCAAATCTGAAGACGGCACCCAGTTGAACCTGGTGGTTTACAGTGCGTCCACTCAAAATTGGTTCTCATACAAAAATAAGAACCGCAAAATACTCTCTCGGGAGAGTAATTAGTCACGAAGGAATGTGACTCTTCCAAGAATCATGAGCCAAGAGTTCAAAGTGACAGAAGGTTGTAGGAATTGCTCATGTGGTGAGTTGCAAATCTCACCCTTGATTGGTTGTTATCAAATTGTGAACGAAATTCGCTCCTCCCACCACTTCCAGCAGGTCAGATATACCTCTTTATTGTAGGTTACCTTTATCCAAGAAGCTACAATGGCTCCTCAGTTCTCGCTGCGGTCCAGCCTATGTCAATCATATCCAGCAGAGTTATGATTTAATTACCAAATAACGCAATCCTCTATATCCAGTAGAACCTCAATTGTGTTACTTGTTGTTTTAACTTAGTTTGGTTTGTAAGAGCAAGTAAAGCTCATTTTAGTGTTCTTATGTTTTTTGTTGTTTAGCCCTAGTTTGTATGACTTGTTTTAATTAATGCAAATATTCTCGATCTCAAAAAAATAAAAATAAAGTACACATGGAAAAAAGGAGATGGGGTCAAAGATAGGTCAAAGGTAAGTCGAACTTTTGTAGTAATCTTGCATTATTCCCTTCATACCTATTTATCGAAAAATTGAGCAACAGATGATGACTTAGGACTTGTTCTCCCCATCTTATTTCAGTTCAGTTCAGTTCAGTTCAGTTCAGTTCAGTTCAGTTTAATACAGTTCAGTTCAGTTCAGTTTAGTTGCAATTAGTTCAGTTCAGTTCAGTTCCAATCAGTTCAGTTCAATTCAGTCCAGTTCAGTTCAATTCCTAAATTATTATCATTACTATTAGTTATAATTTAGTTCAGTTCGGTTCAGTTCAATTCAGTTCAGTTCAGTTCAGTTCAGTTGCAATCAGTTCAATTGCAATCAGTTCAGTTCAATTCAGTTTAGTTGAGTTCAGTTCAGTTGTTTTATGCCGAAGAGAACAAACCCTTAGTAGTATTGGTATCACCTTCGATCACAAAGGTCTTGGGATCAAGTTTCACCCCTTGTAAGAGTGATTCTTAATTTCTCCCTTTATTGCAAAAGATTTGAACTTACCTACCTAAAAAAACAAAACTATCTGCAGCGTTCCCTCATGCATTCATTTGCTTGCCACATTGGGAAACACATTCATGTTTTGTAGTAATTTGGCACATTTTCCTCCCTGAAAAAGATCTAAGAAAGAAGAAAATTCGCATTGAAAATCCCAGTTTGTCGATTTTATGGCCAATACTGAAGAGTTTGCCAGAAATTTTGTACTCTAAGTCGATTTTTTTATTTCAGCATTTTTTTTGGGTTTTCCTTTTATCTATCTGCTCACCTGGAATGCTCATTTCTTATCAAGATTTCCTTGTTTTTAATGATGGGTCATCATCTTTTCATATTTTGTCGATGCTGGTCATATCTTTCCTGAGGAGTTCTTTGATCTGTATACGTAATAACCTAATGCATTCTAATTTCGAATGAAAAATATTTTTTTAATCTATTTTCAGTGGTGAAATGTTACTAAACAAACAAACGGTGAAATTTGAGTCTTGTACTTGATGGCGTAGTGACCCATTGATATCAGACATATGTGAATATTCATATATCTAGTGACATTTTCGTAAGAGTATACTATTACACTGATTAAGTTAAGTTATTTTTGTATTGTAATTGAAGAATGGTTAGCTCTGATATTATTTTTGACACTCGTTGGCCGTTGCACCCACGCCAATAGTTTGGGATGTTTTGGCTACTAGTTAATGTTGGTGGTGCTACTTGCGTGCTTCTCTCTCTAGGGCTTTCTCTCTGTGGACATGAACGCAGTCAGCTATGGCCAGAAAGTCTAAGACGAAGACGAAGACACCTCAGGCGGAAATACATCAAGAGAAAAAGAAAGGTCCAAGATTTGACTCTCAAGCAAAGAATGAAAAACTATGGAAGCGATTTTGGGGGTCTGTCTGCTGGAAGTTGAGGAGGATGTTACGGTGGAGATTCATGAGGAAATCCTTACTCCTAGAGCCTCGGTACGCGATCTCCAGCAACAGGAACAATTGAGAGTAAACTTCTCAGAATGGATGGAAACAATTTCCAAATCAGATGAGAAGAGGGCGCCTGACCAGAGTATGAAAATCAATCGCACGGAAAGTATGATTGACCCAGTACCATTTCTCTTTTCACCTGACAATCCTAAAATTGGTAATGATAGAAATAATCCAGTTGATAATGATAGTTCAATGATAAAAATTGATTTAGCTGATATTGAATATGAAATTGATTATTGGAGCTCATCGATTTATTGCTATGTGGTGGGGGCAAACCCTCCAATTCATGTAATGGAGGGGTTTATTCGAAGGATTTGGAGGAATCACAGTGTTGATAAGGTAGCTATGGTGAAGAAAGGCATCTATATAGTCAGATTCACAACAATGGAGAAGAGGGATGTGGTATTGAAAAATCCTATTCCATTTTTTGATAAAAAACCCATGATTATGATGGCTTGGAGTGCTAAAATGGATATATGTAGAGATGTGATTAAGACAATCCCTACCTGGATTCAGTTAAAACATGATTTCAAGTATTGGGGGGATGTTTGTTTAGGAAAAATTGTTGGCAGTATTGGCAAGTTGAAGAAGATTAACCTGGCTACTAGAAATCGTGATAAATTGCAATTTGCTAGAGAAATGGTGGAAATTAAGATGGATCAGGAATTACCTGAGTCCATCTCTTTTGTGAATGAACAGGATAATGTCACTAGTGTGGATGTTCACTATGAATGGAAGCCGGTTTTGTGCGAAAATTGTAAAGGCATGAGACATGAAACAAAGGACTGTGTAAAGCCTATAATTAGGAAGGAATGGAGGCAAAAACCAGTTGTTGAAGTAAAGGATAATGATGGAAATGTGCAGAAAAGGGTGGAAAAATAGGCTAAGGATGGAAATGAGTTTAGAAAAGTTAGGAATCCAGTGAGAAGGACTTTGACAAGTCCAAAGCCTACTGATACTCAGAATACTTTTGAGGTGTTGAATGATATTGCTGCTGTAGTGGTTGTGGGAGAGGTTGAATGTACTCAGAATACTCAGGGGACGTTGGGAGGAGGCCCACCTCCCAATGACCATGGATAGGATAATTATTTGGAATGTAAGGGGGATCAACAACCAACAAAAACAAATTGATGTTAAGAAGTTCCTTGCATCAAATAAGGTTATTTAGTTGGTCTCCTAGAAACAAAGGTGAAGCAACAGAATATGGGTGAGCTTTACCAAAGAGTCTTTCAGGGATGGTGTTTCAGTTTAAATTCTGCTTATCATCATGGGGGCAGGGTAGTCATTGCTTGGAATCCAGGTAGCTTTACTGTAAACATCTTATTCTGTACAAGTCAGATAATCCATTGCTATGTTGTTCCTAGTGGTAGTGGAGTGGGTTTTTTCTGCACCTTCTTATATGCTTCAAATGAGGCTAATAAGAGGGATGATGCTTGGAAGGACCTATGCTGGTTGAATGAAAGAATTGTGATGCCATGGTTAATTGCTGGAGATTTCAACAGTGTTTTGAAGCCAGAGGCGAGGATAGGGGCTACTGTTAAAGCTCAGGAGTATGCCAGGCTTCAAGCTTGTATGATAGAATGTGGTATGAATGATATGTGTAGTACTGGAAGTTTCTTCACCTGGAACAATAAACAAAGGGGTGAGAGTAGGGTTTTCTGCAAATTAGATAGAGGTATGGTGAATCAGGCATGGCAGGAAGTTTTTTCTAATGCTGTTGCTCACTTTATGCCAGAAGGGTAGTTTGATCATGGCCCTATTGTTGTTGCTGTGTATCCTAATATTGAACCTGGGAAGAAACCTTTTAAATATTTCCATATGTGGAGTGAAGCCACTTCTTTTAAGGATATTGTTAGGGAAGGGTGGGAAGCTAACATTGTTGGCTCTAAAATGTTTAGAGTTGTGTCTAGAATGAAGAATGTGAAGGCTGGTTTGAAGAAGTTAAATCAAGAGAGCTTTTCAGATATTCATTGTAGGGAAGTGCAAGCCTTGAAACATATGCAAGAACGTCAGGCTGCTCTTCATGACCATCCTATGAATATTGAAGTCAGAAATGAGGAAGTTGCTGCAGTATTGGAGTATAGGAGAGTGCACAAAGCCTATATTTCTTTTCTAGCTCAGAAAGCTAAGATGAACTAGTGTAAACAAGGTGATGAAAACACAGCCTTGTTTTACCACTCAATTAAGCAAAGAAGACTTAGAAACATTGTTTATGCAATTCATGACTCCAATGGAGTGTGGAAGGATTCTCTGACAGAGGTTAATGAAGCTTTTTTGGATTACTATAAATCCTTGTTGGGGTCAAAATTGGAGCAGAGAATCAATGTAAAAGAGGCGGTGATCAACATGGGTCCAAAGGTGAATGATGTTCACTTGCAGTTTCTGAATGCACCCTATACTGCTGAGGAGGTGAAGGGGGCTTTGTTTGACATTCCTAGCGATAAATCTCCTGGCCTAGATGGATTTGGATCCCATTTCTTCAGGGATTCATGGTCTATCATTAGTGAAGATGTGACCCAGGCCATATTGGACTTCTTCACTTCAGGTAAGTTACTTATGGAGCTTAATGTAACAGTGGTTACTTTGATTCCAAAAGTGACATGTCCTAATTCAGTTATGGAATTTAGACCTATAGCATGTTGTAATACCCTGTATAAATAAATAACTAAAATGATTTGTAATAGGCTTAGTCAAATCTTACCTGATATAATCTCTGAAAACCAAGGTGCATTTGTTCAAGAAAGATTTATTGTTCATAATGTGATGGTTTGTCAAGATTTAGTTAGACATTATAGTAGAAAAAATGTTAAGTCAAGTTGTATTATGAAACTTGACATGAAAAAATCATACGATACTATTGAATGGGCCTTCCTTGAGGAGATGTTAATTGATTTAAAATTCCCAAATCAGTTTATAAAACTGGTTATGACATGTGTAACAACTCCTAAATTCACACTCATGGTGAATGGTGGTTTTCATGGTTTTTTTGAGTCCCAAAGGGGACTAAGGCAAGGGGATCCTGTTTCCCCCTTGCTTTTTGTCATTTGCATGGAATATATGTCCAGACTTATGAAGATGATTCAAAACAATCCAAATTTTAATTTTCATCCAAGGTGCAAGAAGGCAACTTTGAATCACTTGGTGTTTGCAGATGATATCATTTTGTGTTGTAGTGGGAAGTTCCCCGCTGTTTATACTATGCTACAGGCCTTTAAGCTTTTTTCTGCTACTTCTGGGTTGCAAGTAAATGAGCAAAAGTCCAACTTCTACACAGCATAGGTGGATAATGATGATATAAGAAGAATTCAGGATGCTTCTGGTTTTGTCCACAACAAACTCCCTTTTAAGTACCTGGGGGCTGGGGGTACCAATAAGTTCTAGGAAAATTTCAAGTGCTGATTGTAATGGCATTGTAGAGAAAATGAAGCTAAGGATCAAACTATGGAGTAGTAGAAACGTGTCTTATGCAGGGAGACTATAGCTGATTAACTCTGTGTTAATTAGCATTCATGTGTATTGGGCCCAAATTTTCATTTTGCCTAAATATGTCCTGAAAGAAATTACTCACATATGTAGAGCCTTTCTCTGGAGTTGTAACTGGTCTAGTAGCAAACCTGGCAATGTAAATTGGGAAACACTTTGTACTCCTAAATAAGCAGGGAGGCTTGGGATAAGGGATATTGTTGTCTGGAATAAAGATGCTCTAGCAAAATATGTGTGGGCTATTAATGCTAGGCAGGAAAATCTCTGGATTAAATGGATCAATGAAGTTTACATTAAGGGGGCAGATTGCTGGGATTATGTCCCTCCAAACGATTGTTGCTGGTACTGGAAGCAACTCTGCAAGGTGAAGGAGGAAATGAAAAATCATTATTCACAGCATGAACTAGCAGTTATTGAAAAGTTCAGTATTAAGGAGGTTTACAAGAAAATGAAGGGTGAAACTGAACGAGTTCAGTGGGATAAGGCAATCTGGAATCGGTTATCTGTGCCTAAACATAGGCTAATTACCTTGCTGGCTATGCATAGGAGATTGAGGACTGCATATTGGTGTGAGAAATGATGCTCAGTGTCAGTTATGTGAGAATGGATTTGAAACTCATGACCATTTATTCTTCAGATGTACGTATGCAGGGCAGATTCTAAGGAGAGTTAAAACTTGGCTCACTATTAAGTATCCTGATAAAGGCTATGAAAAGCTGATTAAGTGGATTGACCACAATAGAAGAACAAGATTCAGAAAGAATGTTATGGGAGCTGTTATCAACTGCTTTGTATACTACATATGGTGGGCAAGGAATGAAGCAACTTGGAACAAGATGGTGCGGCAACCTGAGAAATTTTTTGACAATATTAAACTGATGGCTACTAGCAGAGTTCAGTTGGTGTGTCCTAGGAAAATTTCAGTTAAGGACAAGTTTTCGTTAGATACATTGCGTCATACAAATGTGTAGCTCTGTTTTCTTTCTCTTAGTCTTGGGGGGTCCAACCTAGTTGGTTTGTCCAACTAAGAGGAAGTGTTAGGTTGTAAATGCTTTTTTGGTGTGAACATATTTCCTTAGCAAAAAAAAAAATATTGGTGGTGCTGAGTGCACTCTCACCGTAATTTATGGTGTTGAGGCCAATTTTGCCAATTAATTATAGTTATCAATTATTAAGTTGATAGCTGTAATAAAAAATTATTGTTACTTCTATCCGATCCTAATGCCACTAATCACCTATAGTACTTGTTATGAACGGATATTGAGTTTATTACAACTTTTGTAGACAATAAGCATTACAACTAGATAACTTATTTGAACTTCTTTAAGTTGATAGCTATTATTACTTATTAGTTTAGTTAGACTTATTTGATTTTGTTTGACTATCTATTAGAATATAGTTGTTGCTTACAACTGAACTATTATGATTTCAACTTATGACTTTATCAAACTTATTTTATTCTATTATTGAACTTATTATAGCTATTACCAACAATAAACATTATAGTGTAACTTATTTGGACTTAACTTACTTCTCTAAGTTATTAGTTATTATTTATCCTCTGTTCTACAATAAGTGAAACACTTCTCTCTTTTATGTGAGAACTTTTTGATTGAAATATTTCATTTATTTCAAAACAGATGAAGCATTAAGTTAACAATTATAGTGAAAAAAAAATGACCCAGCTTATGATAATTTTATACCAAATATGATTGATTAGATCAAGTCAACTCAAATTCGATAATGACCCGATTTTGAGAATGATATTAATAGAGAATACTAAGGGTATTCGTGTAATAGTACTCTTGTACACTTATTATATATATGAGTCCCAGGCACCCGTATTAGAATAAGTCGTATCATTATTCTCACATGGTATCAAGAGCACAACTTTTTTCTTTGAACCCTATTATTCGTTCCTTGGTGCTCTCGCTTCCGCTCTTACGAATTTTCGTGTGATCACCACTCGTTCTCAGCATCGATGGCCGGCCAATACGCATCTGCTTCAACGTCTGCCATGATTCCCCCACCGGCGTCCACCACCGCCGCCCCTAGGTCGCAGTTCTCCGGCGCTGATGGGCTGTCCTCCGCCCTCACCACTGGTTCGCAGCCCAGCCTCACTGCTGGCGCACCAGGCTTCGGCGTCCCACACGCGTCGCTTGGCGCATCGCACCCAGGCGCCTCGCTCGAGTTCGCTTGGTGCCCTTCGCACCCCACGCCAAAGCGCCTCTTCGAGGCTGCCATGTCTCTGCTCGGGGCTGGTTCCTCGGGCCCTATCGTGTCTCGCGAGCCCCACATCTCCTCGCCACAGCAACCATCCTTCGGTGGTTCAACGCTTGCTGGCCAACCGGGACTGCTGCCGCAACACTACACGCCCATCGGTTATGGTTGTCCACCAAGTTTCTTAACTTTACAACCTAATCTTGCTTTATTATCCTCCATACTAGTAACATGTACTTCTAATGTTAAAAATATTATTACAACTGTTCTTCGGACTGTTGAAAATTATTTACCGTGGCGTACTCAATTCGAATCCTTTTTAGTATCCCATGGGTTATTAGGAATGATTGATGGTTCTATTATTGCTATGCCTGAGGTTTATGTACTTGATCATAAACATCGTGAATCCATGAATCCTGAATACTATCATTGGTTACGTATTGATCAAACTATTCGATCATGGTTATTTGCTACTTTGTCCGAAGATATGCTTGTTGAGGTGCATGATGTTAAGTTTTCTATGCTCATATGGACTCGACTCCAATCCCGGTTTATGAATGCTAGTTTGGCTCATTCTATGGAATTGAAAAGTATGTTGCAACATGTTTCTAAGACTAAAACTCAATCCATGGATACATATTTGCGTGACATTAAACTTATTGCTGATTCTCTTGCTGCGATTGGTGCTCCTGTCTCTTCGCGTGATTTGATTCAACATACTATCATGGGTCTTGGGAAGGATTATGACTCCCTCACTACTAGTATTACCCACTTTTCTGGCAATCTCAGTTTTGATGATGTTCGGGAAAAATTATTGATTCAAGAACAGATTATTAAAGGCCGCCATGCTAGGGAACAAGGGTTTGCCTGTCATCAGGCATTTCTTGCTCATGCTCCTAGTGGTTCTACTCCGGTTGACTCTTCCTCTTCGAACACTAGTTCTCGTAACAATCAACAGGGTGGTCGGAGAGGTGGCAAAGGTCGGGGACGTAATTATGGTGGTCGTCGCAAAGGTCGTGACGGGGGTGCAAAGCAATCCCAAACACAAACCCAAACACAACATTCAGGAGGTACAGTTATACGTAATTCTGTTTTGTCATCTAAAAGTGATGTAGTAGCCCTTACTTCTTGCGATACTAACCATTTGTATGCATGGAGTTCCACTGTTGAGGGTGTGTTTGGTTCTCAGTCTACAAATATAGTCTGTTAGATTTGTTTTCATCTAGGTCATTCGGCCGTTTCTTGTCCTTCTTGTTATGCTTAGACATCTAATGTTGCCCTTGTTGGCCTTCCCACTTGTGAGTAAAATGAAACCACTTGGTTTCCTGATTCCGGAGCATCTTCTCACATGACCAACGATCTAGGTATCTTATCTAATAAATCTCTTTACACTGGTCCTATTTCTGTTGAAGTAGCAAATGGTACTCTAATCCCAGTTAAACATATTGGCACAGTCACATTAAACTCTAACAGTCGTCCTCTCGTTCTCAACTCAGTCTATCATTGTCCTAATATTAAATTTAATTTAATGTCAGTTCAAAAGTTGGCTAAAGATAACAATTGTAGTGTGAGTTTTAATGGTTCTCATGTTTTTGTTAAGGACAATCGGACGGGGGCGGTGCTTCTCAAAGCTTCTAGTCAAGGCAATGTCTATCCTATCACCCTCACCCACCATCCTAGGAGGCCAGTTGCTCTTCTTTCTCATTCAGCGTCCGGTCCTACTTGGCATCGTCGTCTTGGTCATTGTGGTGATAAAGTTTTTGGTGTTCTTAAGCAAAATAAGGCCATTATTTGTGCCACTAGTCATCTTTTTTATTGTGTTTCATGCTTCTTAGGCAAGTCTCATCGCTTACCTTTCTAGGATGTAATACACTCTTTTGATAAACCATTGCAATTAGTTCATTCTAACTTATGGCAATCAAATATTTTATCTAATCTTCGTTTCAAATATTATGTTTGTTTTGTTGATGATTTCTCTCGCTATACTTGGCTATGTCCTTTAAAACGCAAATCTGAAGTGCATTATCGTTTTTTAGATTTCCAAGCTTTAGAGAATTTATTTGACTGCAAAATAAAATATTTCCAAAGTGGTGGGGGTCGGAAATCGATAATCAACCTTTACTTGATCATTTTCGTAAATGTGGTATTGCTTTTCGGAAATCTTGTCCTGAAACTCAACAACAAAATGGTGTTGCTGAACGCAAGCATCGACATGTAATTGAGCTTGCTCGCACGATGCTCATTGAATAATCGCTTCCTGGCCAATTATGGGTCAATGTTGCGTACACCGCCACTTACATCATCAATCGTTTGCCAACTCTGGTCTTGCATGGTCTGTCTCCTTCTGAAAAACTATTTTCGAAGCCTCCTAATTACTCGTTTTTACTTGTTTTTGGTTGTGAGTGTTTTCCGAATTTCTCTGCGAAACCATCTAGCAACCTAACTCCCCGATCTGTGCAATGTTTTTTTCTTGGTAATGCTCCGGGCTATAAAGGGTATCGTTGTTATAACCCAAAATCGGGTCGGGTTTATGTGAATCGGAATGTCAAATTCCATGAGTCGGTGTTCCCCAATCATAATCTTGTGTCGTCTCGTTCCACGTTGTCGACCACGTCTACTGATACAGACCCGTCTCTTCACCACTTACAGTGGTCGTTCGCATCGTCGACCACTCCTCACCCTCCCACTGAGCCTAGCCCCCTCCCGGTTTCCCTCTCTCTCGCCAGAAAACTCCACGGACTGCCCGTGGCCATGCCCTCTTCGCCACGGCCCAGCCGTGGAGTTCTCTGGTTCCCTCACCACGCAGCAATGTTCCCCCCCTCCCCCCATGGCATCCAACCCAACCCCACGCCCAAGGCGTGGCCCTTGCTGCCCCACTCACCAAACAGCCCACCCCCTCCCCTTGCGCGTCTATCCAGCCCACGGGATCCCCAGCGTGCGCTGGGCCTTCCCCCTACCCTCGTGCGTCAGATTGGCCCGCTGGCCATCCAGCATCCCGTGGGCTTGCTCCTCGTGCTGCTGGTCCACCCGCTGGGCCTCCAGCACCCCTTGGGTTGTCCTCTCCTTCCCCTTGTGCTGCTGATCCGCACATCGCCAACCCAGCGTACGCTGGGTCCCCTCGCAACCCCATGCCTATGGATTCCCCTGCCCCACCACCCCGTAGTGCCACCCAACCCCTTGGTCTTTCCGACACTCACCCCTCTTCCTCTCCTCCTTTGTCCACCCGTATTGCCTCTTTGAATGCATCTCCTCCGCACGGTGTCTTTGTTGTTCCGTCATCGCACAATATTCATGACATGCAAACTCGTGCTAAAGACAACATTTTTAAACCAATGTCCATCTTAAATTTAAACAATCTTGAAAAAGAACAAGCTCCGAATTATTTCTCTAAAGCAAATAAAATTCCAAAATGGTGTCAAGCCATAGCGGAAGAGATTAATGCAATGTTGGTCAACAAAACATGGGATTTGGTACCGTTTGATGTGTCAAAGAACTTGGTTAGTACAAAATGGATTTATACGATAAAAACTGATGAAGAGGGTCATGTGATTAGGCATAAGGCTCGTCTGGTTGCTCGTGGGTTTAGTCAGCTGGAAGGTATCAATAATTCTAAGACTTTTAGCCCTGTTGTTCGATCAACTACTGTTCGGTTGGTCATGTCCTTAGCTATTTCCTATCAGTGGGTCATCCGACAATTAGATGTGAAAAATGCTTTCTTACATGGTGATCTCATTGAGGAAGTCTATTTGAAACAACCTGCAGGTTTTATTCATCCTGATTTTCCTAATCACATTTGTCGACTTCGAAAAGCTATATATGGCTTGAAACAAGCTCCTAGAGCTTGGTATCTTCGATTCAGCAGTTTGCTGCTTCAACAGGGCTTCTTTTGTTCTCAATCTGATACTTCTATGTGTATCTTTCGTCGTGGCAAATATATCCTCTATATGCTTCACTATGTTGATGACATTATTGTCACCGGCAACTCCGCTCCTTTGATCACCAAATTCATTTCTCTATTGTCTACTGAGTGTGCTATGAAAGATTGAGGTGATCTTCACTATTTCATAGGTGTTCAGGCTATCCGCTCATCCAATGGTTAATTTTTGTGTTAGAAAAAGTATGTTCATGATCTTCTCAAATTCCATCTGCACACTGTTAAACCTGTTCGCACTCCTCTCCCTAGTCGGACTACTCTCTCGCTTACAGATGGTGATCTCTTATCCGATCCTACTGAGTATCGCAGTATGGTTGGGGCTTTACAGTACTTGACTACGACAAGACCTGATATTACGTATGATGGTGATCTCTTATCCGATCCTACTGAGTATCGCAGTATGGTTGCGGCTTTACAGTACTTGACTACGACAAGACCTGATATTACGTATGATGTTCATTTAGTTTCCCAATTTATGCATGTCCCCCCGCACCTCTCTCTTGTTGGTTGTTAAGCGTATTTACAGGTACTTGCAAGGTACTTCAGACTACAGTCTCTGGCTTCGCCCCTCTAAGACCATGTCCATTATGATTTCCTATTCTGATGCTGATTGGGCAGGTTGTCCGGATAGTTGTCGCTCCACTACTGGTTATGCCATCTTTCTAGGTGGTAACCTTATCTCCTGGCGCTCGAAAAAAGCAACCCACTGTCTCCAAGTCTTCCACAGAAGCAGAGTATTGTGCTGTTGCATACACGGTTCAGGACACCCTCTCTCTTCGATCCTTATTAGCTGAGTTGGGACTCATCATTCGTGCTCCCATTAAGTTGTTTTGTGATAATATTTCTACTTCTTATCTTGCTGTCAACTTTGTACAGCATGATCATAGTAAGCACATTAAGATTGATTATCATTTTGTTCGGGAGCGTGTTGCTCATGGTGATTTAGTTGTACGTTATATCCCTACTGAGTTACAAATTGCTGAAATCTATACTAAAGGTTTGTCTGGTCAGCGTTTTGAGTTTTTAAGGTCTAATCTGCACATGGTTCACCCTGCACAGATTGAGGGGGTGTAATAGAGAATACTAAGGGTATTCGTGTAATTGTACTCTTGTACACTTATTATATATATGAGTCCCAGGCACCCGTATTAGGGTAAGACGTATCATTATTCTCACAGATATGATCCGAATATATCCCAAATCCGATAAATGTTCCGAACCACATGGATCCAATATGAAATTGGCTCGATTTACTAACCATACCTGAATTTGAACCAATACCAATTATAAATCGAGCCAACTTAACAAGACTTGTATCTTAACCAATATCTATAATCACTCACAGAGCTAGCTAGGGTACTTAGTTTTTGGCACAAGGGTTATTCAATTAGCATTAAGAGCTTGAAGTAATTTGCCATTATGAAAGAACAAATTGGCCTGACAAATATTTCCTTTAATCTGACCCCAAGTAGCTAGCCTTATAGTGTTGTTGAACTTATTCACGGCTGAAGCTTTATTATAAGGAATGCAATATTTAACTCTTTTTAACATTATTTGGGGTGAGGTTTAAAGTCCACAACTCAACTTGATTAGGGGAGAGCACGAATAAGTTCCCATAGAATTCAAAGAGAGCTTGTGAAACAACATGCGGTTGATCATGCCAGGTAATCTCTCAGAGTCTCAGTCACATGCATTTGCAGGAATCTTGCTTATTTAAAATTTTTGGGTTTTTATATGATATACCCCTGTGCTTTTTAAAAAATTTATACGTTGTACCCATAATGTTTTGGTTGTTCTATATTGGACCCTTTCTACAGTACCCATTGTATGTATTAATGAAGAAGGACTTTAATGATTTTTGAAATCCCAACCAAACCTCCCTTTAGTAGTTTTAATGACCCCTGAACTTTTTCATTTCAACCAAGTTCTTCCCTAAAACCTTCTCAGTTAGTTCAAATCTTCTACCCCTGTCATTTAAAATCCCTAAATGATCACATTGGGGAATCCTAAAAATTTGCTCTTTCCTGAAAATTGGAGTTTCATTGAACACGAAAGTGGAGAAGGAAGAAGAAAGTGAAGACCAAAGTGCAAAACTAGAATAATCTGAAAGGAAGAACCAGAATTCAGGTAATTTTCTTGATTCTAAGTTGTTAAATTGTTAAATTTCTGCAGTTAAGTTGTTTTGGTGAAGCTTAGGGTTTGATTGAGTTGTTAAATTTTCTTAAAGTAAGTTCAGCTTTGCGAATTTAAGAGAGAGAAGAACCAATGGAGGAAAAGTTCACTTATGGAGGGAAATTTTTCCTCCAACCGCTGTTAATATGAATCATTAACAGGGATAATAAGTAATTAACAGCAAACATTACATACACTTAACGGAGGTGTACTGTGTAGAAAACTTAAACAACTCAAGGGCACAGTTTAGAATAAAAAAAATTAGGGGTACAACATAGAATTTTAAAAAAATATAGGGGTATATCATAGAAAAACCCTATGGGGAAATTGATAAGTCTCATTAGCGGTTGTTTTTTGAACAAGTCTTAGATGGCTTGAACAAGTCTTAGATGGCTTGAACAATGAGCGGATCACTATGGGATTTCAAATCAGCAGCATGTACATCATTTTACCGTTCATGTCTTTATGATCTTCAGTTTCTAAGTGACTTTTCAACTTTGTTCTGAAGCTTAAGAAGGAAAGATAATGTATCGAATATAACTAATTGCTTATCTTTCTTATAATAAAGAAAAACATATGGATATTATGGTAGGCGTGGATTTTTAATTCCTTTAAATGCCTACACGCGGTGTGAGCGCGTTTATTTGACTACCAAATTGTTAAGGTTTTATTAAAAATATGTATTGAAGTCGCCAACAATTCTTTAAAGGAAGAATCATAAACCTAATTGGACATTGAAACGGAAGGGACATCTTAGGGACTTATCCAATGTAGAATTCCCCGTGATGACTCCATAGATGGTCAGTAACCAAAAAGTGAGTTCGGGTGAGGGTACAATATAGTCAGTAACTATATTGCCCATTGTTGGCCTCTACTAAATACCGATTCACAACAGATCTTATGCAATAGAATAATCAAATAACGTTTTAAAGCACCCTAGAAATATTTAGTCTAGATCGGTTCAGGAAACACATAAAAAGACTAATTATTTAGTGATCAGTTATTATACAATCATTTTACAAGGTTCCTAACAGGTTGTCCAAATTATATGAATTAATGAGAATAATTCTTTAGGTCTTATTTAACAATAATAACATGTGGGTGATAAAATCATGTATAGGACAAATAAAAAAATAATATGATCATGAAAAGAAATAAAATAAGAAGAGAAATTAATGCAGGGAGTTAGTATAATATGTACAATACTTACAATCACGGGAATATATTAATAACCTACATCATGAATAGAGTGTTAGTAACTTCAAGAAAATAATAGGAATAAATAAAGAAATAAAATAAATAAATAAAGGTGGTTAGTTTAGTTGACCCTCATAAATTATACCACCGTCCGGGGTCGTTGATTTGTACGGATGTTGGAAAATTTAATTATTGATCGAGTCTTGAAAAATATGTCTTTGTTCTTAAGTTTAGACTTGCGTCGATTGAGAAAGGTTAATTCTTGCAGGTAGTACTTGGCATGGAAAGTTGTATGAAGCGTATTAGAAATTCAGGATCAAGGGTTTAGTATGATGATTGTTTGGGCCCATTTCTTAGACCAGCCCACCTATGGCGAAGTTACTAAAATACCCCTACTTCTAGGGAAGGCAATCCTCCACCGGCTGGAGCTGACTAAAATACCCTCATTTATTGGAGGTCCCATCCTCTATATATAGCGGTTGTCTCACCAATCAAAGGGTAAGCAATTCTCAGCTACAAAACCCAGAGCATCTCTCTCTACATTGATCACTTTCTCTCTCTACCTCAATCAAACACTGACTTGAGCGTCGGAGGGGCGATCCCGGGACCACCCCCGGGGTAGGCTAACCTTGTTTTGCAGGTTTACGGCGTACGGATAACGGAGCTCAGGCGTACCTTCTTGGGGCCCACACCACATCTTTCAACATATTACAATCCTTAATTTCTTAGTAGAAACAGTTTGGCGCCGTCTGTGGGGAAGTTACAAACAAAGTCGCTTCGCCACCACTCAGTAAGAATCACCTCATTGCCACTCAGCAATGGCCCCAACCAAGAAGACACGCTCCTGAGCCAACCGTTCCGGGAGAGCTCAAGCATCCCATCATGCACCTACGGTGCTATCTCCCAATCCCAATGATGATGATTCCACCCCAATGGGGAATCCATTGGGATCACGAAGTCGGTCATCCCACGGCCTCGGGTCAGATATAAGCAGCTGACCCTCCACCCATAACTGCAAGAGACGTCATCTTGATTCCAGCTCAAATTCAACAAACTCTCCAGCAAAGTCGGATGGATATAGTTACCACTCTCGTCACGAAGAGATCATTCGTCCCTCCCCAGATGCTAAGCCTAACCGGCTGGAACCTAAATAGAGGGAAGAATCACATCAGCTTTCAAGGGGAAAATCAGCCAAGGAGAAGCAAGCTACTCACGCCTCTTTAAGGCTCCTCAGAGACATGTCATCAATCGGAAGAATTTGTCTCGAAGAGCACGACTCATGAATACCCAACCGAGAAGAGGGGTATGGTGACTCGGAACTGCAAAACCCCTCCAGAATAAACAGTGGCACTCTCAAGTTTACGGTCCGGCTCAGCCACACATACTCACCAACGGTACCTGCTCATTCAAGTTACCGACTCATCCTTGGCTCCAGCTCGGCCAAGGAAATGTGCTCAGCCAAGGAAATGTACTCGGCCATAGGTGCCTACTCATTAAAGGCACCTACTCATCAACGGTACCTACTCATTCAAGGTACCCACTCATCCTTAGCGCCCACTCGGCCAAGGAAATGTGCTCGGTCATAGGTGCCTACTCAGCAAATGCAACGGTACCTACTCATTCAAGAAGCACCTACTCATCCACGGTACCTCCATCAACTTGGCATGTGCGAGCTACCTCCATCCAAGCACGACCCCCCTTGGTCTAAAGAGCGAACTTGGACAAAGAAAATGAACCACACATCAAGGCACCTAGCTCGAAGCGATGCATAATCCCGAGTCCCCCCCTCTCGGGACTAGCAGGGTACCCCAGAACATGAGTCTCTCTCGATTTCCGCTGGACGACCGCCTCGGGAAGGAATGATGCTACCCTATCCGTTCATCCAGTGTGGGGCTAATTACTTGGAACCCCTCAGTTGGACAAATAAATACTCTCAAAGGAGGAAGGATGGGGCTAATAAGCCTCAGAAGTCCAAAATTTCTCCATCATAAGTCATAAGAGGAGCGTCCTACTAACTTGGCCAAAAACGGCTAAGTATCGTTAATTGGCACGTACTCGATATTCGAATAGTGTCATGAATCCTCCTCGGGAAACATGGAGCTCCTAAACTCCACCGAGTTGAGAAACATATTCATTGGCACCTCCTCAGCATTTTGAGGAGCGTCACTCAAATAGTAAGCCAAAATAAGGCTAAGGACCTCCCTCGACCACTTGAGGCTCATAAGCCCCCAACGTGCCGAGGAGTGTCCCATGACCTCCCTCGGTATCTCGAGGAGCGTCCCATGACCTCCCTCGGTATCTCGAGGAGCGTCACATGACCTCACTCAGTAATTTAACGGGCGTCACTCAAACACTTAGTCAAGTATGGCTAAATACTCATGGCACCCGCTCGGACAGCATAAGGCTCATCAGTAGTCATCCGAGCGGCGTCCTACTCCCTCGGTCAGCATGGAGTCCACGTACTCCTCTATCGAGCCACTCTGCACTTAGTCAAGTATGGCTAAGTACTCATGGTACCCACTCGGACAGCATGGGGCTCATTAGTCCTCATCCGAGCGACGTCCTACCCACTCGGTCAACAGGAGCTCCCCTCCTTACCGAGTTGCTTCTATACTTGATCAAGTATGGCCTAGTACCAGCTAGCACCTATTCGGACAGCATGGGCTCATCAGTCCTCATTCGAGTAGCCTCATAACTCACTTGGTCAACAGGAGCTCCCCTCCTTGCCGAGTCGCTTCTATACTTGGTCAAGTATGGCCTAGTATCAGCTAGCACCTATTCGGACAGCATGGGCTCATCAGCCCCTCATCCGAGTAGCCTCATAACTTACTCGGTTAACAGGAGCTCCCCTCCTTGCCGAGTCGCTTCAATACTTGGTCAAGTATGGCCTAGTATCAGCTAGCACCTATTCGGACAGCCTGGGGCTCATTAGCCCCTCATCCGAGTAGCCTCATAACTTACTCGGTCAACAGGAGCTCCCCTCCTTGCCGAGTCGCTTCTATACTTGGTCAAGTATGGCCTAGTATCAGCTAGCACCTATTCGGACAGCCTGGGGCTCATTAGCCCCTCATCCGAGTAGCCTCATAACTTACTCGGTCAACAGGAGCTCCCCTCCTTACCGAGTCGCTTCTATACTTGGTCAAGTATGGCCTAGTATCAGCTAGCACCTATTCGGACAGCATGGGCTCATCAGTCCTCATCCGAGCGGCGTCCTACTCCCTCGGTCAGCATGGAGTCCACGTACTCCTCTACCGAGCCACTTTACACTTAGTCAAGTATGACTAAGTGCTCATGGCACCCGCTCGGACAGCATGGCCTCATCAGTCCTCATCCGAGCGGCGTCCTACTCCCTCGGTCAGCAGGAGACCCCCTTCTCCTTTGCCGAATCGCCTCTAAACTTAGCCAAGTATGACTAAGTACCTCATTGGCACCCACTCGGTCAGAATGGGTCTCATTAGCCTCTCATCTGAGTGGCGTCCGACCCACTCGGCCAGTAGGAGATCCCCTCTTCTTCACCGAGTCACTTATCATACTTAGCCAAATTCATGCTAAGTACGTCAGTGGTACCCACTCGGTCAGCATGGGGCTCATTAGCCCCTCATCCGAGTGGCGTCCGACCCGCTCGGCCACAAGGAGACCCCCTCTCCTTTGACGAGTCGCTCTTATACTTAGCGAAATTCAAGCTAAGTACGTCATTGGTACCCACTCGGTCAGCACAAGGAGCCGCTCGGACCCCGGTTGGCCATCCTCGCGTACCCGGTCGGCCAGCATCAACGCACCGACTCGGCCAAGGCACCGGCTCGACCCGGTCGTCCATCCTCGAGCAGCAACTCGGCCAACCTCAAAGGCCTGCGGTCGGACCGCCTCGAGTACACAGTCGACCTTTCGACCAGGGCACATGGTCGGCCCTCTCGACCAAGGTACCTGCTCGGTAACTCGGCCAAGGGCCCCGCTCGGCCTGTCGGCCAATACCCCCGCTCAGCCACATAGCACCCGCTCGGCAAGCCTCGAGGGCACCCGCTCGGCCAGCCTCGAGGGCACCCGCTCGGCCAGCGACGAGGGTACCAGCTCGGCCAGCCTCAAGAGCATCCCCTCGGCTACCCATTCAGCCCGAGACTCACTCGGCTCGGGCAGGGAGCAGGGGCTGCGCTCGGCACAGTAAGCCATGGTCGGCACATCCCCCTCGGCTCAGCACGTCAGGCCAGCGCTCGGCGCTATAGTCCTCACTCGGCACATTTACCACGCTCAGTATGAGGCTCCCTCGGCTCGACCGAGTGCACCTGGGCACCCCCTCGGCATCTGGGCGCCTATGACACCCCCTCGGGTCGGCAAGTGCACAAAAGCACCCCCTCGGCCTGGTAAGTCACTCGGCGCGAGCACTACACCCTCAGCTCGTGTGAGTCACTCGGACAGCATACAAAGGCACTACCGCGTTCAATCCGAGCCGAACGCTGACGGCGATACCCCCTCGGTTTCTTGCTCGGCCATGGTAGCCCCCTCGGTTTCTTGCTCGGCCATGATAGCCCCTCGGTCAACGGACAGGGAATTCAAGCGAGACCCCCGTGCTTGGTTAATCCTAGCGACAAAAGATTTTCTCCGCCACGATCCGGCATGAAAATTCGTGGGTCCCACTCAACACCGGAAAAAATGCAAACACTTCATTCCGCCAATCAATCACACTAAAAATGGCGATTTTCACTCCGATTACTTGGCGTGGGGCTAATTGTTGGGGCCCATTTCTTGGACCAGCCCACCTATGGCGAAGTTACTAAAATACCCCTACCTCTAGGGAAGTCAATCCTCCACCGGCTGGAGCTGACTAAAATACCCTCTTTTATTGGAGGTCCCATCCTCTATAAATAGCGGTTGTCTCACCAATCAAAGGGTAAGCAATTCTCAGCTACAAAACCTAGAGCATCTCTCTCTACATTGATCACTTTCTCTCTCTACCTCAATCAAACACTGACTTGAGCGTCGGAGGGGCGATCCCGGGACCACCCCCGGGGTAGGCTAACCTTGTTTTGCAGGTTTACGGCGTACGGATAACGGAGCTCAGGCGTACCTTCTTGGGGCCCACACCACATCATTCAACATATTACAATCCTTAATTTCTTAGTAGAAACAATGATGATCAGAAGCAGCTGAATATTAATATATGTGAATGTGGCGTGAGATTAGGTGTGATGGTGATGAATGATGATCAGGTGAGAGTATTAGAGGGGAGGTGATGATAAAGATTGATGATTTAGGCGCTGACTTTAGTTTTAGCATTAATATGTTGTTGCTGAGGATTTATATGTAGGCGATGATGAATTATGGCGGTGGATATGTGTGTCGAGGGGCTTTGTTTGTGGTGCAGGTGAGAGAGATTATGAGGGAGATGTCGAGTGTTTTTGTGAGGGAGTTATCAAGTTCAGCCGTGATTAATGAGAGGAGGGAATGAGAATTATATATAGGTTTAGGTAGATTTAGCCATTTAGGTAGTTGAGTTGCAATAGGTTTTCGAAAGATAAAAGGTTTCTAAAAGATTTACTTGTTAAAAAGATTTTAGAAAAGAGATATTTAAAAACACTTCGGGAAAAGATTATTTTTGTAAAAGATATTTTTTTTATTAATAAAACTAATCAAGAAAATTAATTAATTCTATTAATTAAATTGGGCAAGAAAAGGGGGTTTCATAAAATAGGGCTTTCATAAAACTATTTTTATAAGGTTTTCGAAAATGGGCTTTTAAAAAGGTTATTTAAAATATTTTAGGAAATTGGCTTAGTAAAACTAGTTATAAAAAAGGTTTTCGGAAATAGATTAATAAAAAGGGGTAGAAAATGGTTTTGGGCTTAAAACATTTTATTTTAGACTCGTTCTTTATTCTTTCCTTAATCCGGACCAATTGGAGCAGGGTATTGGTCATCATAGGGTACTAAATGGGGAGACACGATTATGTGTCTACATAGGCCCCCACTTTGACTGAGGTTTGTAAAACCGAGAGTCAAAGTATACGTGTCGGGACAGAGAATGATTTTAGATGCTCTGCAATCCAAAATCACTCTTTTACGCCTGTACCTTCAAAACAAGCAAGAGCATCAAGGACAGACATACATGAAACATATTTGCAAAGTAATTGTAAGTTTGCAAAAATGAAATGATAGGTGGATGTGAAATAGATGTTGTAAAGCATTTGTATCCCACTCCATATGGCTGAGCTATTGGTTGTCCCGCTCCCAGACAAGTAGTGTAGAGTATTTGTATCCCACTGCACGGGGCTGAGCAGTATGTCGTTTGTCCCGCTTCCAGACAAATGGTGTAGAGTATTTGTATCCCACTCTACGGGGCTGAGCAGTATGTCGTTTGTCCCGCTCCCAGACAAATGATGTAGAGTATTTGTATCCCACTCCACGGGGCTGAGTAGTATGTCGTTTGTCCCGCACCCAGACAAATGGTGTAGAGTATTTGTATCCCACTCTACGGGGCTAAGCAGTATGTCGTTTGTCCCGCTCCCAGACAAATGGTGTAGAGTATTTGTATCCCACTCCACGGAGCTGAGCAGTATGTCGTTTGTCCCGCTCCTAGAAAAATAATGTAGAGTATTTGTATCCCACTCCACGGGGCTGAGCAGTATGTCGTTTGTCCCGCTCCCAGACAAATGGTGTAGAGTATTTGTATCCTACTCTACGGGGCTGAGCAGTATGTCGTTTGTCCCGCTCCCAGACAAATGATGTAGAGTATTTGTATCCCACTCTACGGGGTTGAGCAGTATGTCATTTATCCCGCTCCCAGACAAATGGTGTAGAGTATTTGTATCCCACTCTACGGGGCTGAGCAGTATGTCGTTTGTCCCGCTCCCAGACAAATGGTGTAGAGTATTTATATCCCACTCCACGGAGCTAAGCGGTATGTCGTTTGTCCCGCTCCCACACAAATGATGTAGAGTATTTTTATCCCACTCCACGGGGCTGAGCAGTATGTCGTTTGTCCCGCTCCTAGACAAATGGTGTAGTTGATTGAAAGTGGTCTGCAAACTCAACGGTTTGTGTCCCGTTATTGACGGTTTGTGTGCCGTCTTTGATTTTTCTGACTATTCATCGTTCCTTGGATGATATGCATTGAGAATTTATAGGATGTCAAGATCGTATTTTTTTGCAAACTTTTGAAAGTTCGTTGAGTTGTCACGTGCAATGTCGTAACGAACATTTGAAATCATTTGGAATTAAGCGTGTGGGCTCCACCAGGCTAAGAAGCCCCCAAGCGTGCTGTATAGGACTGTACGCCAGACGCACAGGCCTGCGCTTAGCGTGGAATGCTGCGCTGGACGCAGTGCGATATCGTAATGAACATTTGAATTTATAAGAAGTTGAGCATGTGGGCCCCACTTGGCTAAGAAGCCTCCAAGCGCGCTGTACAAGGCTGTGCGCCAGACGCACAGGCATGCGCTTGGCGTGGTATACTGTGCTGGATGCAGATTGCTGCACGTGGCACAACATTGTCGGTGCGCTGGACGCACCATGTATATAGCACTTGTCTTCACTTGTTATTTTGTTTTGGTCCGCAGACCTTGGTGGAATATCACTCGTATAGAGTCGTTTAATGTTGGGTACCTGTGAATACAAATAACACACAAATATACAGAGAAACAACTAGGAGACATGCATGTGTCCCGTGATGTGGGTGCTAGTGTATGGATAGGACATGACTTGACCTATAAAGAGTGACCTCTAATACTCTAGACTTAAAGGTGATATCGTGTGTGCATAGGTGTGTGTGTATGTGTGTGCGAGTTGATTATTGACGCTAGAGTCCTATGGCTAAGGACGACCGATGCGATGCTTGACACCAATATTGGATGATGCAGATATGTAATGCAAATGCAGAGATGTGACACTAATGCAGAGATATGACACTAATGTAAATGATATGATTTGATGATTTGATCGTTCCATTAGAAGCTCAAATTTTCGTTTTAGAAAACTATTTTTGAAAGAGGAGAAATGGGAAGCCCCCAAGGATGATCCGTATAAGTTATGTTTGATTCGAAATGCGTTGTAGTTGTTACGGGTCTATGTGAGCCCATAAAACAGTTAGGATCTCGTATGGGCCTGGAGCCCACAATATTTTGTATGAACTCGTAATGAAGTCCTTATCAAGGTACACATAGAGCCTATGAAGGATGATCTGTTGGATATGAAATGCATTGTAGTCCTCGTAATGCTTGAATTGTATGCACTTCGAGTTTCGTATGTCAAGGCCTAAGTGAGCCCATACAATCGCTTCAATCTTGTATCAGTGTGGGTTTTAAAACCCAAGATTTCATATATGGACTCGTAATGAAGTTCTTATTACAATAGGCTTATACTTAGAGCCTATGATTTTCTGTGTGGAAAAGTGATGAAGACCCCAGTAAGATGGAGTTTATGAAGTACTCAGCTTGATTGCTTGATTTTGAAGATATCTCGTCACGCTTAGCGGAAGTTTCGACCGAAGATTCCATATAGGGTTCCAATGGTGAGAAGACGAGAAAGGCCAAAGAAAAGAATACTCAAAAGATGAGGCGCGGTCATAGCGCTGAGTGTTGAAAGGTTATGCTAAGGTTGGCTTAGAAATGATACTATGGCTTAGAAAAAGGAAGTGATTAAAATAAGAAAAGGTAGAGTCATAATGAATTGACTCGTGCAATAAGGTGGGCTAATGATGTGGGTTCGAATCACAGTCTAGTTCTAAGGGTAGGTATGAGCATTGGAAATTCAGGATTTGGGAGATCGCGCTTTTCTCATGGGCCCAGGCGAGCCTTAATAATGTGTTTTGAATTAAAATGGTCGGGCCTCGAAAGAGGTTTCCTACGTATCCATGAAGGAATCAGGCCAGTCGTAGCTCTTAACATTTTAATCGGTGGCCTAGCATTTTGCTTTGGAGCCATTTGCAATGAATTAGGCATTGAATTAAGCATTGAATTGGAAGAGGTCTTTGGCAAGGGTGGATAATGATGTAGGTTTGGTTTGGTTTTAAGCGGTCGAACCTCAGGGTGAGGTTTCCTACGTATCTTTAGCAGAATCAGACCATTCGTAGTTCAGGCTAATGAATGAGAAGATGTCCTGACTTTTGCCTAAGTCGCCCTTATGGGATTTCGACCTAGCGGGCTTGGGTTTGTCTTTTATGGCTTATTGGAATGCAATGTGGTTGGTTGCCGGTTGAGAAGGTTCTAGAGGTTTGAAGGTTAAAGGTTTTGAAGGAAATACCTTTGACAAAGCTATTGATGGGCTTATTTGCAACACTTCTTTTCTCTATTTTTTTTTATTTTGCACTTTTTGTAAAAGAATTTTTTTTTGCTTTTACTTTCTTTTTTCGCTGTGATATTTTTTGTTGTTGCTCTTTTTTTTTTTTTTTAACTTGCCTTTTACATTGAATTAATGTCAAGTGTACCTCCACTAAGGTAGGTTAGAGGGAAAGGGGTGTTATGCATTTGAGATGAAATGGAGGAATGGTTCTAGTGAAGGGAAGGGATGCCTCTTTCATGTATGTCAGTTGTTCATTACCTTTATTAAATAGTCATGAGAATTAGAAATTCTTTTCTATTAAGGCGACAATCGTGATTTCCATTGATGCTCATTAGTGCAAGGTTAGTAAAGAAATACTCATTTATTGATTGACAATTATGAGTACATGAAATAAGAGGGAAAATCCTATATTAGACTGGGAAATATAAGAGAAATGAAACAGAAAATGAAATCTTAAGTCTAGACTCCTACTTCACGTGACGAGACAGCTTCATTGTTTCGATCTTCATGAGGTCTCTTTCTACATGAAAAGAGAAGAAGTGCAATTTTTTCATGCTGATTGGACCTAATAGAGTCCAAATGTCTTAATGGGTGATTGGGCTCGGAGATATGTCTACTTCTATGACATTGAGGTCATTATCTTCGGTATTTTTCAGCAAATCATTCTCAATCTGGATACCCACATCATATACTCTTGCGAAGCTATCAAGACCCAAGTATTTGAGGTGGTTTTTGTATTTAGGGAGGAGGTTAGAAACGAATATTCATACCAAGTCTTTCTCTGCAGGTCTTGATACCATATGGGCTGATTTCTCTCTCCACCTATAAAGATAAGTGGTAAAACCTTCATTTTCACCTTGTTTAAGAACCTCGAGTTCTCTAAGGGAGATTTGCATTTGTGCGTTCGACTCATATTGTTTCATGAAAGCAATAATGATGCATTCCCAAGTTTTAGTTTGCTTGGAGTATAGGGAATAGAACCAATTATGACATATTGGGTCCAACGACATCGGGAATACCATTGGGTAAAGTTCAGGGTCGACCGATTTGATGATCATGGTTGCACGAAAATTCCTTAAATGATATTTTGGATTATCGGTTGGTTTAAATTTAGGGATGTCAGTTGTAGAGAACTCTTCAGGAAGTTTCCCTTTCAGTTTGGTGTTATCAATGGGCTCAAAATAGGAATTTGCATTGGTTACCCTATGAACAACACTCTCCATTGTCTTGTTGAATCCAGGAGACTCACCAGACTCAATCTTCTCAAGCCTTATAGTTATTTCTTCCATCATGCTGGACAGCTTGGCTAAAGCTTTAGCCATTTCAGCAAGTTGTTGCTCGTTATTCGATGGACTGCCCATTTCAATGTCGCTTGATTTCTATATAGATCATCAGAGGAGATTTAGAGATAGAATGATGATGGAGAGAGAGAAATGGAATGAAAGAATGTATGTTTGTTTAAAAGTTGAGCTTCTAGGAACAAATCTGAATATCCTATATGCATAATGATTTTTTTTGGAATTTTTTTTTTAATGCACCTAGACTTAACGTATGTATGCATGACTCAATCTATGCGTTCGAACCTGTAAAGGTTGCCTACATATCCCAAAAGAAGGAATCAAATCGCTTGTAGTTCAGGACAACTAATGCAAAATGCATGAAATGAAATAGAGAGCATGGATGCAATGAGACTCCTAAATGTTTATGAACTCTAATTATGCATGAGGTGTTTGAACGATGGACTATGTAGTGCAGAGGGACTCTAGTATGAATGTAGTCCTAATTGAAATGAAATTCTAATGACTTCAGAACCTTAGACTTGATACACTTCTAATGACATTAGAAAACTAGATTTGAAAGACTTTCAAGGATGCTAGACTCCTAATGTGCATGAAACTCTAGTGGACCTAGACTCCTAAAGTGAATGAAACTCTAGTGGACCTAGACTCCTAAAATGGATGGAATTCTAATGGATTTAAACTCCTAAGATTGACAGAATTCTAATGTTTTTAGACTCCTATTATGCATGGACTTTCTATGGATTATAGACTTCTAAGATGGATGGGACTCAAGCGAATGAAGACTCCTAACATGGACAAAGTTAGACGGGGTTAAGAACTCTAAATGGAGTGAAACTGGATGAACCTAGACATATGAGCTAGATGGACTTCTAAAGGAGTTAGAATTCCTAGGTGGATGAGACTTTTACAACAAGATGGACACTAAAAGGAATCCTAAATGATGTGCACATAAAGGATGATATACATGAAAGGATAGGATATAGGACGATGGGTGAATTTTTCAAAAAGATATATGATAGGATAAAAGATGGAGAGATTTTTTTTTGAAAAAAAAAAGGTGGAGATAGAATTTTTGAAGTAGATAAGAGATTGAAGATGGGATGAAATTTTTAAAAAAAGATAGGAGAATGATTTTTTTTTTAAAAATATGGGAGATATAGTTTTTGGAAAAAGATGATAGAAATTTTGAAATAGATGGGAAATAGGGATTGAAAAAAAATATATGAGATAAAGTTTTCGAAATAGATTAAGATATTAAAAAAAGATAGAGATTGAGACAAATAATGTGGAGCAATGATAGAGATTGGCAACACAACAAATTAGATCAATGCACTACACACATATATCAAATGCAAGACGAAGGGAAGGAAACTGGAATGTTGTACGAAGCAAGGCACGCTGCGCGCGACGCAAAATACTGTGCGAGCAACGCAAGGGACACTGCGCACGACGCTAAGGGATACGAGGCACGCGCACAACTGTGTGGGACGCAAACTGGCTGATGCGCGGCGTGCAGAAGCGCTGAAGTTCGTTATTTTTATCGCGCAAATGCATTTGATATTTTGGTTTCGAAACATCGGTAATATGAAACATTTAAAGGCACTCAGATGCAAATATGCACAAGTAGTATAATAATATGCAAAGTTCTCAACCTAAAGTCCAGTTCTACGTTCAACTATGGTCAGTTTTAGGTTAAGGCTGAAAAAGGGTCCATGACTAAGAGATTGATCCAACGTTTCGTACCCCTGCTTAAAGAGGTGGCCACGTGTAAGACGCACTCCAGTCTCAAGTCAGGAACAAGAGAACAATGCCATGGTTGGGTAGGTTTGCTTATGACTAAGATCCAACACTATCGCTCAGGAAGCTTTTTGGAAGGACAAAGCGCAAACCCCCCAGGGTGACCTCACACATATAACATGTGCTAATGAGGCAAGGTAGATTGTCCTTATGGTGGCCGAACAATAGCCATGTACATGCAAAACAGTATACTATTCTAAGGTATAAAATAAGAATGAATCGTATTTTTCAAGTTTCACCCACTCATTTAAAAAAATTAATAATTTTTTTAAAATCCTCCCCAGTGAAGTCGCCAAATTGTAGGCGTGGATTTTTAATTCCTTTAAATGCCTACACGCGGTGTGAGCGCGTTTATTTGACTACCCCATTGTTAAGGTTTTATTAAAAATATGTTTTGAAGTCGCCAACAATTCTTTAAAGGCAGAATCATAAACCTAATTGGACATTGAAACGGAAGGGACATCTTAGGGACTTATCCAATGTAGATTTCCCCGTCATGACTCCATAGATGGTAAGGAACCAAAAAGTGAGTTCGGGGGTGATGGTACAATATAGTCAGGAACTATATTGCCCATTGTTGGCCTCGACTAAATATCGATTCACAACAGATCTTATGCAATAGAATAATCAAATAACGTTTTAAAGCACCCTAAAAATATTTAGTCTAGATCGGTTCAGGAAACACATAAAAAGACCAATTATTTAGTGATCAGTTATTATACAATCATTTTACAAGGTTCCTAACAGGTTGTCCAAATTATCTGAATTAATGAGAACAATTCTTTAGGTCTTATTTGACAATAATAACATGTGGGTGATAAAATCATGCATAGGACAAATAAAAAAATAATATGATCATGAAAAGAAATAAAATAAGAAGAGAAAATAATGCAGGGAGTTAGTATAATATGTACAATACTTACAATCACGGGAATATATTAATAACCTACATCATGAATTGAGTCTTAGTAACTTCAAGAAAATAATAGAAAGAAATAAAATAAATAAATAAAGGTGGTTAGTTTAGTTGACCCTCAGAAATTATACCACCGTCTGGGGTCGTTGATTTGTACGGATCTTGGAAAATTGAATTATTGAACGAGTCTTGAAAAATATGTCTTTGTTCTAAAGTTTAGACTTGCGTCGATTGAGAAAGTTTAATTCTTGCAGGTAGTACTTGGCATGGAAAGTTGTAAAAAGCGTATTAGAAATTCAGGATCAAGGGTTTAGTATGATGATGATCAGAAGCAGCTGAATATTAATATATGTGAATGTGGCGTGAGATTAGGTGTGATGGTGATGAATGATGATCAGGTGAGAGTATTAGAGGGGAGGTGATGATAAAGATTGATGATTTAGGCGCTGACTTTAGTTTTAGCATTAATATGTTGTTGCTGAGGATTTATATGTAGGCGATGATGAATTATGGCGGTGGATATGTGTGTCGAGGGGTTTTGTTTGTGGTGCAGGTGAGAGATTATGAGGGAAATGTCGAGTGTTTTTGTGAGGGAGTTATCAAGTTCAGCCGTGATTAATGAGAGGAGGGAATGAGAATTATATATAGGTTTAGGTAGATTTAGTCATTTAGGTAGTTGAGTTGCAATAGGTTTTCAAAAAATAAAAGGTTTCTAAAAGATTTACTTGTTAAAAAGATTTTAGAAATGAGATATTTAAAAACACTTTGGGAAAAGATTATTTTTATAAAAGATATTTTTTTATTAATAAAATTAATCAATAAAATTAATTAATTCTATTAATTAAATTAGGCTAGAAAAGGGGGTTTCATAAAATTGGGCTTTCATAAAACTATATTTAAAAGGTTTTCGAAAATGGGCTTTTAAAAAGGTTATTTAAAATATTTTAGGAAATGGGCTTAGTAAAACTATTTATAAAAAAGGTTTTCGGAAATAGATTAATAAAAAGGGGTAGAAAATGGTTTTGGGCTTAAAATATTTTATTTTAGACTCGTTCTTTGTTCTTTCCTTGATCCGGACCAATTGGAGCGGGGTATTGGTCATCATAGGGTACTAAATGGGGAGACACGATTATGTGTCTACAATAATTATATATTCGGTTATTTAGGTGGTCGTAAGTTTTGTTAGAAGCTTTACGATCTGTAGGCTAATATGATTATGTTACTATTAGTAATAATAAGGATATGTAGGCTAAGTTACACGAAGTCCTATATATATAAGATTATACTACTACTAATAACGTTTTGCTAAAGCTAATTACGATATAGCTAACTTACCGTTAGGATCAAAACAGACCAGGTTGCTCTCGAAGAGCAAAGAGTGCTGGCCAAGGGAGGTTACAAATAGGCATTGATATTGCTCATTAAGCAACTCTTAATGCCATCTAATTATATACCTCTATGTAATTAGTTAGGAGATTATATAATTATGTTTGATACCTTTGTAATTAGCACCCCTATATAAAAGGACAAAAGGTTTATTTACTATCTTTCTATTATATGGTGAAAAAAATTGTGTTAATTGTCGATTCTGCAACCACAAGTTAGTAGTCCCAAAACAAAACCTATAGCCGAAAGGCCGAAACTAAATTCATAGGTCGACTACTAACATGAGATAGAAGAATCGAAAAAAAGTATTCTACATTGCCTAACAATCATTCACGGAAATGTAAAAATAGCCATAAGTACCAAAATATTGTTGTCTTTTTTTTTATCGAAAAAAATATATTGTTCCCTTTAATTAAATTTTGGAAAAAATTGTGAACTAGTACCTTGTAGCACTTATTTTGTGAACTAGTACTTTTACTGTTTTATTTTGTCAACTAGTACCTTTAAGTACTGTAATGTTTTAATTTCAGTACCTTTTCTAAATTTTCCAGCCAAAATGGTCAACAATCCGGCCTTGACTTCCTTTTTCCCTCCAACTTTTGTGTTTTTTTTTGGCTTCTTAAAGCGCGTGTTCTCAATCTCCTCTTTTGACTCTCTTTTTCCCCTATTTTTTCACTCCTTCATCTTCCTCTTTACTCTTTCACCAACCTTTGTTCTGTTTCAGTAAATTCTCTCACAATCTCTCTCCTCTAACATTCTTTATCCTCTATGTCTCTCTCATCCTAAGGATTGTTCTGCTATGTTGAGTCACTATCCTTGTGGAAAGGTACTCAATTTTGCCTTTTTGGACCACAATGCAGTCAAACGTTTGGCTCAGGAAGATCCAGACTTTGAAACATACATTATTGTATAAGATTAAAACAAAAAAAAAAATAGCCAGAATTTTCCGAAAATAAAACCAAAAGGAATGGAGAGAACATACATCTGAAATTGGAGAAGAATTAACTTGGATTCCAATTCCCTATAGTTGAATTGTCTTTCACAAGGTAGAATTTAGGGTTGGCAGGGAGAATTTTGAGGAAGATGGACAAAGTTTCTGTTTTTTGGGGAAGGGAGGGATTTAAATGGGGGGATTATTTTGGGCGAGTGGGAGAGAGGATGTAAAAGAAATAATTTGCAACACACGCGCAAAAAATGGGGGGAGAAATGAAGTCAAGGCCGGATTGTTGACTATTTTGGCCGGATTGTTCCATTAATGCACACATGGGACACCAGAGCAAACTTGAGATCATTTCCTAAGTTCATCAAATTTGAGATTACATTATTATTTTATGGCTCAAACTAAACTTGAGATAACTCTTGTCGAATTTTTTTTAATATCAAATAACAATTTATATCATAATCACAAATTTATACTTCTACGTATGATATTTGTTTTTTGGCTTTTATTATTTTGAAAAATGTTGAGAATTGATTCAAATTCTTGGTCATTAAGTATAATTATTTTGGTGTTTAATAAGGGGTCATTTAGTTGATGTTTATGAAGTCATTAATTAGCGAGTGTCATTCTAAATTCCTAGCTAAGTCAGTTATGTTTTTCAAGTTTTATAAAAGGTCTTGCTTGTAATCAGTTTTAGTGCAAGGGAATAAAATAAAAGCCTTCACATAAACTTTCCCGGTAAATGGCAAGGTCATTGTTAGCAGGGATGTGAAGTTTAATGAAGAAGATAGGTGGACATAGAGCAATGAAGAAAAACCACCAGAATTACATCATGACAATGCTGAACCAGAGGAAGAATCAGGCGCGGATACAGAGCAGAACAGCACCAGTTTATTATCCTCACCTGAATCAAGTGCACCAAACAGTCCAAGCCATACTCCAATCAGTAGCAACACATCTTCTCCAGCTAGCTCGCCTTCTAGTTCATCCAGTGGGACACGTCCCAAACATTACCGGTCACTTAGAAATATTTATCGCAATTGTAATTTTGCTTTACTTGTTTCTGACCCCTGTACTTATGATGAGGTTGCACATGAAGTTGTGTGGCAGAATGCTATGATTGAAGAGATGCAATCCATAGAGAAAAATGAAACGTGGCACCTTGTTGGTCGACCGGAAGACAATAACATCATTGGGCTTAAGTGGGTATTCCGGACAAAGTACAACTCTGATGGGAGTATTCAAAAGCACAAAGCAAGGAGTGGATTTTGATGAAACTTACTCACCCGTTGCTCGGTTCGAAACAGTGAGTGTTTTTCTTGCTGTAGCTGCTCAATTCCAACTGCCGGTTTATCAGTTTGATGTGAAGTCTGCATTCCTTAATGGTGATTTGCAAGAGGAGGTTTATGTTTCACAACCTGAAGGCTTTGTTGTCAATGGTTAGGAAGACAAAGTCTACAGGTTGAGGAAGGCTTTGTATGGGTTAAAGCAAGCTCCGCGTGCATGGTACAACAAGATTGATACCTTCTTTCAATCCAATGGGTTCACAAGAAGTGAAAATGAGCCTACACTCTACTTGAAGAAGCAAGGTAACGAGATTTCTTGGTAGTGTGTCTTTATGTGGATGATATGATTTATATGGGTTCATCTCAATCTGTTGTTGATGAGTTCAAGTATACTGTGATGCAAAAGTTTGAGATGACTGATCTGGGTTTGCTGAAATATTTTTTGGGTCTTGAAGTGAAGCAAACTACTCATGGTATTTTTGTATGCCAAGAGAAGTATGCTAGTGACTTGTTGAAAAGATTTCACATGAGTAATTATGAAGTTGCGATTACACCCATGAATGTCAATGAAAAATTGCAGCGGAATGATGGAACGGAGCATGCTGATGGGAGACTATTTAGAAGTATTGTTGGTGGTTTGAAGAAACTACTTGCTGATTTTCACATTGATCAAACTGAAGCTACACTCCTGTACTGTGACAACAGCTCAGCAATTGCAATGGCGAAAAATCCGGCGTTCCATGGGAGAACCAAGCACATTGATGTGCAACACCACTTCATTCGGAAGTTAGTTGCTGATGGAAAAATTATCTTAAAGTTTTGTGGTACAAATGAGGAAGCCGCTGATAATTTCACCAAGTCGCTTCCGCAAGCTAAGCATCAGTTCTTTACATCTCAGCTAGGAGTCACTGACTTTGAATCAAGGGGGATTGTTGAGATCTGATTCAAATTCTTGGTCATTAAGTATAATTATTTAGGTGTTTAATAAGGGGTTATTTAGTTGATGTTTATGAAGTCATTAGTGAGTGTCATTCTAAATTCCTAGCTAAGTCAGTTATGTTTTTCAAGTTTTATAAAAGGTCTTGCTTGTAATCAGTTTTAGTGCAAGGGAATAAAATAAAAGCCTTCACATAAACTTTTGTATATTGGATTTGATACTACAAAAAACAATTCGGGATAACATTCATATTAAATATAGAAGGAGCTTAAAATGATAGGCGGTCCTATTGTGACTGACCTAACTTCCATCAACTATTATCTGATCTATTTCGATGTGATACTTGATCTCATAATTTGTTTACCCAATCGTACATAAACCATTGTTCTCAGGAGTGCATTCACCATACACCCGGGTATACCATGCTCATGGTACACCCAAGGCTATATTTTCCTCATTTGTTCATTTGAAACTCTACGTATTATGTGATTATGCTGATTTGGAGATTTCAAATGAGCAATGAGCAAAAAAATAGCATTGGGTGTACCATGAGCATGGTACACTCGGGTGTATGATAAAAATTCCCTTGTTCTCAGTGCTGTAAACTACAAACTTTTATGATAAAATTTATTTGGGCCTAAGACAAGCCCACGTCAGAAGAGAGTTTGACCACATAAAAGTTTGGTAGGGTTCCATCCTAAAACAAATTAATAATAGGAGTAGCCCAACAAGCTTAATTTTTTTTGGCAATTCAAAGTTGTTATTGGTAACTAAAAAAATTTGAAGAGTGTTTATTTACAACCCCCAAAACACCAACCAAGAGGACAATAAAAGTATAAGTTCCCACAAAGTTCCCCATCTTCTAGTAAGGGTTGGAAAACCTGCTCGCACTTCATATGCTACCTGAAGGCAAACACACAAAAGAACTAAGGCCTCTGGAACACACTCCAGAAGCAATCTAAGCAAACAGCCACACATGCTAGCTAAACAGGCTCAACCTAGCCAGACATTACTCAAATAAGAAGTAATCTAAGCAAACCTCTCCTACGAGCTACTTTAAACAAAATAAGCTTACTGATAGCTAAAATATCTAAACTAGCACCTCCAAAGACTAGTTGATTCCTGTAGATCCAATTATGATCGACGTCCTTAACAAAAAGCATACCATATAAAGCTTGGATTGCACAGATTTGCTATGGCACTTAGCAGCAGCAACCAAAACTTCCTCCTCAAAATAATGTCTCGTATGATGGATACTTATTTGTTGCAGCCATACAGTCCACACTTTCTGAAAAAAGATCACACTAAAAAAAAGAGGTGGCTGATTGTCTCTTCATAGTTTGCACACAACACAGTTATTATGGGAAACGACACCCCATTCACATTGTCTACTCTTACTGGTTAATCTCCCCTGTAAAGCTAACCGTGTCACTAATAAGGCTTTTGGACTTGTCTTGTTATTGCATATAACTCATTTCCATCTAACTTTAGGGTGTTCCCCATGAAGGATTGCATATAGTCTTTGAATAGCGAATTTAGTAGTAGAGAGAAGAGGAGCAGCAATTGCATTATCAAATTATTAAGTGCCTGCTACCAATAATTTTCTTCATTGACAAGGACAATCCATTAGGAATTCCCATTGTGCTAACATTTTGTTGTTTGAGATAATAGGCATGGATCCATTTGATCCATAGCCTATCTTATTTATGAGAAATGTCCCAATTATGATTAGCCGCAGTAGCCTTGATCCAGGCTATAAGATCTTTAAGATTCCAACCACACAAGCTTTATTTAAACAAATATAGTATCCCATGGTACATGAGCTCTTTTAGATCTTACATCTTGCCCAGTCCAAAGATAAGTTCTCCATATGCTCTGAACTTCTCTCATCACTTTCTTTGGCATGATAATTATTTGGCACTAGCAAAGCTGGAAGCCATGGAGCACAGAGTTCACTAGTTGAAGCCTAGCAGCATAAGATAATTTCTTTGCAGCCCAAGTACTCACTTTAGCAACAATCTTCTCAATGAGTGGTATACACTCATTATAAAAAAGTTTTCTTGTATTGAGGGGTACCCCTAGATACCAGAATGGGAATGAACCATAAGGGACACCAACAATCTGCTGCAAGTCACTTTTCTCATGCCCTCAACACCAGCTATGTAGATGTTGTGTTTGTCTAGATTGGCTTCAAGGCCAGAAGCACTGGAAAATTTACTAAAAGCATTAAACAAGAGTTGTAGGGAACATTGATTAGCCATAGCGAACATAAGAAGATCATCTGCAAAAATGAAATGAGTTATTCCCAACTTCTTACACCGTGGGTGAATTTGAAGCCAGAGCAGCTTTTTAGTGAACCTAGACATCTTGACAGGTACTTCATTCTCAGGGCTAAAAGAAAGGGAGACATGGGATCTCTTTGCCTAATCCAATAAAAGGCTTGCAAGGAAGACCATTAATCAGTATATATTAGGACCCTGAAGAAAGATAAGCTATCATCCAGTGAATAAACCTAGCTAGAAGGGAAACTAATTTCAGCCATCACACTCTTGAAGAAAGGCCCACTCAATAGAATCATTTCAAATCTATTTTCATCATACACCTTAGAGAGACATTTTTTTTAGTGTAGCCCTTAACTAACTCAGTTGCCAAAAGGATGTTAGCGGAGATAATTCTACCAGGCATGAATCCAGCTTGAGCTAGGTCCACCACTTCCCCAATCATTTCTTGCATCCGTTTTGTCAAAATCTTGGCAATGATTTTATACAAAATAGTGCAATAAGTAATAAGCATGTACTCTTCAACAAAAGTAGGTTGTGCAACTTTAGGCACTAGAGTAACCAGGGTACAATTTATTTCTTTAATTGGATCCTCATTCTCAAAGAATCAAAGAATAGCTGTGTAGACATCCTATTTAATCACTCCCCCATTCTTTCTTGGAAAATAAGCTATTTAACCCATCAATTCCTAGGGCCTTAGCATCATCTATAGAGTGAAGAGCATCAATTTTCTTGGTAGTAACATGCTAGGTAAGCATAGCAGTTGAAGCTTAAGAAACCTGAGCTAGCTTGAGAAACCTGAGCTAGCATCATCGATAGAGTGAAGAGCATCATCAATTTTCTTAAGAATGCAAAAGATTCAAATGCTTCGGTTGATTGTGAAAACCGGAGCATTACATAAGCACAAATGCTTCGGTTTTTTTTAATAAAACGGAGCATTTCACCAGTGGAAAAAACCTTATCTGTCACTTAGTAACAGATTCGGTTTATACAAAACCGCATCCGAAAATCAATAAAAAAAATAGGAGGGAATGCTGGGCGGAAAATTTGATCCGGTCCTTTAGTGAACCGGAACAGATTGTCGAAACTGTTGCGGTTTTCTAAAATCTGATCTGGTTCACAAGACTGGATCAGATTTTCGGTCCAAAATAAAGCGCCTCTTTTTAGAGGCCCAAAGCATGGATGAAGGCCCAACCCGTCTCTTTTTAGACTCCCCATACCTGATCTCTCTCCTCCCTCAAAAATATCAAACCCTAATCTCCCTCCCTACTCTCTCTCCTCTCTACTCCTCCCTCACACCACGCGGCATATCTGTACTCCTCCCTCACAAAACGCCATAAACGCCCAAATTCTCACTCAGCTCCCTAAGCTCCCTCCTCTCACGTCTCACCTCTCATAAACGCCACCACCTCAGTCTCACCTCTCTCTCTCTCTCCTCTCCTCTCTACTCCTCCCTCACAAAATGAAGAACGAAGAACGAAAATGAAGAGCAAAAATGAAGATCGAAAATGAAGAACGAAGAAACGAAAATGAAGAACGAAGAAACGAAAATGAAGAAGGAAGATCTAGTTTTGGGTGTAGGTTTTTATTTCGTTTTTGTTCGAACTCTTAATTGGTTTTTTTAGTTTTCGTTTTCGTTTTCATTTTTTTCGTTTTTTATTTTTATTTCGCTTTTGTTTTTCAGATCTGGTTTTTCGTTTTTGTTTATTTATTTTTTTAGATCTAGATTTTCGTTTTCGTTTTTTTATTTCGCTTTTTTTAGCTTTTGTTCCAACTCTTAATTTTCGCTTCGTTTTTTTTGGGCTTCCATTTTCGTTTCCTTTTTTTTGGCTTCCATTTTCGTTTGATTTTTTGTTCGAACTCTTAATTTTCGTTTTATCTGGGTAGTGTTTTTTAGTTTCTTCGTTTTCTAATTTTCGTTTTTTTTCGTATATGTTGCAATTTTCGTATACTTTCATTAGTCTGGATTTGCTTCTGAGATGTGGTTTGCAACATAAACGTTGTATGTTGCTGGCGTGCAGATTTAAAAAAAATAATTATTGTATAAGTGGTAAAATCTCCACAATCTAATTTTTGTTTTCTTTTTCCGTATATATTGTATAAGTGGTAAATTTCATATATTTTAATTTTCTGTATATATGTTAAATTGTTATTTTTGTGTATATTTGTAATTTTCTTTATTTTTATTAAAATGTTATTTCTATGTATTTATGTTTAGTTTCATTATAATGTATTATTTTTGTATATATATGTTTTGTTAGACTTTGTTAGACGTGAAATGTAGTGCAGACGTGCAGCCTGCAGGTCTGCACATTTTTTTCTGACATGAATTTTGACAATCTGCTGCGGTTTTTCGGTAAAACCGAATCAGTTAATGTGATTAACTGATCCTGTTTTACCTTAAAACCCGATCAGTAAATAATTTACTGATCTGGTTTTGGAAGTAAATATTTTGGATCTGATGTGAGCCCATCCGATGCGGACCAAAACCGAATCAGTAAGCCCGATTTTGACCGCATCGGATGGGCTTTTTTCCACTAGTGTTTGTGCTATCTAGTGCTTCGGTTTTTACCATCAACCGGAGCATTTGTGTTATATAATGCTCTGGTTGGGACCGAAGCATTTGTAAGAGCCCCAAATGCTCGTACGACTTCTGCTGCGGTCAATTATGGAGCATTTGGAGCCTAAAAAACCGTAGCATTTGAGATTCATTCCACTAGTGGCTCCTTCTCTAAGCATAACAACATCTACTCCTGATAAAATAGGAGCAGCTGAGCCAATAAGCTTTTGATAAAAGTCAACAATTTCTTTCTGAATGTCTTGAGTCTTAGTCAATCTATCACCTGATTCATTATACAGAATATCAATGCTTTTTTTGAAATACCTCTCTTTCAGTCTCTCTCTATTCTTTCAATAATCCCCCTCATATGTGGTTTATCTCCTTAATAATCCCCCTCATATGTTAGCCCATATGTTAAGGGCATGCACTTCATTCTTTTCAAACCCGCCAAATATTATATTTCCAGCTTCAATTGGATGAGGAACGTTATTCTTTTCGAACCTTGAAATGGGCCACACTCAAGCACAAGCGATACCATTCTTTTCGAACCCTTGTGGTCCTCTAAGATCCTCCGTGTTGATACCATGATAAAATTCATTGGGCCTAATGCATAATTACTTCAACCTAATTCTTATCATGGTATCAAAAGTCCGGGTTATTGGGTTGTTCATATTAGGCATTTATCAAGCAATTGGATAAGGGTCTCTATTGGATTGGATGTTCATTCCCAATGAATATTATTGTTGTTTACCTTACCAGTATGCTCTAATTCTATGGACACACACATGTAAGAGAGAGTGTTGAACCTCTGGATTGTTGTTCATATGCTTAGTTTTCCGATATTGGAGAGATAGAAGAGAAATCTTTACAAATATATTAAAAGGCGTTACTATCAAAGGAACGGTGCCACATGGCACTCTCATGACACTCTTCTCAAGCTTCTACATGTTTATGATCACATTTAAAAAATTAACAATGTGTAGCTACTAGGAATCGAACACATGACATTTGAAATGAAATGTGATAGTTTAACCACCAATCCACTACAACTTCAATGTTTAATGTTTCAAAGTAAAACATGATAAAGCCTCATAATTATATGTAACAATAAAGACATAGACAAACTTTTTGATATCTAACACTTTTAGACAAGAAAATTATGAATAGCTAATAAAATCAATTATGAAATTTATGAATAATAATATATAGAAGTATTTGATAATTGTAACTGACCCGGAGCATTGCTCGGGCCAAAACACTAGTTACCATATTATAAGTTAGAGGAGTTACTTCGTCTTATTGCCAATGGTTTCAATGTGGAACCTACCTATATAGGCTGTAAGACTGTCTTGGACCGTACTCTCTTCCTCCTTATTGGATTGTCCCATGCCCATTTTCAGTTATACCAAATTTATCATATTATTCGCAAGTGGATTAAGTTATGATTCGTATCTAGTACACGTGGAACTGTGCTACCTTAAAAAACATGTTCAGCCCTCATTATCACTACTTTTATGTTCGTTAATATATATATTTTCATGTAAAATAAGTTTCTTTAAAGTGCCTTGATCTCACAACAACTAAAACAAGGAAATCTGAACTTCAATTCACTGAGTTATAGCTGATTCAAATTTAGTATCCTAATATTTTCATTTATCATATTTAGTGGCATGAGATTTAAAAAAGAGAGTCCAACTTTAGTAGCTTGAAGCCTAACAAGGTTAAATATGCGTCAGGGTCACCAGCACAATGCAATACCTGACCTAATGTGCTATATCACATCTTCATTGTACTGAATCGTTGGAACATAGTAAACAATATTGGTAAGGGTTTAATTGATATTACGGATTGTTCGTGTTCTAATGATTTAATACAATGAGGACATGATCTTAACACATTGAGTATTAAACACTTCACATGGTCATGACATAAATTAACACCATTAGCCCTTAGGCTACTAAAGTTATATTGATTTGTAATCTTAGGCTACTTAATATGGAATGTAAAAATAACGATGCACTCAACTTGGATGAAGTTAGACCTCAGGGCACAAAACTTCAATTTTTCTTAAAAACAATGGAATTTTTTTTATCTTTCTATTTCTATTAACGTTGGTAATCTTGATTCGTAACCGTCTACACCATGACCAAATAATAGCTTTCCTTGATCTCAAAGGACTCATACTACACTTAAATATTTTGACTATCATAATTGTTCGGATCAATTCATATGATTTATAATTAACTATTTATTAGCATAAAACATAAAAGGCTGATATCTTAAAAATATGCAGATAAATTAGTAATATTCTATAAAATAATACTCCTATTTGTTTTTGTTGGTTAAGAATTTGGTCATAGTGGAATATATCAATAATATAAATTCAAATTTTCGCATAGGAAGCATTAATCATGTGATATCTTGTAGTTTGGAATTTTTTATATGTAAAAAATGTTGGCAAAAATGCATAATGCAATATAGTCTTAATGTACAATTATTATTATACTGAAAAACTATGCATACTCCCAATTTATCAGTGCACTCTTGTATATGCTATTCTCTAACCGATGTGTATCACTTCCTCCGTTCTTTTACTATTACAATATTTCCCTTATTTGGATGTTTCATATTAATTGCAACATTATTAAATTTGACTATGTTTTCTCTCTATCTCTCTCCTTATCACATGGTCCCTTTTTTCACCTCTCTCTATCTCTCTCATCTCCTTCAAAAATATGCAACCCCTACATGTTGCAAATATTAAAGAACGGAGGAAGTATATTATAGGGACATGTATACATATTGTACTAAGTTTTTAATCCTTGCTTAATTAATTTTGATCATTTGAGATTGTCTATGTTATCACAATGAATACTCATATACATTGGATTATACTTTTCTTAATGGATCAAAAAACAACGAGAGGCGTCAATTTCACATCAGGTGCTGTCTGGATTCTCAGTTAAACTGGATCTAACTTGGTATTGTTTTAAATTTGATAAGATTTTGTTTTCTATTGTGTGATATAAATTATGTCACATCATTATCTCATGGAATATAATTTCATAATGTCCCATCATTATTTGAGCATCCAACATATCTCCTAGAAGATAAATTGTACTACCTCCATCTCATATTAATCAATACAGTTTGACCTCGTGCACTATTCACATAACCTACTTTCCCTTGTTCTACTAATCTAGAAATACAAATGTTAACTATAAGATGTTGTTCGATGTGTATCAATATGTATTCTTAAAATATCAACTTTTTATAATTTTTTTTAAACATATCAACTTTCTATAATTATTACCCATAGTTTGTGAAAGATAAGAAATTTGAAAATATTCCATGTGACAAATAAAATTCGATAAAATTATGTCAGCTCATACGTTGGATATTTAACAAATTATGTCATCTCAAATAATGATTTGACATTCGAGAAATTATTAATCCCCATGTTGTACATCAACTAATTATGTGGTGCACTGCAGGTAAGATTTGTATAAGCCTAAAATTTAAGAGGTCAATTTGTTTTATGTTTTATGTTTTTTGTTTCTGGTATGTTTCTTCGCCATTACAGGGTGATCGGGTTTGGATGGATCGACAACTACTAGATTTTCGTGCCACAATACTGAAGCTTCAATTTATGGTTCGACGCCCAGTTTCTAACTACTTGAACAAGTGCTTATTCACTGTCAATATTGGTAGTAATGACTAAATTAATAATTACTTCATGCCACAATACTATCCTACGAAAAAGCTCTTCACTCCTGAACAATATGCTGATCTACTCATTGCTCGATATGGAGCACAATTACAGGTATTTGCTTTGTATATGATTAAGCAATGAAGTCTACAAGACTATAATGATATGGTAAACAACTAAGCTATATAATAGTTTCTTTTTAGTTTTACTAGTATTTTTTGCACGCGATGCGTGCGTGACATGACGTATGCGTGATTTTGTGGATATTTTCAATTTTATCCTCATTCATGAGAGATTTTGAAATAAGAGGAAGGAGAAGAGGAGAAACTGAAGAAGTAGAAAAACTGCGTTTACCATTAATTAGTGCATTAAAAAAAAATTGGAAAAGGTGAACACAGTGAAGTAAAGTAACTGCTTGACTGTCTATTTTAACACAAATGTTAGGATTCTTTTCCCTCCTTTTTTTTCCTTATTTTACTTTTGTTTTTTAAATTTATTAAATGGTTGCAACTGTAATTTTTGTTTATAGTTGGGGGTACTTTGGGCAACTCAAGTGGACACCAAAGTCCTCAAGAGTTGCCTTATATAATAGAGATGTCGTTGGTCATCAAATTGGTTTTATGGTATGAGATGACATAATTTGTTTTTTTTTTTTTACATCGAGAAAATGTGCATTAATGAAAAATGAAGTACAACCTAATGGTAATACAACCAAACAGAAATAAACTAACACTAGCAAGAGTTTTATGAGCTCGTACATACTTTATGAAAAACAAACTAAATATTGCGAGTCCAGTCCAAAACCAGTTTGTCTTGAACGATGGTGGGTGAGGTTGGGTTATATGTCTTTAACGGAAAAGACCTGATATGAGAGGAAACCTGTTGAGATACGAAATCCTGTCGATCTTCGTACTGAGATTGCCATACAACTGCTAGTAGACCCCAATGTCCACTAGACACTAAATCCCAAGGTCCTTGAAGAGAAACATCCTCCTGGGATTCTAATGATTCAACTAACAATGAAGTCACGTCCTTTGGTGACTTCTGACCCTGTTTCGAAAGTATCCGGAGTTTAGTCACATTAGACTGAAACTCGACATAAGTGGAGGTCTTCACATGCACCAAATCAAGTTGGAGTGCCTCCCACAAAATGCGTTTTTTAGGTGTGATGACATCTGAAGCCATCACGAGAAATTGGGGCGAGATAGATTGAAGAACATCGCCCCACTGACGGATTCGAAGATCCAACTTCACAATCCCAAACCTATAAGAATGACGCACAACAAATTTGAATTGAGAACCACCTCTCATCTGAATCCACCCTCGAATTCCTAAAGCGGCATAAACCTCATGGCCAACTCCAGGATTATTGGCTCTATTCACCCGATTTCCTAGATTTTCCTTTGTCATAGGAAACCAAGTGCCTTGCACTGTCCACCGATCAGCACTGACGAACACCCAAGCACAACCAGACACGAAAAGGCAAGGGCTATTGCATCTGGAAGAAACATACATTAAACAAACGAAAAAAACCACCACTAGATTCATTAAACCTCACTTTAAACTAGAAAAAACAAACACCACCAGGGGGAGGGGGAATGGGATACATGACACCACCAGGGGGAAGGGGAAGAGAGACACGACAACGACACCACCAGGGGAGGGGGAGACTTGACTCGAACCTAAACCGGGGTGAGGGGAAGGGAAGACTCGAACCTAAACTAGGGGTAAGAGGGAGGGGAAGACTCGAACCTAAACAGGGGGGAGGGCAGAGGGAGACTCGACCACGAACCAGGTTGGGGAAGACGCGAAACGGGGGAGGGAGAAACGACGGAGGGGAACACGAAGGAGGGAGGCGCAGGGGAAGGGAGGGGGAGCGAACAACGGGGGAGGACGCGAAGCAGGGGACGGGGAGGGGAACTGACGCTAACAACTACCTAAACTAACAGCGGGTAGGCTCGTCGGCAACCGGAGAGCGGCGCAGCACTCAGGCCGGCCACCGGCGAGCTTGTGCGGCGCGGTGATGTTTTTGAGTTTTTAGGGTTAGGGTTGGGGGAAGTCTAGAGAGAAGCGAAAAAGACTTAAGTTGGTACACCTGAGTCCTTTTCCAAAAGATGACTGTTCCTCTTTGTTGGAATTGATTCTGACCCGATGACATAATTTGTTAAGATCGAGAACTACTTGATTTCATATTATTAACTTACACTAACGAGCTCCTACAACTATTTACATCATGGGTTTATATAGGAGAACATAACCTGAGTATAATAGGTACTCCCTTTGTTTTTTTTTATCTTTCTCACTTGGAATCTTGATACTATTCATACTTAGAGAGAATCTTCTCAATTTTTTTCAATTTATAAGCAAAAATATAGTCATGTGGGGTCTTGTTTGATTCGTCTCAATTAGTACTTTATTAATATTCAATCGTTATGATTTTTAATAATATATAATGAAAGATATTTAAGTTCAAATATGTGCATTGGGAGACACGTAGAGGAAAGTGAGAATGATTATAAAAACAGAGGGAGTATAGGTCACTATAATATTATTTACCTAAACTAACACATTCTCTAATTTTCTAAACATACAATTGAATATCTTAGCTCTAATGGAATTAGTGAAAAGAATTTAAAATAATGATTCCTTTTTATTAAACATCTTGAGTTATATTTTGGATTGGAATATGTGCCATGTTTAAATTTCAGGGTTCACTTTTTACTTGAAAAAAAAATGTGATTAAGGTCTTTAAAATTTGGGAAAGTATACGAGACCAATATAAACATAGTATTGAATATTGTAT